>OY735239.1:20275474-20341374 GCA_963457665.1 Thysanoteuthis rhombus | reverse complement strand
GAGCTTGAGAGCTGAAATATCAAAGATTTAATCCTTATTTTGTCCACAAAAATCTCCTTTTGAAAATTTCCCCTCTAAACAGGGTTTCAGTGGAGGTTCAGTTTGTAGTATAAGTTAATGTTAAAAAAAGCTTGTGACACCACTCTGGCAGTTATTTTTTCTTTAATTTCTTTTCAGATTTTGTTTGTGACCACTGCTCAATAATAAGCGGAAGAAGTAATTTATTCATTGATCACCTCTTTTTCAATTTTTTAATTGATCACCCTAACACAACATGCTTTCAAAAAACGCTATCCACATGACGGTTTCTATTGAGGACCAACCAGGCTGTCTATTGATTCATTTAGTCGATAGAATATCTTTAAAAAGGAAATGGGTGATTGATAAAAATGTTTCTGATGCCTCTGTAACTTTTTTCTTTTAAAATTTTGTTTTCTTTCTTGCCTATTGGTTCTTTTAATGTTGTCCGTGTGGGATAATGTTATCACATACAAATATAAACACATAAAATCGATATATATATATATATATATATATATATATTATATATATATATGTATAAGAAGAGAGAGGGAGAGACAAAAACTTCCAATGATCAGTAAAGATATACATATGAAGTTCCTTGACCCCATCACCCTATCATCTACACTATCCCCAACCTACCCTCACAATCCAATACCAAACCACTATCCTTCAACCCTGACACCCTATGGCCTCTCCGAGACTCACTACTGCTGCTACTATCACATCTTACCACAGATAAGCATAGACAGATTCACAGACAGAATCAAGTCCCACACATCAAGATGATCCTAAAGCATTTGATTCCAATTTCTGCCTCTGAAGTAAAGCATCTAATGGTAAATTCATTTTCGACGGAAAACTTTTAACCACTGAAAGGTACACACACACACACACACAACACAATATACTGAAGATGGAAATACCTCCCGAAACATTTTTAACACACCATTTAATTCATTTATGGATTGATTGATTAAGAAAGTTTCCATACATTCTTAAACCTAAGTGTGTCTCATTTCTTATTGTTCACACACACGCACGTATCTATACAATGAAGTAAGGATTTGCTACACAAACATGTTTATGTTTCTGCCCTGTTTGAGTTTCTCGGGCAAATGACTTGATCTATTTTAGATTCCTATTTTGGAATTTTTCCTCTTGGGGGGGTCTTTTTTAGGTTTTGGACCTTTTGTTCTATTTACATATATTTTCTTTTTTTGTTTAGTGGTTGGACATTGCACTTGTTTTTCTCTTTTAGTGGGGATGACGTGCTTGTTGGTATATATATATATATATATATATATGTGTGTGTGTGTGTGTGTGTGTGTGTGTGTGTGTGTGATCAGGTGGTTGTGAGTATGTGTGAATATGTGAAGTTATTGCGTAGGCCTCTGTGTGTGTGTTGATACTCTTATAACATAAAACTACGCATCACAGAGCAAGACTGAACGCGTATTCGGAATCAGCATGGCCTAAATATACATAGAGCACAATTTTATGAATTTTGCATAAGCAAATATCTTTCAATTTTGTCCGTTTTTATTTCTTTGCTGATCGAGAGGTTGATTCATACATTATGTTTTGGAGAATTAGCTTTCATTTGTACATAAGAGCCATTTCTCTCATACTTATAGTATCAGTCTTTCTTCCTTAATAACCGCTAAATAATCCACCTTTCTTTTCTCTTCACTCACTTTTTACCATTTCTGTTTAACATAGCATCAGTTGCAGCCACCAGCCGAGCCAGCTGTAGTACGTCTGTGATAACCGTCAACGTCATAGACTGGTGTGTGCATCTCTCCATCTCTCTTCCCCTCTCTCTCTCTCTCTCTTTCTCTCTCTCTCTCTCTCTCCTCTTTTCCTCAATACATGTATAGTGAGAGAGAGAGAGAGACGGAAAGAAAGAGTCAGACAGAGAGTGATAAGCATTATCATGACAATGAATAAGATTAGAGCAGATAATAAAACACACTGAACAATTTCAATCTTTATATTGATTTTCGTAAGGGATTTTCCTCCTGTCCCAATTGAACTTTCCAGTTCTTCATTGCATTGAATATAAATTGCACAACATTTCCTGCAATTGAAAACATTTTAGACATTTTCCTTAAATCCAGGTTTGCCTCTAAATCGATCATTCCTATGTTTTTATTTCTTTTTTAACCATTCAAGTTTATTTACTCAACTCATATTGTTCTTAGGTTTTCTCTCTTTCCTTTCTTTTGAGTACTCATTGACTCTTGATTTGAATACCATTCAGTGTCTCTTAAACATGGAACTTACCCAAAAGATTAGCTCCCCAACTAAGAACCGTGCGACGTGCATAAAAGAGGATCATGCTTAACATCATATAGAGAGATCACAAAACAGCGCATTATACTAAAGAACAAACAGGGGGCATAGATATTTTCAAAACATTACAAAAAAAGAATGGCAATGGTTGGCTATGTTGCATGAATGTCAAGGACATCACGAATAACATCGTGGATCCCCTGGGATCATATGCGTAGTTATGACTGGCAAAGGTGATGTGAATATTTGGACAAGTTCAGAAAGTATCAGGAACGTGGAACTTAGGAAAAATCTATGTCAAACAACGGACGTTAAAAAGCTGCTGCTGCTGCTACTGAGAATGAAATCACCCCAATACACAATTGCTCTCCTTAGTATTCCAGCTGCTATTAGTAATGCTGTCGCCTGAATGGTTTCAAATTATCTGGATTTTCGAAGCTCTTCAGAGCAGTTCCAATCGTTTCTTTGATTATGGGTGAAATGGCCAGCTCTGTATTCCACAAGCATTTTTTTCTTCTTTCACATCATTCTATGCTTTGCTGAAATGATGACAGTCACTATCGACATATTTCTCTTTGTTTATGATTACTACATTTAGCATTTAGGCTTGAACAAAATCATCTGCTATAATTACAAGGTCCTTTAGAATCTTGTTTTTATATTACTCTGGACAGCGTCTGCTTTGTGGACATGCTATTTACCTGCATGGTCAAATCCAGGTCATTAATGCGATACCCAGTGGATTACCGGTCATACCTAGAGATATTTATTTTTTAAACACCCTCTATGCCCCCAGTGCTTGAAATAATGTCCATGATTGCGCAGATAATGGAGGCATGGCGGAAAATTGGAAGCTGTCTCTGTGATAAAAACATCTCCTTTAGATCAAAGATCAGACTGATGCGCCCCTGGTCTTCTCTGTATTTCTTATACAAATCGTTAAAACGAGTTAAGTAAACTGTGCCGCCCAGAATATCTCTCTCTTTTTCTCCCTCCCCCCCCTCTCTCTCTCTCTCTCTCTCTCTCTCTCTCTCTCTCTCGTCACTGCTTTCCGTACTGATAACCCCACGGCACTGTGTAAGCCTCGGTACTTTAACTCGCTGAATAGTTTGCCTATGATATAGGTTCAGTTGCCAGACAAAACAACTTTCCGGTATAAGAACTGTGGAGAAGACAGGGATTTTTGCTGTTTTCATTTCTAGAAATGGGAGGATAACTTAGGAATTATTGAATAGTTTTGAATATCTTGTACAAGTATATATAAATAAACGCATATTATACACGTATATATCGGGTGGAAATAAATAGATGGTGCTGCAGTTCCACAGTGCTGGCTGACGAGCTGCTACTATAACATAACCATAACATAATATAACCATAACCATAACATAACCATAACATAACATAACCATAACATAACCATAACATAACATAACCATAACATAACCATAACATAACATAACCATAACATAACCATAACATAACATAACCATAACATAACATAACCATAACATAACCATAACATAACATAACCATAACATAACCATAACATAACGTAACTACAGTTGTGGAAAACAAAATATGACAAACAATCGAGTGCTACGATGACCTCCTCGTCCAAGTGAACCGATGCAAAGTGGTATGATGATTTGGGCAGGCCAAGACAATCTTACTGGGTCCAATGCAAATAGGGAAAAGGAGAGGCAAGCAGAGAAAGAGATGAAAGGTCAACATTCCAAAATGGAGAGGAATGAAGCTGAGCAGAGCCCTTTAGACTCAGAATAGAGAGGGGTGGAGAAAAATGGTTACCAAGTCAATCGTAGCGCCTCCGTGGTTGGCCAAACTAAAAGAATGATGGCGGTGGGGGTGGTAGTGATGATGATGAAGCTAATTTGCTACACTCATATGATTTACGTTTTTGCGTCTTTTTTGCACAGGTGATTCTAGCTATTTTGTAGTCACGTAAGTCATTCTAATATACTAGAAAGGTTATCGTCACTGTTTTTTTCATTACTCAGAAGAAAAAGGAAGATATCTTTGTTGTTGGGCTGAGATTGTGTAAGACCGACTACTTCTATGAGAAACTGCCAACAAAGGTTTCTTCAGTTTTTACGTTTGTCTGGCTGATCGACTGTCTGACTGACTGGCTATGTAATTCGTGTACAGGCCGCACCACTGAAGATTTGAATGTTTATTCATTATTGTGTCAACGAAAAAACGTCTCTTTTGATTTTTCCCGCTCAATAGGCTTACAGAAGGGAGGTCAATCTACATTTTCATTACGCTAAGCAGATTCCTTATTTTGACTTCTGCAACATTCACAGTTATTTTTTAAAACTTTTTAATGATCAAATACTACAAAATGCATGAGAGGTAAATTATTCATTGACCCCTTTTTTAATTGACCTTTCCAAATACGGCATGCTACCAAAAACGTTGTTTACATGACAGTTTTTATGCAGTGACTAACCAGACCTATTTGTTATCATTATTACTACTGTAGCAATACAAATATTATATGGAAGAATCAGTTATTCACAACATTACTGGATCCTACCTATTAACACGCACCAGAGAAGCGTGAAATTAGAAATAAACTGCAATGTTTACCAGCTGACGGACTGGAGAAAAATCACCCAGGTAGTGTAATTAATAGAAATAAGAAAATAGTGCCAAGTTATTGATATTTTCTGCACTGCTAACACGGCACTAGTCCATGAAAAGAGCTAAAAAGCATTTGAATAGAATTGGCTGAAAACATTATCAATGCCCCAAGGAACATGATGACAGTCATTCCAGTGAATAATGGAGTACTTAGATCGGTGAATGAAGGAGGAGTAATCAACGTAGCATCCAAGTAAATAATGCTGATATTTTGTAGTTCCCCCAAAGCTGTGTATGCGAGTGCGATTGCACACACGTTTTACAACTAACCCACAAAGGAAATTGATATCAGTTGAAACGATTTTGGATTCCCTAGATATCTTACTGTGTTTTTATTGAATCTATTTGTGTTCATGAAGAGAATTCTAAAGAACTGTAACAGTTTTTGACTGGTCACAAAAACATATGGTCTACAGTTTTCACATTTGGATATTATGCCCTTTCTTTCAAATAATTTCGGACTCTTTTCATTGATTTCAGTCTTTTAGTCTAATTGGGAACAGTAACTGTTTGAATCAATCTTTTGGTTCTACAGAAGCTCATAGAGGAGGACCCCTTAAAATCACATCATGTACATTGCATCTTTGGATGAAGATCAACGTTTGGTACGGTTAGTGGTGGTTCATTTTCTCATGAGTTCCACATTTTCATAATGTATCTCTTTCCCAATTAGTTAAAAAACGGAACAGGTTCAAGTAGCGAGTGGCTCATGGGATTACAGTCCTCTTGTTGCTCTGTTTTTACTTTCGTTTACATGGAAGCCAGACACAAAAGCAACTGATATAACCAAGCTCGTTCAAATAAATTTCAATGTTCGATTTTTGATATTTTAAGTATTTGGGGTTTTCTTTCCCCAACCAAGCGTTCTCTCTGGGTAGTGGTTCCACATTCTGGAACCAACAACACCCGACGATGGCTGGAGGATACATAGCCGAAACGTTGTGAAAAATACACTCATAAATGAAGAAAATAGTCATACATAATGATGAATACACCATTTAGTAAAATGCAAACAACCAAATGTCACCGAACGATCAAGGCGATTTTTGAATAGTCATTTAAAACTGAACCTTTTAATTTTTTATAACTTTTGTAAAAGTCAATTTTGACAAAATCTGTGTCATCTTACGGAGAATTTTATTCCAGGTAGCTTTTGTGTGTGTGTGTGTGTGTGTGTGTGTGTGTGTGTGTGTGTGTGTGTGTGTGTGTGTATGTGTATTACAGAAAGTCGCAAAAATTACTCTGAAAAACTATAAAGGCAAAATTTTAGCATTTTCAAAATTCTCCTACTTTGTTTGCTTCGATAAGAAAAAATTCCGGAAATGAACGTAAAATGCCGAAGTTGAGCTCGTTTCATGAATTGTTGATTTTGCTGACAGCGGTATTTTCTCTTACTAATGTAATGTTCATATAAGAATTAGATCACTCTGTCTGATTCCAATGAAAAGCCAATTGTTTATCTAGAAGTTTAAAAATAATCACAACAAAATCACAAAAACAGAATCGGTGAGAAAAATGCGTTCCTGCACAATGTGTTAATAATAACACATAATAATGACAATAAAAACTTTTGAAATACTGATCAAGGATATCTTAACACAAAAAAGACGAAATATTATTTTATAAAGTTTATTTACAAGACACCAAAAATAGCTATTTTGTGGAACTGCATACTTTTTTTTCTTTTCGTCTATATCAAGTCCGAATAATCTTGATCAGTATTCTTTTGGGTTTTTACGATGATATTGACGCATTTTTCTTCCTGGCAGAAATAATAACATTTATGTTAACAGAGGCCAATCCACATATATAATAATTAGCAATATGCAGATGTCTTCTATCACGCTGAGTGACACAACTGACGTAGTGAAATAGAAATTTATTCATGCAATTGAAGAGAGGAAGACGAATTCCATTCATGTTCTGATAATAAAATGCTGAATTCAAGGAATAGCAGAAAAGTAGAAAAAGAAATAAAAAAAACTAAAATAATCTAAATCCGTTCGTTGTCAACAAATCGCTATTCTCCAATGCAAATCTCTAACATCACTAATATCTACATATATAATCAGGGAAGGTAAATGAGACCCACAGAACTTACAACAGCAAGGAGGCTCTAGTGCACAATATATCAGAGGAAGCCAGAAAAAATTGGAAAATAATATAAAAAATCTAAAGAAAAATCGTTTGTTGTCGGACTTATTGCCGCCACTAGAAAAATGCAATGTTTGTATTCATTTATTTCATATACGTTGTCATTTTTTACGACATGGGTAAACTATTTTATTTTTATTAATCCCCTTGTATAGGCATATCACCAGCAGAAGACCAACAAACCAGTCTTGTTAGCTTGTTGCAACCGGCGTGCAAGGTTTTCAATATGGCCAACCAAACCAGCCTTTTCATGGTGCGAACAATAAAACAAAAAAAAAAGCAATTGTTTTCGTTCCAAAGCTCACACCTTGCTAAATAGAATTTTTGACGGCTTCCCAAGCGAAGAATGTAATTGTACGATTCGTGCACCTTCGCACGTCTGGTGTACGCGATCGCCTATAACGAATAATATTGATTGAATCACCTACATCGCCGTCTACTGCGACCTTCGATAGATGGGCAGTGTGTAGAATGTTTGCCTTCATTATAGTTTTCATGATATTTCGACGAAAAAAAGAGAAAGACTGTTTGCTTTATTATGTGTCAGCCAATTAGATAGTTAGAGAGATAGGGTAATGACCGGAAAAGGTTCGTCAATCATTTAAACATGTTTACAATATAATATTCATTCATAATTATGACATTCTAGAATGCACATACATATTTCTACACCATTTTGTGGACTGAGGCGTAGAAAAATCATATAAGCCGTACCTCAATATATACCTCTGTGAAAATTATGATTAGTAGGTGCCCACTTCAGGATTATGATCACATTGTGGGGAGAATCCCTCGAAAAATCTTTCAATAATAATAATAATAATAACGACAACAAATTTTGGGATAGTTTGAAGATCTGATAAGTTGGAGGCATCTAAAATTGAAATAAATCATTTTTTTTACACAAAGAATCAACAAACCTATTCTGATCAATCATATAAGATAGATGGAGGGGGCTTATTTGCCTTAAGAATCAGCTGTGAAAATCTTTGCAATTACCACAACCTGCACATCGATAACATGAATCAATTTATGTTCATAATGAAAATTCCAAAGAACTATAACAGTTTTTGACTGGATACTTATAACATGATTACATAAACAAATAGGAACGACGTTTATACGATATAGTAATTCCAAGGTTTTTTTTTAGGAAAAAATGTCTAATGGGACAAATTTATCCCATCAGGATTATAGCATTTAGAATATAGAAAATGTTCATTCAATAAGAGAATGATTTTCTTGAATTATGGAGAAAAAAAATCAACACCTTTTTTGGTGGTCTGATGTATTCATCATCGTTCTCCGCTTATGCTTTCATCGAGGGTATTGTAGGGCTAGGTACACAAGGGCAATTGTTAGTAAAATCTAATTCAGACTTACCAAGAGATACCACAACTCTGATCAAGCACCTTGAAGTGTACTGCCAAGTACACAGGGATTTTTTTCCTTAATGATGAGTGTTTCACACAGTTTGCCCATACTGGAAATCGAACCCGAGACCTTCTGCGTGTACGGCAGACGTGCTACCCGGAAGGATATCACCAGCTAGCTTGATAGATAAATAGATCCTTTGTCTGTCCACTGATTAATATATTTCCGTTTCCAAAACAATTAGCTTTTATATTAATTCCCTCAAGTCATTCTCTAAATAAATCACTCAAAGAGTCGAATAAGATAAGATCGTTTCTTCCTTATTATTCATTCATGATTTATTCCTCTATTGAAAGAATGTTCGTCTATTGAGGAAGTATTTATTATTTCTATCTATGCTACGTGAGTGCCATGAGTTTTACACTTTATTAAAAATGCATCATATTTCACTTCCGAACGAGCCAGGCTAAGAATAGAACTAACAAGAACTAACTAACCTTTTTCATTCACCCGAAAGTCCTGCCTTTGATCCAATGATTCTAAACGTGGGACACACATGTCCCACAACAGAACGATTTCAATATATTGGCATGGGGTCGGGGATAATTTGGAATTTGTCTGTGAAGAGCGAAACTTGTGTCTCGAAACTAGATTGTGTTCAAGTTTAACTGATTGATGCTTTCTTATTCCTAATTAGGCATGAAAGCGTCAAGGAATTGCCTTTTTGTTACTAAATATCACACAATTAAGAATTTACAAACATGTTAGTGAGTGTCCGAAAGTTCGTACATCAGCATTTACAAAGAATTTATCACATGACATATAATCAAATTACCCCTTTTTATAGTAAGGGTGAAATAAATTTCTCTCTAGTTGTTGCTGAAGGGCATGGTGCAAAAAAGATTAAAACAAAGCACTGGTATGTATTTCCCTGCAAATGGTTGATACCTCAATATTTTTTCACCTCCGAGAAAAAATACGTCAAAGTTCGGTTTGATATGGAGCTCCAAGCGCGTAGGTGTGGCTGGGAACAAAAATGCTCATTCCCCTGTGATCCTCAGTGCAAAATAGCTTTGGCTTCGAAATACACCTGCTACGAAGATTACAATCATCAACGTCAAATCTTTCCTACCAAGAAGAAATCTCAAAGTTGTAGTCAATGACCAGTCCATCACAGGACTTCCAATTTTCCTTTCGTCTATAAATGATCTACCCGACCACGTCACAAAGCCCTTTATTGCTTATATGCAGATGACAGCACATTTCATGACATTGACAGCATCAGATTTTTCTAGTGAACTCAATGTGATTATTAAATGGGGTATCAAAAGACTCTTTAAATTTTAACCTTTCCAGAGCCAATTTTGTATCTTTTAACCACCAACGTGCAAAACCTGACTTTCTGCTTATCTTGATAGAAGCACTTTTGGAGGAACCCCCTTGCCTAGATGAACTTCTGGGTCTCGAATCCCTACCTGATTTGAAATGGGACTCTTAGATTACTTCCGTTGCTAGGGACACGGCTACAATGTTAGGATATTTTTACGGAATTCCTTTTTTCTATCGTCAACTTACTAGATTGTTCCAAAGAAATTTCTGTGTAACCTGCTTGTAAGTTTATAATTTGTAATGAAAAAAGGCTTGAATTAAACTCTGACCAAGTGGATCGTTATATAAATACGCTGTGTCTTACATAGCATTTATCAGGACTACGGTGTTACTTGGCAATGATACTCTCCTTTCTAAGTTGCATGTGACAGATTGGACTGGCTTATATAATACCAAAAGCAGGGTGTTATCCTTGACAAGGCATATTATGAGGGGAATTAATGCCTTTACCAAGACATGAATTAAGCTAAGGCACGTCAGTAGGAGCCTTCAGGGGGATAAAGAAGGGGAACCTTTGGATTGCGTTGTTGGTCGTAGTGCAGATATCGGTGTAGTTCTAGGGAAAATAATGGGATATCCACGGAAGACTTTACATGATCCCCAGCTCTTTGCAGCACCTGGTAGATTCAGTTGGTCACTTGTTTAGGTACCGACCAGGCTTTACATTGCTTAACTTCGATGATCGTTCGAGCACTGGCGTATTCAACACGATTTGGCAGCAACATTTAAAACATGATGTATAAACACTATATTATAAATGTCAGTGCGAAGTATGATTTATTTTATTCGATGTCTGGAATGTAAGTAGCACACACACACACATGCTCTCTCTCTCTCTCTCTGTCTTTCTTTCTCTCTCTCTCTCTCTCTCTCATACACACACACATGATGTACATGCATAAACACTAGGACATATATAAGCTCATTGAGTGTAGTCCTCCAAAGGTTTTGCAAACATAATCGTTTACTTGATTCACTAACGAAAAGATTTCCTTAAGCTTATTGTACTTACTCAAATAGGAATAGACATTAAGAACACATGCACAAATACACACAGACCGATTATCTTTATTTCTTCGACATGTAGAAATCACACATACATACCCACAGATACTCGCATTACATAAACTAATATTCGCAATTTCTGTTCGTCCTGTCGACTTTCGAGTGTCAAATGTGATCTGTCTCTTGTCGGTTCTACAAACAAAGCATTACCATCGATAATCAGACACAGTACTCGAAAATTCTTTCCTATTTGAGCATGGCACGTTCGGTAGTTAAGGATGGATTAGTTACACCATTGCCATATATTTCAGTGGATAAGGCAGCCTTCAGATAAGACGAGACCCCAGTTTCAGACTGAATCGCTCATATCAGTGACAACCCTAGAAAATCATTTTCTTAAGTTTAGGTCAGTGAGCACCAAATAATTGAGCCGATTATACACAGTGAATGGAATACCTTGAATATATTACCTGAAGATTGTCTGAATTGTCGATATGCTATCAGTGATGTTTTTTATCGTCAAACATGTAAACATGACATTTATACGTTCTGAAATTCAAAAGAGTTCGGAGAAAGATTTTTTGTTTTCCGCCGAAAATTATTCTATTTTCTTGCAATTATAACCAACATTATTCCTTTAGAGAAGATATTTGATTATTGCAATACTTTTCAAAAGAGCTTTAAAAAGTAGGTAGCCAGAAATAGATTTGATTGAAAATTTTAAAAATTGTATACTAAAACATCTTTTTTACCTGCACGAACGTCACCAGGGTTATGAATGCCAAGAACCTCTTTGTTCAGTCCAAATTTTCATAAGAAAGGACGGGGGACGAAAAAAGTGGAATATATTTCTATTCTACGTCATATCCTTTCTTTTTTCTTCTGAATCAATTCTCAAAATAAAAAAAGAAAGAAATCAGACAACATAGTGTTCATAACTAATGTTTACACTTCATATATATATTTATAACTTTTTCACTTTCCAATGAATCATATTGCATTTTGGACGACATTTTTCGTTTTATTTTTTATGCACTGAGTGATTTATTTTTATTTTAGATGTTGCAGCAGATACTAAATTTAATCAATAGGAAACAAATACTTTCATTACAGAAGCAAATATTGACAAAAGTTGACAAATGCCGCAAAAAATTATTCCGTCTGTAATGGGGAGAGGGCTTTAAAGAACGACAATGATCAACAGATGAACAACAATGATCTCTCTTCATCTCTGGGAGGCTGCCCAACATTACTGGTAACATAGGATTTGCTATGCCCGTATATTTGTTTGTCAGATGTTTGATGTAGCAGTAGATCAAAAATTCTCATACGACTGGGTCTAGGCAAGTGGTATTTTGAGTAGAATTCTAAGATCACAGTTCTCGTAACTGGTCTATAAGATGACTCCATTTCGGGGGTGTTTCTTGGATGCAGATATTGTAAACTTTCTCAATTCAAAATGGACTGTGTTTTTACGGTTAGTATTTCAGGGTTAGTGTTGGGGTTAGGATTTTTGATGTTAGGATTTGTAATTTTAAGGCTAGTGTTACGGTTGGGATAATGGTTATTATCGTCTACTTCATTGACTTTGAATTTGCTTGTCACTCTACAGCTGGAGCAACGGCCATTTTGGAATAGGGTTGATCACGATTGCCGATTGTTCATAAATTATCTTTACAACTATTGAAAGTGCAAATACTAACATGATTGATCGGGGTTTGTTGCAAAATGAAAACAAAGTAATGAAGTCTTATTACAAACATATGTAATTTTCTACATGGTTGGTATTAATCACACGAAGCACATCTAGACGATATCTTATTTCCACCCAGGCACACTAATTCCTAAATGAAACGGTGGATCGAAAGGGATGGATTGACTCTTTTGCCACCTAGGTTACCCGATGCAATTCCAATCGACTTTTTACGGTGTTCTTTAAAGACAAAACAAAGAACCAGACAAGCCGTATCTACTATTGAAGGAGAAATGCTTCCACATACCTGGCTGGAAATTGAATATTGTCTAGATGCGCTACGTGCGGAGAATAGCACCCATGTAGAAATGTGCCAATGTTTGTAAAAAAATCATTACTTGGTCTTTATTCTGGACCAAAACCTGCACGATTATGTTAATGTTTGTATCATTAATAGATTTTCAAGGCTATAAAGATAGATCTGATAAATCACAATAGGAACCGTTTCGTGACAAATGTCTTCCAGTAACATGCCCTGTTGGGGGTGATCAATCAAAAAAAGGGGTCATCAATAGATAAGTTACTTATCGTGCCTTTTGTTGAGCAGTGATCATGATGTTGAATTTTCAAAAAAGCATACATGAATGCTGCCAGACATAAACTAAGGGACTGAATCTGTTTAGGGAATGGAATTTTTTAAAAAGATTTTTTTCTAGACTTGAAAAGGAGTAAGTGTTCAAATTCGTAAGTCTGCTAGCTCCATTGATGCAATACATACATAAATAATTAGACAGACAGACAGACCAGCTTAAAAACTGAAGAAACCAATGTTGATAGTTTGTGTCAATTTTGGTTGACAGTTTCTGATAAATCATGGCTGCCCTCCACATTCTCATTGCTGCTTTCTGATTTTACTAAAATCCATTGCAGACTTGAGAAAACGGGATGCTCAGATAATCTCTTTGATTGAATCCTGTACGTTTTCAAAGACCAAGAGAAAATAGTCAATGCTTCGACCGAATTTCTGAACAGAAAACTATCACCTACTAAGAAAATCGGCTTATTTTGATCTTTATGAAGCCAGTCTAAGGAGAGATTCACCAAAAAGTATTATACGATCTAAGCCAGAAACTAGAACAGAGAAATGCTGTTTTATGTAATCTTGACGGATCAAATATCCTGAAAATGTTGAGAAAAATCATTTTTGTCTGGGATTTTGAGATGAGTTGTTAACATTCATTTATTTCTTTGACTATCCCCATTAGAAACCACCAACTAAAATGGTCAACATAGGTTTCTTCAATTTTTAAGTTGGTGTAGATAGCTAGCTGGCTATCTATGCGTATATGTGCTAAGTGTAGAGGTTGCCTCAATGGGGCTAGAGGGCTGAACATTTAAACATTTACTTCTCTTTATGTCAAAGAAAAACTTTTTTAACCCCTACCTCATTTGGTTTAAGCGGTGGGGTTCAATTTACAATATAAGTATGTGAAAAATTGGTCCCTATACTTTATGCCCAGCAGCATTCAGACGTTCATATTCATTGATTGATCGTCCCCTTTTCCTATTTTTCAATCAACAACACGGTTTGCTGCCAAAAGACGTTGATTACTTGATGCTTTCCATTGAGTGACTAACCAGACCTGTCTTTGATGCTTTTGTTTATTTTTTCACATCATGTTGCCCTACCCATTCTCTCACCATCTTCAATATTCGCTTTTTTCCCTCTTCCTATTTTTCTTATTTTCTTTGTTTAGTGCAGCGGTTGGCAAAATACAGCCCGTAGCCTTATTTCATCTGGTCCGCTGATTTCATCGAATATGTGACGCTGCATACAAACATTCCGTTTTCCTTATCTAACTTTGGTTAGCGTAGAATAAAATCCAGGATTAAAAAATATAACAGAAGTCTCGTTTCTGATGTAACCTCAAATGAATCAATGTTTTATAGCTAGAAATAGGTTAACACCACGCATTCCTGCAGTTCTAATAATATACTCAGTTAACTAGGGCATTAGATGTTATATTCCGTCGTACAAGTTCTAATTAATTGATAGCATATGGAAGCTTATATAGGTATATAGCCTTTTAATGAAAACATGGGGATATTTTTTTTAACAAGCTGTTTCCTTAGCCTTTTATGACCAGTTTCTTTTTTTCCGCTTTGGCCCGCAAGCCATGAAAGAAATATTTCTCATCTAGTCCGCAACCAAAAACGTTTGCCAACCCCTTGTCTCGTGCATGATCTGTTTTGGTTTGTTTTGATTAAAAATCGTTGTGCTCTTCGTAATGTTAACATGATGTCACAATATATTTTGTCATTTGGCTTTTCACGAAGCCAACAAGTTTTAGTACCATATCAACCAGCCTATAAGACGCATATTTTATGAGATTATTTTTCGACTATAACTCATTTTCACTAATCCCAAACCCCAATCGGTACTGTTCGGACCAGCAGTGATCAGCTTTCTATCCATAATACCAACACACGTGATACCGAGTAGTATTTGATTATATTTTTCTTAAAGCAGATCGCTTTTTATGGGCCGTCGATTACGGTATTCTAAATCTGATATTGATAAAGATTCGAGTGAAAAGGATTCTCATTATTAACAGCTGATAAAATATCAAAAATCTTATCAAAGAAATCTCCAATTAAGATTAGTGATTCAGACAAGCAGAAGCGTAGCTAGAGACTTGGGGGCGTGGGGCGTTTGTGGTTTGTCAGTGGAAATTCAGTAGGTGAAATACTATCTTTAAAGCTTTCTGGCCCCTACTCCATTTGGGACCGGGGGCGTTTTCAAATAGCCCTTCCCTCAACAACTGTAGTCAAGGGCTTGTATCCCACTAGATTTTCTTATAATCCTGACTCTATCAAGCTGCACAAGGTCCATCGATTTCTAATTCTTAGCTGGTTAGTTGGTTACGAAACCTGTTATCCCAAGATGGTCACCCGCCTAGGTACTGACTTGGCTCGACGTTGCTTGACTTCGGTGATCATACGAGAACTTAGATATCCAACGTGATTTAGTCGTAATTACTGTGTTGAGTAAGCTCACAAGATTGTTCATCTGAAAATAGACTTTGTTCATCAAAGAACTTTGATGCTTAAGGTTCACCTCTGAGACCATGTTTGTAAGAAATCAATATTTGAAGCCCAAATGAGCAGTGATTGATTTTATTATTTTGATCCTCAGAATATTGTTTTATGTTGATGAATCATTGATTACTTACATGAATACAGAGGTGTAGCTAAAGGAGGAGCAACCTGAAGATGGTGGGGGGGCAACAGTTTTATGAAGTGTAGTTCCCCCTCTGCATATCTACTGACAAATCTCACTAAATGTTGGGGCGTGCTCTCAAGAAGTCAGACCCGTCGGACCCCCAACTTCCCAATATTTTTGACTCTGTGCAAATATGTTAATTTTGTTTTTTTTATTTCTGTTGCTTCAATTTCATCCTGAATCCAGAGAAACTTTACTCTCCCCACTTCTAAATCTCTTCCCGTGGGACGTAAAAAAGATTGTAACAGCTTTGAAAGCAGTTACGAGATGGCTGAAAGAAAAACTACTCTCTCACTTATCTTAGAAAAATCTGGTCTCAATAAGAAACTTTCCAAAGCTAGAAAAAAATAGAAAAAAACAGACCTCGCTTAGGGCGTATGAAACCCTTGAGCCTGACCTATACATTGGGTCAATTGAAACATATTTTTAAACACACAGGATTCTGTACTGCTCTCACACGTGCGCGTGCGCACGCGCACACACACACACACACACAATATAGCAAGAATTTCTTGGTGGTCGAACCAACACGTTCTTCAATACGCTCATTATTGCTACACTTGTCTCAAATAAAAAAGCGCAAGTTTTCCGCACGCTCTTGCATGTGAACAGAACCTACATATGTGCACATAGATATTAATAATCGAAGACTCGCAGCCATAGAAGCATAGCGACTGTTTCTTCTTCTCTCCCTGCGATCCCTCCCACCTATCTCTCTCTCTCTTCTCTCTCTCTCTCTTTCTCTCTCTCCCCACTCACCCCATCTTTCCTACGTCCATATTTCTTTATACAATCGACAGCAAATCAGTGTACAGTCGACAAGACTTTACAGCCCTGCACATAAGTACGCAACACTAAACGGTACGTTTTACGCTGCTGTTTCTTATTTGACTCGATACGGTCTGCACTTTCATCAATCGCTGTAGCACACGACAGGCTGCTTTATTTCTCCTCGGAAATATCACGCTCCAATTTTGTCGGCTGTAGTACTTGGTAATTCTACCTGGACGCGAACAGCGACTCTGGCATTTTGCGAAATTATTTGCAAATTTCAAGTTATCACTTCAGACGAGAAAAGTAAGAAAAAGTAAAAATTCAAAACCTTAGAATTTGTTCCAATTTTTGGAAAGTCATAGAAACATATCTACCTGGACGTAAGAGAAGATGAGAATCTGTTCCGGGATTTGAAAAGTTGTAGAAATATATCTACCTGGACGTAAAAGGAAAAAAAACGGATACGTATTCGCAAAATCTAAGTTATTTCATACATTAAGGTGGAAAAAAAAGGAAAAGAAAAGAAAAGAAAAAAGCAAACATTGTTCTGGGTTTTGAAAAGTTATAGAAACATATCTACCCGGACGAAAAAGGAAAAAGAAATAAGTATAAAAGGAACTCTGGCGAAAAGAATAATGTCCGTGCATCCAATTTTTGCAAGGACTAACCATTACTCCGGACGGAGCCTCTTGCTCTCTAATCAACAATTGTGATTTTATCCCTTGGATGTTACAGTTTTCCCCCCTTGTGAACGAATAGATTCAGTCATTGCCTTTATATTATTATTATTATTATTATTATTATTATTATTATTATTATTATTATTATTATTATTATTATTATTATTATTATTATTATCCTTTGATTTTTATTATCATTACGTTTTTTCCCCTTCAAATCTTCCTGTAATTATAGCTTTCCAATATTTCTTATAATTGTTTTTATCTTCCCAATCACTCATTTTTTATTTGACTTATTATACTTATAAGTAGTGCCCTTGCACATGCTACGGCTTCAGTCATCACTGCTCAGGCCGCATATGTGATCATTACTACTTACTTGCTCCGTTTGATAGCCTGTTGGGCATTACGTACCCGACGTGGTGTCATTCATTTCAACTTGCACTGTCGTTTTTTTTTAATTTTCATCCTTTGATTCTTCATCGTATAGTATTTGACAGCTCAAAGCTCTGAAAAATACGTTTCTATTTATTGCTTGTCAATTTCAAAAGCACTTTTGTAATTCTTTGAAATATCTCATTTCACTTTTTAAATTCGAATTCCATTGGTTCTTTGTCTTTAGTTGATACAAAGATACCAATACATAGATATGCCTACTTTTTCGAAAGTAACATTATATTCTGCTTCTTAACAGCTCTGATTGGACAATTCTCAAAATTTCTAATTTTAGAAAATTCCTTTTTTTAGATTTGAATTTTATTGGTTCTTTATCTAGAGTACCTACAAATATATGCAAACCAACAGAAACCAACTTTTTCAGAACTATGATCATATTTCGTCTTAGCAGCTCTAATTGAGCAATTCTTTATAATAACTAATTTTTGAAAATTCCATAGTTCAGATAATCATCGGTCCTTCGTACGCAGTTACCACTAATATATGTATAGATGAATGTACCTATTTTTTGCAACTATTAACATATATATTTCTCAACTGTTCTGATTGGGCAATTTTGCCCAAAGAAAATAATTTAGGGAGGTTTGAAAACTTCAATTCATCTTATTCAAGTAGTGCCCTTACACTAACTATGGCTTCAGTGGGTGCTGCTTAGGCTCCACAAATCACATTGCTACTTTCCGTTTGTGAAAAGAACCCGAACTGGCGTTGCTCTTGTCATCTTCCCTATCTTATTTGCATTAGCAAATGTGTTACAATTCCAATGAACGGCTTCCCTTCACTATGAGTTGCTTCTTTTTCTGTTTTCTTCCCTTCTCTTTATAAACACACGTCTTCGCTCCTTTGATAATACACACTTGTATTCTCTTGTTTCCTTTTTCCTATCTCTCCAAAATCTCTTATTTATTTCCTGTTTGTCTTTCTTTCAAAAATATTCTCCACTTACTTTCACTCTTTTTGTCATTCACCCCCTGACTTCTGTTCTTCTCTAATTTCACTCTCTCCCTCTCTTTCGCTCTATTACCTCTCTATTTACTAATTACTTCTCCCTGATATTCTCCTCCCCTCTCCCGCTTTCTCTGGATTCTCTCTTTTTCCTCCCTCCAAAAAACTCTCTTAACCCCATTAATAATTTTTCCTCCCTCTTTCTCTCTGAATTTTTCTCATTTCCCCTTCTTCTTCTCCCTTCTCTTCAAATCCCCCCTCTCTCTCTCTTTCTCTCTCTGTTATCTATCTCATCTTTTGACTTGTCTTTTTTTCTGCATCTCTGTCATTGAGCATCTTTAATTGGTCAGTCGTTAGCAATCTAGTTTCGAAAACATTGATTCTGCTTTTGATCCGAACCGAACTTGATCTCACGTGAAACTTAACCTAAGCTCAATAACTATCTATCAATCTATCGGTCAGTCTAGCTAGTGTCCTTATGTTGGATACGACATCAACCAACCCTGCCCAGGTTTCTCATATCACATGTTCTTCTTATCTTATCTCTTATCTCGACTTGCAGTACGTGAAGTAGACTTAAAGGTGACAAGCACCTGAAGTGACATCACTCTCTTCAGCATTCTTGCTGAAGTCAGTAAAACAGTCACAAATCCAAGAACTAACCAGGCTCAGCATCGTTTAACTTCTGTGACCGTATGGGATTAGGTGTATCGAACGTGATTTGGCCGTAAGCTACCGATCTACCTATCTTACTTAATTCTTGGCTGTATTACATAGTAATCGACCGCTTCGAATCAACCACCAGTAAATAAAATACAATACCCAATGTGTACCAATGTGCACCGAAGTTTAAAATGATCTTATTTGTGTAAAATGTACGCATATTCAAGCGATGTTTTTTTTTATTTGTAGACCTACTGATTTTAGTTTAACCCCTGCGAGCTCAAATCCACATAAAATACTAAAACTAATCCATTATTAATTTTCCCGCCAAAATCTGGGCTCAAGTTTGTTGTTCATGACTTTCTCTGTGCCTCCTCTTTATTTGACATATACACAGACATCATTTCTGTAATCTACAGGAAAATTTCATTTAATCAACATTTTTTCCCTATATTTTCTCTCATATATATATATATATATATATATATATATATGTCGCGGATGTTTTTGAGTTTTTGTCTTGTGATACATGTAAAATGAATGTACATGAATACTAATTCCTAGCTTGACTGTTGGTCACTTCGATTTAGTTTGCCTACCAATCTTTGTCTGTATCTCTATATCATCGTTACTATCACCAATAATTTTGGTCATAGCTGGAACTAGGCCTTTCCGGTTATTTCGAAGCTAGCGGCTAACATGCTGGCACTATTTTCTGGTGAGCTAGTTTTGAATCCAGAGATATCCTTCTTCAAGAGTGACTGCCTCCCAAGGCGGGAGAGCCTAGTTTGGCCTGCTATTTTAAATTGCAAACATATTTTTATTTAGACATACACGTATCATTTGTTTCTTACTGATCAGTCTGTTTCATTAGTATATATTTTTAAAATACTTTCATATATAGTGGGACTATTGAATTTGTTTATATTCATAGCTTTTGACGATTCTTTAACTCCATCCATTGTTGACATTGACGAACTTGATCTGATTAGATAAGAATTATATACATATATATCTACATATATAATCTGTTATTTAAGAGTCATATACATAGATATGTAGAGATTCATCTTTTCATACATATCCGATTAAGAAATATATACATATATATATATATAGAGAGAGAGAGAGATGCAGGTCTTCATTAACATCTGCTTATCTAAGAATTATATACATTGATATAAATAGATCCATCTCTTCATATATATATATATATATATATGTATATATATATATACCAATATTACCAATCAATTAATCGGTCACAGCGTGGTTATGTAAATCTATGTATTGATTCCAGTTTTAATTTAGCTTACATGTAGTTTTATTTTTTGTATATTATACAAAAATATACAAAATATAAATAGAACTGAAAGCAATGGTTGTCAGATTAGCTACTTTCGGCTAGAACTGGCTGATTTTTCCAATTCAGCTGATAAAAACCAACGATAGACGGAAATGTAAGTTTTCAATAATAATTTATTTTGAAGTTTTAGTGCAGTGCTATATAATTTGATAAGTGGACTTTGAATGAGTATATACTACGTTTTGAGCTAAAAATTTAGTTGGGAATCTAAGAATTTATCCAATGTT
This sequence comes from Thysanoteuthis rhombus, assembly GCA_963457665.1. Classification (NCBI taxonomy): domain Eukaryota; kingdom Metazoa; phylum Mollusca; class Cephalopoda; order Oegopsida; family Thysanoteuthidae; genus Thysanoteuthis; species Thysanoteuthis major. The sequence continues at coordinate 20,320,385 of OY735239.1, read as the reverse complement.
AGCTATTTTCAGAGACTTTTAGCTATGAGCAACAGACGATACTTGGCAACACTGAGTGCGATATCATCCTTAGTCACATTAAGGCGACTTCATGCACATCTACTCACCGACGGGCATTCTGATCTATTGCTCTCTCTATCTCTCCCTATCTCTATCTCTCTCTCCCCCTCTCTCTCTCTCTCTCTGACGTACACATTCGCATCCACACACGTACATTAATTCATTCCAAGTAAACTCGCATATGTAAGTATATTTTGACGTACACACATATCTATATCATGAATATCACATGTACACATGAAATCAAGATCACACGAGTAGTTATTTTCCTGTACCCATAACTTTGTACATACACACGCGCACGTACATGCTCACACACAGACTCACACAAGCATATACATATGCATATGTATGCACACAGAAACATGCATGCACCAGAAGCGAAACTCAAAAGTTGATACATTGATTTGCATCGATAACCTGTACACATTTTGTTTCGTCTTTACGTAGAAAGACGCACAGAGTAAAGTGTGAATTATAGGTCATCAGGTTTAGGAATTACCATCAGTGCCTGGTCGACAATTAACAGAATTTAAGTTCGAAGGATATCTCTCATTAGCTCTGTCATTGGAAACTGAGTTCACACATTAGGAAAACAAGAAAGCACTCAGAGAACGCATACCTCTACCAACATCGTGCACTAAAAATTCAATCAGAATAGAATACTTAAAAACAAGGGATGAAAATGAAAGGTACCAATATTGAGTCACTTTCCTTGAAATTGAAATTTAGCCTTCTTATTATTTGTTAGTTTCTGACTTCTTTTTTCGTAAAATAGTATAAAACATCTCTCAATCGGAGACAAATTCCTAGACCCACCTCCAAAATTTAATCACTTCTCCTTTTTCTTAATTTATTGAGAACTCGTAGTGTTATCACGAGGACTGACGGATACGAGTGAATACATACATATATATATATATATATACATATATATATATATATATATATATATATATATATATATATATATATATATATATATATATCGCTTCCATCCTCGCAAGTGGAGGAATATAAATGTAAAAAAAATTAGGACCGAACACATGGGTCATTTTTTCTTCAGGCTTAGATTTGAGTATGAGAAAAACATGAAACTCGTTCGAACTGAAAAACATTTTGTATATCAAAACTCAAGTTAAAGAAAGATAGATTGAAGTATACAAAAAAACATATACACTGTGATACGCCCCTGGTCACGAATGATAACTGCTATAAGTATTTTCTTGGTATTGGAAAAGTTATAAAAATCCATCTCAACACGTAGTGATTCAAAGAAAATTGACCTTTCCATAGCGATCAGTCTTGAACATTAAAAAATCTCAAGATAATAAGAGTGTCGAATAGAAGACCTTGAATTAACCACCACTAATGTTCTGACAATGATAGTGAGTTTATTCAAAGAAAAAATAATTTGTTCTCCAACTTAGCAAATTAAGAGGAAGAATGTCTTCGTTTATTTTCTGTTAAGCGTGCATACACGTATAATCAAGAGTTTTCCATGGTTGTGTAGGAAAAAAAAACTCTCAAAAAATCTCTTTAAGAAATAAATTAATTTAAATATTATCTGATTTCCATCTATCTATAGATCTATTTTATCAATACTTTTAGAACCAATTATTTTCAGGATTAATAAAGCTAAAAAAATTCTTCCGATAATAATTTATAAAATAGTTGGCATTGGTTCAGAAAAACTAGCATTATAATAATCAAATACAGCTTAATCGAAAACAAGTGATAATTTTATTCATTCGTACATGATTGAATGATATCAAAATGATCATGAAAAAGAATAATTCTATTAGCTGTTAAAAAATAAAAGGTTCATAACATTTTACTTGTGATATTAAAATTATTATAAGTATTTGTATTGTTTTATAAATGTTGAATAATTGTGAAATTTTTACAACTGCAAACAAATAATACATTATGTTTCTTATCACATGATGATATAAAATATTTAATAGCATGTTTATGAAATTGATAATTAGAATATATAAATTTTTCTTAACCCACTAAAAAGGTTTGAACCCACGAGTGGGTATCTTATCATTTCACTGAATTTCTATCAGTTGATAAAAATTTTCAATTTCTATAACTTGAAAGTCGAGCACGGACACCTATCCTAATAGACAATTATATATGCATACAGTCGTTCATTCTAATAAATTACTAGGGTGCATCGCGAGGGCACCAATCCTCGAATGGTTAACGATGTAGACATCATTATCTATTCATTCCAACTCATTTTTTCATATCAATAGTGACAAGTTTTTGTCTTTATTTTAATTTTTCAATCGTTTTTTGTCAAATCATAAATCGGGTTGTCATTCTATGGCTATCAATGAATAAAGAGTAAGCTCTCGGTGAGAATCGAACTCTCATCCTTCAACCGGAAATAAGCCCAGTTTACGCCCCGCTACTATAAGCACTATAGAAGCGTTCAAGTCGAACAGGTGTAATTTCAACCCCACACATTTATGCATATATTTATATATATACACACACAGTGCATACATATATAGATAGACACAGAAACGCATATTCCTATCAGAATATTCATATGCCAACACGGTGTTAAAATCAACGCGTTCTTTTTCTGCTTTGCATTCCATTAAGCTCCTTGATCTCATAAAGGGCGGAATAATTATATAATTGAAATACAATGCAACATTTGTTTTAATATATATGCGTATCTTATGTAAAATAATATATTCAAGTTATTCTCTGCATTGGAAAGAAATCCGTTAAAGAAACATTTGCCTATTTCTTACACTTCATTTCTTCTATTATGTATATAGCAGTATATATAGATAGATAGCTATATAAAGACGACACTTGCTTGCTGCTATGTTTTTCATAGCCAGCCAAATGACTGCACTCCAGGGGATGCAAATGAGTGTAGGTTAATTGGTCTCCAGGATTAAGAGGGAGGGAGTGCTGACCTCCGAGGTCCCCAGAGATCAATTTAGGGTTAGTTCAAGTTAGGTTTCATGCACAGATATCAAGGGCAAATTTTAATCAAGTGCCCGCCTATTGAATATAAAATAACCTGAACCCATTGAAATCAGCTACACTGCACACAAGAAAGTTCAAATCAAGGCAATAAGTCCCTGATACTCAGTTTGTAGTCTGGAATTATTAATCAATTAATTAATTGAACGTCCCTCGCAATTATTTGTTTTTGTAAAGTAGAGACATGAAAAGACATTCCATGCTGAATGCTTGGCTTGTAAGGTTGAAGGACAAAATTCACTAGGAAGCTAAGACATTCTTATAGTGAAACATATCGAGTAAACGCTATCGTGTAACCAATATCATAACTGTAAAAATCAACATTTTCATCATTATGCATTTATGTGATTAAGACAATATTATTGAACTTTTTTATTTGAATTTGTCTAATTATAAATTTGGATTGGATTAGATACAAGCGCCTACAAAGAAGTTATTCAACAAAGGACAGATATAACCGAACGACGTATTCAAGTATTGTGAGGAGAGTTGTACGAATCGGCTTAAAACGTAGGGGATACTCCCATAGAAAATATTGCAATTTATAAACACCCTGTTTTTTTTATTTTTGTGTGTGTGTCAAGAACTAATTGTTTGAAACCATTGAACCCCCAAAGACAATCGGGTCATTGGCGCTCCTATTTTTATGAGTGTGGACGAGAATCTGACAGAGCTCATCCCTCGGTAATTGGTTTGTTAGAAATTGATTCAAAGTATAAGTTTTGTGTTCCTGAATGACTTACACACGAAATATATACGTTACTTATATACGTAAACAAAGACAAGCAGTTACTATTAACCTTTCATTAATAGGATTTGATTGTATTTTACAATTTACTTTATTTCCATCAATTCCACCTGTAATTACCCTGAGTGGGTGTTTAGGTGGTATAGGGTGGTTATTACAGTTTCTTTCAACGCTGTTACCTCTTCTGAGCATGATCTGTTGATATCAACAGTTCAGTATGACGTATGCTTGGCTGGGATATTTGGTGCTATATGCTGATGCTATTTCAAGAGTTGAAGTTGTTGTCGAACATATCTGATGCTATTTCAATAGATGAGGTTGTAGTTGACATAGTTTTGAAGCCTTGATTTAAAAACATTAATATTGTACATATCTGAAAGCCATAAGTAATTTCTTCTGAATTTTTAAATGGGTTTAATGTCCGATTATTGACTTCCCGAGGAACCAGTGTAGAGGCGTTAATTTCATCAACAAGTTTTTTACAAGTATTTGCGTACATTGGTATATCGCATAATTTAGGAGCCTCTTCAGTTGTGTTCTGGCTGTATAAGAACTGTCTGAGGTCATTTGAGATGTTATTCCGATTCGAGTACTTTCAATCATCGTTTATCAAGAACAACTGATGCGTTATTTTTAAAGTGCTAAAATCACTATAATAGAAATATCAATACTTGCATTTAAAATTCAACTACATTTATACTCAGTTATCAAATTTGACTCTCTTCTTTTCTTTCTCCCTCTTTCTCTTCCTATCTCTAATATATATATATGTATGATATATATTTATATTTGTGTATATGTATTAGAATACATGTATTGTTATATTCATGGAAATAATTCGCGACTATTACTGCAACTAAAGATACTATCGCGATCATTACAATTAATAACAATATATAAACTTATATAAGGATGATAATTATCATAAGTAACAAACACAAAGAAGTATAATTTAATCTAAAATCAATATCATTCCATGTATGTGCATGATATGTATCATCATAAATGCATGACATGCATAAAGATCGAACAATTATTTTTGTCTATAAATACGTTGAATCAAACAAGAAATCCTTCAGCTTGCAACCTGTAATTAGGATATTAAAGTTCAATTACCAATTAAATGAACTTCAAGAAGCTTTGCCGTTATTGCCCTAGACGCGACTTTTGATCGCTTCTTCAACTCTCAAATTCACACAAGAAAAATGTTTAAATTAAGGGGAATAGCTACCGATCTAAGTTACCTCCTTTACACTTATGAGAATTTTTGAAAAATACTATTCACAGAAGTGTTTCATTATTTTTCATTCTATTCACAGAATTCCACTATCAAATAGGACTTGAAGGTATAGAAGTAAGGAACTTTTCAAAATATTCATGTCAAAACTCTGACACAAAAATATCAGCATTGTTATTGGTATGAAAATATCACATACTTTACAACAATATTTTCCCGTAAAGCTGGTCAAAATTTCTAATAATTAAGTAAAGTTTAAATTTTGATATTTTTTAAATTTCAATTTTGGCTATTCAGATAAGTTAATAAATTACTTAAATCAAAAAAATGGAAAATATTTGAACATAAAACAGCTTTACTGTAAAGTCATCAAGACATTCGAATTGTGCAAAGGAGGTGTCGATTTGTATTCTTTACCCCTGGCCCCCACCATTACTCCTATCAGGCCCTTGCCTTCGAGTCTTTGAACGCTCAAAAGGGGCTGTATCACTTATTTCGTGAATCACTCATTTTGTGAATCACAGACATAGATATTGAAAATGAAAGTGTAAACAGTGATATATTTTCTTATATTTACGAGCAAACCAATATGTACGCGAATATAGTCATGACCGCACTATACCTAACCAGTATAACGCATACATACATGCCAATATGTATGTATGCACATATATATCTAATACAGCTAAATGCATTTACAAACGAATGCCTCTATATATAGTTTATTCATACCTATGCTTATATAGGTAGACTATACACGCGTGCATTATTCCTCAAGCATACCTGTCTATATCCGTGCATGCATTGGTTTACTCGTAAACATATATATATATATAAATATACATATATATATATATATATGTATACATAAACACATAAATACACATTAGATTCATACACACACACATCATTATACATGTATCATAAGTAAACATATAATGCATGCATGTATTAATGTCAGTGCGCTGATATATGGACACATGCATAACTTAATTAAAGTATGAGGGTATGCATATATATGTGTATACGTAAGATAGATATTCTTACATGTAAATGGTAAATATATCTAACTACGTATCCGGATTTATGCATAAGTACACAAATCAAAGAATAGATTTATTCATGTGTGTACGAATCTATCTGTATTTATTCATAAATGAATGCTTTTCTAATTCCAAGTCTCTAATTCTATTATACCTTATATAATAATAAGAGTTATCAATAAAACTTATCAATCTATGGGTAGAAGAGGCGCTTCTTACACGTTTTGGTTCACGCAAAAATTATCTGTGAGTTCATATAACAAACTTGTTTTGATACCGGGCACGTGTGATAGCGCTGTGCTCTTAATATTATTGAGTCGACATTTTGCACAATATTTCAATGTTTTCAATCGCTAGATGTTGAAGAAAAGTTGGCGTTAAAAGATTGAAGGAAGTGAAGTTTCTATAAAAAATGATAAACTCTCAAACGATAGTTATCTCGATACACCTTATTTGTCTCTGAAATCTTACAAAAGATTAAAAATTCGTAACTCTTGTCTTGAACAGCGAAGCAATATCATTCTATCAGCGAAATAATTCCTTAAGCAAAATATTTCATCTTGCAAAATAATGCCATTAGTAAAATAATTCATTCGGCAAAATAATTCATCCAGTAAAATAATTCATCACCCTATTTTTTTTCGATGTATGCTCTTTGAGATAATACATATTTTAATTGTGGAGGAAAATATGTATTATTCTACAAGGCATTTTCTAAAAGTTGATTATTACTTCTAAATACTTTATAACATTTGATAGGGATCTGGGAAGAGAACTAACAGTGTGCACACTGTAATGAATTTATAATGCATTAGTCAGAACTGATAAATATTGATTAAACTGTTTCCAAACGAAAAATACTTCAATAAAACACGCACGCAGTAAACAATATCATAGACCTAAAATCTATTACTTTCATTGTTTCAACTAATGAGTATTTGTTTTGAACAAAACAAAAATCAAATTTAAGACTCATGCAAAATATGTTTGTAAATCACCAGAAACCTTCTTTCATTCAAATTTTTTAATAAATTAAACTAACAAAAGCAGAATAAGTTACTCTGTAAAAAAGAAAGAAATCTAATTTTCCATGTAACGTTCTCAAAGCTAGAAAATAACGCAATTTAGATTTTGAGCCGGCATCTAACTTTACAAGTTTTGGAAGGTTTCCTATATGCTTCGTTCCAAATCTGCCTGCGATAGAGTATCCCTAAAATCTGTGATACTCTAATCGAACAGATATCATATTCTCACATCGTTGACTAAATCTCCCCGTTATTATACCCCCTTTCTCTTTCTCTCTTTTTTCTCTCTCTCTTTCCTTACCTCTATCATCAATACTACCACTGCTACTCGCATTACTACTACTGTTGTCACTACTACAATTATTCCCACACGATCCTCCTTCACTCATTTAGACGGAAATCGAAACTGCCGAATTAATGCTTATAAAATCCCCAATACTCAGAAGGTTTAAATAATTTTGAATCTTGTTATTTTTGTCTGGCCATAACTGCCTTCAATTTTAAACAGCCTCTACTACTATTTCTTTTTTTCTACTACCACTGCCACTAATTCTTCTTCACTACTACAGAGCGATATCACAATTACTACAAAAACCGGGAGTAGCATCATCCGTACTCTTAGTATAAACACTGATGCTGATAACATTCCCATAATAAATGACTCTGGATCAGTTAATGGTTGTATTACTGTTGTATCTACCAATTCAACTGTCAATAAGTACAGAGACTTGCAGGTTAGGCTTAGTGGTTATGGAAACGGCGATCTATTCATAGAACTGATCGGACAATAATAATCTTTTCTTTCTCTATCATATTCTCTTCCTCTTCACACATTTCTTCTTTCTTTCCTATAATTTTCCTTCTTGTTCTTTTCCTTTTCTCTTTCTCCATCTTTCCTCGTGTTCCTTTTCCCTTCTACCTTCCCTTCTCTCTCCTCTTCCTCCTCCTCTTATTTACATTAAAATGAAACAAAAGTTTGACACTAGCAGTCAGTATAACATAAGAAAATCAAGTGAGTCAATTATCACAACTGCTATTACTATTAACAATTTCGTCATTTTTGTTCTAGCTTGGTGGTTATAACTCAGGATTGCAGACTGAAATACTAAATCTTGATTTTTCATTTCAGTCTGTGAAATTAGTTGCCACAAACCAGAACCAGATATTTCCAACTGAAAAGAAAAAAAGACCTCCTTTAAGCCGTCAGTCTAGCATCCATTAAATGCTCTTGGGCTCTCCATCAAAACAACTATCTCTTCCTCTTTTTCTTCTTGTTACTTGTAGCTGTTCTTCTATTCCTGCGATTTGGAGCAGTTTCAGTGAATTTCTGATTCCAACAAGGAATTTTTTTTTTGCATCGGTGGTATGTCGATGATATTTGTCATATGTTCGTATAAATATCTTTTCCTGTTAGTGTAGAAAAAACTTTCAAATTTCAAGTGTCTATTCCCTAATATCCCCCAAAAGGAAGACATTGCAGACTGAAATGGGTAAGTTAGACAGACTCTCGAAAATGTTGAAGCCGTAACTCGTACACAGATCAAGAGTGTCTATAGCAGCGACTACTCTCACTAAAATCCGTAAGCCGTTGTTATAGCTTACATCCTACTGTTTTAAGTATATCTGAGATGAATTTATGTTATGTTATCAGACCCTCTAATAGGACAAATTAACGTCCGGACAGAGTGCTGAATCCTACTTAAAGCCAGACATCTGGCCGTCTAAGTGATGTCACATTTACAGTTTGTCTTCGATAGAAGCACGTGGCCTCAATGTTTACAAATAACTTAGAGGCCCTAATATAGCTGCTATTAATCGATCTAACGAGTAACTTAGCGATCCAGTACCTGTGGGTTTAGCTTGATGGTTATCATCATGGTCTACGACTGGATAGGGTGACCATTCCCAAATTTCCATAAAGGAGGACATTCCAGACTAAAAAGGACTACATATCTAGCCATCAGCAGTTTAGACAACGACAACTTCATATGATAAAAACGTTGACGTTTTATAGCTTTCAGTTTCCACAGTTTGGGATATATCCGCAGGGATTTAGATAAGTTTCTTTTTGTCAGAATCCCCAAAAGAGGACAAATTGGTAATGTCCGACGGCGGACAGATTGCTAAAAAGCCGAACATCTGACCACTGGAAAGTCAGAGGTAATTGTTATTGCTTTCCAATTTCAAGTTTGGCTGTCACTCCGGAGGAAAGAAAAGGCCAACTTGAAAACAGATTTTGAATGATTATTAATCGTACATTTTTTTGACTACCATTTCTTTGCCTTCATCGCAATTTTTATTGCTTTTCATCGCAGCTTATCAGTAGCTTGCTTCTGCAATGAGTAAACAGCGTTGATCGGAAATAAAATAAAAACTTCAGGTGACACTCGAACTCGCATCCCCCCTGGGAAGCCAGGTTTGCACTCTACTGCTCTAACCGATTGGAATGAATATTTTTAAAAATTCCAGGTCAATTTTTGTGCCAGTCAAAGATGGATGATACCAGTGGCTATTATCCAGATTAAGTTTACATTGCAATAAATTTTGAGAAACATTTTTTTTACAATTTTGTGAGTCATCTTGGCTATCATTATCATTATCATTATTTTCTTCACCTTCGTCTTAGAATTAATATCATTATTGTTGTTGTTAAATACCTTTCCTTTCTTATTCACTGAATCATTCGGACTAGTGTCCATCTTTTTCTATTCCTCCATTTGTGTTCCCATATTTTTCTTTCTTTCATCTTTTTTTATTTCTCTTTACCTTTTACGAAGAATTATGATGCAAGATGTGTATATACTAATTTTGTTAGTATATTGTGTACTTAGAACATATTAGTATATGAGTACTTCATGTATATGTGGTGACTGATTGTTTGCGTTCATACGGATGGCACTGTATGTTTACGTGTGCAAAGACTCAGTACTCCCAATTTGATACTGAAATACAGTCACATACATACATCATTTCTTATTTATACGAGCAAAAGTGTGTAAAATTTCAATTACGCTTTGAACACGTGAAATCCAGCAATTAGTTAAGAGACATCATTACATTAACCTTGAATATCACAGAATATCGGGCACGTGCGAGAGCGTTGTGCCTTGATTTATGATTAAGCAGAGTTTTGACTGAAAGCAACGATTTTGATTTTAGAAAAACATTGTTCCTTGCATAAGTTCGCGTACATTGGCATGGGAAGCACTTAATATATTGAGACGTATCTTAATATATGATTTTACGAACATACACATTGTTCATACATCAAGAAAATCAGTTTGTATAAAGAATATGTGCTAAGCCTAAGCTTAAAAGGAGACCTATATTTTGTCAAACTCGCAAATAATTTCAAGTTGTACGCATATAGATACACTCATTGATAACTAATAACTCACAACTGGTACCGCCACTATTTTTCCACTCTTTGTTTCATCATTTTTACAGCAAACGTTTCAGCATAAAAAGCAGTTTCGGACAAATCGTCAAGTAAAAAGTTTTTAAAAATACTAATTTCAATTTTCCATTGCTTTCTTTTCTTCTTCCTTTGCCCGTTCCTCTCCTTTTTACCCTTTCTTATTCTTCTTTTTCTTTTTCATTTTCTTTTTCTTCTCCTCTTCTTTTTTCTCTTCTTCTTCTTCGTTTTACCCTTCTCACTTAATCTTCTCCTCTTTCTCTCTCCCCAAATCTCTTTCTCTTCCCTCCCCTTTCTTTGTCTCTCATATAGTCTGCTTGTCTTTTTATTTCTTTTCTTCCGTTTTCCACTTGAAAACCATTTTCCTTCCCTTCTCCGCACCATCTACAACCACCTCCTTCATCATCGTCATCATCAGCAGCAGCAGTAGCAGCATCATTAGCAATAGCAGCAGCAGGATAATTATCAACATCCTCGTCATCATCAGTAACAGCAGAATCTCTCCTTTTTTTTTTTAAAACTTCTTTGAATTTTTGCAATTTTAGCAATTCTGAGCTGATCATTATTATCTCCTTCCATCAACTATCCTTACACGACACGTAAAATAACATCTGTACACTTTCCCTTTCCTCCATTTCCTCCATTTTCTTCTTTTTCTTCTTCTTCTTCTTCTTCTTCTTCTTCTTCTTCTTCTTCTTCTTCTTCTTCTTCTTCTTCTTCTTCTTCTTCTTATTATTATTATTATTATTATTATTATTATTATTATTATTATTATTATTGCTGTTGAGTTTTCCCATCAGTAGTGACAGGTGGCCTCCACTGGAGATAGAGTGACAGCAAGTCTCCTCAATACTCCAGTACTTCCCTCGGTATTCTGGCCGACTTCAGCAGTGCTGTCGCCAGGACCTTTCCTAGTTCCTCCAACATTTTTTCGAGGTTCTTATTCCCAGTGCTCCAACCACTACTGACACAACAGTTCCGTCGGCTATTGCGGGGACCAAGTGACTGCAAGTCTCCAGCATTTTCTTTTCAACAATGTACTAATGCTTTTTGTGGATGTTCTTTGATAACATTCGAGACAAGTTCAACTGAGTGCATTGCAGGTTATGTTGATGTCGCTGGCTTCGTTGGCTTCTCAATTCAATCAAACATATATTGTTACTGTCAGTGGAGGTTGCTTTCTCCACGATAAAAGTGTTGAATATTTGAAAATAGAACGTAAATGAAAACATAGATATTTTCAATTCCGTTGCAACTAATTGGTTTCCTGCTTTGATGCAATCATCGGATTAAAATCTAAAATATTTATGATATATAAATGTGCCAAACAGAATCTCCGCTATTATTGAAAAAAAACATACACCATAAGGTACGGCATGCAGGAACAACAAAATTAAGTAAAAAAATATATATAATAATTTGCATAGAGCAGAAGGATATAAAATCAAAAAGGCTGAACCCAAACTACACTCGCGGTCAGTCTATCACTTCAGCTGAAAAAGACTTTGATAACCACGTATCTATGCATTGCTTAAGCTGAAGAAGGAATTATCACCACCACTATCATTAAATCAACCCGCGAAAATTTGGAAATAAGAAAAAAATATAAGATGCAAAGAAGGAAAGAGTATTTGATTAATGAAATAAAACAAACCTGAACCCCGGCTGCACTTACAGTCAGTAAAAAATCTGAAAATGACTATGATCCCCACGGGTCTACACATCCCTTAAGCTAATTCTCATCCGGGTTAATAACAAACGCTTACAGCTACATACTTACACACACGCGCGTGCACACATACACGCGCGCGCACACACACACACACACACACACACACATATATATATATATATATATATATATATATATATATATATATATATATATATATATATATATATATATATATTGTGCATCTGCCTGTGTGAATCTTTTTCTACCATGAGTATGTGAAAATAAAGTATAGAAATTAAAGAGAAAAAACAACAACCCCAAAACAATCGCTATGGTCACTGATTAGACACTGGCTAAAAGTTCCAGAGTAGCACGATAATTCCCAATCCCCTCGTTCGGGATATCGCTAAATAATTTGATAAAGTTACTCAATCGTGTTCAAATTTGTTTAAATCTCGGAACAATTTTAAAAAGTTCAGTAGCGAAAAAAATCAATAGAAAAAAACGTACAACGAGCAAAAATATGATAAGTGTATATCATATATATATATATGAACACATACATAAATTATATCTGTTTACTTGAATATCTATTATATAAGGAAAATTCATATTGATCAGTGCGTACATATAAGTTCAAAACAAAGAGTTACTTACTTAGTTTTAGAAAAGAAAAAAAAAGGATAACATAGACACAACTAACAGGTGCGTACAAAAGTCTATATCAAGATTCTAGGTAATTATTATAAGCTTCCATATCCAACGCCAGCTTTTTGTGTTGTATATGTTGAGATATATACGTAGTTAGATAGACATATAAATACGTCCTGCCATTTAAGCCAATGTTTTGGAGATGTTTGCTATCTCAATATCCCAGATAAGAAAGATCATCCCATATCAAACGTAATCTTTTGTTATAAATAATAAAATTACTTGTAAGATATACGACCATTCATGAAAGCCTGTGTGTTGAATATTGTTATGTGCTGAGACATACATATGGGTATATAGACATATAAATACGTTCAGATACTGAAGTCCGTGTGTTGGATATACTTGCTTATGATTCCGCGATGAGGAGAAGAAGACGGCTGTAAGAAAGAAGCAGACGAACTAATCATCAGTGACTAGGGGTGGGTACGTAAGGATATTTTTTAAAGCCCTGGGCTAGAAATCAACACGTATTTATGAGATGCGCGCGCACACACACACACACACAACACGCTCTCAGCATAAAACGTCACATCAGACTGCGTCGCATCAGCTGTAAGCATCACAGCCCGGAGTGTTATAAACCAAGCATTGAATCAGAGACCACCGGGTCTTAGGTTCGAGCCCTGGTGGTGGAGGTGGTGTGGTGTGGCTCTTTGCCCATAATTTGAATCAGTGTTGTTTCAACAACAACGGAGATCTATTGTACAACAACCAAAATCCCATTTCAACACGTGGTATTTTTGAAGCCGTCTTTAAAGTGAAAAGATTTTATAAGAGAAAGCTAAATGGATTAACAAAAAGGTACCCTCTGGATTATTTACGAATATACATATGCATATATATATTTCCAAGTAAAGGAAACTACTTGCAAATAGACATTTTTTTTAAAAGACGAAGGATTTCTAAGCTTTCCGCTTTGGAGTTGCGATTCATAAAAAAATACAAAAAACATGCAAACACGAGAAGAGGTTTCACAAATTTGCAGAAGATAAAAACAGGAGGAAAAATTTTCTTGTTTTTTTATTTCTCAAAGTAAGGAAGCTACTTGCAAAAAACATTTTTTTTAAATACCAACTTGAAAAAAGACGAAGGATTATCAAATATTCCATTGTCGGGTTGCAGTTTATGAAAAAGCAAACACAACAATATACAGAAATTAAGAACAGGAGGAAAAATACAAGAAAGAGAGGCAAAAGCTATATAAACAATCGGAAAATAATTAATTGGACTATTTCTTGTTTGTCTTGCGAAAATATTTCCAAGAAAAAGGCAGGGATAAGATACTCAAAAAATTTTAAGAAAATAGGTTCGAATTGTAGGTTTTTGTTTTGACAAACAATAACTTGATTACAAGACAAAACGAAATAACGAAAATACGAAAAAGTACCAGATTAATTGAAAAATAGAAGTATGATAACAAAAAATAGCACAATTAAGTAAAGAAAGAACAAAAAGATTTTTCAAAAGAGGACAGAGAACATAAAGCAAGAACCACAACATTTTTTCTTCTAACAATCTTCCTCCCACTTTTCATGTTAACACAATGTTTAGACCGATTCATTCTGCGGCCTTTTTTCCGGCATAATATCTAATATTGGTACGCAAAAAGATCCAGGAAAGTTTTTTAACAAAGCAAAAACTATTTTAAACAGTTATAACATTTTTCAAAATACCTGTTTTATTATTTTCATGCTATAATCAAAGAAAAACAATGGAAACCTTCGCAAGTAACGCAGCTTTAGGGTCCAATTTGACAACGACTACAACGACCCTCTTTCATTTAGCCATGAACGCAACAACAACAGCGACATTGCGGCAATTACATCCATCTCTGAACTCCCCTGAACCAGAGGGAGCCTTTTTGCCAACGACATCAAACCTGACCAGCAGTACGGTCAGTGCGGCTGTCGGGAGTCGAAACTCAGACCGACAAAATGTTCATTGGAGCGACGATATACGACTCCCCTTTTACATCCTAATCCTTTTCCTCGCCGTCACGGGCAATGGCCTTGTCATAGTTACCTTAATCCAAAATAAAAAGATGCGGACAGTTACGAACGTCTTTCTTCTCAACTTATCCATCAGCGACCTGCTTTTGGCTGTATTTTGTATGCCCTTCACTCTAATACCTGCGCTTTTAAAAACATTCATATTCGGAGAGACAGTATGTGTTCTCATACGATATTTACAAGGTAAGTCAACATTTCAAATCTTCATTTAGACGCTGCTCCTTCTAAATATAAATACTGCAATGCCTGGCTGATAAGACACACTTTTTTTTTTCACAAAAAATATTTGATAATAATTTTGGACAAATGTAATAATTTGGTAATTAGCTGTGACGGAGAGGAAAATGACGATGTTGGTGACTTCGACTTGCTAGTACAGTAAGATATTCAATCCCCAGATATTTTCCGAAAAGTACCCAGTTAATTATAGGGCGTGTCTTACCAGTTGTAGCGTCCTATCAGCCGGGAAATAGGTAAAAATATCTGTTTTATCACTAGCTAGGTATATGCACAATACACACACACGCACAAACACAAACACGCACATGCTCACAGGCATTCTCTCGTATGCATATGTATGGATGGATGCATGCATTTATAAAACATACACATCATACATTTATTTGCCGCACTTTAAAAATATTCTTATTCGGAGAGACAGTATGTGTTTTCATGAGATATCTACAAGTCAGTCTTGAAAGACATGCACACACGTATACACACACACACACACACACACATATACGTACCGAGGGAAAATAACTGTACATCTGACAATACAGAAAAAAGCATGTTCTCTAAAAAATATCTTACACAACGCAAGCAGGTCGGTGGGGTGATTTGAGACAAATTTTTTGAGTGTAGCAACTGGAAGATTGAGTGATCAATTCTTGGCATGGGTGCCGCACACCTTTTGGTAGGTTCACGCACCCTATCGCATAGTGGAAGGCATGTGCTTTGATTTTTTTTTTTTTTGTGCAACACAACAAATGGAAAAAATATTTACACCAAGAGCTTATTCTGTATTTCCTATCAGCGCTGTTTTCCGAGTGTCGTAGATTCAGTCTCAGTTGAGTTTATATCTGAAAACCACTAAAAACGAAAAACTGCATAAGATTTGGTTTTTGTTTTTGTTTTTTATCAGAAGAAATTTTTGTGCTTTCAATCAATGAGACCTCTGTCACGTTGGGGAAAGTGTCAATTTTGTAAGGAGACAATTTTTTCTTGGAGGTGATGTAACTATAATGCTTCAAATAGTAAATTGTACAAAGTACGACTCAGAAGTATTTTGATTACTTCCAACGTCGAATATATCATTTCGGGGATTTTCCATTTTTAATCATGTTCAGATAAATTTCTTTGTTTGGGAAATATGATTTCGGATAATCATACGATCGACGGAAAATAAGTTCCCAGTTGAGCATCGTAGTTACATTGTAAATAACATCCCCGAACCAAAATTTGTTTTCTTAACAACTGATCCTTATCCAAAGGTAAATGAAGTGTTATTGATTAAAAGCACAAAATATTCATCGGAAAATATCATAACCTAAAAATCAACTACATGTTCAAGTTGAAGGTGTATTGTAGTCAAAAAATAATGATAAAATTATTCAGCAGAACTTCCTGAACTTTTTTTTATCCTCTTTAGACGAGAAAAATGTTTTCGAAACCTCTCACTCAGTGTTATAAAAGCAATAGGTAATGACATAATTATTTTTTAGTCATAATCTTACTATAACAAAATATAGAAATAAATTGACAGAATTACTAAAAATTGCAAAATATTATTTATCATGGAAAATACTATTCAAAAGAAAATGTAATAAAAATGAAATTGCATCCATAAAATTCTAGAATAGCATTGAATCATTTCACAATAAGCACTAAGAGGAATGAGTAATTGTATAGAGATGAGGAAAAAAATTCTAGTTACATAATTATTATTAATATCTGCATATTTCTACAAATGCCAAAAATCTTTACATGACCCTCGATGGGGGTTCATAGTTCCTAATTTGAGAAGCGCTGGCTTACAATACTTCGTCTAATAGAAAAAAATAGGCCGGTTCTTGCTAGTTAAGTCTCTATATAGTATATACGATTGTTGCTGCCGCTGACGTCAGTTCATTTTTTTCAACTTGCTCCTTTTTTTACCAATGTCAAGCGTTCACTCAACCATGATAATAGACAACCACACACACACACACACACACATATATATATATATATATATATATATATATATATATATATATATATATATATATATATATATATATATATATATATATCATAGTAACTTAATCTAGTTGGTACCTTATTTAATCATAATTGCAAAATATTATCCTGGATCAAACTATTCTGATCTTCATACGTTGTCATTTTTGTTACGTCATAGTAATTTGTTTTAAAAAAATTTTCGTAATAAATACCATGAAACTTGATATGAATTATAGAAACGTTGCAATTTTGTCCATGTTAGGGTCTATATTTTTTATGTTTTGTTACTGTTAAGTTATTATTAAAGACTAATATACAGTTCTAGTACCTATTGTTTTTATAACAATGAATTCAGGGCCATTAAAATCTTTACTCAATGAGAAAAGGGTCATCGAAATATCAACAAAATAAAGTTCACTATAGCCTTGATTGCAAATCAAATATGCATTACCCCAAACCATGATTTTATAATTTACTTCCATTCTTTATATTCGTTTGGCTGTCTATCTCTATCTATTTCCCTCCTCTATATACATATTTATTTAAAGATTGTTTTTGTTCATTGTTCCTTCTATTCTGCTTTGGCCAAATGTTAATATTTGATTAACATGCAAGAAGTGCACGTAATCTTTTTAATTATGGCTAGCATAGTTTTGCACATAGCATATATATATATATATATATGTGTGTGTGTGTGTGTGTGTGTGTATTATTTAATTTATATATCATTTAGTCTCAGCTTATTTTCTGCACTTCTACATACATTTACTGAAACTCAGTAGAACTGACACATAAGACTAATTCGTCAATCGCCTGTACTTGGGCCCCTTTACGACAGGGAGTTGTCAACTCACATTCTATGGATCAAACAGAAAGTTTCAAACATAAACGATAAAAGTCTGAAGAAAGTCTATGAAACTTATGTATCAAATCACATTTGCTAATACGATGAAGATATCAAGGGAAGCTTCTCGGAGTTACTTCCATTCTTTAGGACAGTGATTCTGAACATGAAGCGCACACCCTAAAACGCAGCAATTAGAATATGTATTTGGGGCAATTCAGATTTTAGTTGTAACTAAAAATAGAGACAACTATAACTAGATTCCTGCAGCAGCCTCATTTTCTTTAATTGTTTGTCGTATTTGCGCTGTCTACGCCAAGTGACACAATCTCCATGTATTAAGGGGAGGTCGGGGGTGGGTCTCAATTAATATAATGCATTCATAATTATTCTTTCGGATTATATATCCATTTCTTGATATAACTGTTCACGTCGAGAAACAATACTGCTAATATGGACAGTGAATAAATAGAATGAGAATGTGGGAATGGAGCAGTTATTTGGGCCTTTGTCTTTCCGTCAGAGTGTTTAATTCAAGGATAAGAGCAACGCAACGTTGAAGCGGCTACCTAATCGATCGATTTCAAAATAGTTAGATTCCTACAGCAACCCAAGTTTCTTTAATTGTTTATTTTAGTTACGCTGTTTAGACCAAGTGACACATCCTCCATACAATAAGGTCATTTGAAAAACAGTTTCAAGTAATATAATGCATTTATAATTATATATGTATATAAATGTGTGAATGTGCGAGTGTGTGTGTGTGCTTGTATGTGTTGTTATTAAACTGCTTCAGTATTACATTCGTAGAATTTCTTAACTCAGTGTGTTTTGTTCATTTACAGAAGGACCATTTTTCAGACTTTCAGCATTTTTTCCATCGAGAAAGAAACATTTTAGCATCAAAATTAAACATCAAAGTGAAATAATAATAACTCAATAGAAAATCGAAAGATTTCATTCGCTCTCAGTTTTCTTGTTTGTCTGCTTCCAATTCATTCAATTCATAGAGGATTAACTAAAGAAAAAATCGACATTGCATTTCAAATTGCAAGTGACATTTGAGTTTCATTCAAGAATCATGTTTTCATATGAGAGTAAAAAGAACTTGTTCTCCAAATACTCACGGCTGATTCAGCAGCTGAAATTGACAAATTTTAAGCTGCAGACAACAAACAAAATTCATTTAATAAAAATGGCAGAATAAAAGTAATCATTGCTGTGATTCTGAATAAAGTATGCATTCTCCACAAGGGGATAATTTAAGTATATTGGGGGTCAATTTGGAATAGTAGGTGTAAAGAGCAAAAAGCGTCCTGTGGCTCAAAACTGAGTCGTACAAAACGAAAAATCCGACAAAATGTCACAGAGCAAGGAGACTTATGTCTTGGAAATTTATTAATCAGTCATATTTTTAGGATATTGTTAATTTAAAATGGCATTATTGTTGCATATCTTATTCAATGATCTTTTTTTAGATCACGAATAAAATGATTCTTTGCACTGATATTATTTTTAGTTGATTTAGTTTTTCCTCTTTGATATATTATGATGAATGAATGAATGGCCAGGTTTCGCGAACGAAGATTTCATGAGGGTGTAAGTGTTAATTTTCCTCAGATCATATTATGGGCATGCGTGCTAACACACGTGCACTTTAAAAATAAGGTCAAAGTGTTACTTTTAATAACGATTCATATGTCAGCAATATTAGACGACAAAGACTCAACAATGACAAGTGAATTGTGATGTTTTATTATCAAATACACACACACACACACACACACACACACACATATATATATATATATATATATATATATGTATATATATATATATATATATAGTAGAATGTGGATTCGCTACACAAACTAGCTCATGTTTCTGGCCTGTTTGGGCCTCATCAGGCGATTGATTTCCTGATGAGGCCCGAACAGGGCAGAAACATGAGCCAGTTTGTGTAGCGAATCCACATTCTTCTATTCATTTCCAGCTCTACACAAAAACAACTTAACTTTGGGAGTAAAAAGTTGTATCGAGCACTGTATGAAATAAATCCATTACATTTCAGAAGTGGTTTTATATCATTGATATATTATTATATTATGTTATACTGCTAGCCTAATTTGTACCACACACACACACTCATATATATATATATATATATATATATATATATATATATATATGCTTACGATCGTAAAATAGAGAAATGAGAGATATACGTGCACTTCTCGAACTTCAGCCTTACCAGAGTGTCGTTAGATCAATTGGTAAGATCAAAGCCACGTATAGGCTGTTTCCTGGTAGATGTGGGTCTGATCCCCGCACGACACGCATCTCTTGATTTATTTATATCGTCTGGGCCGCTCGTTTCGCTACTGAGTTCCTATTAAAATGTCTTTATAATTATAATTTGGTTGAATGCAATGGATAAGCAATGTCAGTTTAATTTATACAGCTGTTTTCCTTGTTTTCTCACAAGAGAACGAATTTCAGGTTAAAACTGATGTTGGAATTGACCGAATGTTAATTCATATCTTTTTTTTTATGTATTGGGGAGGGGGTTTCTCGTTATTAAACTCTCGAAGCGCTTCCTGCCCTTTTCCATAGGAGATATTATTAAGAGAAGTCCTTATTTTTAATTCTATGAAAATGGCGTCGTGTTTTTTGCTATTGGATTTATAGAGTGGACTCTTACTGCACTCTGAGATATATATATATATATATATATATATATATATATATATATATATATATATATATATATATATATAACGTATTATTTACTTGTCTGTTTTAATCTGTCATTTCCTTCCTTTCTTTCTATCGTTTCCTTCCTTTTTATCTATCTATATCGATGCACGTATCCACCAAAGCGTTAAACCTTTTTTTCTAGTTTTAGATCTCATAGTGCACGTATTATATGTTTTTATGTTTTGTTTTTCAGATTTACAAAAAATAGAAAAAAGACAATATTTACGTCGAACATTAAACATTCAGAGAATTCATTTATCAATATATAGATATGCCTTCATATATACAAGTTTAGATCGTTGCATAGAGACACACGCTCGCATATACTATTCTTCATATGGATCTAGATCTAAATATAAATATGCACATATGGAATAAAACTCAATAATATCATGATCTTTATACTTATATGGTTATTTCTTTATCAAATACATTCATGTGCGCACACACATTCTAATAATAAAATTTAGAATTATATAGTCTACATTAGATAGAGAGAAAGATATGATAATATATATATATATATATATATATATATATATATATATATATATATATATATATATATATATATATATATATGTATATATATATATATATATATATATATATATATATGTGAGATAAATAGATATATGACCGGGTAAATAGATAGTTTGTCTTTGTGAAAGTAACAGATTCATTGTTATCGTCATCTCATTGTTGTGATAAAAGCCCACAACCATAACACGGGGCCGTCATTTGTCCCCGATCGCACTGTTCACTAGTAACCGCAGAATGTCGACCTGAGTCAAAGTTGTGGTAAAAAAAAAACTACTATAATTGAAGATGAAGGTAAAAACTAGTCACAATTGATAATAGAAGATGAAAATATTGCAAAAGTTTCTCCTTACTGGCCGTGTCGTTTGAACATTTAGCAACGTCAGCATAGCCATAGCCAATCAATGAATAAGAGAGGATTGTCTTTTATTCTATAAAATATTTTCAACAACGACCAAAATATTCGCTTGATGATAAAACCTCAATGTCTGTATTGTTTGTGAGTATAAATATGTGTATATGCGTAATTTTGTATATATGCATGTCTTCTGTTTATTTAATGAACCCTTATCAAAATCAAGTGTGTCAGGTCACGTGTGGCGAACATTCAGCTATTCATTGAGATTTTCTAACATCTTCCGACCTCATGTGAAGCTTGCACGAATATTATCAGAAACAGCTGCTCGAAAATCATGATCACATCGTCTGGCCTATGATGATATTTGACAGTAAATTTGATGCCGTAACTACACACACACACACACACACGCACACACACACATATATATATATATATATATATATATATATATATATATATATATATATATTAAAGTCCTTATTATACAGTCACCTTCGTTTTTTGCTGTCTGTTTGATGAGTTATCCGTATTAGGTGATTCATACGTTACCCTGTCGCTGTGATGTAGTGTTTGATCGTTCCTGCTGGACCAGAGTATATGTGGATTTCACCACATGATCCAGGGATTGAATTTCTGTTTCTAAATTGTTTAGAGTGGTTCCATATTTGCCAGGGAATGGTCCACACAGTATGATCTCAGGACCATCCTCTATGACATATATTATGAGACAAGCAGTTTCAGTTGATAAGACTGCAACTGACTGCTGTAATAGTCTTGAATTACGCCTTGTAAACCAATTCGTTCGGTATCACCCTTTTCCACATTTGTAGCCTTTGAGAATCACATTTGTGATAGTTCCTTCTACACCTGCTCCGCTGTTTGGAATGTATTGTAGCCCTTTGATGCATCAAAGAGAGGCTAACAGATACTACACCTTGTCCAAAGTGTCCTTGGAACTGTGCAAGGCAGGGGCATTCAACACCCTGAGGCATTTTTACATATTTACATACCTTGAACTCAAGACTACCAGGTAACTATAACACTGTGACCTACGGTCTAGTTACTTCATTGGATGAGAGCACCCACACACACACACACACACACACACACATATCAAAATACTCATTACCAAATGGTCAAATATTAGTTGTTGGGGTATTGGTATATTGAATGTATTCAACAACGATCAAAGAATTTCCCTTACGTGTCACTCGCTACTTGACTTTTCCAAAAAGTACCAATGCCAAACACTGAATTCAACGGCATCCATATCGAAAAACAACTTAACAACCACAGTATTTCCCTGGTCTTGATAATATGTACGACTCAAAGAGTTGGAAAATCACATATTTTTTAACAATTTTAATACACATTAGATCCAGAAACGTGTGCACTTGCATATGAACAAGAAAACTTGATTAGGGAATAAAAACATTCCTCATCAGCCGTTTTCAATCAAACATGTGTCAATATATATAGATATATGTGGGGGGGGGTTCTGCCACATCTTGCATTATAACAAGATACACGCATCAAGAATGTTTCGTGCTTTTCAGAAACGTCTTTCATTATTATTATTACAAGATACTCTAATCAGGAATGTTGCATTACGAATGTTTCACGTATTCTGACGACTTCTTGCTTTATAACAACTTGACACGAATGTTTCTCTATTTGATAACCAAGATTTAAGAAAGAAACTATTCAAATATAAATGTACATGAACTACCTAAGGTATTCGTCTACACCAAAAGAGCAAAATTAGAAAGAATGTTTGGAATACGTAAATGCAAGTTGGAAAGGGAGTCAGAGGAGGTTAAAGAATGAGCAAATGAGAAAAATGATAATGAAATAAGAAGAGTTGGAAATAAAAGACGAATAAAGAGGTGGTTGTGTGTGCCAAATTGAGCTTAGTATAGCTCTCTTTCCTCCTTTCTCTCTCTCTCTCTTTCTCTCTCTCTCTCTCTCTCTCTATATATATATATATATATATATATATATATATATATATATATATATATATCAAACCTGAAGTAAGTGTCCTGTTTAGCAATACAGTTACATTGTAAATAGACACCCATTCTGAAAACTTTCAATGTTTTCCTCAAACTAAACTATCCTTAGGTTCATTGAGTAAGCATACCAACTTGGCTTCAACTGTGCCAATGTTCTGGATATTTCTATAACGTGACAGACAAACAGACGGATCTCACTTATGGATTCGGCCAAATAACTCCTCCATTATGGATTAAGCAAATCTCATTTGTCCTACTCTGCTGAAGTTTGATAAATAAAAGCATGGAAGGACGTCAACATAGCAAGCTGTTTTATTTATGGATTTTTTTTTTCGTTTCTATACATTTTCTAACCCATAAGAGCAGACATGTAGAAGTAAGGATTGCTCAGAGGGATGTTTTTTTTTACTCTACCCAGATATTTTTAGTTCATTTTTGTCTATTTACATTATATGATTTAAATTGCTTTTTACAATTTGAAGCGAACATTCACCAAATATAGGCTTTAAAATTGATTCTCTTGATCAATAAAAAGAAATATCAATACTGCTATAGGAGAAATTTTCAAACGTGATACCTTTTTCAGATATATAGATACAACAAAACGAGATGAAGAAACTAAGAAAGAAAAAAGAGAGAAGGAAAGGGAGAGGTAAAGTAAGAAGAAGGAAAGAATGGAATACTGAAAGATTAAAATTTTATGGAAGAAAATTCAAAACAGGATACCTGTTTCAGATATATAAATACCAACAAATGTAGAAAGAAAGAAAGAAAAAAAGAAAGAAACAAACAAAGAATTGGAGAGGAAGGAATAAATGAAGAAAATGGAAGATAGAAAAAATAAAGAACAGAAGAAGGGAAGAAGAGAGGAAAGAAAGGATGATGAAAATGAGGAAATAAAAACACAAAAACAAAAAATGAAATAAATGAAGAATGAACGGACAGAAAGAAACGAAAAAGAGAGAAAGAGAGAATCAATTGATTGATTAATCGATTAATAGAGAATCATATATACACAACCAATATGAATTGACAAAAAGATGTTTGATATTTTTTCAAAATACCTCTTTTCGAAAATAAATATTATTGATTAAGAATGTCAACTTCTGAAATTTGATAAATAAAAACATGGAAGGACGTCAAGATAGCAAGCTGCTTTATTTATGGATTTTATTTATTTCTATACGTCAAATTGATCAGGATTATTATTCTCTAATACCAGTAACGTATATTATGTATTTGTTACAGAAAGATCATGAAACTAGTGATTTCGTAAAATCCCGCGGGATTTTGTGAAATCCCTGAACATATCAGTAATTTCACAAAACCCCTAATTCTATAATCAATGGTTAACAAGCTTCTAATGCAAATCAATACCACTGTAATGAGTCCAATCCTCACTAGGTTCCCTACAACTGTGGCCTTGTGTCAAACGAAGCTGTGTAAATACTGTAAAAGCAGAATATACTTGATAT
Source organism: Thysanoteuthis rhombus (assembly GCA_963457665.1). NCBI lineage: Eukaryota > Metazoa > Mollusca > Cephalopoda > Oegopsida > Thysanoteuthidae > Thysanoteuthis > Thysanoteuthis major. The sequence continues at coordinate 20,295,229 of OY735239.1, read as the reverse complement.
TCACTAAGTTCAGTTGACAGTCTTGCATAATGATTTACCCATTGCTATTTGAAACGTCAATCCAACGATATAAGAATTGATTTGACAGACCACTTGACAATTTCAAGACGCTGAGCTGTACATTGTACAAACCAAAACGATTGGCAATTTTGATTTCTTTGCAGACTGATAAGCTGCGTTTACAAACATTGGAAGCCTGTGCCCTGTTGCATTTTGCCAACACTCTCTTCAAACAATTCACCAATCTCAGTTTGAGATTTAAAACCGTTGTCAACAATGACAACCAAGTTTAGTGCGATGTTTCTACTTTTCAGAGAAGGAAGGAGAGAAACAAATGAATATGAATTTAAAGGACTTCTAAAATAGACTCAGACATTGATAGATACCTTAATTATTTGAATAATAAAGGGCATAAAATGGCAACGGGGTAATAAATGCGTGTATAACATTAACTCCAATTCCCATCCCAATGTATCTATCTCTCTATCAATGGCTACCTATCTACCTACTTATATACATATATTTATATATGTATGTATTTACATGTATATTACAATTTGTATGAGTGTGTGAATGAGTGAGTGAGTGAATGAGTGAGTGCGTGTGTGAGTGTGTATGGAGATGTATATGTACAACTATGGAGGTACATCAAAAAGTCAGTAACCAAAAGATGAAAAATGCATTTATTTTATGCGAGAAATATTCATTTTTCAATATGATCACCTTCCTTATCCATGCACTTTATTCAGTGGTGAATCACATAGATTGAACTTTGTTCTCATCCCCAGTATATATATATATATATATATTGAACAGTGCAATTTTTATTCGGTCTCTGCCAGTAACTGGACTCTTCAACTTGAAGTAAAAAAAATTGCTGCCAAAAACCCATCATTTTGAACAATGGACAAAAACGATTTTTTTTCATTTCCTTCCAAAAAGTATTCAAATGAAAGTAGTTTCCGCTTTTCAAAACCTTCCTTAACGTCACTTATTCACTAAGGCAAAAAAGTAAAAAGAAAAGCTTCTGTTTTGCAACAAACTATGACAGAGGCAGCGCGTGCCCTCTTCCTCTCTTTTCTACACCCGAGTCGCCTGTACTTCCAAGTATCACAGCCTCCTATGATTGACATACCACAGTGAGGAAACCTGTATATCCATGATTTTTGACGGAGATTAACTAGTATATATATATATATATATATATATATATATATATATATATATATATATATATATATATATATATATATATATATATATATATATATATATATAAATGAGTGTGGGGCTGTAAACAGACTGAGACAAAGAAGATATTTGTAAATACGTACCACGGGAATTGCATTCATATGCATTAATCGATCGATCTGCACACCCCCAGTCATTTTTTTTTCAGTTGTTCAATCTATTTCATTCCAATATTTATTTTCCAAACAAAAATACAACTCCACCTCACTGTCAATAATTGAACAACCGTTAACATTTGGAGTCATGAAAAAAAATCTGTTGAAGAATAAATAGAGTCAGAATAATTTATTTTTGTGACATCGTCGGAGTTCCTCACTGGAAAAGACGAAAGAGAGTATAAAAACCGAAATATGTTTATGAAATAAGGCCCCAAAAAAATTTTGAAAAAAAAATATTTAGAAGGAAACTTGTCAAGTACCGATGTCAATATTGAAGTTTTAAGAGTCCCTTATGAACGTCATTCCCTTGATTCGAAAGATGTCAGCATTCCTCGACTCCTATTCCTGAGTTCTAATCTGAAAAAAAGACTATTGTTATCTTTTCCGCGCTAAATTAAAAAAATATATCCTTTCAGTAGCCAAACTACCATCGCGATAATGACAAGTTTCCCTTTATCATTTGTTCTATATACAAATCCTAACAATAACCCTAAAACTCTGATCAGAGGATATTTCAAAATTTGTGAAGAAAAATGCTGGTCTCCAAACAAACATAGTGCAGCGAAATCTAACGAGAGAATGTTTTAATTCAATGTGGAAAAAGGTGAGAATCTCCCTAAAAAATATGTCCCTATCAATGTATGAATCATGCGTACGAGCTGCATCAAATAGAGCTATTAGGTTGCAAATTTCAACATTTACTCAATAAGTCTACAAGACGTCATTTTTTTTAATCCCCTAGGTTTTTAGGGGGTCAATTTACAATGTGAGTTTATGCTAAATTGGTCACTGGTTTGTGCCATCTTATTTGTTTTGTTTTGTCTTGTTTTTTTTTGATTTTGAACCCCTCAAAAGGCGAGAAATGTAACTTATTAATTAGTCACGTGATGGTTTCTATTGAGTGACTCAACAGAACTGTTTGTTTTACTCTTTTCTTCTTATATGTATCCCTTTTTTTTTCGATTTCTTCTTTTATCCCTTATTCATATTTCTCTTCATTTCTCATTTAAAATTGATTTTTGTTTTTGTTTTCTCGATTTTCTTTGTATCTTTGTATCAGAGATTTTATCTTTCGTTTGTTCTATCTTCTCTCCTTCTTTATTACGCAGTTTTCATTCACTATTTTTCCTTTAATCTATTTATTCTTTAGAGACATACTTCCTTCTGTGTCCTCTACTTCTATCCTCTCCACACAATATACTTATCTCTTCATTAATTTTTCCTTCTATATTTCTTTCATTCTTTCTAGTACGTTTCCATCCTCTATTCATTTAGTTTCATCTTTTGTTCATAACTCACTTATTTCGTTCCCTCTTTCCTTTCAATTTTTCATTTACTTTCATCCTTCCTTCCTTTCTTTCTTTCTTTCTTCCCTATTTTTTTTTTTTTTTTTTTTTTGCTTCCAGTCTTTCTTTCCCCACCCTTTCCTTTCTGTCGCCATTTCCCTCTTTTGTTTGTTTCTCTCTTTGTTTATTTCTTTCTCTCTTCTCTGCGTCACCCTACCATTCCTTCTCCTCTCACCCATGAATTTTCATATAACTCCGTATTTCGAGATTTGAAATCTGACCATTTCATATAAACTCGTTCGGTCTTCTTGTTATTCGAGCTGAAGCAGAGGAGATTTAAACTTTCTGCCACTTGGGTGAGCTTGAAGTTAAATACGGCATCCAGGAGATGGTGGGGGTGAAGGTAACATTGAAATCTACCTGCTCTGTCTGGAGTGCAGCTGGGAATGGGTTATGTCGATTAAATAACCATCCTGATTTAGTTTTCATTTATTTCAAACGGCGACTCGAAATTGGCGTGTTTATCTGTTGGCTGACAAAAAAATTACCTCTCCCGCAGTTCGCAAGGTCCTATTTTTCTTAGACTCTCTTGCTCCACACACACACACACACACATATATATATGTATATATATATATATATATATATATATATATATAAAATCATCAGCCATCATTGGCCTTTTCCAGCTCTTTCCATTACGATTGTGATTACCTTTTACTCATACCGAAATACTCTTCTATCCCCTCCCCTCATATTGTGTCTGGTCTTTTTCTATTGCGTTGTCTGTCCATTGAGTAACGATTAGTTACCCTATGTTCCATCCATTGTGATTTCTTCATGCTAAGTGTCTGGCCCATGTCCATTTTTTTCGTTTAATTGTATAATATCTTTTACTTTGGTCTACTCTCGGATCTATTTTGGATCTCTTATGGTTCTTCCTAGCATTGCTCTTCCCATCGCTGTTGATTTCTTGTACAAAAGAAAGAGAGAGCGATGTTGATGATAATGAGAGATATAAACTGATAGAAAATTAAGAACAGACATAGAGTTTAGGATGACTGAACACTTCTTTATTCGTGGTTAAAAATGTTTGTTGATAAATTGACTCTAAGTGAGCATACTATGTATATATAAAGGAAGATACCTATGTGTACATATGCTCTCTGCTATCTGCGAAAGCTGAAACCCCTTATTTCTCATGATCCCTCTCCCTATATACTTTGTATATACATATGCATGCAGAAGGCTCTGTCCCTATATATACACATCCACTGCCGGACAGGACGAACGGGCACACCGGAAGGAAAAGTTCAGGTACCCTTGCATTTAATTTTACTTCAGAATTCGATGGATTTGTTCGCCTTATAAACATTGGAAACTATAGCAGACTGTTGAAATGGCATAAGATGTTTCGTGGAAAAAATGGAAAACAAATGAGTAAACGGAGATTTTGAACGCATCTTCCGTGTGATAAGATCTCACAGGCTAAGATTCGATGGACATTGCTGTAAAGGAGAAAAACTAAAAACTGAAATAACTGCTCCGATGGGAATCCACCCAGGGGAAAAGATCAAGAGGACTTCCATGCACAACATAATTGAGCTAAGTCTTTAAGAGGGATACTAAGCAGCAAAGGGAAGAGCTCGCAACAGCAATACAAATCTGGGTCGAGTGGATGTCCGAGTCCGCCCGACCCGACGAGGTGAGATGATGAACATATGGATACAATTATTATAGTTCGTGGCCCAAGAGTTTGCATCAGTAATTCCTCGGGGCCGCGAACTACAATTATTTGTGGACATACTGACAGACAGACATCACAGCTACTACCCACACCGAAGAGTAGCAACGTGGACCACATGTATTCAATTCGCTAAAGAAGGCCTCCTTTTGTCTCGATAGACAACGGAACGACACTGTAGTGACCTTTCTGGGTCGCCAGCTTGAGTGAAGCGTACATAAATCCTGGGATGCCCAGTCGATAGAAACCTACCCTGGGCTTTGCTGATGTAGTCCAAAGGTGAGCAGAACGTTCTGCATCAGCTTGGCTACAGGAGCCAACGGAAGACGTCAAAATTAGCACTCAACAAACTTACATCCCCACACCTACCAGATGTTACCTGATGAAGGCCGTAGAGTGCAACGGCCAAAACGTTGTATGAAAAACAACCAAGATGAGGATGGTCCGAATATCAAATAATAATAATACCTCATCTCAAAAAATCAGAGATATACAAACTTAAAGGGGTCCCATTCCCAAGTTTTGAATCAGAATTTCCTTCTCTTGGATAAGTTGCCTCCTAAAGGCTAGAGAGCCCACTCTGTCCTGCTATTTTGTCCAGATGGGGGTGCACATCTTTCCCAAAGGAATTAGTCCAACGTGAACATGACTTTAGTTCCAATTTGGTTCGTCGATTCCATTGGTGACATGTTATTACGTGATAAATAACCGACCAATGATTTACGTTGTTTTCAATCAATTTATGACAAGACAAATGTGCAGCGAATGCAAGAACATCTGATACATTCCAAAGGGTTAATTTCAACATTCTTTTCAAAATGGACAGCATTTGGACAAAAAGTTTCGGATTGTTTTCAATGTTCAATGTTGGTTAAATACGTTTTGGATTTTTGGATTTTTTAAATCTTTGTTCGAGATTCTGCCAATTGTTAAGTTAATGAGAAATATAAGATAAATATTTTCGAATGGATAGGACACTTTTTGCACCTATTATGTGAGAAAATACATGTACATGAATTGCACATCCATTTCAGCATGAAGGATTAATAATACACGAAAAATATACTTCTTTCATTGTTTGATTTTTTAAAAAACGTCCTTTTTAATTCTATTGGTATTTTGATATTTAGTTTCATTGTGCTCAGAACATTTTAATACTCTTACTTGATAATGTGTCGTTTATTTTTGTATAATCTTCATATGGTGTTTAATGTTATTTTCATATAATACTCAAGACATTGTGTTTTTTGGTCAATGAGAACAAACATTGAAATATTTGTAAAATTAATAACCCTTTCAATAGTGAATTATTGAGAACCTAAATATATAATTTTTTTCTTTCTTGATTTGTTACTTTTGACGTTTCCTAGCAATATTACCCGATGTCGCCTCGGGTTAAAAATAATTGCAAATATAACAACACATTTTTTTCTTACTTTAGACCAAAAAAGAAGTGTGGAACTTTTTTAGTTACCTTTCCACTCATAAAAGAGAGAAAAAATTTCCCATCGTCCCTGACACCAAAAAGTGAAAAATGTTTCCCGCTCAAATTTGACCGCAGAAAGAGAAGAAGATTCCAATTCGATTTTGACTCCCAAAACGAAGGGAAAATTTCCTTCACCCTGATTTTCACCGCAAAAAGTGAAAAAAGGGATTCCCGCACAATTTCCCAAGGCCTAATTTGAACCCCTCGATTTTTTCAAAAATTCCTTCCTCAATTTTGACGAATGAAAGTGAAAAAAAATCTTGCCTCTCGATCCAACCCCTTAAAAGTGAAAAAAACATCCCAAGATTTGATCCTTAAAATTGGAAAAAAGCGGTATGGCGAGGGTTTACCGTATACTGTATATTTTAGCCGCTTGCAAGAAAGTAAATCATGAAATAAATCCAATGTAACTTTGAAATTTCGTATTATTATCGTTGTGATAACCCAATCGATACTAAGCAATCGGGAAAATAGGATCAACCTATGAAAAATAGCTCCAGCTAACGCAAGTTTGGTTGCCAAGCAACCTTGGTCCTAAAGCAACCGCCGTCACGAAAGCGTCAGAACAATCCCAACCAGTTCCTTCAAATGCAATAGAACAGTGCTTCCCCTGGGCGCTATTTATTTATCTATTTAAACTATCTATTTACCAGAGCAAAATGTGACACAAGGTCGGGGCTTTATGCGGGGAAAATAGGAGACACCCTTGAAACTTAGCTCCAGCCGACGCAACCTTGGTAGCTAAGCAACCAGAACAACCGCCGTGACGAAAGCGTCATTACAATCCCAATCAGTTCCTTTAAGTGCAATAAAACAGTGCTGCCCCAGGGTGCCATATCCCTTGCAGCTGGGCCGAGTAATAGTGGGAGAGCCCAAGGACGAATCCAAAGGCTCCTAATGCGCGTAGTAATGCACAGTATCAGTATAACCTCATTGGCTGACACATTGCACCGGTACATTCGGTCTTTGATGCTCACCAACACACAATCTCTGGCCAATTCTACAGGCAAGTGTCAGAACCGGCGCCTCGGTCCCTGCCAGGGAACAGACAACACACCCCGATCCCTGCCGAAAAGGCCGGAAAAATGGGAGCCTGAAGATCATTCTTTTATGTGCACGTTGCATGGTTCTCAGTTTGTGGGTCTGTCCCTTGGTTAGGTTCCAGGTTTTAGCTCCATAAGTGACTTTTGGGAGGATGCACTGGTTGTATACACTTTTCTTTTAGGATTATTGAGATCTTCTTGTTTTTGAAGCTTGGGCTTGCTCTGCTAAAGGCTTGTCACCCTCTTTTGTGGGTCTCATGGAGATTCGTTGTCCTAGATAGATGAAGTGTTCTACTTTCTCCAGTTCTGTGTCCTCAATTTTGATCTTAGTGTTCTTATTTCCGTCGTGGTTTGTTGCACATGATCTCCGTCTTGCTGAAGTTCATGTGTAGACTGACTTTCTTGCTCTCTTCATATAGTTCATCTAGCATTATTTGGAGGTCGTGAAGGTTCTCTGCGAAAAGGGCAATGTCGTCTCCAAATCTGAGGTTGTTCAGATACTCGACATCTATTCTGATTCCGATACTCTCCCAGTCTTGTCTTCTGAAGATCATCTCGTGGCTGGCTGTGAAGAGTTTGGGTGAGCTGGTATCACGTTGTCTTACCCTTTTCTAAAACAGAAAGGGCTCTGAGTCTTTATGCAGCCTAATAAAGGAGCAGCTGTGATTGTATATATGTTTCAGCACTTTGACATATACTGGATCTACACCTTGTCGAGTGATGGCCTCCATGACCACGTTTTTCCATGAGATTCCTGGTTTCATCTGAGATTTTACTAATGGTTTGTGTTCTCGTTGGTTTAAGTATAGTGGTGACTTCTATGATTGATGCTGTCATTTTGTTGTTTAGTTCGTTAACGTGAGAATTCTAAATCTGTTTTTCAGTTCAAGCTTGAAAGATCGAGTGTGTTCTTTTGGTATATTTAGCGGTTGCAGTTTGATGTGGAACATTTTTCTGTGTTCTTTGTTGGTATTTACCTGCAATTTACATCTTACCATACTTTGGTCGCTTCCAACGTTGACAGGAATTAGGACTTGGATGTCCTTGATGGTATTACTTTTGTCCGTTAGAATATAGTCTTTTTCGTTCTTTGTTCCGTGGCTGGGGCTCTTTCAAATCCATTTCGTATAAACTATAAACAAAAGTCTTGCAAAAATATAAAAGCAAACTCGCCATAAGTATGCATGAGTCATTGAATAGTGCCATTAAAACGAGAGCTTACTATATATAACTGAGTATGATTTGAAAAATATGATATATCTGAACAAAAATCATACCACGAAAATAGAACAAAAAGATCAGTCCTCATTTTTTTCACCCCTGCTGTAGTGGAGCAGAATTACTGTCTCAGATCCTTATTTGACTGACCTGCAACTTCAAGACATGCCTGACTATTTTCTCCGATTTGCTCAACAGATTTTTTCTCGTGTCCACTCAAATGAGACAAACTTTTTTTTAAATTTTCAGTACGAGAATATATATATATATATATATATATATATATATATATATATATATATATATATATATATATATATATATATATATATATATATATATATACTAGTAGGGATACTTCAATTACTTCAAGTACAACCAAGCACAATAAATATATATTTCTTCTTCCGCAATACAGCAAATGAAAAAATCATTCATATTACGTACACAAGAAAAACAAAATATTCTGATGCACAGTAAAGAACAAATGGTTCCATTGCTTAGTCGGACACGGATTTTGAACAAACTACATGAATTTTTCTTCTCCTTTGGCCCCAATATAAATAGGTTGATTAGGAGTCTAACCCTAAAACAACCAATAAGAAGGTGTCCATCGGGAAGCATGCATCAACCTTTGTGAACAACTTTCACCGAGTAAAGATTCACCCCTATACAACATTTCTCCATTCTAGGTGCAATATTATGGAGGACAACTTCGATGGAGATGACCTCTGGTGATCTTGAATCACTTACAAGGTCAACTTCACTTAGCCTGTTACCTTTGACCAAAGAAGATAAACTCATTCGCTCAATCCTTGGTGCAAAATTGTAACCAGCAATCCTGATAATTGGCTAGAAATTACTAGAATTAATATTTGATAAATATTCAAGACTCAGATGGACAACATTTGCACGTGTGCGTCTTTGTGTCAGTGTGTGTGTATGAAAGAGAGAGGGAGAGAGAATCTTAGAGTGATTTTCACAAAAGCAGATCAGACATACCCAACGACTTGGGGAGCTTTTCGTGTGTGCAGGAAATGTATTTGTGTCAGAGAGATACGAAATTAAAAGAAACAGTAAAAGAGGTAACAGAAAGCCATTATGACCATAAACTGGATGAAATTCAGTTCATGAAAAGTTTTGATGCAGGGTAAATGTAAATATACATAAATATACGTAGAAAAAAAACAGAAGAGTTCTTGGTTCCCCCCCACCAGATTTAATTCCATTGAAATTCATTCAGAAGAGATATTTTATGAAGATATAGCTATAATTCAGGGGAGATAACTGTGAAAATCCTGGACCTGCCCCAAAATTCAAACACTTCTGTTGCTAATTAATCACCCTTCCACAAAATGTCTTTGAAATTCATTGAACTTTTCTTTTGATATCGTGTGAACGAGTCAATTCATACTCCACTTTAAATTTCATTGTTAAGATATCACTGATTCTGTCTGAAGACATTTCCTGGGATGTTTTCCATCGCTAAGATGACGACGCAAAAAGCTTGCATTTCGAAATTTTCAACAAATATTAGTGAAATCGCCCACGATCAAGAGGTCTGGCAAATCTTTGGGAATGTCTATACCAAATGACGGAGGATAATGATGCTGATGAATACCACGATGATAATGGTGATGATGATGAAGATGATTTATGAAATGATGCCAGTTTTAAATGTCATCTTCAAATCACACCCTTGATATATGGATTTGACATAAGTTTTTCACTAAACACAGCAGGCATAAATTAATCCTTGGAAAAATCTGACTGTTTTTTTCCGGTTAAATTCGTCAAATTGAAATCTTGAAAGAAATGAGAGATAAAGGTGAAATAAAAGGATGGAAAAGCAACTTTATTTCTGATTCATGCTGGGATAACACATTTTCTACGAAGTTTTATCAGTATCCTGTGACGAAATGTGTAGATAGATTGATAGATAGATAGAGTCGTATAGGTATGTACTGATTCAGATTGATAGACAGATTCTAATAGTTCGAAACACGGTGATAAATGAATTTGACTGATATATTCTGAAATATGGTGAATTTTCAACAAACGATTTCACTATGGAGGTCTGTTGAGGTGCAGAGTTGACCTGCCGGTTACACTTTGTGTTCACTGTGCATTAATGTCCTATGGAGAGGTATGAATCCAACCATCCCTAGTCATGGTTAAAAGCGCGCAATATGAAGTGAGTAACGCCACTTTGGGTGCTTGTCGCTTCTATGTCTATTCAACAAATCGCAATAGGACGGAATGGGTTGTAACGTGATATGTGGAACATGAGCAGAGATAGCTGACACCGTAGCCAGCGTAAGGGCATTACTTTATATAGATGTATTTAATCACCATCACAATAAACAGCCTTCAAAGTTCGACGTTGAACATAGGCCGTCCCCAAGGTCTGTTTTTGTAAGTGTAAGACACCGGAGAGTGATAGGCTTTATGCTGCCAAAGAAAGAGAGATACGTGCTGGGCAGATATTTTAATGTCTGACTCAACAACAGACAGAAAAAGAGATAAAAAGGTTATTATGTGAAGATGAATCAAAATATTTATCTTAATCCAAAGCAGCAAAGTATCCAGTTATGCATCAGACTGAACGATGTCCCTGTCTGCCCTTAGCTATCCAGATTATTATGTTATGTCTTGCTTGTCTTATTGATTGCAAGAACTGGTATAACGTACACACTGTGGCCTACGCAAGCACACCTACGCTTAGATAGTAGACCTTCACTAATCCAGCACAATGGAGACCTGACGGGTACCAGATTAGTGAAAATGCCTTCGAATACCATGTAAAACAGTTTAAGTTAGATTAGAAGGGAACAGAAACATCAAATCTAGTCCTAGTTCTTCGTAAAAATCAGAACAGTGCGATGTTGTACAGGAATTTTAAAATTAGTTCTTCGTAAAAATCAGAACAGTGCGATGTTGTACAGGAATTTTAAAATTAACATTTGAAATCAGTACAGAATTAGTATAGGGGTTAAATGAGTGAAGATCTATATATATTAAAATAATGTAAAACTAATGATTAGTAATTTCATGAAATACCCAGTTCCACAATCACTATAGTAATGGTTAACAAGCTACAATGGTCTTGTGTCAAACAAAGCAGTATATAAATAGAAATATAGGAACAGATATTTGATATTTACTAAGTTTAGCTGAGTTTGGCACTCTATAAGAATCGAACTCATTACACTAGTAATGGTTTGTATAACAAGATTGTTAACTTGCTACATTGCGGAACTAGGGATTTCATGAATTTTTTGAAATTTTCGTGAAATTCACAGAATTTCTGGGGATTTAACAAAATCTCTAGTTTCACAATTTTACTGTAACATACTCACGTAAAATATGCATAATTCACTTTTATGAAGGTTTACATTCTTACCCACGCACATGTACACACGTGCATTCACACGTACACAGGCGTATACTCAGTCACACAAGCACACACATATATATGATTAAAAAAACACATACGATAAAAAAACAAACGGAGAGAAATAGATTTGGAAGACTTTGTTGCACCAGATTTTCAAATGAAGAGAGCCTTGAAAATGTTATCGAACTTGCAATGAAAATGTTCAGTAGTTTTGGTAAGACCCGCAGTGAGTGCCAAAAGTATGCAATACATTTCAAAAAGTTTATTCATCTCATTAGAAACCATATCACGCATGAAGTCCGCACCAATGGAGCTACTGGGTGGGAACTTTCAACATTTACTCCTTACTATCTAGGAAGACATTTTTTTCCTAATCCTCATTGTTTTTAGTAGGAGGAGGTTCAGTAAGTTTACAATAAATTGATCCCTAATTTTGTGCCCATTTATTTTGTGAAAATTCAGCCTAATTTAATGATCACTGGCCAAACAAAAGGCGAGAGAATAATATATTCATTGATCACCCATTCTTCCATTTTTTTTAAATCATCACCCCCAACACTGCATGTTGCTAAAAGTAACTGTTCATGTGACAGTTTCTTCTGAATGTCTCACCAGACCAGTTTCAATATCTTTTTTGATTTTTGTACTTTTTAATATTTGGCCCAAATTCTATTAATACACGCTGCTTTCGCTGTGCTTTGTTTTTGTAAGGAGCATTTCTTCTTGAGCTTCAGACAACGGATCTTCAATCAGCTGAACATCTTTAGCCGAAGTGAGTCTTTTGATTAATGCTTTTATCAATATGTCAAGTTGCTTAGCGTATTCCCCTCCTTACTCAGCATGTTTGCATCGGAATACACGCTGTGCACAGATAGGAAGGTGACTCATTTCCCCTTTCAACAGCTGACTCCTTGATTCTAGAACTTGTTTTCAAGCTCTAAAAATTTTCTTAGCACATTTCCTAGGAATTTTGGTCCTTCCTCTCTGAAAGCAATAAAGCGTTGTTTCACTCATCCTTATTTCAGTGATTTCACTTCTGTACGGTATACTGTCGGTACACTCGGTACGTATGTATCCCTTCGAAAAAATCTTTAAATCTTTCTCAAAGTAGGGATTGTTAGGGGTGTTTGGTATCTATCTTTCAAAAGAGTAATTGAGTAACAAGTAGGTTTTTAAAAATTATACCTAAGTATACTCTTTATGGTGCTTATATATTGTAAAAAGTTTCATTTATCAATACGAAGGCAGTGTCCGTTTCAAAAGTGCATGTTTGGAAAGGGACAGACTATAAGGGATAAAGAGTAGTCTGCCATAATTATCACGTGAAAAAAACCTTCCGTCTGTCGTGCAAAACAACGGCCTCTCTTCAGTGATACCAATTTAGATTTCTTATGTGGAAAGTTAGATAATTTCAAGTTGCAGAAGTTGAGGGAGATGATTTATATCAATCATAAAAAGAGATCTATAGTTTTTAATGTGTTATTTATTCTTATCACATTTTTCGAGAACTGCTGACCCAAACAACTCAAAACTCGACACTGCACTGCCTCGTATGCTGACCAATATACCTGAAAAATAATTGAGAAAAATTAACCAACTTTAGCCATTTTAGGAGTTCTGTCAAAGAAACTGAAACTACAGAAGAAAGATGTTTTTCCATAATTTCCATTTTTTTTCACGAAAGATCAATGAAAAAACAAATTTTAATCAAATATTTCTGAGTCAAATACTGTATATCTTTTTGCAAATCAACAACGAATCCAGTAAATCTGATAAAGGTAAATTTCCAATTTTTAATCACCGCTGCCCACAACACTGGTTTAGATGTTGGATTTAGGTTATTCATGTATTCTGGTATTCATATGTATCTATGTATTTCTGAATCTATGTATCCATGGTTCTATATATCAATTTATCCGGACTTTTCCCAGCCCTAACTGTTCAGAGCTGGAAACGTGAAAATTTGCAAACATCTTTTAATGCGTAGAGATAAATGCTACTTTTTTAAAATTCCCTTTCAAATGAGGTTTTAGCAGGTTTTAATGAGAGTTTATACTAGTTTGTGTCACTACAACGATATATATATATATCTGTTATTGTTTTTGTTATCAATCATCACTATCTGCAAAAAACCGGTCAACACTTTTGCTGAGTTGAAGTTATTCACCTGTTCTGACAATAATATATATGTATTTATTTATGTATCTCGAATCTGCCAGCTCTAAGCGTTCAAAGAGAAACTTTAATTTCGGTACTGACACACACACGCACACACACGCACACACACGTACTCCTCAATGAGTTGTGAAATTGTTTTTGCTTTGTTTTTAGAATCACCCAATTTTCAGTGGAGAGTCCAGTTTACAATATGTTTATGCAAAAATCACGGGATGAAAATGAGCATATATCGGCAGCGTTTATTCTCTCGAAATGCTTGTTATAATCTTTTGTTCTGGCATCTTAATATATTGCTATTCTTTTGATGATTTGACTTTATATGAGCATAAAACATATTTAGCCATAAAGTTAGCCGATGGTGGTGAAAATTTAGCCGATTATAAGCAGTTTCAGCCGAACAAATCGAATTTGTGTTGGAAACGCTGGGTAATTGCAGGCGTTTGTTTTATTTTCTTAAACTACTCTATACAATCTTATTTTTCCTGTTTTATTTCTTGGCAAATTTGTTTGATCTTACAACAATCATTACCATTAAATGTTTTGTAAGAAAAATCCCAACTGATATGATGTGATACATATTCTACCTTGTATCCTTATGAAGGCTATTGCCATGATTTTTGTTCTGATAAGGGCACTAAACAAAATGAATTTATTCATGCAATGATTTTGTAAATTATTTCAAAAGTCAAAATAAAATTGGCAACGTAAATAAAAACGACTGATTTGCAAAATGGAATTGACAGTAATTATAAAATAAAAGATAAATGAAAAAATTTAAATAAATTAGATTTCACAAAATATTCAAATAGCTTTTCTCATATGGATTTGCTTCATTCAAATATATTTCAAATTTAACAGAAAATGAAAAAATATTCTTGCACATCCAGAAATATTTCATTTATTTTCCTTCACAATTAAAAAAAAGGGGTTGTCTACAAATACGAATCTTTTTTTTTGTTTTTGTTTTTCATTATTTTTCCTCGCGCGTAAGACAATGTCTTTCTGCGGATCAATATTTATTTGCTGTGATTCAAAAAATTAGATGCATGCCCAGCGTTACTTGGGGGAAAATAACTGTAAATATAACAACATAGCAGTGAGAACAAAACGTTCCCCTTCAATTCTGACCCCAAAAAGTGAAAAAGAAAAACCGCCTCGGTTTTCACCCTTAAAAGTGAAAAAATATCTCTGTTAGTGAAAAATGATCCTAGTCCCTGTGCAGAGTCCTCATCGGAGAGGCACCAAGTGTTTAAAGTCTTTTAAAAGTATTACTAGTCGGCGGAATGAACCAACAGGAGGCGCGCTATGTCATTCTGAAACATACCTATTTTTTCCTGATACAGCAACCAACATAAATTTCTACATAGTCTTTCCCACTGTACATCATTACCAAGTATCAGATATTTCCCATGAAATATGAAAGCTTGTCTTATTACCATGGTCCAGTGATAAAGTACTCCCGTCCGGTTCGGTAGGTCGTTAGTTCAATCCATGGCTAAATACTTCAAAATGGTAAAAATGCCCCTATCTGCTTGGCAATCGGCATAAAGAGAATTTAGAAGCCTGGAGAGTGTTGGGCATCATCCGGCTATCTTACTCAAAACACTCGTGAAAAATGGCACAGGGGACCAAAATTTCTTTACCGGACTATGGATGGTGTCGTCAAACTATATTTTTAGGGACTGGATACCGTTTCCGGATATACACAAGTCATACTATTTTGTCTTTGAGCTCTTACGTATAGCATCCAATGAGACGCTAAATGAAATATGCAGTGCCCAGAACACAACCAAAGTATTGATACACAGGAACAACGTACATCACATAACTGGCCATTTCACTGGAGCGGTTCACAAACTGGCATTTGCTAACAAAGGTGTAACTTGGGGCCCATGAGCATGCTGCCTAGGCAGACTTTCCAAAAGCCTTGAGTCGATGAGCTCGTTGAGTAGGCAGACCTTTCAAAAGCTTTATACACGTGGGGAAAATTTGTGATGAAGAAGTTGGGAGCTCTGCAGTAGTTGGTTGAATTGTAAATATTTTGCACATGCACTGTGGATGAATTTATTTATAAGAGCAGCTAGTGTTAGAACACATATTTCATAAAGGTGCAAAAACAAATACCAAGTGTTCAATAAATGATTTAAAAAAAACAATTGTGAGAGTTTTGTAACGAAGGTCTCATTATTTTCAAAAGCTCCAGTGGGCTGCATTAAAAGCTCACCCAAGCCACATACGTCTTGCGGGCTGCATGTTGTGCAGGCCTAGTTTAGGCAATTATAACCATGATAGTTGGTAGTGCAGTTGTCGTACATAGAGAGGTATCTCAAGGTAAAAGTTTGAATCGTGGAAAATACTTCATCTTATTGAAAGTCAAGATAGTATAACAATAATTGATGCTTTTGTGTACATTTTTGTGCTGTTTTTCTTTTTGAAAAAATCATTTTTCGTTCTACGTTGTCAGGTGTCAAATTGTTAAATGCAAATAGGAACAAACGTCTTTTAGCACTGAGAGAAAGCACAAAAGACGAGGATAATAATAATAGAATATCATTGGATGATACTGAATACATCTCAAAAAATGGAATTAATCATTTCGGCTAGGACATATTTTCAAACTAATCAGTTTTCAAATTGATTGATAAAAAAACATAAGGAACATTCATTCAATGTTTTTCTACTTTTTTTTACCTCTACTAACGATATATATATATATATATATATATATATATATATATATATATATATATATATATATATATATATATATATCCGTGTTTCCGTCCGATTTTGGTCTGTCGTACACGATATCTCTCAAATTTTTCAATGAAATACAAACTTTGTGGACAAGAAGGCTAAGGAAGAAATGCTTAGATTTGGAGGTGGATTTAGGAATATCTTCCTGCGTGAGGAATATTTTCATTATTCTGCATGGGAAGTGGTTGAAAATAAATAGTAAATAAAAGTACTAAATTTGAATTTCAAGGGAAGTAAATCGATATTTTTTGTTAGCAGTGCATTCTCTCTCTGTTTTTTAATACTTTTTTATTTAGTTTTTAGTTCGTGTTTGGCATTGACCGAGGTATGCGCTGTCTGAGTGCTTTTTAGTTTCTTATCAGTGATTATTCTGCAGTATTGATTTTAATGAATATCTACTGTGATAAAAATATACAATCATTTTGACTCCTAATGTTTGCATTTCATTTAATTTGTTCTTTTGGAGGCGCCTCCTTCATCATTTCCATTCTATTAAACCTTAAAACAAATCATTTATTCCGTGAAGATTATGTTCAGAGTTGTCATGGTTCTTGTCAGTATTTGGTCGATTGCCAATGAATCTTTATCTCCTTTTTAGAAAATCAAAATTCATTTCGAATGCATTTAATCCTTGAAATAACAGCTAAGATGTTTTAAATTCAGACTGACCTTTATTGCTTTGAACACAACGTATTGGTAAGCAACTGGGAGAGAGTACATTTTTCACACACAAAAAGAAAACATAAAACAAACGCCTGACGTAGCAGATTTTAAATTTCAAATATTTTGTATATCCTAGACGGTAGGCACATTCGTTCTCTCCTTGGGTTGTGAATTCGATATTAAGTCAGAATTATTTGTTTTTTTAAGTCATTAACCTTTTTCGATGGAAGGGGAAGAGCTCAGAAAGAATCCAACAGTTCGTAGCAAGAGGAGAACCACTGGTTATTTGGTAGCTGTCTATAATATCTGTAACTTCAGTTTCAATTGATAAACACGAGTGCTAGCATGATCTCTCACAATAAATGAGTCAAAGATCATTGACATGTATGAAAGATCATTGTAATGACTAAAACCAGGGATAGGGGAAAACATTTGACTCTGGTCCATTTGTCTGACTGATAGGTAGTATGGTGGGTTGGGAGATTGAGCAAGGAATGCCAAGTAACTAATTGTCTGAGTATATCAATGGTATATCCCATTGAGATGTTACTACCTGCAAGAAAGTGGTTTGGTTTCCTTTTAACTCAGTATATAAGGGTACTTTATTTCATAATTTAAACGGAAAAAACTGATTGATGGAAGCAAGATGATATACCATGTGGAAAAATGAATTTAGAGTTAGAGGAACAAAATTTTCAAATTTTCTGGTTGAATATGTTGGTCGAAAATCAACCCAAAGAAGCTTTTCAGCATAATAAATATTCTTAAAGATGATATCATAAGTTGGATTGCATGCAGTCTGAGATTGAAACTGACAACAGATTTACTATTCACATTCCTTGAATACGTTTCTTGGGGTAACCTACATAAGAAAGCTTTGTTCAAAATCTTAAATAATGTGTAGTATAAAATGATATCCATATGCAGTACATTATGATTAAACCCTATATAAAATAACAGACTACTTGTATGACATAAGCTATATATAAAATTCATAGCTGAAAGGGGTCGGTGTTTGATCAACACTGCTGGGGTGCCATATTAGAATAACTGTTTTATTTTTTTAATCCGCAAAACGGTTACAGGGTAAACAACAGACAAACGGGAGAAAATTTACACATAGTATCATAATGACAGAGTGTACGTCAAACAATAAATGCCGAGGAAAATTACATAAACTATATTAATAGATTTTGGGGAAATAAATGAATGAAATGACACAAAAATTATTTTTCAATCAAAAGCTGCCAAGATTATTTATATATATATATATATATATATATATATATATATATATATATATATATATATATATATATATATGGGAGGTAATGAGTTTTTAGCTAACACAGATATTAACTGAATTCTGACCGGAGTACCATTTTAAAGTCTTCAGGGTTACTTGAGCCCATTACCTACCGGATCGGAGATGAGCATTGTACTGCCGGGCCAGGGTGTTATGTTCGACGAATATACGTATGTGAAAAAAGGAGAGTTCAAGGCAATTATTGTTTAATTATGAATTCAATTGAAACAGTCACTCAAAAGAACTTGTCATTTGACGAATCTCTTTTGGTATCATGCTATGTTGGTGGTGGTAGAAAAATAGAAAAAGAGGTGATGAAAGAATAAGTTACTTTTCTCACCTTTTGTTGGGCAGTGATCACTAAAAAAAGGCTGTTTTTCCAAAAACCAAGCGTGAATACTGCCTAACACAAAGGTAACAGTTCAATAAAAACTTATATTTTTAATTGAGCCCACATTAAAGACCTAACAGGGATTCGGAAAACAAAAGAAAAAACATTTTGCTGGACATAATGAGGTGTAAATGTCGAAATTTTCTGCCCTCCAGCTCCACTGGTGCAAACCTATACGTGCGATACATACATGCATCATAACCAGTCAGCCAGCCAAACTGACTTAAAAACTAGAGAAACTTTTGGGGGCAGTTTTTGTTGACAGTTTCTAATATTTTTTAATAAAAGAAATTGAAAGGACATAATCCAGTAGTTATAGTCGTTTAAACTATTGCTTCCTCTGTGTTATTCACCCTCGTGTCTTCATCACGAAATCTCATTGATTCACGACTAAATTTCCCTATGTTTTGATTATTTAAAATAACTCATCTCTTAGATGTTTATTTTATTCATGTTCTTTTAGAGTGAAAACAAATTAACACAAAACATTATAAAAATTCTTTTAGATAAATTTAGCAAATACCTGTCTTAGAATTTAAAATTAGGTTTTTAAAAATAATGCTTTCTCCTTGTACATGTTTAACACAAAAATAACTGACTCAAGAATAGAAAAAATATAAATATCTGAGTAAATTAAGTCATTAAAACTTCTTTCATCCAACTCTCTACTTTCATTCACCCCAACAATTCCATCGACCCGTTCAAGAAGCACTGATTTAATCTATTACCGGCTTAAGTTAATTAAAATTAGCAGTCATGAAGAGAAAGAGAAAGATAAATAAAATACCATTTTCTGCTGAAATAAAACTTAAAAGAGAAATTCAAGAATCAAGCGGCGATATGTATATATATATATATATATATATATATATATATA
>OY735239.1:20257496-20275274 GCA_963457665.1 Thysanoteuthis rhombus | reverse complement strand
CTCTGTCTCACCATGGTTCATTGAACTCCAGCTGATACAAAATATTCTCAAGATATTGGAAATTACTTTCTATTAATCAATAACATCAGTTTCACTCGATACAAATTAAATGATCGACTTTTTTTGTCTTTGAAATATTTAATTATTTGCTTGTCTTTATTCTTTGTTTTTCCACGTTTATAATAGACCGATGTTTTCTTTATGAAAATCAATTCATGATGAAAAGCCGTACAATGCGTAGATACCTACATGAATCCACACATACATATATATATATATATACAGATAGAATGGGTGAGAATTAATTCCCTGTTAGAAATCATAAGTTCTGTAGATTTTGCTCTATTTTCATGAGACAATTTTAATTTGATCTTTAGCTTGGTAGAATTTAATGAATTGTTAAGTAAAGCTAGTTGGACTACAACCAACCAAATACAATATTGTTAAGAAAAGTTATTACTGATTTCCAATAGTGAGTTTCTTTTCACCCACTTGCTGAAACTTGTCCGTATTGGGCTGGTTTTCTTTAACAAAAAAACTGTAGACAAGGAATGTCACACGTCGTAGCATTTGTTGATTTCAAGAAGGCCTTCGATTCAATAAAAATCTCCTTAGTCACCGACGCTGTTATACCACAATCCGCAAACCCGTATATGATCCTGTATATGTCAGACTCTTGAAACATATCGATACAGCAGTTCCTTCATCGGGATTTTTTCTGCACGAAAAAGAGGTAAGACGGTGTTGGTTGATCTGCAGCTTCATTTTGCTTGCGAAAACAAATCAAACTACATATATGTATGCCACTTATATTTACTAACGAAGGAAAATGGACCGATAATAGTTGATTAAGACATACGTGTTATCTGAGAGAACCCATGGTTACGGTTAGAATACCAAGAACATCACACAGTTCATTATATAGGTAGATACTAAATTCATTAAAAACTTCCAAAGATGTAATACCACTACTCGCATTCTTTCATTTGCACGCTCATGTATGTATGTGTATGAAAGAGAAAGAAATCTTGTGCGTATTATAAGAGAAAGTATGAATGTTTGTGAGAGAATGTGTGTGCATGGGTATGTATGAGTATTGATACATCTTGAGTCATTTATGCTTATTCCGAAATGAAACCCTGTATTTTACAAAAATTCATTTCATGCCATCTTTTCAAGAAGAATATGAAGTATCTGTTACTCGTGACAAACAGTCATTTATGCTATAACAAAAGAAATTCTAGAAAAAAACTTTGGCATCGGGAATTTAGTACTTGAACTCAGTTATGAAATTGTTTGTCTGAAAAACACAAAGATTTCTGAGTGCTTCAAGTAAAGTGAGTTGTGTTCTTCCGCTGGTTATGACTTAGCCGTCTAAGCTTGGGCTTCACATATCACATTTCTACTTAATCGGTCCATTTACTTTGTATAAGATAAACTTTGAGGTGACAAGCAGCCAGGGTGACAACTAGCTGAAGTGACGTCACTCACTTCAGCCTACGCTATTTACTCATGGCTGGAGGGGGGAGATTGATTCATACCTTTCCTGAGGGCATCAGCACGAAGTGAACCAAACCAACCCAGCTGGAGTCTGAATTTAGCTCGTCAATGCAGGCTATTAACTGTTTGGACAGACGGTACCAAAGGTGCAAAACTCCTAAAAACAATGTTTGACGACGTGGATATAGCATCCGAACTAACTTTGTCAGTGACGTACAAATGACACTAACACGGCCATAGGCAACCAAAATAGACAGACATAATAGTTGAAGATGAGAAAAAATTCACACTATACCAGAAAATAAATGGATGTACAAAAACACTTTAAAATGGAGAAACGTTATATTATTAGCAACGAACAGTTCCCACGCTACTTTAAGGGTGAGATTGATTTATACCTTTCCGAAAGACATTTGTGTGAAATTGACACAATCTGTGCCAGATGGAGTTTGAACTAGACTGATCAAGTTCGATTTCCGTACCGTTATCTGCTCAGCTACACCGTAACTAGCTGTGTACTTTAAAAATTGAAAGACAGTGAAATATCAAGAAAAAAAACAAACTTTTTTCATTACTTTGTTTATTGTTTTTGTAATAGTACTTTACTGTGTCAGAATTGACGAAAATAAGATTTTATAAAATTTCTGCCAGATGTTAAAATATGAAATTTACGCTAACTTTAGAATAAATGTACAGACACCTTATTACAAAGTTATCACTAGCTAGCTTCTTAACGAAACTAACACGAAGGGTATTAAGATAAAAAAGAAATCAGTTTTGTTACTCAATAGAAAACGTCACATGACCAACATCATTCGGAGATGATTCATTAGAAAGACAGAACAAGGGATGATTGACGACCAAGTTACTTCTATTGCATTTTGTTGCACAGTGATCACTAAAAAATAGTCTTAATTTCCTAAAAACAACCATGGATACTACAGGACAAAAATTAAGGGATCAATTTAGCATAGATTTACATTACCAATTGAATTCCCCACTATAAAGATAAAAAACAGCGTTTTTCTAGACATAATAAGGGGTAAATGTTCAGACTTTTCAGCCTTCTAGCTCCATAGGTGTGGGTTGTACGCATGATGCATACATGAATAGCCAGACAGAGAGCCAGACGAATATGAAAATTAAAGAAACCTATCTTGACAGTTTTGGTGACAGATTTGGTTGACGGTTCCGATATGATTCTCATTAAATGAAATTTCCATTAAACTTACAACAAACTTAATAGCAAAGTTATAACTAGCTAGCTTCTAAAATGAGACACCCACGTAGCAGATCAACATTAAAACTAAATTTAGATCTATACTAAAAAATGAAAAGCTCTATAATCATCATGTTCATTAGATTTCTCGAATACTGCTGATCAAAACTACTTCGAAATCAATGCAGCAATGACCTATGTGCTATGTATTTATCTACCGAATGCCAAGTGCGTACATTGACTAGTTGTTGAGTGATACTGATGTACACGTGCGCACGCACACACACACATATATAGAGAGAGAGGTATCTTTGAAGCAAATACCAATTTTCAGGACTTTAAAGGCAAAAATTTCCGTCCCTATCCCACAGAAATATCCTAAATAATCGCCATAACGACTTCTTTAACAGAATTAAGCTGAGAGCATACTTGGCAAATCGAAGTACGATAGCGACAGTTTAGAGTTACTCAAAGACAATAACAAATCATTCACCCTCCATTGTCCATAGACAACACTATCGGAACATTTGACCTTTTTATTAGAGAAGACATTAAAACCTACATCAGCAATCACAGTAACATTTCCAACCACACGACAACCTCACTGTTAGAGAACGAAAGTCTTCCAACAAACTCAAAAATGATACTGACTTGATAATCACTGGAGCAGATGAGGGAGGAGCTATAGTCATTAGGGGGGGGTGATGAATATCTCTTTAAAGCTAACAAAACTAAGCAACAGAATTCTATAAAGAACTTCCTATGACCCCTTCATTGAATACTAAAACATAGTAACTTACTCCCTAACAAGATGCACAACATAACCGTACAGACGAAAAACCCATTAAGTATACTTAAGCCTCATTCCATGAATCCTACTATGTTCTACTTTCTTCTAAAAATCCACGAATTAAATACAGTAGACCAGTCATCTACTCAAATATCTGTCACACCACCAAACTTTCGAAATATATAGACAACCACAACCATCTATCCCCTATACTGTGGCTACAGACACCCTCAACTACTTTCACTTTAAATTGGGCCACCTTAAACACCTGAAAAAAATACCACATTCATAAGCGCTTAGAATTAGGAGAATTTGCTCTACAGATAGTGAACTTAATGAATGCAATAACTTGCAACAACATTTCACTAAATGAGTTTATTCCCCCAAAAGATACAAATAACCAAATAAAAAAGGCCATTACAATACCCAGGGGAGAAAGCCCCACACTCTCTAAAATAAACCCAACCGCATACCACTCATAACCACCTTCTACAATACACGCCAAATTCTGTCATATATGATTGATAATGAATGGAATACGCTCGCAGGTCATCTACCTCCTAGAATATAATAAATGTAAAGTGCAATATATAGGCAAGTCTGGGAGGCAGTTCAACATTAGACTTAATAACTATAGTCAAAGGATTAGATCTCCCAATCATCCGAACCAACTCCCACTAGAACTACACTTTTGCATCCCTGGTCACAATTTTGACATAGACGCTAGATCCACTGTGATTGAAAAACTCAAAAAGTATTACTCCTGACAGAACTAAAATTTTAGAACTACATGAGGATATTTGGATTAATGAACTTGAAACTCTCAATCTTAACCACCCTAATCCCACCAATCTGTAACACCATTATCCTCTCAATCATCCCTTAATATAAATGCACTCTTATTCCTCACAGCCCCACCCATACAATTTAGTTCCTTGTCAACATATAATCAATGTTACAAATTTACTTTATCTATACCTGACTTTCCTTTTTATGTATATAAAACATTGAGAACTTCACGCACAGTAAGCTAGAAAACTACTCTTAGACATCTATGTGTGGTCTATTTTACTTGTACTATTCAAAGCTATCCAACTTTTCAGACATCCTCAATGACCATAAAGGATACAGAACATGCATTTCCTCTGATACTCAAGCGTACATAACGAATCCCCCCTTTAACCTATATCCCACCACCTTAATCACAAGAGATAGTCTCGACCCAACCTTACTAAGTACCCAAATAGCCAAACACTAAACCATTGCCTAGCTCCCCAATATCCATGGCAATCAATCCTTGAGAATGCCAAACTCATCTGACCAGCAAAACCAATGAAATACCCATAACTGCTACTGTTACCGTTAACAAAATATTCAACCAAACCACCACGGTTTCCTATACAGACATTAAACAATCTGGACTCACTAAGATGTCCTCCCACTAATCCTTATTCTTGATTTCCATTTTTGCTTCAAAAGCAAAACAACTGATGTTAAATTTGTCTTTTACGGAAAACTAATCTTTAAACTACTAAAAAGTACACACATGCTACTGAAATTGGGATCCCTTTCCAAAACATGTATAGCATACTAATTAATTCATTTATGAATCAATTTATCTACAAATAAAGTTACTTATATAAACAAATAAAGTTAATTAACAAATAAAGTCACATCACATCAATAGAACCTCTGCTATGTTTTTGATAGAGTAAGTTTTGGAAGTAGGCATTTTTTTAGGGTTTTTTAGACGGGGTATTCTGTTCATTTTATATCATTATGCCTTACGTCAATCGTACGAAAGTACAACTTTGAAATATTTATGTTACTGCCGATGTGAAATAAATTATTTCGGGCATTTTTTCGTTTTTAATTATACTCAGAATTTTTTTTTTTTAACGGTCGTACGATAGACAAAAAATGAATAGTAACGCCTGATACCCCCCGCCCACAAAAAATATCCACCAACTGACATTTATCCAAAGGTAACAGAAGAGTAATTGATTGAAAGCAGGAAAAACTTCCCCGAAAAAAAAATTTTTTTCCATTAGTATTTTTCCTTTCCTGGTTAAATAAATCATATTAAGATAAATAGTAGTCAGAAATAAACGATAAAGGCTCACAGCAAAGCTTCTCACGCTCTTTCTATTCCCGACTAATTCTAATAGATGAATTCATGTATGATTTTTTAAATTCATTTTCAATGTTTTTTTATGCATTAGATTTGAAATAAAAAGATTTCAGTAATCATCTTCATTCGGAGAAGAAGTGGAGTTTGATCCAGCAGCTGCCAAACTTGTCGTTTAATGAATTGAGTTGTTTGTTGCGTAAAAAGCGGAGACTTTTTTCCACCTCTCGAGATTGATATCCCCCGCCTGAATAACCCTGTTTGTGACTATTGTATCGCTGTTTCTGTCTGATTTATAGGGAAAATGTCTCGCCGTCCTCGGATTTCCACGCGTCTTGTAAATACCACTACATCAATTTTGAATGGAAACTATTGCTATTATGGAAAATCCTGATGTTACGTTAGAACTATTGTTTACCGACAATGACAATGACGTAAGAAGGAAAAAACGACCGCATTGATTTTATGAATAGGAATACCTTTATCCTTTTGCAGACTTTAAGAATTACTTGTCTCGCCATTGTGCGTGGATGTCTGTTTAAGATACTGTAATTGTTACTGCTTCTACCTAATTGGCTATAAGAGAAGCTGTTCCTTACGATCGTAAATACAGGAACTCCCCGAATAACGTCGTTTCATTCAATATCGTTTCGTTATAACGTCGTTGAGAAGACTGGATGGTCACATTAAACTACATGAACTTTTAGCGAGTACAAATAGTGCATATGTCTCCCCTCTTCACATTTGTTTACAGTTATTTTCTTAAAATGTATTTAGATCTGTTATATATACGTAATCATCATATTTGTTCTGGAAGATATTTACTGATTTTTTCTCTCTCAGTATATTTGGGTCGTAATTTACGATTAAGTTCAAGTTGTTGACATTTTTGTCGAGAAAAATTTCTCTTGTTTTTTGTTTTCTGCTGTGTCTTCTATATATTTTGTTGTTTCTTCTTTTCATTGTAAAGAATCTATCAGCTAGAAAATCTCATTAGCCCTAAAAACCAAATGCATCTTCCCAATAGCAATGGCGGTGGAACATGGAAGCTAACCAAAAGATTGACCCTCAAACTGAGAACCATGCAACGTGCACAAGAGAGAACCATGTTCAACATCACATGGAGAGATTGCAAAACAGCACAGTATATTAAAGGAAAGACAGGAGTGATTTTTCTGACAAGACCTAAGTTAGTAGTAGAATTTGTCTACTCCGACGAATTAAATTTAACAGAGGAGAATCATGCTTTGTGTCACTAGGAGGGATCACAAGACTTGCGCGGTAATAATGGATCCCTGGAAATCATATGTGAAGCCGTGATCGACAGAAAATGATATGACATCAAGA
Organism: Thysanoteuthis rhombus; assembly: GCA_963457665.1. Classification (NCBI taxonomy): domain Eukaryota; kingdom Metazoa; phylum Mollusca; class Cephalopoda; order Oegopsida; family Thysanoteuthidae; genus Thysanoteuthis; species Thysanoteuthis major. Next base: position 20,268,290 of record OY735239.1, on the reverse strand, counting down.
TTTAGGTTCAGGAGATATTGGCCTTGTGGCACCCATGAAAGAGAGATCTGGCGAATATTGGGATAGATCAATGCCTAACGACATATGTTAAGAGGATGATGACTATTTGTTGCAATATAAACGCCTATTAATGGGTGTCGAATGGCGAACGAGTGGAGTGAATAAACCAGTACAAGTAGCTCTCTCTTTCTGGCTCTCGCTTCCACACATACATACAAAAAAAAATTCTAAATCTTTCTTACACATGCTCTCTCTTTTTTTCACTTTTATGGTCCAAGTTGAGGGGGGGGATTTCCTTCTCAATTTTTTGTGGTCCAAATCGAGAAGATTTTTATCTACTTTGGGGGATCAAAATCCAAAGGATCTTTTCTTTACTTTTAGGAGTCGAGATCAAGATTTTTTTCTAATTTTAGGGGTTGGAATCCAAGGATTTTTTCAACTTTTAAGGGCCAAAATCGTGGGTGAAGATCCTTTTCTTTTAGGTAGATTTGTTCAGTTCTGTTGCTTTGATCTTTGATCTTTTCTGAAAACTAAAATGGCAATGGGCTGGGCATATTGAAAGAATGTCAGACAACCGATGGAATTACAACTTGAATCTCATGTACGAAATTGTGACCGACTGGAAAGAAGATGGTGTTACGAGCTAGACAAATTCCGCCAAGTCAAAGCCTGCCATGACCCCTTTACAATATTAACTCATTTTTTTACAATAATCCCCTTTTTCACATTAGATTAGATATGATTTACATCTATGTCTCTTTTTATTTCTTTTTTGAACAGCAATTTAGACTGCCCGTGTGGTTATTTAGTCTAGTTGAATCGTCAGAATCGAAAAAGCCTAGAAGCTTTTGGAAAAATCATTGTTATTTCGATTTTAATTTACTCTCTTACATGAAAGATCATATTTTTGACATCAACACAATGAAGGCTTTACATATACAAAAATGTCTTTACAGTTAAATGTGAAGGGAGACAGTACAGCTCAATTTGCACGAGAGGGAATGAGAGAGACTGATTTATGTAAAATTACTTACAAACGGGCAATCGTAAGTAAGACCCACTTTCCACTTAACTGGCCTATTGAAGCTTTGTTTTGCTTACGATGCCTGGTATTCCCATTTGCTCACCTATTTAGGTTCTGACTAGGCTCAACTTAATTGAATCTCAGCGATCTTACGAGAACCAATGTATCAAAGTAACGCAATGTATAAACGTAATCCCTTAGCCTCGAGGAGAGGCTCCTCAGTCGTAGTTCTTATGCTAAGCAGAGAGACATTGAGCGCAATTTCTGAACTCACGGGTAGAAACTGAACCATGGCCACCTGAACTGAAGATAAACACTCTACTACAGTGATTGATACTATCCAACAAGTATCAACCCATGATATATGTATTTGATTTCAGATACTCAATATATTCAGTGCACAGTGTCGTAACAGTTACTGACAGGGACCACGGAATCAGCAGACCAAGTTCGAGTTTCAACCAAGAATGTTTACATTCACTTCGCACTAATGCCCTTGGGGAAAGACACGAATCCGTCCCTTAAATACACTGTCAATCTCGGAGAAGGTTTTGTTTCCAAAACTAAGTACATGTACTTACTAAAGCATATACGTTGATTTCATTTTGAATTTTGACGTATACATAAATATACATAAAACAGAAAAAATAATTGCAAACAGCCAGTTGTCATAACTTCTCAGGAGCCTGGGCAATGGAGAACGTTTGGACGTACGGCTAACAACTCCAACCATAAGCACTTACTAAACAAAACTAAGAAAAAAACCTCCATATGCTACTTTGTACCATATTTGGCGTAGTTCCAATAAATGAAAACTGTTGATATAAACGTAAGACTAATATTGGATTAAATGTAGAAGCAGGACTCCGAAGTTGATTTGGATCAAAGGCGGAAATTTTCGAATGACGTCGTGTTTGACGTCATGTATCACGTGATGCATCGGATTGTTGATATTGATGGATTATTACAGTTTGTTTTTTTTTGAGAAACCGTCAACCAAAACAATCAACGTCGACATAGTTGACATCAACGTAGGTTCCGTCAGTTTTCAAGTGGATTTGGCTAGCTGGTTTCCATTTTTAATCGATCACCCCTAACACGATATGCTACCAAAAGACATTAGTCACAAGACAGTTTCCATTGAGTGACTAACTAGACCTGGTTTTTTTTCTCTTTTTTTACAAAAAATGATTAAATGCATAGTTTTATTTCGATCAATATTTAATTTACTTGGATCAAAACAATGAAAACCTATATCCTAGCATTAATTCGATAGAACCTTTTTTTACCATACTTTGAGTTAAAAGCATGAAACTTGGTACATTTGTGTAGTTACCCTTACTAATTGCTTTTAGACATGGATCTAGGTCAGCAGTGTTCCCTGGTGGTAATCATATGGGGGTGAAATAGTCGCCAAATTCATTTAAATGCTCAAAATATCTTTTGTACTAATTACCCCTGATTACTAAAATTCAAAGTCAGCAATAAAACGAAAAAATAGATGAGATATTCATTGGTATTTCAAAAAAGGAACAAGATGATAAGCAAAAATTGAAATATTGTAACATAAGCTTCAACTATAATATTGTGGTTCATAGTACCAGACCTGATATTAATTTAACAACATTCCCTATGAAATAAGGCTTGACATTTATGTCAAAATTAAAAAGGAAATTAACGTTTATGCTTTAGTAAGTACATGTACTCAGTTTTGGAAACAAAATTGCATAGCAAAGAGATGTGGATAGGAAGCTGGCCTAGTAATACTCCCAGACACCCTTGCATGATTTTTGCAGTTACAACGTATCATCTCATATCATATGTCTTAGGCGTGTTCAAAAGTTGTCCGCTTTGGTTTCCATGAGCCAACCTTTCTGTCCAGTCCCAGTCTGCAGAACTAGGAGATCTGGGGGAGTTTGAGGAGTATTCAGGAAATTAAATATGTAGTCAGATAAACTTGCAAGAATGCATCAGTGACATCGAGAAATAGAGCCCATACGTCCGACTCCCAGCATTTACCTATTGCTGCAAAGAAGGTGGTGGTGTAACTACCTGTAAATGAAAGAAATAATGCTAATGATGAACTTTTTAATGGATCCAGCCATCTGATGTGACGCTATGTATCGGCGATGCATCTTAGTACTAAATGATATCTATATCCGATTTCCTTGAATATTATGCAGGTTTGACAGAGTGAGTATCATCGCATCTCTATCCAATGTGTTTACCATACTATTCTTATATACTTTATGTGCAACATCCAAAAGATGCTATTCTAGTATACTTCTTCGTGTGAACAAGCTCCAATGAGATTTTTATCATCTCTCACCGGTGATGAAAGCACTGTATACCACTTTGACTTTAAAATCAGTTGTAATTTCTGTCAGCATGATTTGTTCTCATTGACACGAGAGAAGCACTGCCAGTTAGTTGGCACATTTGAGAAAGGATCAATTTTCCGTTTTACACCCTTCCCTTTATTCTTTCTTATGGTTCTCTTCAGGCTGTTTTCGTTGTGAAAATCCAACACAATATCACGTCCGTGCACAACAATAAGGTGATGTTGTATATATGGTAACAATACAGTCTTGGTGTGATCATCAAAAGTGTGGAAGTTTCCTGTTGACAAAATTTGAACTATGACAGCACCATCCAAAACTAGTGCAGCCACTTGCAAGATTGATTCTTTTGATTTTGAGCTCTCACGTGGGCCATCACTGGTTTTCATGCTTGAAGTCTTTCAGGTTTTCTTCCCTGGTTTGGCATGCAATTTGGAGAGCAATCTGTAGTTTTCCTCCAATGTTGCCAACACAGAAATCTGTTTCTTGAGTTTGTTCTTCTTGATTGGATACGTAATTGTCTTTGTTTTTCTCTTTCCTTTGACAAATCACTCATATTGTTTCCCAGTCAATAAACATTTTTACTATCCTGTGTATACTGAAGTTCCAGGTAACATGGTAAATGACTTTGGTAACCACCTCTATCAGATCATCCCCGTCTTCCTTAAATGGATTCCCTTTCTCTTCAAATACATCGGCAAGATCTTCACTTCCTCTGCAAAGTTAGATAGCGAAGAGTAGTCGGTTCATTACCAAACCTGGCTTGGGTTGAGATATTCAGTTTCAGCCTTTACAACATCCGTTGCACGATGTATCATGGTGACTGAATGTGAGCATTCTAGGGAAAGGGGCACGAGGGCTTTTATTATTGTAAAAAGTTTCCTGAATAAAGTTCCCTAGCATAACTAGTCGATTTAAACAAGGAGAAGTAGGTAGAGGATTACTGGGGGAACATTTGTATATACTCCAGGAAGTGCCTGGGTCTTTTCGCTCTTCAGGTTATCTCACTTATCACTGGTATAGTTCCTTTATTTCATCTAATCCTCATGGATATGCCTAATCCACGAAGAGAATCTTTGGCACTTGCTAAACTCCGACTGTGATCAATATTGTCTATTGCTTCCACAGTGAATATTTTCCCTGTAAGTTTAGCGGACAAATCACCCCCATCCCTAATTACACATGACACTAACTTTGTTAGCTGTCTCTGCAGAGATTTCTCGGAAATAATCATTTGAGACCCGAAAACACGTCTTTCTTTGGTAAATTGCAGGAGTCAACTGCTAGATTTAGACTTCTGATACTGTGGACTTCCCGATTCAGTGTCTGTCATCAGAGGTCATTGACCTGGATAAATAAATGTTGATATTGTAAATTAACCATTGTTTTAATTTTTCAATGAGAACATCTTTTACTATGTAACTTCATTTCCCTTTTTTGTCATTCATACAATTCTACAGAATATATATATATATATATATATATATATATATATATATATGTGTGTGTGTGTGTGTGTGTGTGTGTGTGTGTGTGTGTGTGTTAAAGTGAAAGCACTTATATGACACAAAACAAAAAAGGAAAGGAAGAACAAAACTGAATATCTGTTTTAATAACATACCTCGCTGTGAACCACTCCAGAGTTTTTCTGTAGGGGTAGCGACGTTTGAAACACTTACTTATTTGAGAACTTAAATCTATTTATATTTATCTACTTAATCTATTCAAAAGAGGTAACTTTTACCAGTAGTAATTCCACTTTTTGTTACCACTATCTAAAAGATGCATAAGATAGAAAAGGGAGAAAAGAGTGGGAACAGAAATGGAAAAATAGATATGTAGAATAAAAAGATAGAGCCAGAATAACTCAGTGCATTGTTTATCTTACTAAGAATACGTCATTGTACGAGACAACCATGACCGTGCGACTATGTCGATATCAAGAATGAATGACGAACTCCTAATTTAGTATATCGAGGATAACAACTGAAAGAACCAGTGATAATCTTAGTATCAAACAGATACTATATATTCGGAAAACATCTGAAATTAGACAGCACTCAGATTGTCAGCGGAAGTAATTGTGCATGGATTTGCCACAAAATCGAATCACTTCTACCTTAGCGTATAGCCAATTCATTCACAATGCTTCATTCAAATTCATCCAGTGGTTGGGTGCTAATATCTGGTTCAACAGATCGTGTTTCAATCCACCATCGAGTCATGTCAAATACTTTAAAAATGTTACTCTATGCTTCCCTGTTATGTACTAGGATTTAGGAGCCACTCCCGAAGCTGAAGGGCTACAATCAAATAACGTTAGATACATCTGTCCTCGTATGATCACCGAAGTGAACCATTGTCGAGCCTGGTCAGTAACAAGATGGTTGAATACTCTGGGAATCCTAGATGTCATAATCAGAATCAAGCTACGATAGGACTAACAACCCGTAAGTGGGTCTAACTAACAATTGCCCGTGTTTACTACATAATGGTACATACATAAATACATTTGGCGACAAAGAATTACCTTATACCAGCCAAGGATGCAAAACTCTTGAAACCAACAACTGACGACTAGGATATAGCATCCGACCAAACAACTATTGTCAATGGCACAGGCTTAGCAACTAAGATACACAGACATGATAATTGACAACGAGAAAAACTTGACGCTATTACAGAAAATAGATAAAAACAAAACTGTCCAGGGTCAAACTCCACTTCAGCTGAACCTTAAATGACTTTGCTGACAGGCTTAGAAAATATTTCAACTGTTGCAGAAACAATTTTCCTTCAATAGAAAAAGATCATTTGGCCATTGAATGGGACATCAAAATATTATCTAGATATTTTTTTAGAGAAATGGGATCAAAATTCCCATAATTCTACATATTATTTCAGGAAATAATCCTGGATTCGCCCTTAAATGTGAACACTTCTTTCTTAAATCATTACTCACACCTCCACAAAATTTCTGTGAAATTCATTTAGAACCTTTGAAGATATTGCTCTCTGCTCTGTGCTCTGTTGCGACACAGGGGAGATGATCGAGGGAAATACTTGATCCGCCCCAAATGTGAAACTTGAACCATTACTCACTTACTGCAAGTTTTCACTTTAATTTATTTTAATCCCTAAAAAAGTCCCTGCTATTTTGACCCCTTCAACTCTAAACCTTGAAAGTGGAAAAGATTCCCCCTTCATATCGAACTCTGAAAGTGGGGAAGAAATACCCTCCCCCATTTAAGCCCTCAAAGTGCAAGATTGATCCTCTCTCCATATTGACAACTAAAATTGGGTAAAATCAACCGTTCATTTCGACTCCTGAAAAAGGTGAAAAATCCAACCATTTTTACTTATAAAAGAGGGAAAGAAACTCCATCTTATACTGAAAAAAATACCTTAGATTTTGCCCCCTAGGGTGGAAAAAGTTCTTCCCTCCCAAATAGGAGCCTGATAGAGAGAAAAAGATTCCCTGCCACTTTGCCCCCTGAAAATAGTAAAAAAAAGATTCCTCCTCTATTTTGACCCTTAAAGCGAAAAGAATTCCCTTCCATTTTGACCCCCAAAATTGGAATGAAAATGCTACCCTTAATTTTGATCCCTCAAAATGGGGATCAAATTATCCTTGCATTTTGATACCTCTTAATAGTGAAAAAAAAGTCTTTACCTCAATTTTGATCTTTAAAAGGGGGGAAATAGAAAGGGAAGTTCTCCCTCCGTTTACATCCATAAAACAGGAAAACATTCGGTTTTACCGCATTGAAAGAGTAAAAATCCCCTTGATTCTGATCTTTAAAAGTGGGGAAAATTCCGCTTCCATTTTAACACTTAGAAATGAAACCCTGCCTCTATTTTGAGTTTTGAAAGTGAAACAAAAATTTTCCCCTTGATTGGAAATATTGGAAAAAAGAATTACCTCGGCATTTCCACACCTGATCATGAAAAAGTATTTTCCCTGCATTTTAACATTTGAAGGGAGGGTATTCTGCCGCCATTTTGATCCCAAAAGTAGGAATTCTCGATTCATTTATTCACTTATAAGTGGAAAGAAACTCTTGTTCAATGTTGATCCCTTAAAGTAGAAAATAAATTCTTATTCCATTTAGATCCCTAGAAGTGGGGAAAAAATACCCACTCCATTTTGACCTTTGAAAGTGAGAAAAAAAACTCGAAAATAATTCATCAATCCTTTTTGACCCCTACAAATAAAAAATGTGTCCTCCATTTGACCCCTAAAAGCGGAAAAATATATTAATGCTTCATTTTGACAACTAAAGCGGGAAAAGGTTCCCCCCATTTTGACTCCTAAGATTGAGAAAAGAATTTCCCGTTTATTTAGCTTGAAAGAGGCAAAATCGGGGAGAAAGAATTCCCCCACCATTCTACCCCAATATAAGACAAACAATTCCAATTCCATTTTGCCACTCAAAGTAGAAAAAAACTGAAGAAAAATATCGCTCCATTTGGATTCCGAAAAGTGAAACAAATTCTGCCTCTTTTTTGACTCCTAAAAGATTCCCTCTCCATATTGACTTTGAACCCTAAAAGTGTGAAAAAATTCCACCTTTGACTCTGACCCTCAATAGTGGAAAAATTTCCTACACATTTTGACCCCCGAATGTGTAAAGATTCACTCTCTATTTTGACCACTGAAAGTAAGAAAATGTATTTTCCCTCCATTTTGACTTTTAAAAGAGGGAGAAAGATTTCCCCGGCCATTTTGACTAATAATTGTGGGAAAAAAGGTAATCCCCTCTATTTTTACCCCTAAGAGCGATAAGAAGGAAATTCCCCTTCGATTTTGAACCTTAAAAGTGGACAAAAAAAATTTTATCTTGAATTTGACCCGTACAAGTGATATATAATGATCGTAAAAATTATTTATCAATAGATATTATGAATTAATTAATTCTCTTCAGTGATTGGTGAAAAAAAAAAAATTGATTCCCATTTTTTCATTATTATCATTTTTGACACCGGTTGAATTATTGATGACGTGAGAAATATGATCTGTCTCTCCTTTTTTCTCTTGACCTTCAATTTCTCTTTCTTTCTCACTTTCTTTTGCTCTCTTTTTCTCTTTTCTGTCCCCTTTCTTTTGTTTTCTTTCCTTTTTTCACCCCCCCTCTCTCTCTCCATCTTCATCTCATTTTCTCTCTTTTTACCCTTCTCTCTTCTCTGTTCCCTTCTTTCTCTCCTTCTCCCTTTCTTTTCTTGTTTCTTCCTTTTCCTGGTTGAGAGGTGACATGACGTCATGTCATCTTTCTTTTTACCCACTCCCTTGAAAATGCATGCTGAAAAAGCCTTGAATTAGAAAGTCTGACTAATTGCAAAGATAAACTCTAGTAGTTTGACAATGTTAGGAAAATAAGTGTGCATGAAATACAAAAACAGAACCACTTTGATTAAAAAAGATAAAAGTAAAAAGAAATTTTTAAAAAGAGTCTTAGGAAACGCGACGGACAGCTCCCAACCTGCTTTCCATTTTGCCTATTCTCAAGATGATGTTGACATCCTGGCAGAGCCGCCAAGAATTTTATCGGGCTGAGCAAAGCTGTTATCAATAAATACTCGTTTTTCAGCCATCTTGTTTTCATCTGCTATAACACTTTCAGCGTGCTATACTATATTCATCCACCGGTAAACGACAGAGTCAACCTATTTTATTAATGGATATATCGTATCGACTTACTCAAGAATTTCTCCCGACCCCGATGTGACGTAATGGCTCCACGCCCTCTCAGAGGCCCAGTATCCCGACAAAGAATTTCGAGTGGAATAAAAAATACTTGTCGACATGAGCAAGCCAGTTGTAGTCTTGCAAACATCGTGAAAAGAATGTTTGTCCTAGTTTCAAATCATTGTTTACTTCAGCAGATTTTCCAGAATAATAGAAAAGATGAAGAAAAAATCTTTTGGTGAACTCCTCGTAAACTCGGTTCTTATCTAGTATAGATTGTGGTTCTCAACATTTTTTGTTCCTCAACAGCTCAAAAAATTTCATACCCCCTTACGAGAGAAAAAATCATGTGGCAAATTATTATTTTTTTTTTTTTTTACGAAGATTTTTGTAATGTCTTATTTTAAGAAATTTAGTAACAGCGCTATTACGTCTCCGGTTTTGTATCTGATAGAGTTCATGAATAAAGCGTTACTTACTATGGAATTCATAGACTAGTGATTAATAATATTGCGGTATCAGGAATTAATAGTATTTTATAATTGAAATAATTCAGTTTAAACAACATAGTATTAAGCCACGGAATACTTTCCGCTCTTCACACTCAAATACAAAATTTCCCCCCTACATTCCAATTGCCTCTTGCTGAACGTGCACAAAAATTCAGCAACACTGATATGTATGGATCGACGAATAGATTGATAGATTTTGACTGTCACATCACCCACCCTTCCACGATACCGCCAGACATACCCATTGCCATTTGAGTATTCTCATGGATTTTATGAGATCTATGACTCTTTTCCCCAAATATACTCTGTTGTCTTGTAGTCCCTCCAAGTGATTTTAAGCATAATCCTTTCCACGTAACATAGTATCCATAAATTTGATTATGTCTGTCAGAAGTTATCGGAAAGAAGTGTCTTCTTAAAAACAAATTCTCTGTCTTAAGAGTTAATTTGATACAGTGGCTAATTTCTAGTTGAGTGTTTGCCTGCTAATCTGATGAACGTGTCGCCTTTCTCTAATGGAATGATTTTCAAAAGGAGAATTTGTCATGTTTCATTCAAGGTATTTTATCGAATTACTTGTTAGCACTTGATTTAACAAACAGTATGTACTGGTATCCGGGTACATTGGGATCTTCTTACTTTCATAAAGACGGTGAATGTTCGTTCGTTTGTTTATTGCTTGTCTAATAGACTTCAAAATGGATGCATCGTAAGGACTACAAATTTGTCCTAAGGAATAACGTACGACAGGCGACACTAGCCTCTAAGGCCCTATTGGTCAATTTACTTTTTCAGCCCTATTTTATAAGCTTTTATTCCAGGATTCAATTGTTTCCTAAAAGATAAGTCGAAGTACCAATGGAATCAGCGATTTTACCTGTAAGAATAGATACTAGAAACTGATTAGTTGATAAATGTGTGTACACCTTATGAACACTCTGAATCGATGAATTAATTGGATGGATAGATTTAAGCGGAATGAGCCACGTAGATACGTAGAGTCTTTGATAGACCGGCACAAAAAGAAATTGAAAAAAGAGAAAGAAGAGGCCTTTTCTCCCATTCAGATTTGGAGCAATTCACCAATAAACAGTTCATATTCCTGTAACAGGGTTTTCGAGTCTCCTGTATTACATCGAAGGGGCGTGTCATGGACGAGACAGAGCTCATATCTTCCTCAACCTACTCTTTATGCTAAGTACACATCACAGAGACATTGAGTATCGAGCCGTA
>OY735239.1:20219996-20254996 GCA_963457665.1 Thysanoteuthis rhombus | reverse complement strand
AAACCGACCACCTCATCCAGGCAAGAAGACCAGACTTAGTAATCGTAGACAAGAAGAGGAAAACCTGCCAAATGATAGATGTGGCTGTACCTGCAGACCATAGTGTAAAGAGGAAGGAGAGTGAAAACAGGAAAAATACCAAGAAATAGCAAGAGAACTGAAGATGTGGAACATGAAAGTCAGGGTAGTGACAGTCATAGTATATACATGTGTGCGAGCGTGTGTGTGTGTGTGTGAGTGCGTGTGTGTTTGGCTGTAATTTATAAAACGTTGTTCGAAAAAGAAAGTTCAACTTTTCCAAGTTGAAAACAGCGTTTTGAAAACTAAGACCCAAAATTTTTATTTTACGTCATTACGATGCTATAGAAATACAGTGAAATAGAATTCCTAAAATGAATTTCTAATAAGGGGAGAATAATAATTCATGTAAGCCAAATCCGAATGAGTATGGGAAAAGGGGTTCAATTTAGTACTATAATTACGTGGTAAACAGAAACTGCACCCTAAATCCTTTCTCTCAATTGATAAATTTTCTGCTCTAATGGATTTGAAAGCCGAAAAATTACCAGCGAAATTTCCAATCAATTTTTCGGAGACTGGACTGTTCTTGTTAAGTAGGGCCCATTTTTTATTACTTCACGTGAATCATTTGATAAATATGTGAGATGGGTTGAGAAATAATTTTCAAATCTAACTTTGATAAAGGGTCTAATTATCCTCATCATAGTTTTAATCTTTTATAACATTTCTGGAAAAAAAAGAAAGATATTCTCCCCAATACCGACGTAAAAAGAATGATTGAGTACAGTGTTTTTGATTGCAGTAATTTCCATATGTTTGGCCTTAAATCAGACAATGTTTGATGTCCATTTTTTATAGATTTCAGGTTGACATACACGGCTAGAAACAAACAATTTATGTTTATGTTTGCAACAAGTTATCCACCATTACAAAGGAAACTAAAGAAGCGGCAGAGGAGAAAAAATTGAAGTTTATTTTCTGTTTGTTCTGCACTGTCTTTTTGAAGAAATATAATTAAATATTATCACTGATGTTAAAGTGTTTTAATCAGCTCACTTTTGATAAAAAAATCTTTTCCAAATAAAAAAAATGATGCAAGAAAAAACGCAAAACGGATTCAATTGAGCAAACGCACTTAGAAAGTTATGAAAAAATATCTTTTCTGTGCTGGACTTGGGACATCTTTTTAATTTCTCACATACTAAAATTTTCAGCCACAAAAAAACGGTCTAAGATCAATATAAATATATTTATATACACGTCTACCAGAAAATTTATCCACTACTACAACAATTATTGTTTTCAAAAAAAGTCAATACCTGGATGGATTCAAACTACCACGGCCATTCTTATTACGGAGGTATATGTACGGGGTTTATTATCAGTTATAAATCAAATGTACCTGAGATTGAAAATCTCTTCCATTACCAGTAGTAAAACTCTTATTGTAGGTTTATAAATTGAAGGATCCTAGTTTTTTAGGCAATAAAACATTTGCAAAGTTTGGAAAATGTGTCCGAAATATTATGTGTAATTCGGTTCAGTCGTTCAGACCTACATTGCGTCATGTCAAATTTGAAGTAAAAAAATTCCTTAAAACTTAGTATTTAGCATATTTCGGAGCAATTCTTGTGACTTGGTGTAATTAAAATGTTTATTCACAATAAGGGTATCTACAAGATGACATACATTTCATGGAAATTGGTTGAGTTTTACAAAAGTTGTCATAGAATTAATGTCGTTGGTTCATGTAAAAAGTCAAAGTAAAGGGCCTGACCCAAAACATGCCAACACGGTTTCATCAGCCACCTTGCCAACTAAAATTATGAGGAAATATTGATTTGAATCCTTTTTTTCAAACTAAGAAAGTGAGGCTCCGGATTGCATATTCATTCAGAAAAAAAGAGAAAGAAAAGGGAAACTAGGTCAGGTAATTTATTGATTCAAGTAAGAAAATTCCTATCAAGTGAATATATTGATTACTTAATTCGTTTCACACCTGATATTTCCTCGTCTTATTACTAGTTCCAAATGAAAATGACTTTATAGTTATATTCGTTACAAGTAAATCCGATACCATTAGCGAATTGTCGTTTGAATCCTGGTTCCGAATGTCAGATTTCCGAATAGGTAACCTAATTTTGCCGATCATTAAAAGAATAGTGCTACACAATCTGCCAAAAATAGCTTTATATTTGATTCTTTAAAGTTGTATAAATTATATCCCTAAGAATGCCTCCATCTACTCAGCAGAAGTTCAAACAGATTAAAACAGAAAAGCCACATACCTGAAATTATGTGATCTATTGCATAGACGGATTTCAATTTTTTAAAATGAGATCAGTTAAAATAATCACAGAAATTTGAATATCTCTGAATTTTTGAGATGAGGTATTATTATTATTTCTATTGATATTCGGACCATCCTCATCTTGGTTGTTTTTCATACAACGTTTCGGCCGTTGCACTTTACGGCCGTCGTCAGGTATTATAAATAAAGGGTTCGGTTTGCTACTTCCCCACACCTACCAGATGATACCTGACGAAGGCCGTAGAGTGCAACGGCCGAAACGTTGTATGAAAAACAACCAAGATGAGGACGGCCCAAATATCAATAGAAATAGAGAAATTGAAATTTGTGATTTCTATCTTTTTTTTTTTAATGAAGTATTTTGAATCATGACTATCAATTTTTTTCACAACTTTTACCTTCATCCTAATTTCCATTTGTTGTTCTGTCATAATTACTTTAGTTAGGCCAGCTTTGAAAATCCGATCAACGCTGTTTATTTAGAGCAAAATGAAGCCGGCCTGAGTGAAATACCGATTGAAAATGCTCTTAGGATCAAGATGAAGGTAAACAATAGTCATAAAAGTTAATAATGATGATTCGTATCAATCAGCTATTTCTAAAAAATATAGATTTAAAACACTATTACAAAATATCTTATTCGAATTATCTTGCAGAAAAATGTCAGCCAATATCACCTGATATCTTATGGTTTTAGGGGAAATACAACATAATAAAGAATCTCCTTCTCTGATAATTATTCTCTAACAAGCTCAGCTCCAGCACAATCAAAATCCTTTTTAAGAGCTTCTTTTAGACATATTTTCGCATATAAACTTTTTATAGAAAAGCATTATCGATTCTGATTGAAGTGAAGGATCAAGGTTCAGGAATCGACCAAAATCTCGCTTATATAGGCAAGATTACTATGTATTTTGTTCGCTATCTCCTCTTATATACCTGGATAGATTTAGATTTTTGCAAAAATTTCTAGCACAATGGTGAAAGTAACATGAGGGTGTGACGTTGCATGAAAATTACTGCAGAGCGTCGAAATGGGTTAATCAATCACACACACATAAACAGAGACCGGGGTATTAGAGTGAGTGATATCGAGTGATAGTAATGAGAAACAGGTTGTGAAGAAAAGGATCAATGTATGTGAAGCTAGCAGGAGATTGGTTGAATACCTGTGTTTTGAATTCGTTACGATCGGTAAGTAAACCTCTGCATGATGACATATCTCCCTCTACAATGGTGTTTTACTACCCACTCCCCCGAATATAAATCGATTGTAGTTTCAGTTCAGTTGGAGTGGAAATAAAATGATTAGAAAACTGGCAATTAAATTTGGTATGATCGATAAGAGGATAGAGGATACTAAAAAAAGATCACCTTCACTGTAAGTATTCCGAACAATTCTTTTTCTCCATGAAACACATTGAATTGCTCATGAAGCACATACAATTATTTATTTGATGTTCAAATATCAAAATACATTTTATTACAGAATAAATAAATACAAAAAGAGTTTAAACCGAATTTTAATTCTTCCTTTTTCTAAATACTAAAATTTATGGTCATCAAAACAACGATTTTTACTTGGCTGACAATTGCGTCTTACCCACTTCTGAAACAAGCGCTGTACGCTAGATTGCTTCATAATTTTCAAATATTTCCGTGATTTTCAAGGTAACAAACATATTTCAGAAGATGAACAAAAGAGGTAACGTTTAGAAATCTAAAGTACGAGACACTCAAACTGTTACCATATTTTATCGTTTGTTTACATAATTAAAACTAAGCAAGTTGAAATTATTATTCGGTTATTTCTTTTACATTCATAGCATTTATTCCGACAAGGGTTCAATTGTTCTTCTTTGTATTCACATAAAATAAAATCACATAACTTCAGCTAGTTTTTAAAAATCAATGTTATGCATTTACACAGTCCATGTGTTTGTTGCTATTAACGAACTTCGTTCGGTAAATCAGATGTCAATTCAGATGGATCCACAAGTTCGTTAAAGCCCAAAGCCGTTATATTGGTGGTATAGTCATGTTTCACTGTACTTGCTAAAAGGGGGAAAGAATGAAAAAGAGTAAGAAACGCCCAGACTATGAGAACTAGACGCAAGTTTGACACCATCAAAACAAGCAGGCCCGGATAAGGGGGTCTGCGAACCAAATACAGGAACAGGCAGTGGAGAGACCAAGGAGCCCAGAAGAGCGATATGATCAAAAGTTGACTCTCCATGGCTCTTCAAGATTGGGAGGCAGATCAAACCAAATATGAACAGACAGTGTATCCACCCTACAATCTGGCTTAAATCCACACTGGCGGCACTTGACGAAAGATCTTCCTTCAACATCCTCCTCAGAAATCCTAATGACAGAGGCAAACAAAGGCACAAGAAGCTTCAAGTTCGGAGTACAAACCATGCGGAAACTGCAAAGTGTCAGAGATCAGTATAAAACTTGTCAATGACGTATGTTAGCTCGGCTAGGCACACTGCTGTAAAATTTTTGCTGAGGAAAATAAGCTGACTCTCAGCCCAGCACCAACATTCCTCTCAAGACTGTCACAACTTGAAAAGTTTGCCATTTGCCAGATTTTCCTCTGCTTTACCATTTACAATAAAGGGACAGGTACAACCAGTGATGGACAAAATTTTAGCCTTTCGAGATGCTCAAAGTGAGGCTACAATCCGTTTGCGACTTGGATATCATCATTTTCAAGAATCCTAATGAGTCCATCACAAGAACATCAGGGCAAACACCATGGAGGTACTACATGAAAACACACAATGCCCACAACAGACAATCTGAAGATGACGTCAGTGAGTAACCCAAAGTTTGATTTATTTACAACTTGTCCAATCTGAATAACAGCATACCAACCAAATCAGACCAATGGAGTAAACAACGCTTGCGATCCATTGCTTTAGCCAAGCAGAGCACAGCAACTAGGTCCCAAGTTCATCATTGGCTACTTTTCAAAAGCATTTCTAGACATCTTTATTGGTGGCAAGTTAGATCTAAGAACAACCACACCTCAGAAGAATCCTTCACTCAAAGCTTCTTCTAACACCTAATGGCAGGCTTCTTGGAAATGTCTTTGCTAAGCGCTAGGCAAATGTAGTAACAATGGCTAAAATGAAAAATCTTGGCCAACTTTGGTTCTCCCATTCCCAGGAAGCATCAATACCTCAGCCACAAGACTGGCCATGCCTAATCTTTCCTCTAATTTATCTGCTTTTATTAAGTCCTTTTTTACACTCCTCCAAACATTTTTAGCTGTGGAGCTCTTGTGGCACGATCTGCATGGTCTCTTGCCTGGGTCAGAGGCATAACTTGAAAAATGCGTGGTAACTAGGGAAATCTATGACAGCAACCTAGCAGAAAAAAAGGAGACTGCATTTGAAGACAGGGGACTTTTTGCAAAAAAAAGGCCAACATAGAGAATGGTCAATTTTGATCAACCAAAAACTTAATTATGGTACTCTATGTCACTCTGCCGAGTATAGATAAAGACACGATAGAGTATCAACGGTAATACACTGGAAACTGAGTAAACGAATGGTATTCAACAATACAGAAAAGTGGTAACAGCACAAAACAGAGGCAGCCATGGCGAATGGAAACCACAAATTACTCTGGGAATTTGACATCCAAACCGACCACCTCATCCAGGCAAGACTGGACTTGGTAATCGTAAACAAGAAGAGGAAAACCTTTCCAAATAATTAACGTGGCTTTGCCTGCAGACCATAGAGTAAAGAAGAAGGAAAGTGAAAAACTAGAAAAATACCAAGATCTAGCGAGAGAACTGTATGTGGTGCATTTCTCAGTAGTACTTCATCTCTCTGGAGTTGTGAGATCTGTTTTTTTAATCTTCCCAGATGGGTTTTTTCTTCCTATCATTATTTTTATTATTTGGGGTTCTTTCTTGTGTTGTGAAACTGTGTGATACCATTTTTGCTCCAGCGTAAATCAAGTTGTTGAGTTCCAAAAGGCTGTTCGTTTCGATATGTTGTAAGAGGCAGTTGACATGTTCAGTTAGTTCTCCGAGTTTCTTTTTGTCCTTGTCTCTAAGAGAGGGGATGTTTGTTTTTTCTTCTCGCATGATTTCTTTCAAAGTTCGTATCTTGGTTTTTCTCTTCTTCGTTGGGGTCTCGTCGTCTCTCTCTCTCTCTCTCTCTCTCTCTCTCTCTCTCTCTCTCTCTCTCTGGTGTGTGACTTTCTTCAGGAGTTTTGTGCGAATTTTTTCCACTTTTGTCATTTGTGCTGGTTGCGTTAGTTGTGCTGGAAGGTGCTCTTTCGAGCGTGTCACCTTCTTCCCTCTCTATATTATCGCAGATCTCTAGTAGTTCAGTCTCAGAGTGCCATTTCTTTTTTAAGGTTTGTTTTGCTTAGTCAGCCAAGCGTTGGCTTGATACCTCCACAGTAGGTTTTCCCTCCATATTTTGAGCATGTGCTCCCTATAAGATCGCACTGGAGGTTTGCTTTCCAAGTAGCAATACATAACTAGTCTGCTCTCCTCTCTTGACCATCTCTTCCTCTTGTTCTTTATAGAAGCCACTTGTGCCTTTCCTGGGTACCGTTGGTGGAATATGAGTTTTGGCCAAAAGTAGTTAGGTAACGAATGTGTCCCCCCCTGAAAGCTATTAAATGTACACAAGCCGGGGTTTTGGCCAGCAGTCACAGGACGACGACCGGGTCCCTCCTGGTGGCCGGTTATGACACACAAATCTTGAATCTATGCCCCATTTTTTGCGGTATTTTTGATATCTTGAAGTATTCATTACACATTGAGTTTCAGCTTGAAACTTGAGGCAGGCAGCGATATTATGGCATTTTTTCCAATCATCATATATATAAAAGGAGGCAATATAGGATGAATACAAGAGGCTATGCAAGAGACAGCACATAGTTATATGATAATAATATCATTTACATGGATAGTTCTTTGCAAAGGTAACCAGGGGAGTTTTAAGGGAAGGCGATGCTTGTAAGGACAATATTCTGTATCTTGTCGATGCTTCGGTTTTCGGGAATTCTACCAAGATATTTTTGGTACCCATTTTCATGACCTCGACGGCATTGTTACATAGTAGCCACAATTCTGTGATCTCAATTCCCGGGTCTTTGTATTTAGACAGTTTTTTAAACACTTTTACAGATTTCTTTTTGTCTGATTGAATGGTCATATCTATAAATATGCACCCTTTTTCGTTTCTTTCCTCAATAATTATGTCTAGGTGGTCGGCCTCCTTGGTTCAGTCTATATGTACCAGGAAATCCCATAATATTGTCATATTCCATGTTTCAGTTACATGTTTTGGGAGGTGCTCATACCAATGTAGTGTGTGTAGTGCACCCTAGTGCTCACAGACTATCCATTGGATTTGCTGTCTTTCTCTATCACCTGTATTCATTGGGGGCTAGAACAGAAGATCCTGGTGTGGATTTGAACCATTTTTGATAATGTTCCGGTAGATTTTGTCGTCATAATCTTTTTCTGTTTTTCATATCTATTGATCTATATATCTTGTTTCATTGTGTTACTCCAATTAGAAACTGTCAAAGAAATTTGTCCATAAAATCATCAAAATAGGTTTTAGGGGTTTTAAGTTGGTCTGGCTGGTTAAGTATGTGTGTGTCACGCATACAGACTGCATCAATAAAGCTAAAATTCTGATTTTTCAATGATCATTGCCCAACAAAATGTGAGAAAAGAAACTTATTTATTGATCATTCCTTTTCCATTTTTTGATTGATCAGCCCAAGCATGATATGCTACCAAAAGACGTTGAACACGTGACGGTCTCTATTGAATGTCTTACTAATAATTAATCTATCTTTCATTGTCGTTTGTAGAATACATGAGTTCTGTAAGACATTTAAACCCCATCACAGTAAGTGATTTTTGTATCTCGTTTAAGATGCTTGACATGTGTATATGTATATGTTTGTGTCTGTAAAAAAACGCAGAGAAGAAAACGAAAACATTGGATAGGAACTCGAGGCAAAAACGTGATTTTTTAATTAAGTCCCTGTTAACATCAAGAAGATACAACTTTAATTTCTTGACTGAACAAGAAACTTTTTTAACCTAAAATCCTGTTGTAGAAGCAAAAGATCTTTGAATTGTTCTTCTAATCCATCCAAAATCTTTTCTCTTTTTGCGAGTAAAGATGAATGGAATCCTTACATTGGCTGAAATTCACATGCAACAGGCTGAAAAAAAAACTCACGCACGTAAAATCTTTCAAACATAGAAATGTTCCTTTCACGGAATAACACAATTTACGTTTTTGTGCACATGGGGTTCAAAGATAGGTAAAAATCTGAATTTTTGATCATCTTTTACAAGCTAGGTATCTATACTCCACCTGGAGAACAGGTGAAATACCATCTCCCTACCCCATGAACACTTAACAAGATCACAGTCAACAAAATGTCGTGCAGTCGTAAAATTAGTACATAAATGGTGTAAATATTATTGCATCTATCTTTATTTCCGCCATCTCTTTCAGTATACCTATATTTATCTTTGTAAGCTCCAACCTGTACACACACCTATGGACACACACACACACACACACACACAAACATATATATATACATATATATATATATATATATATATATATATATATATATATATATATATATACTAGTTAATTTAGTATATATATCTAGTTAAAATATATATATATATATATATATATATATATATATATATATATATATATATATATATATATATATATATACTAGTTAATCCTCATAGCAAAATTATTACCTTTCAGTTGGAGAATCTATTATTCAAAACAGAGAAAATCATACTTTTTTTATGTAGCGGATAGTGATGGTGTGTGTGTGTGTGTGTGTGTATGTGTATGTGCATGCACATGTACATTTGCGTGTGCACATTTTTCAATATGTACCCATCTTTTTCACTATTTCTATCTATTGGCTAGTTGTCCTAAATCAAATTTCAGTAAACTAAGCTAATTTTCCCGATGAACCCAGGCCCTTAATCAATTCCTAATTCCTCACGTCGGGCCTCAGTGGCCTGTTAGTGGTTTTGTTAGAGACTAGAACTTACAATTGCAGGCATACATTGGGAGAAGAAGAGAGGAGAGGGAGGGAGAAGTAAACAGAGAGATAGAGAGAGAAAAGGAGAAGGTAGAAAGTGAAAGAAAAACAAAGCGAGGTAGAGAGAAGCAAACAGAGAGAGAGAGAGAGAAAAGAGTGAATAAAGTGTGAAAGGGACATGAATGTCCCCCGACTTGTTTCCATTCTCTTTCCGATACGAGCATCTGCCATCCGGACGGAGGACCCACTTGGCACTGGACGGTACGTGACGTAAAATGGTCTTGGAGAAAATTAGTTTTGTTTACCGGGAGACACGCACTCCAGAAAAATCTCAAGATGGCTTCCAGACAGACTGTTATTAAATATTCAATTAGGAAATCGAGAGAATCGGCTACGGATAGACACGAAAGAAATAAGTTAATTGGATGGTTATATGTACACCTCGTTCGCTTACTATCACTCATTCACTTTCTTTTTCTCACTCTCTCTCTCTCTCTCTCTCTCTTTACTTATATATATATATATATATATATATATATGAGAATCGACCACTGCCAGAGACGAAAGAAATAAGCCAATTGGATTAATATACATGCATCTCTCTCTCTCTCTCTCTCTCTCTCTCTCTCTCTCTCTCTCTCTCTCTCTCTTTCACATACTCCACATAAATATGTATATTAGCTGCAGCTTTGCTCGACGAAGGCCCTTCATATCTTCTCCACTGACGACCTTGATTGGGCTACCTTCAGCTATGTCTTACCAGCAAACCTTTGTATCTTGTCTCTCCATCTTGTGTCAGGCATTTTCTTACTACGTTTACTGTCCCATGGGCACCAATTGGTTAGTCTTTTGCTCCATCTGTTGTCATTTCTTAGTGCTAAGTGTTCAGTCCCTCTCCATTTTTGTGGCTTTTGTACTTGTACAATATTTTTCACCCTCTTGGATCCATATTAATCTTTTTCTTTCGCTAAATATACATGCATACATAACTACAGATCACCTGCATTTTTTTATGTAAACACTGCCTCGACATACCTTACTAGACTTGGTGACTCCAAGATTAGGCAGATGCAGTATCTGCTTGAATATGATACACTTTGATAGGTAACCAACATAGCTTGGGGGTATCTTGAGGTACTGCTGGGGTACCTTGGATTGGTTGTAATGATGCTTCGGGCCCAAAACCATACCAGGCCTCAAGGCCATGATTTGCTAAAGCAGTGGATGTCCCTGCAACAAGTAACAACTCCCCTTTTGGCATTCCCGAAGAAACTGTCCCCTAAGACTGAGCGAAGGGGATTTTGGCCACTGAATAGATCTTGGACCAAATTTCCTCTGTTCAAAAATACCAAACCTTAGAAATCTCCATTGACTCTTTTCTCTCTCTCTCTCTCTCTCTCTCTCTCTCTCTCTCTCTCTCTCTCTCTCTCTCTCTCTCTCTCTCTCTCTCTCAGTTTATGTGTTTTGTAAGTAATGAGAGGGAAGCAAGGGACTTTTAGCAGCTGATGACGTGTTTGATAACGTCATTGCCTCGAATTTCCAATATAGTACGGTAGTTTTCTCGGGACTTGCTTACTAAAACTGTTGCCATATGATAACGTGTTTTATGTCATTACCTCGAATTTCGGTTATAGTAAAGTAGTCTTCTGGGCCTCTATACTGAAACTGTCACCATTCGATGACGTATTCGATGACGTGCTTGCCTCGAATTTCACTTATAGTAAGGTGGTTTCCTATGGGCTTATATACTAAATCTGTAACCACATGAGGGCGTGTTCGCTGACGTCATTGCCTCGAATTTCGTTTATAGTAGTTTTTTCTGGCCTTCTATACTAAATCTGTAATCATCTGAAAATAATGTTGTTTATAATAATTACATCTATTACAGCAAACCGTTCTTGTTCTAAATAAAGGTAAATAGAAAACGGTTAAAAATATGTCTTGTCGACGGCTAATGAGATACAAGGTCAGTTTACCGTGGGGATCTGCACACATATGCAAGCAGTACAAAAATAGCTCTAGTCTTCGCAACTCGTGTGGGGAAAATGTCAGTAGAAGTACCGACTTTCCTTTCAGTGCATTAGAGAAGTACTACCAGGTGAAACTGACCTCCTGTGCAAAGGAGACAGTCACAGAACGCCCTTTTGGTCTCAAGGCCTCTTTGCCAAGGAATATCTCAATATCGAAATATCTAAACTCAGAAATCAACATTGATGGATCGCCTCTGCTCAGGGTAAGACGCGAGTTTCTCTCAGTTCCACTCCCCCCCTATCTCTATCTCTATCTCTATCTCTCTCTCTCTCTTCTCTCTCTCTCTCTCTCTCTCTCTCTCTCTCTCTCTCTCTCTCTGCATTATATAAGTAGAGAGAAAGGCAATTTCAGCAATATCAATAAAGCAGCTGATGACATCTTCAAATTTCGATAGTAAGGTAGTTTCTTCAAAGATTATGTTACCTTTATCCAGCTGATGACGTATTTGATGTTGTCATTGGCTCGCATTTCCATTAGAGTCAGGTAGTTTTTCTGGGCATGTATACTAAATCTGTACCCAGATGATGGAGTCTTTTATGGCGTCATTGCTTCGAATTTCGGTTATAGAAAGGTAGTTTCATCTGGCCTTGTGTACCAAACTAACCCTTGGATGACGTGATGATAACGTCATGCCACATTTTTTATTATGGTAATTTAGTTTCCTTTGGGCGTGTAAACTCAATTTGTAACCATCTTATGAAGTGTTTGATGTGTCATTGTCTCGTTTCATAACCTGACAGAGCCCCACCCTCTTCAGGCTGTTTTGGAATCGGAGTTGTCCGTCTCTTAGACTGATTGTCCAGCGTAACTAGATACACAAGTCTACCAAACTGTTTATCAGGGAGGGCATTAGTGCGAAGAGGATACAAACTGCCAGAGCCAGAGTTTGAACAAAATATCTCTACTCACCGATTCAACGGCACGAGTCAGTGGCGTAACTAGAGATCCGAGGGCCCTGATCTTATTTCCCTGAGAGCCCCTGGTGACATTGAGTTTTGATAAATTGTGTAAGTTGCATTATCTAACTATCTTTATGTCTCTTTCAATAACCATCAGCAAAACTTCAGAATTACAGCTTTTACTGGGACAAAAACAAAAGACGTGCGTGCGTTCTGGTTTAAGGAATCCCTAAATCTTTTTTCAAGATATTTTCCCAAACTAGCCCAAGCATCGTTTTTTTAAGACAAAATCAATACAGGATGGAAAAAAAACGACATTACAGTTGTCTGATCCAGGCAGTTGCCTTGAAATGCTCAAGACCCATCCATCACAGAGACAACGCACCACGCCATCAACTGCCGTCTCCACCTTCATTGCAACAACTCGCAGTACGAGTGGAAGATATGATCATTTTTTAACTCCCCAGTTTCACATGACTATCTATATTTATCCCTGCAGTTGTAATTGCTTTGATCTGTCTTTACAGTAGCACTGACACGTAAAGATCCTCCTCGTGAACAAATTTCCACCGCTCGATCTTGTGACCCAGTGCCTTGAATTATGTTCACTTGTAGTATTTCAATTTCAATATTTTATTAAAGAATAGCAATTCCGGAGCGATGCTGTAGATACGGCATTTTTTCTTGGTGTTTGAAAACCAGACATTTTCCAATGAGGAAAAGAGCTGACGAAAAAGAAAAAGAGAAAATGCGCAGCAAAGGGGAGGGGAAGAGAGATAGGGAAAGGTAAGCAAAAAAAAAGAAAGAGAGTAAGGAGATAAAAAGAAAGGAAGATATATAGGGCGAGAAAAGGAAAGAGGGAATGTAAGGAAGGAGAGGGAGGAGAAATAGCTGAAAAGGATAGATAGAAGATAAATAGGGAGTCCAGAAACTTTGAAACAGTAGAATTAAAAGAAAAAGAGATGAAGGTAGGTAAACTGGCAGTGTATAAAAGAGAAAGAAAAGACGTAAATAATGGTAGAGAAGATTCAGAGAATGAGGAGAAGAAGAAAAAAAGAAGACTGAATTGAAAGAGTAAGAGAATATGAGAAAATATGAATGGAGGAGACAAGGAAAGCCGAAGATCGAAAGGTTACTTGATATCCAGTTGATCCATTGCTATTCATAATTATTCCCTCAAAAACCATTTCCAATTCTAGCTATTTCATAAAATACACGGTCAAACATAGGTATCCCCCCGATAGTCACTTGTACCTATGAAACATGGAACCCTAACCAAAAGATAGACCATACGACGTGCAAATGAGAGAATCATGTTCAATATCGCATTGATAGATCTCAAAACAGCAGGTTTTGAGAGAAAAAAACAGGAGTCAGGGATATGTTAGAATCCATTAGAAAACTCAAATAGCAATGGGCTGGTCATTTGCAAGAATGTCAAACAACTGCTGGATATCACGACTCCCAACATGGACCCCAGAGATCACATGAAATGACGTGACGTATTAAGTACGCGAAGCGCATGATAGGGAGGTTTGACGAATTTTGGGAAAGGTCTATGTCCAACGACTGACGCTAAACTGATGATGATGATGATGATGATGATGATGATGATGATGATGAAGATGATAATGAATCATGTGAAATTAGTATCTTAATAAAATTTATTTTTGATTTTAACTTACGTATCCTATTAATTACTTTTTCAAATTTATTGAATTAAGGTTTCGATGTTAGCCAGTTCAAATTCAGGTTGAGTTTCATCATCATCATCAGTCTTTTAACGTCCGTCGTTGGACATAGACCTTCCCCAGGATTCGCCACATTTCTCTATGAGGGGCATCGCGTTGCCAGTACTTTCTGAATTTGTCTAGCTGGTCTCTCCATCAAATATTCTGTCGGCCTCGGTTCCGCATGTGATCTCAGGGGATCCATGTCGTGAGTCGCAATGTCCGTCGGTTGTCCACCATTTGTGCAACATGGCCAGCCCACTGCCATTTGAGCTTTTTAATGGATACTATGATGTCCCTGACTCCTGTCTTTTCTTGGATGTACTCTGCTGTCTTGTGGTCTCTCCATGTGAGGCCCAGCATTATCTTCTCATGTGCACGTTGCATAGTTCTCATTTTGTGGATCTGTCTCTTGGTTAGGTTCCATGTTTCAGCTCCATAAGTGACTATTGGGAGGATGCATTGGTTATACACCCTTCTTTTTAGGATTAATGGGATCTTCTTATTTTTGAAAGTTGAGCTTGCTCTGCCAAAGGCTTGCCATCCTAGCGTAATTATCAAAAAATTTCTTTTTATGATCGCACCAGTTGCAGTTGACATCCACACCTATTATCCCAATTGTTATGGCCTAATCGCATTTGACTCACCTGTTCAGCAACGTAGAGTCTAGTTAGCACCTAGTTAGGAGACCAACTGAGTGTATACACAGCTGGAGATAATGAAGGGAGTCCAATGGCGATCCTGTTGATCCCCTTACGGGAGAAACCGATTGATACTGAAAGGCAAATGTCCCCTTCCCTACCCCATTTCTAACTGGCCTGGATGCGAGTGACAACAAATGAATGGAAAGCATCTCAGCTGGTGCAAACTTTTTCGCTTCGACAGATTTTTAATTTTTCCTTATAATCCATTCGAAATGTTGCATGCTGGGTAATGCTAGGAACTACACCATCCCCCATTTTATACAGTCCTATCCAATAAACACAGAGAGTACACACGTACTACTTCCACTGAATGGTTAGTGTCGTCATGTATGAGACAAGCTAGTTTGATTGCAGGTGTTATCCCCCCCCCATGTGTATCAGAGGGTAAGAAAGGAAGAAAAGGTAAGTGTCATATGACAGTCACGTGATAGTTGTAAAGTAATCGCTGAGTGGGAGGACAGGTCGATTTTGATTTCTGGTAATAGTAACCATCGCTTTGGATCTGTTTCATGCGAAACCTACTTGATTCACTGATTGATCGATCAAACAAAAGAATAATCGTTAATATCACGCATGTAATTATTTTTATTATTTGTTAGGCTAATTGGTATTCACCTCTACCACTAACATTGTTACTGCTCTCAATATAATTTGTGTGAATAACATCTCAGTCAAGTAAATTTCTTCGTAATGGAACTAGGGATTCTCAACTAGTATCAAACTTACCAGTAGAATTAATCAAGCAAAAATTCACTCAAAAAAGTGAATCTCTTCTTCCAAACCTTGATGTTATCAACACAACATTTTGGCTGAGACATCAGCTTTAAGTGTATAATTCGAGAAAAGAGGCAAACCTATTTTTCTATCAGACAACATCAACAGCAATAATAATATTTATCATCATCATCATCATCATCATCATCATCATCATCAGTAGTTGTAATAGAAGTAGTAGTAGTAGTTCTGTTAGGTTTTGGTACTGCAACTGCCAACCGCTTCACGGAAATAAAATCACGATCATTTAATTTCGTAAATTGTTATTATTACAATGAGTGCAAACATATTGGATACATGACAAAAAGTTCATTTTGACTTTTCTGTACATCTTCAAAATTGACCCAATTTAGACCAGAGATTTCTGATTTTCGTGCATAACTTTTCAATCTTTAATTTGTATAAGGATCTTGAATTGATGTTTTGAAATGCATAGGCTACTTTTTGCAATCACAGTATATGTTTCTTCATCCAAGTTACGAAGAGTGAGCTTGAGTATCAATGTGATCCTACAAATTCATGCACAGCTAAACCAAAAAATTGAAATCTAAAAAAATATAGCAAAGGCTAACAGATGTTACAGACAAAATTTTGTTAAAAGGGAAAATTAGATTAAAATCATCAATACCGAAATCATTTAACGATCCTTTGCAGCTGTAATAGTTAAAGCATTATCTTTGAATGTGTATTATTGTGAAAGAAAAATTCGAGCGACGTATGATATTAACATTTATCGCTAGAGAATTTTTTGTCGAAAACTTGTAATCTATCAATTCTATTTTAATAATCTTTTTGTTATTAATAAAAAGGAAGATCGCAGAAAATAGGGTTTGTTTACAATAGTAAACCAGCAAAGCATAATGATTTACTTTAGTTAGCCCAAATAAACAAAAATAAAGATAGGTCTTTAGTTATCAGTTTGGCTTTTAATCGATACTGCATACTTTTATTATCAGGAAAAAATTAAAAACTAGACTAAAAAGGAGGAAGTTTTTTTGACCAATAAAAGAGAAAAAAGTTCACTCTTCGATTTTGACTCATAAAAAGCGAAAAAAATTGTTCAATCCAAGTGAAACACTGTCCAGTTGTTGGAGGGATGGTGAAAAGGGGCTTGGTGTTGAAAAAGGGGTCATTCCAACAAAAGAGAAAAAAGACCCCTTCGATTTTGACCATTTGAAATGAAAAAATGAATTCACTCTCGATTTTGACCTTGAAAGTGGAAAAATTATTCCACCCCAATGTCAACAAAATAAACACGAACCCTCCATTTTGCCCCCTCAAAAAAAATATCACTCGAGAACCACTAAAACTGAAAATAAAATTATCTCTCAATTATGACCGCTAGAAGTGAACAAATCTTTGCTTTTTATTTCGACACCTAAAAAATGTTTCTTTGTTCTCCTAAAAATGGAAAAATGATGCCTCAATTTTGAAAAAGTGAAAACCGTCCCCATTCTGTTTTGAAACCAAAAAATGAAAGGAGACACTCACTTGATTTTGATCCCTGAAAGTAAAAAAAAAGTTCCATTGCGTTTTTAGCCGCTAAAAACGAAAAAAAAATGTCCTCTATTTTGACCCCTAAAAATGAAAAAAATCCTCCGATTTAAACACCATAACGTGAAAAGCATCGTCTCTCGACTTGTGGAGTGAAAAAAAATTCCCTTCGATTGCGACACTTGAAATAACAAAATAATACCCCTGTTTTGTCTCCTAAAATTTGAAAAAAGAACGATATAGACCCCTAAAAGTGAAGAATTTCCACGACTTTGATCATTCAAAATGAAAATAAAGGTTCCCCCCCGCCCAAGACAAAATCATTCTCACCGATTTAAGCCCCCAAAACAGAAAAAAGAAATTTTCCCCTCGATTCATAATATGGGGATTTATTTTCACTTTTTCTGGTCAAAATCAATAATTTAAAAGAGAAAATATCGAGGAGTAATGAAAGAGAAAAAAAAAGAAAAGTGAAAACAAATCACCATATTATGACCCCCGAATTGGAAAATGTAAGTTCCTCATTAAGTTCGACTTGTAAAGGTTCTAATAAAAGTTCTGACTCGATTTTGAGCGCCAATGAAAAGTAAAAGTTCCCTCCATATAATCAACATAACCTCCGATCCCAGGCGAGTACATACAAATAGACAGGCGAATGAAATTTTGGTATATTATGAAATTCTTTTTACGATCTTTTGACGAACTCTTTGCATATTGTAATAAAATTCTTTTTACGATAAAACATCATTGGCCTCTCTCTAAACTAACCACTGTTTTCCCTCTTACTCTCCAATAACAGGTAAGTACATACATAGGATGGACAGACATGTGGTGAATCATTTAATGATAGATACTTTCAATTACTTTCAATCAGTTCTAATTCCATTTGTACAAACGTAGTCAATTTCAACAATGGTTAAATGGAAACAAAACGAAGTTTCCTGACAATAATTCAGGTGTGAGTTTTGTGTCAGTTTTTTCCAAGGATCAAGGGTTAAATTTGGATGTGGGAATGAAGCCGAGAATTGTAATTAAATATTAAATATATCTTCTGGTCCAAATCTTAAACATTTGTTATTATTTTCACAGAAAATTGTGTTTAGCATTCCAACCAAACAGTAATGTGTCAGTTTTCTGTACTTTGAAAATCTTTCTTGCGCTGTAAAGTTTGAAATAAACTCTTCAAGTTTTAGTTTCATGCAAATATGATTGATACCAACTTTCATTCGGACAATTTAATCAGTTCTCATCTTTGATGAAGTCGGTTTATTCTACGTTATGGCTATGAAGTTATAGACAAAATATGATTGAGTTTGGGTCATTCGTTACATATTCAAGGACGAACACAACAATCCTGGCTTCAATGCACACGTTTGTGCTATGCAGTTGATTGTGTTAAACCATTTGAATTCAATGTCTTACCAGAGGAATTCAATTTGACAACTGACAAACACTACTTCCACTACATGTCTACTTAATTATAATTCCCTATATGGAGTTAGGCTTAAATGGTGTAAAGCAAAGAAGCTTTATTGGTCTGGCAGGCTGGTTAACAAGATTGTTGGCTATGCATCTATCATCAATGATGCTAAAGGGCTTTAGATTCCTTGATGTTATTTAATCACTGCAACAGGGCATGGCGCCAAGAGATGTTGGTCACGTGGCGATTTCTATTGAGTGACTAACCAGGTCAGTTTTTTTGTAAATTTCTGAATTTAATATTCCATTATACCTTTTAAACACCAAATTTGTTTTATTATAATAGAGGGGTACATTGCATTCATAGAGCTCTTGAGTTGGGGAATAGAGCAAAGAAAATTTAGGAACCACTGCTCTGAAACATGTGATATCTGAAATACCCACATAGAGCAGATGCTCATAAACAGGATTTGAGTGAACAGGTGTCTCTCAGTGTTCCTTCGTGGGGGTGGTATAGGCTAGAACTCATGCAAGACCTCAAAGCCAAGAAAATCAGCTACGCGTTTGTGTCACGTCATAATCACCATCATCAACAGCAGCCTTTTAGCATCCGTTTTTGAAGATAAACTTTCTCCAAGATTCTCCAGACCTCTCTATCATGGGCATCGTCGGTCACAATTTCACATATGATCTCTTGGGGTCTATGTTGTGTGTCGCAATATCCAGGAGTTGTCTGAAATTTTTGCAACAGATCCAGCCCATTGTCATTTGAGCTTTCTATTGGTTTCTATGACATCTTGGACAGCCGTCTTTTCTCGAGTATACTGTTGTTTTATGATCTTTTGTGTGCATGCTACATGTATTTCAGTTCTTCTGCTTGAGTTCCATCCTTTAACTGTAGAGGTGACAATTGGAATTGTGCATTGGTTGTATGCCTTTTTTTAGGACTAGTGGGATCTTCTAGTTCTTGAAAGTCGAGAGATTGCCAACTTAGTGTGATTTCTTTTTCTTTTGAGGATTTCATGGATATTCGTTGTTCTAGGTAAATGTAGTGGTGTACTTTCTTCAGCTTTGCATTTTCGCTGTGTCTTTGTCCTTAACATTTTTGCTGTACATTTGTTTTGTCGAAGTTCATGTGAAGGCTTCTTTCTTGCTTTCTTCATTTAGTTCGTCTAGAATTATTCGGAGATCGTAAAGGTCCTTAACACAGAGGACGATGTCATCAGCAAATCTGAGGTGAATAAGTTATTCGCCGTCTTTTCTGATTCCTTTGTGTTCCCAGTCACATTTCGGAAGATCATTT
The DNA here is from genome assembly GCA_963457665.1 of Thysanoteuthis rhombus. Lineage (NCBI taxonomy): Eukaryota > Metazoa > Mollusca > Cephalopoda > Oegopsida > Thysanoteuthidae > Thysanoteuthis > Thysanoteuthis major. The sequence goes on along the minus strand of OY735239.1, from coordinate 20,235,227 downwards.
CAAGGCTGACTGAGAAGAGTTTGGGTGAGTTGGTATCACATTGTTTCACCCCTTCTTTTAGTTGAAAAGAATCTTCATATAGTCTGATGAAGGGACTGCTGTGTCGGTAGATATGTTGCAGTACTCTGGCGGGGTTTACATTTTGTTGTACAATTGCATGGGGATATCCACTGAGTCGATGGCATCTTAAAAGTCAACAGATGCTGCAGCGAAGGGCATTCTATATTCTGCTACTTCCTTTTTTAGTTGGTTTACTGAATGGCATTGGACGATGGTCGAGTAGGATTTTTCTGAAGCCAGCTTGTTCCTGCAGTTGGTTCTTATCTAGAGTTTTGGTAATTCGGTTGGTGATCACTTTGATAAAAAGTTTGTAGATGCAGTTGGGTAATCCTGTAGTTGCTGATGTCTTTCGGGTTTCCGATTGTGGTATTCCAATTTCTGACACTTTATTTTTTTAGGCATACGTTGAAGAGACTTTTGATGACTTTTCCAGCTCTTTTGAGTGGGTCGATGGTGATGTTATCGGATCCAAGGGTTCTTTCTTTCTTTCTTTCTTTCTTTGATGTCTTGCTTCACTTTCTGCGAAGTAACTTCTGGGAAATCCTAAAATTGATCAATGTAGGTTTGTGTTTCCTGTTCATTTTTCAGTGTCCATGAAATAGAGGTTTCTCTGAGATTTGGGGGAGAAATCAAATGGATCCGTTGTCAGGTCTCCATTGCTTCAAGCAAACTAGTTATTTGCTTTCTTCCTGTACTGAAAGATTTGCCAACAGTTTTGAATCCCCTACTTTGTTCAAGAATGCTTTCAATGACTGTTGTCGTGTATTTTCTTCTATTTTTCTCTTCGTTTCTTTTGGATGGTTTTGTTCAATTCTGTTGCTCCGATCTTTTCTATTGTTGCTGACGGTGACTTGAAGTTTTTTTGCGATTTTCATGAGATTTTTTTTTCTTTTCTGAGAATTTAATCATGGCTTAAACATACAGGTGACTTCAGTTAAGGAGGTTGTTATATCGTTGCTATACTCACTGATGTTTTCTTCTAGTTCGGTGGGGTGCTCATATCTGTTTTTTATTTCCACCTTGAATGATGGGTTAGCTCTTTTTGAACGGTAAGTGGTTGCAGTTTGGTGCATAACATTTCCCTGTGTTTTATATTGGTGTTAATTTGAATTTTGCATTTTATCATTCTGTGCTCACTACCCTGGTATTCTCTAACATTTTCAATCAGAAGTTCTTTCAAGAAATTTGAGAAAATACAATCTCATGCTTTCACACATTCTGCAAGTGTGTGCAGGAACAGAAAATGTAAAGACACATGAGCAGACAAGAAAGCACTCTTACTATCACGTGAATTGCGCCCTTTATAGTAGTGACTCCCCAGACAATTCGAATTGGCCTGCTCATTACTAACGCTCACGTGAACTCACATGCATTTCCTATCGAACCAGGTATTCGGGAAGAACGAAAAAACAAGCAAAATAATCAAGGAGTTATTTGGACAATTGAACTCCTTCATCTTGTTAACGTTGTTCACACAACATTAAGAATATAACATATGATGTATTATAAAATATTACACATGAAGAAGGTCGAAGAAAGAAACGTTGCGCAAGTGACACAAAGATGGAGTTTAATTGATCTGAAATCTCTTTGAATATAGCCAGTGCATTGGTTAAGAATAAGCAAAAAAATAAAATAGGTTTGTATAAAATGAATCAAAATAAATATTTATTCATTTTTCTCGGATTATTAGAAACTGTCAGCCCAAACTGTCAACATCAACATAGACTTTTTTAGTTTTCAAGTTGCCTTAGTTTGCTATTAATGTAGGTGTCGTGCCTACAGGCTGCGCTATTGACATTGGAAGTCTGGAAATTCGAATATTTACTCCTTATTATGTAGAGACAAAACTTATGTTGTTTTCAAATCACCCCTAATATGCTTCAAGAGGGGGTCATTTTGCAATATTAACTTATACTGAACTGGTCCCTTAGTTTGTTACCAGCAGTGTTCATGCTTGATTCTCGAAAATCGATTTCTTTCTTGATCCCTGCCAAACTGAAATCTAGAGGAAATTATCCATTGATCAACCCTTTTTTTATCTTTTCAATTGACCCCACCCCCGAACTGACAAGGCATGCTGCTAAAAGACGTTGATCAAGCGACGATTTCTATCGAGTAACTAACCAAATCTGTTTTTGTGTTTGCTAATGCATAAGATTGCATTGATATACATATGTCACTGAATGCAATGGTTTATACAAGGACTTTATTATTTTGGATATTCATTACATCAGCTTTGCTGCCCTGGAATGTGTCATGGTCCAATTGTTATCGAAGAAGCGAATGGCGTGCACCATATTAGGCTTAGCAAACGGGCTTGTTGCTTGGGCATTGTTCTCTTTGAAGTATAGTACAGTCTACAAGCAATAAATTTCTCAAGTGATCAACGTGGACATGTAATGTCAAACTCGAGTTCAAGGTTGGAGTTGACTTTGTTTTCCCACCATAACAATCATAACAACAATCTTCGCCTAAGGGAATAAGCTCTTTACTGATTGTCTCTTCCGTCATGCCAAGGCAAACCTATATATAAAATTCATATTCCCTTACTGTGATTTGAAATCGTGATCGTCTTACCGACTGAGCCAAACTGACAGGTCTTAGATATCTACGATTTTTTTTAACAAATACGCTACGGCTTATTCCATTCTGATAAATAAATATATTTATACTAAAAATGTTTTTTGAATAATTTTTCATTAATTATGTATAAAATACAAGTGTTGGAGTAATAATATTCAGTCGAAATAGAAGTAGGCGTGGAGTTTGACCCTGCAACAACCAGGCTTTTATAAATGGAATTTGGTTATATGAATACAGAACATGGTTGTTTAGAAATTCTGATTAGACGTATGTTCATTATTATACAATATCCGAATATCCATCTGATAGACTGGTTTTTGGCTAGTATGTATGAGGAATAGTGTGTTTTATATGTTTATTTCTCTCTCTGTAACAATGGACATTTCAACTTGATCGTATCAATTTTGTTGACTAAAATATCTTATACCGATAATTTGAGACAATGTACTCATCCAATTAGTTTTTCTTACATGACCTTAAATTATTATTATTATTATTATTATTATTATTATTATTATTATTATTATTATTATTATTATTATTATATTTTTGTTGTTGTTGTCTTTGATATCAGTTTATGTAAGTTATCAGAGACATAAGGCAAGCAGCCTTATAAATTACGATAGAACTCTTTCATAAACATACTCCTACGAACACATAAAGTGATGTATACTAGATATAGCATATACTTTCACATTGACAAAGATTTTCAAATAATGTGTGCAGTGGAAGTAAGAGCCATTTTATGTATTTTATCTATGCTGAAATTTCCAGGTGTGCTGCCAGCAAGTTCCCTGGTCCCTTTTTTTAAGTAATCCAAGCGTTCCAACAATAATAAGTATTATTTTGCCTGATTCCTATTTCAAGATGTTTATATTTTGGGAGATCTTAACAGCAATGTTTTCATCCACAGGAACAGTCTTATCTACTAGAAGACCCGTTTTTTTCTTAAAGGTCTTTCACGATTTTATCTGACCTGTTCGCGTTTATTGGTCTATCAGTATGTATAGTGAAGTCCTATTATTATTATTATTATTATTATTATTATTATTATTATTATTATTATTATTATTATTATTATAATAATAAAAAAAAACGGGAAGAAGTTTTGGATGTGACACTATAAAACAGTAAGAAATGAAGGAGAAAATAAGAAGTGAATACCTTAGGAGGTTAAGGAAAATATAAGAGACCAAACTAAAAAGTTGGAACCTCATAAAAGGAATGAACACATGGGCTGTATCGGTAGTATGATACGCAAAATCACTCCTCGGATGGACAAAGGAAGAACAATGGACCAGCGAAAAAGAAAGATTATGACAATGCACAATGACACAGATAGACTGTACATGAAAAAAGAAGGTGACAGAAGACTTTTCAGCATAGAGGACTGTGTCCAGAAGGCCAAAGCAGGTCTAGAAAAGTGTGCAAGCAAGCAGTGAAGCCATCATAAAGTGGGCCTGAATTATCACAACGAACAACCAAAAAGAGCTACGAAAAGGAAACCTGAAGGGAGAAACAAAATCGCTCATTATAGCAACCTAAAACAAATGCATCATAACAAACTATATAAAAACAAAAATCGACAGAGCACAGACAAACAGCAAGTGCCGCCTGTTTGAGGAAAGGGATGAGATCTTAAACCACATAACTAGTGGATGTTGTCAACTCACCGAGAAGGAGTATAAAAACAGACATGATAGAGTAGCAACGATGATACACTGGGAACTAAGCAAACAAATGGGAATCAACCATGTGGAAAAGTGGTATCAGCACAAACTAGAGACAGCCCTGGAGATTGGAAACCACAAATTACTTTGACATTCAAACTGACCACCACATCAAAACTAGAAAACCGGACCAAGTAATCGTGGAGAAGAAGAGGAGAACCTGCGAAATAATAGACAGTGAAATAATAGGAAACAGTGAAAAACTGGGAAATACCAGGACCTGGCAAGAGAATTGAAGCAGTTGTGGAACATGAAAGTCAGGGTAGTAACAGTAATAATAGGTGCACTCATAACCGTACCAAAGACACTGAAGGTGAGATTGGAGGAACTAGGGGTAAGAGGAAGGATTGAAACTGTGCAAACCACAGCACTGCTAGGGACTGTACGATTACTGAGGAAAATGCTAAAAAAATGAGATCTACGACCCCAGCTGTTAGCAGTGGCCTAACAGAGGAAAGAAATATGCTTACAAATGCTGGTGGTGGTACAAACCATAGCACCGCTGTGATAGGTGAGGGAAAGAATAGAGGAAGGCTGGAGACTTGATGAAATTTACTGCCACTCAGTCTTCAGCGGTAACCATCGATAACCAACTGTGACCACCATGCAACTAGTGTGAATAATAATAATAATAATAATAATAATAATAATAATAATAATAATAATAATAATAATAATAATAATCACTATATAGAATATATATATCCTCTGTACCGTTCTAATTTTAGTACACGTGCTGCAGAGGAGCGCCGTTGATAATATTATATATCCGGCTACATGCAAACGACATCTTGCCTTATTAACTTATTTGCAGATTTTATATAAAAAGCAGAATAGTTAAATTGAGTTTCAGGAAATATCATGTATAAACGTGAATTATCATTCAGTCGATTATTATCAACTAAAATTTATCTACAATCAACAACACTTGAAAGCTTTCATATCCAGGAAGTATGGGTCTCTTGCGCATTCTTGTTCTTGTTTGCTTTACAAATAATTTTTGTAAATGTTGATACAAGATAGATCAGTAATTCTGAATGGAGTGCATACGAGGGAAATCTAAACATATTGCGAATAACCTGGAATTATGTACGAGGAACGAAAAGTGTTCCAGATGTCACAAATCGAAGAGAATCATGACTGAAACTAACTAAATTACAGTCTTCGTTCAATAAATCAGAAGCCAGATGAATCCATGAGTTCGTTATAGCCCAAATTCGTTGTATCGGCGTTCTTTATAAACAGTGTTAATCATACCTGCTAAAATGCCATTTTTAATTTGTTTGGTGTCATTTCATGTCATGTTCAAGATACCAAAGGGGAAAAAAGGTGCCGGTTACAGCAAAATTTCGAAAGAGATAAAGAGAAGGTGGTCACAATGAGGGGTCCGTGCAGAGATTGCAAAAATCCTAGTTTCTATCAGCATATCCAAAGTCAAGTCAGAGGAAGAGGAAAACAATGTCTTGGCTATGAGAAGTAGACGCGAGGACCATTGGCTGTGATATTGAGAGGCTGGAACGGCGCAGATCTGATTCAGGATTCAGGCAACAGAAGAGAGGAACAGGCTCGACGTATCAAAGTCATACAGGTCCAAATAAGAAACAGGCAAGAAGAAGGGAAGGAAGCTATTAGGGAGAGGATCAACAGCTGGTTCTGTTCAGAAATCCTCGACGTTGGGGGACGCACCATGCCCAAGATAATCAGGCAGTCTCCATCTGATTATCCGTCTAAGAAACACACTGGCTGCTGCAACGCTTGGCAAAGGATGTCCTCAGCTTCCACATCCTCCTCAGCAACCCAAACGATTGAGGCAAGCAATACCATGTAGAAAATGCTACAAGAGTTGGAGTGGAAACCATGCCAAGACTGCAAAGAGTCAACGATCAGTATATAGCTGCTCAATCACGTGTAAACTCGGCCACACCACTGTGAAACATTTTCTCAAGCTCAGCCCAGCACCACCCTTTCTCTCAAGACTGTCACCAATTGAAAGTCTGTTATTCCCCTAATCTTCTTATCTATCACCATTCACCAAAAGGATTTAGGTACAGCCAGTAAGGAACATCGTCTTAGCCCCTTTAAAGATGTTCAGAGTGTGGCAACAATCTTTCTACAACTTCTTTCTGACTTGGATATCATCATTTTTAAAAACCTTAATGAGGCCATTACATACAAAAATTTTAGGGCAAATATGAATAACATCACTGAGGCGCTAAGTTAGATGGAAACATAAAATGTCCACAACAAACACATTCATATTGATGCCAGCTAATACACCTAAAATAGAATCATGGACAACTCGCTCACTCTGAATCCAGATAAGCTCAGCATTCCAACCGAATAAACATAACATATCAATGAGGACGAAAGGTATCGACAGCAGACGCTATAGGTATTGAGAACGTCAAGACTCAATCCTGCTTCCTGTTGAATCAGATCAGACTAATGGAGATAATCAAGTGATCCATTGGCTTCGCCAAGTAGAGCACAGCAGTCATCTCCTAAGTTTACCAACAACTACATTTCAAAGGCTTTTCTGTATATCTTTTCTGGTAACAATGGGGATCCTTCACTCAAACCCTACTTTCAACACCTGATAGCAGCCAATGCCCACAACAGAACTTCAGATTCTTGAAGATGATTCTAACCAGTATCCCAAAGTAGGATTCATAGACAACTTGCCTGGCCTAGAGGTATAACTTGATAACCAGAAAAGTCTATGTCAGCCACACAACAGAAGGCAAAAAAGGCTGCATCTTGGAGACAGAGGGCATTTTGCCAGGAGAAAGACCACTATAAAAAATAGAGAGTTGTGCAATTTCTATTTTTATTTGTATCTTCATCGGTTTCTTGGTCACATTAGCTCCGTCAGGAAAATCTGAGACTTCATTCGATTAGAGCCTCAGAAAATGCATTCACGCTCTACTCCTTCTACGCATCAATGGTGGCTCATCTTGTGCTGACCTGGACAATACAAAAAAGACATTCACAATAGCCTTTCAGCGGAAGAACAAAACCAGATTGAAGTTCTTTGGGAGAATGCCATCCAGTTTTCGTGCAACTAGCTTGGGGTGACTGGGGGCAAAACCTCTTCATTCCAGGACGTTCAAATGCCTGCGTTTGAATATCCCCCACTAAGACTACTATTGAACCCAACATTGACATAAAGACACACCATGAAAAGCAACGACAAAAACATGATATCGCCCAGTGATTCTTGCCTGGGCCCAGGCCCTACAAGAAACAATATGATCAATGTTCAAGAAAGAAAAGGATCAAAGACAATTTACAGTCACATTCTCACGTTTTTGCTGATTGATAAATTCAATTAATACAAAAAATCTGACCAGAGTGCATCGGTTGATGGTAAAACTTGAATGTCTACTAGAATTAATTACGATCTTGCGAGGAAACGGTAGGTTGATTTGTCAATAGTGGTGGTAAGTGAGGAATGGGGTTTGCAGCTTTTCTTTATTTAATGAACGGATTAAGCTGAACGTCTACTTCATTATAGTGCATCAAATCTTTTTAGCCGTTGAAGGAAAATGGAAACAAAGCTCGAAACCCTTTTGTGATGGACAGATAGATAGATACGAATCCATAAAAAGAACTAAAGACAGCGTGAATGAGTTGAGTCTTTTTGTTTACTTGCTTTACCCTAGTTTGTGCCCGGTTGGCTCATAATTTCTTTTTGAAAATTTGCACTTTTTTGTGAACAAAAACCTAGGCGTACGAATTAGGGGGGCAAGTGAGCTCTCAAATTCGGAGGAAAAAAAACTGTAAAATTCGAGCAAATCAGTAAAATCCAGGGAAACCCATCAAACTTAAGACCAAAATCAAGCTTTCTGCCCCTTTTATGAAAGAGTTGCAAAACGCTAATGCAACTAACAATAGCATGAAAAATATCTTCATTGTGTTAATGCTACTCGGTGCAAATTTTGTTCTTGTAAAATTTTACACCTGGTTCTGTAACCTATGATTACGCAATTCATCTTCCATTCTTATACAGAGCTCAATCTCAATAAGTGATGATTGATTGGCTGTTAATCAGACTCTCTACTCAAGAACACGTGGTTTCGCAAAAGTTAGTGAGTCGATCTCGGCAATTTATAATAGTGAATTCAACCATAACTGAGTGTCTGAAAAAATAATAGGGCTTCAAATGGTGTTGCACTCTCGTATAAAAGTGCGCATCTCTTTAGTCACTGCTTTGCAATTTAGCTTACTGCAGAGGAGCTCTAGTTTTTTCATTACTCTCCCTTTCTGTAATTCCTCGCATGTTTGTAAAAGAATTATCTGTGTGTTCCAGCTAATGCGCAAGGAGTTATGGTCGTTACAGCATTTTTTCTTTTCATATTGAATCCGAGTGAAACTTTTTTGTTCATATTTGTATTTTTAATAGATCTTCCCAGTAAAAATATTTCAGGGACAACTTGTACATATATTAATGTACATCCAACACTGCTTAAAGGCATTTTAACAAAACAGAAAGTTAAAATCGGGAGCTTCATGTAAGATGGGGCACATCTTGTTATAATCAGCACAAGGCATGCATTTACCCATGGATTGTGGTACTGAATGCTAAATTTCTGAAAATGTTTTTTCTAATAGTGCTATATTGTTAAATGAATCAAATTAAGCAGTTTTACTATCCTGTTGATAATGTTCATAATCGATCAAGTAGATTGAAAAGGCTAACTAACGTTGTTGTTTGGAAGAGTTGCTAATAATAGCTTTCAGCAAAACTGATGCAGAATTCAGAAAGGATGTAATCATAGTAAAGAAGCACAGGATTACGTAGAGAGCCTTCTGTGGTCCTTCTAAGTAGGAGACAGATCTTTATACTACACTCTACAGTGCAAGCAAAAAGCCACTTCCTCAACCCCCGACCTTGAATCTTCATATTGGTCTCAATGTGAATAATCCCAAATTTATAAATAAGGCAGTTATGTTGAAAACGAAAGAAAATGTGAAGAAAGCTTGCAAATATGAATAAAGAATTTGAATAAAGAGAAAGCTTATAGGATGAAATGGAGAGAGAAAAAGAAAGAAAAAGAGAATAAGTATGATAAGTCACTCGATAGAAACAGCCACGTGGTCAACGTCTTTTGGCGGCATGCTGTGTTGGGGTTGATCAATAAAAAAAATGGGAAAAGGGTGATTCTCCAACCTTTTGTTCGATCACTAAAAAGTGCAAGTTTTCCAAAAGAAAGTATGAACCAACCAGGCACAAACCAAGGACTAATTAAACAAAAACATTCATTGTGAAATGAACAACCCCCACAAGAATCCTATTTTGGGGAGGAATTTTCAAAAAAATAAGAAAACATGTTCAAACTAAACATGATAAGGAGTGAATGTTCAAATTTTCAGCCTTTTAGTTCCAGAGGTGTGACCCGTATGTTTGATATATGAATACATATATACATACGAGCCAGTAAGTTGGGCCAGCTTAAAAACTGAAAAAAACTATATTATCGGTTTTAGTCCGATTTTTAAAAGAAAATAAGAGAGGAATGCTGCGGAGTCAAATTCTACTCCAATTTCGATTCCAACTGGAGAACACTACTGCAACTTTTGACCCAGAAAATGTTAATTTATCTAAAGTTTCATTGCTTTTTGTTTCACACTCATATTGGATTGTCTTATATATACTATAAAAGACAAAATATAAATAAAACATTCATTATTTTCTTTTCTTTTTCAATTATTTTCGATATTGAGATGCCATTTACTGTTTATTGAAAAAACACTTCTTATAGTGTCAAATTTCTGAAAATTCCCCATTGTAAAGAATTAAGTCAAAAAACAGACTTTAACGAAGAAATTTCATTTTTGACGCTGGTTCTATAATTTTCTTTCTCGGATGTCTGACTGGTGTTACTCGAAAATATTGTCCCAGAGAGTATATGATATTTGATGATACAGCTTTTTAATTTCAAGAGTAAGGAGATTTCTAGAAACACTGCATACAGTTCGGTAGATTTTTTTCCTGTCTTATGGTGTTTAATGTTGTCAAATAAAAGGCTTGCTAAAATTCTCAAACAAATATCTTTTAGTTTCTTAAATGCATCATTTCAATACGAAAAGAGAGCATAATATTGTCAAATGCGTGAAAGTTAAAACTCAAAATGTGACAAAATATTTAGAACAAAAATAAAGAATATCATCAAGATTATAAATAACTATTCTTTTCATATTCTGTGAAATACAGGCAAATGATGTGCATGAAAGTTGAGACCATAAATATGACAAAAATTGTTGACTTTCGACAAACTTTCGGAAATCATCGAAATCATAAATAACTATCTCTTTCATATTCCATGAAATGAAGGCAAATAATGTGCATATTTTGTTATCAAGAAATATGAGGAAGAAAACACGCACTGGCCTGTGGTATACTTAGGATCTTTAAATTATCATGCTCTTTTGTTTTCTGTCTCAATGCTCTTGAAAATGAAAAACTATCATTAAATATTACATTCTCCTGGAGACGATATTTTCGTGTAAAATACGCGTCTTAAAAGAAGTCAAACATCCAAAAAACGAAATTACAAAATGAAAATCTGTTTTTATCAAGAAGAAAAATTCTGAAAAAAATACAAGATTTTTTCATGTGACTGAATTCTTTACAATGAAGACTTTTCGGAAATTTGACACCGTAAATTTTTTTTTTTCGATAAACAGTAAATGATCGGGGAGGATAAAAAAAAGAAAATGATCGATGCTTTATTTACTTCATTTTGACCATGAAATTTTGAATTAACTAAAATTTTCTGACTTAAATTCTCTTTTTTAAAAAGACATAACTGCTCATTCACGTACGACTTGGATCTTACAATGGGGGCCATTGTGAGACCCCAGTCTCACGTTTAGACAGCCTAATACACTGGCATCATCTTTGTACAAACATAATGGATATAATTTACACCCGAAAATCTAACCTTGAAAATTTTTAATTCAGGCAAAAATCAGCGTATTATTCGATTTTGATAAGATTTTCAAATGTTTTGGAAAAATTTTCCATTCAAAATTTCGGAGAACGATTTTTCTTCCAAATGATTTTTACCCAACTTTCATTATTTTGGTGATTCGGGTTATTTATTGATTGATGTTTTCATTGATTTTCACATAAATAACAGAGAAACCCTTCAAGATATTAGTTATGTTCACCCTTTCTTAGAAAAGTACCCAAGAATTGCTCGAACTGAATGTCTCACTTTGGGATTTAAAAAACCTAGAGAATTGAGTAAAATGTTTTTCTTCTCTGTAAATTTTTAGTTATATTCGACTAATTATAATCTAAGCTTTTGATTTGGGATTTTTTATTTTTACTCAATACTTTTTAAAATATTTTTTATTATTTTATCGATAATTTTGAATAATCCAATATTTTTTTATTGTATATTTTCAATTTTTCTATATCGAACTTCGACTGAAACTTATATGCACATAAAACGATGGATAGATAATCAAATACAGCGAAATGATGAAAACTATTTTCAAGGCATATTTTCCAAACAATCCTTCTGTTATTCTGTTAGTATCTGTTGACTATCATTCCAAATTATGGGGTAGAGCGCAAATCAACGCAGACAACACAACGTGCAGTTTTGTTTTGTACAACACAGCTGTGGTGCATTTCAATGTTTTATTTCTACTGCATATCCCTTCGGTTTTCTGTATTCAGCAGGAAATACTCCAATTGTCAACGCTCGATCATAAATATGGATAACTACCTTGGAAACGTGCTTATAGATAGTGTTAAAAGTATTTTTTTCATATTTTGATTTATCTTTGTTTAGATAAAAATTTGGGCAAACATCTTTAAAAAAATCGAGAATGGGATTTTTCAAATTGCAATTACATTTTAAAAATCAGGTATGGATTTCACATCGAAAATTTTCGTTTATTTTGTTCATATCGGCTAACGAATAAATGCATTCATACAAAAAAGTATATATTTTTACATTTCTGTCTATTTATTGTACACAGTAAAAGTTGCAGTAATCCCATTATTTTTCCAGTCGAAATAGAAAAGTGGAGTTTCACCATGTAAAAGCCAAGCTCGTTTCTTCCAAGGAACTTCATTCATCCCTTTTTTTTTCTTTGTCTTTTATTCTCTTCTAAACTCACATTAGAAGAATTTTTGTTTTATATTTCCTTTGCCACTTTTATGAGTGATGCCTTTACACTGGCCACAGCTTTAGTCCTCCCTACTTCGACTATGGGAATTAGACTTCAGTGCGACAGGCACCCAATGTGGCCACATTCACTTCATCCTGCGCTATTTTACTCATAGCTGGAGAGGGAGGAGATCCACTCTCCGTGCATTTACTCACCCATCTACCCCGCACATCATCTTGAATTCTTGAAGGAATAAATTCCCAGGAGTCTCCTTTTTCTGTTATCCTTTACAAATCCAAACCTCTCCAAATATTGGCTTAGTTTCGTTATCAGTTCTCATCTGATATCAACATTTCTTACTATGTGCAGATGCCTTGTTGACAAGCGAACACTTGCATCTTGAAAGGAGATACTATGGCATTTGAAAGATAAATCGCTGGCCGAAAAAAACATTTTTTTCAAGCTTCATCAGCATCTTTTCTTAAGAAAACAGCTGAAATAAATGGTAAGTGTGCAAAAACAAGAATGTTGGTCTTCACATGAACTCCAGTGAAATCAATGCCACGTACAACAAATACATTGAGAACAAAGACACGACTATGTGCGTATGTGTATAATATTTTGAGGACAGAGACACGACAATCAGAATTGAAAACGCAGAGCCAAAGAAAATAGATCAGTACATCTTCCTAAAAAAATCAAACAAAGAATTAACCTAGGTTGGCAAACTTTTCGTATGTTACGTGTTGTTGATACGTTATATTTAGGTATGTGTGCATTAGTTAGACTCAATTTCTGGCTTATCAGGTCTGCTGAAACGTCATTTCGTTTACAGCACCTGATAGACCCGAACGCTCTCCTAAGTACTGACTAGATGCTTAACTCTGGTGACCTTATGAGAGCTAGATTATCCAATTTGATTTGACAGTGTACCTCTTAGGTTTCTCAATTGTTGTGCTCAGCATTAAGTACTATTTCAAAAATCTTTGGTATCAATCTGTGATAGATTGAACCATGGTATATCAAACTGTAGATGATCTCTCTATCGTTGGGCCACAGTGATTGCTCTCCTTTTCATCCATCAATATACATATTGTTATACTGATATTTATTATTCTAACGTTTGTCTGAGCTAGAATTCTCATCCGTGGTGTTTTCATCGTTACTTTTCGGTTGAGGCATACATATGCACGCACACACACACACACACACACACACACACACACACACACACACACACACACACACACATATTCATAAATGAGAATATATTTGTGCTGATTTATTTTTAGAAACATACACATCTTTCTCCTCTCTCTCTCTCTCTCTCTCTCTCTCTCTCTCTCTCTCTTTCTTCCTTTCTTCCTCTCTCCTTCTCTATATATAGGTGGAAGAAAAATTGACATGTCATTCATAATTCTGTAGTATATGTGCGTGGGTGAGTATGCGTATGTATGAACAGTAAGTGCAAATAGTATCCGATACTGCCAGAATTTGGACAAATAATTCCGACCTTTGTATATAACTTTTCAATGCTCAATCTTATTTCAACATTATAGTTTGTATTTTTTAAGCTTTTGTTAAAATTCTGTCAATTCTTAAGCTGTTTAAATATGCTTAAATGAGCTTTTGCTATGTTTCGGCATATATGTATATTCGCTATATATGTATAAGAGAGAGAGTGACATACCATCATAATTTTCTTATAAATCTGAGTGGATGTGTATACATGTATGTGTGTATGAGTGTAAACTTGCGTTTACCAAATAGTAATACACCACCCCAGCTGTGTTTTTTTTTTTCAATGTTTCTTTGTACTCTGCCATATTTTCAACTACTTTTGTTCCCACCTTTATTGACAATATTGATCAAAGATCAAAAAGATATGGATTAAAAAATGACTTTAGATACGTTATTACAAGTTATTAGACTTGTTTTCAATAGCCGGTTGTAAAAAAATGTAAGAGGAAATTGATCATTTCCTTTCCATTCATAAAAAGAAATAATTTTTAATAAGGACATTCACAAACACACAAACATTTCCGTCATCCTTCCAACAAAGACACTGAAAATCAAATACGGTAGGCTCCCGTTTTTACGGCACCCTCAGGGATTTAAGAGTCATTACAACAAATTTGCCAGTATAAGATGTGGATTTTATACGATAATATCTACAGAGAAAAAGAGAGGGGGAGAAATTAATATCTGATTCCTTATTTCGTGGTATGCGCATGTGTGTGTTCATGCGTGTGTGTGTGTGTGTGTGTGTGTGAATGTGTTTACCAAGAAGTACTGCATCAGCAGTGTTCGTCCAATCTGGCCCGTGGTCTCAATTGATCCGTCGATTCTATTAAATATGTAAATATGTGATGTTACATAGAAAGATTCTGCAGAAGAAACAATGTTTTATAGCCGACAATTTGTTGACGCCACGCATTCCTCCTGTTCTATCAATATACTAGGCAAGTTAGGGCATTAGGTGCTATATTCAGTCATACAAGTTCTAATTGATCCATAGCACATGGATGTTCATGTAGGTATCCAATTCTATGAAAATATAGGAATTTCACCGTCCCCTCTTTGAAAGACACTGGAAATTTAATCATACAGACTTGAACCATCGTTCAGGTATTTTGCTTTCCTTTACAGTTTCATTATTCAGCAGTAGCCATCTGTGAGAACAGCTAGCTAAACATTAAACAAAAATTAAGTGTCTTCCTCCCTTCCC
>OY735239.1:20204996-20217496 GCA_963457665.1 Thysanoteuthis rhombus | reverse complement strand
ACATCTTGCCAAGCTGGGACCGAACTGTTCAACCAGTCCTTTCTCACATACACTCTGCTTCATGAAGAACATATGTCATATTTCTATACCAGGAGCCGCTAGACTGCAACAATCGTGAGTTATGAGTTTCATGAATATGTTCACAAAAATTTACGCATTCAAAGCTGGATGCATTTTGATAAGAAATTAAGTTGGTATGTAGAACTGATGAATGTATGTAAGTTGGATTGTCGATTTGATGTATGGTAGGATGAGAACATCAAAACGTACACATTTCTATCTTCTTCTGTTTTCCAATTTTATTGGTATTACTCAATACTAGGGTACAAGAGAAGTAAATAAAGATTGAAATCAATAAGTTTTATAATGATACTAATCATGATATTTGTTGGAAGTGATGGAAATGTTTGTGCTGGCGCTGATTTTCTTTTGTTTGATGGTTAAGAGTTGTCATTCCTTACAATAAGGAAATGAAGCGAGTCAGAGAGAAAGATTGTTGACACAATGGCTTAGGAAAGGAGGAAATACATTGTAGTATTGTATGACTACATTCATAGATAGATAGATAGATAGATAGATAAAAATAGGATGCACATTAACAGATTGCTGGTACCATCGTATGCATAAGACAGGAAGCGACGTGTGTTCTCAGATGCTAGAGATTTCTTCTTTTTTTTGCGTGAGGGATATTTGGAAGCGCGAGGGTCCTGGCTCTTTGAGGGACACACTCCAACATTTAGCAATATTTGTCCATAAAATTTTGCAGGTTACCTACTATTTATTGAGCCATTTGGAGCCCCCTCCATTGGGGACCTGGCAGACGTTTTCAAATAGCCACTCTCCCCCTCCTAATCTATATCTCAGTTTGTTTTTTGGTTGCTTCTTCTTTCGTTGTTTCGCTGATGGTTTTTGTTGTTTTTTTGTACATTTATTAATTCCTTCTAAAAATACTAAACCACATGAGCAAATATAAATTCAATGAAGTTTTTAACAATTTCCTTGGCAGTTTTGCAAAAGAAATAGTTACTTTTTACCGACATATCGATTTTATTGATGAAACGTCAAATCTACTTTCGGGCGATTGTCCCTCTCCCCCTCTCGTGATGATTTACACAAACTAAAAAGAAAAAAAAAACAATAGAAATTTGTTTATCTTTTTATTTATATTCCTCAGTTGTTTCCAAATATAATATCACCGCACCTGGGAGAAAGTGAAGTTCCCCATAATGTTGGATTTTTTGGAAGATTCGTGCTCCAACTTCCTCACGGTTTCTTACCGAAGCTCGTAACAATATCAGAATGAAGATGACTGGCGAAGAGATTAAAGTGCAATAACAAATTGCATTCAGTCTTTTTAAGGAAATTGACATATATATATATATATATATATATATATATATATATATATATATATATATATATATATATATATATATGTATATATATATATATATATATATATATATATATATATATATATATATGTATATATATATATATATATATATATATATATATATATATATATATATATATATGTATATATATATATATATATATATATATATATATATATATATATATATATATATTGATGCTATATATATATGTATGTGTGTGTAACCAATACGGAATGTGACATAAATGAATTCATCAGTATGCTATACGTATTCCAGGAGGGGGTTCCCATCTCCTGTAGTTTGTGTGGTTAGAAGGTTTCTATAGAAAACAAATTTAGCATCAGATGTTCTGCTTTGAAAGCAAAAATGGAAATCAAGAATGGGGATTCCTGGTAGGCCATGATGGACTGCATTATGTCTGTGAAGAAAACTATGGTGGTTTACTCATTCTGTTGGAAGTAGTAGCAGAATTTATGGGTATTTTATTGGGTAGCGCTAGTCCGAGGAGGTGGGTTCTTAAGAATCAGTTGTCATTGATACTAGGGAGCTGCATAGTAGTTTAGAGTTAGATCATTTGGGTACTAGGTAAGTTTGAGTTGGGTCTGCCTCTGGCGGTAATCAAGGTAATAGAGTAGGGTTGAAGGGAGCCCTTGTTGTGCATGATCAAGTATCCATTGGGAAGTGTATGTTCTGTATTCTTAATGGTCAATGTTTTGAAAAGTCAGATGGTTTTGAGTTGTACAAGTGAAACGGACCATACGTAGTTTTCTATTGGTAGGGGTCTTTGTGACTGAGTATGATGGTGTGAAGTTCCCTATGTTAGATATACAAGAAGGAGGATAAGGTATGGACAAGTCAAGGCAAGTTTGTAACATTAATCATTTGTGGCTGGGAATCCAAGTAATATATGTGAGTTTTATGGGGGAATACGAGTATATGTATGTTGAGGGATGTTTGGGCCTGAGTAGAAATTTAGTCTAAGTGCATGTATGATGATAGTGAGTTGGTGATTATAGAGTAATTACGAATGGAGTGATCATGGTATTAGAGATCAGTATAGTGAGGGTTGTTTAGTTTAGTGTTGAGTCTGTTAGGGTAGAGAGTTTCAAGTTCGTTAATCAACATATCATCATGTATTTCTACAATTTTAGTCATGTGTAATTTTTCTTTACAATGATTGTGAATCTAGCATCTATGGTGAAATTATGGGATACATATATATATGTATATATATACATATATATATATATATATTCGTGTTTGGATGCTTTTTTGCACTTGCAAGTTCGAATTTTGAATTTGTGGGATCATTATACAAATATATTTATATATATCATTAAAAATACTCAGTTGATGAATGTAGACAAGTTATTTGTGACCGTCAGACGCTTATTGATACTTATACAGAAACACTCATGCACATGCACACACACAAACATACACACACACACATATATATATATGTGTGTGTGTGTGTGTGTGTGTGTGTATTCAAAAACGAACGCAGAAGAACACAGAAGGTAATTCGAAAAGTAATGCCACAAATAACCCCGATCGATAGAAAAAGATCAAAATGAATCTGGAAGAGGACTAGGATGAAGGATATCGTACAAGTAATCAAGCAGACCAAATAGAGAAAAGGGGGGCAACAAATAGTGCAAAGGTTAACTGCTTGGTACCTGGGAAGATAGTAAACGCAGACAAAACAGAATATGGAGAGAAGAAATTGAAAACTTTGACATAACAGAAACTAGCGTAATCACACTCGCCACCGAAGAAGGTTTGAAAGGCCTTATCCAGCAGTGGACTTGGGAATCTTCAAAAAAACTGATTTTCAAGAATGACAATGGGTAAATGTTTCTGCCATTTGATTCGATTGGTGCCACATGTACACAAGCATAGCCAGCCAGACAGAACAACTTGAAAACTGAAGAAACCTATGTAATCAGTTTTCTAGATAGTTTTGGTTGACTGTATCTAATAGAGGATAAAATATGATAATGTATCCCCTTTTTCAAAACTTTTTCCTCTCTTATTATAAAAACAATTATTTCCAAAATTTTTGTTTGGGTGATGACTTCATGTTTTTGTTGTTGTTTTTTGTTTTCGTTCATTTGTATTTTTCAGAGTCATTATTTTTGCAAAAATATTTCTCTTATGTAAATATGTTTTCTTAAAATAACGTTTTTCTAATATTCCATAAAAAAGTTAGTTGACGTTATTTACTCACTCAAAACTTCTTCAACTTTCTTATCGTAATTTTCCTAGCAACGATCGCTCATGTATTGGAAATATTAATAACAAAGTTTCAGTTTCAATATCAGCAATATATATATATAATAAATTGTTTAGGTTGTGATTGGTGTAGTTGGTATCAAGGTTGTAATTTAGATGGTTCTTTGTTGTTTTCAATTTGTGACTCAGATGTCGACAATATTTAGTTTTTTTTCCAATTCAGTGTTTTAAAATCCAGTTTTTCAGATGAAGATTTTTCTTAATTTTTGAAATTTGACAGTGACTTTCAGAATCGAAACGTTGAAAATCATAAATTGTAAATATTAGCTGTACGTCTCGGACAATGAAGTTGGTGACCCGTGTTCAAACTCCAGTTTGGGCCGTTTATGTTCACTTCACTTGAGATTGGCAAGAATTCATTTATCTTCCTTCCACCTATGGGTAAAATAGTAGGGCAGATCTTTTATCTAGCTTTGGGAAGGCAACCAATCAAGTGAAAGTAAACTCAGATACAAAAGCAGAAAGCAGAAGCTTCTTAATGGCGGTTTGATGTCCGATTTGACTACATCAGTAAGACAGAAAGGGAAATTTTGACGACGATCTCCTGACAGGTATGTGCCAAGAAGGGGACAATCCATTGTCAGTATTTATATTTGTCAGACAATACAGAGACCATTCATAGAATAGTACAAAAGTCACTTCCATTTTCAGTTTTACACATTAATTTCACGTGAATAACTGGTCGCCTTATTCTTCAGATTTGACCACTCGCAATTTTTTCTTTGGAATATCTTAAGGAAAAGTTTTACACAAACAAGCTCTAAACACTCCAGGAACCACAGAAGCATTGTAAGCAAATACATGATGTTCTGTCAATTTCTAAGATTCAAAAACGATACATCTGAAGAGCATTCAAAATGTCACAAAAATTTTCAATTGAAAGTGACTTTTGCACCAAGCTGTATAATGACACAATCACAGAGCAAGAAGGTTAAGTCGGTCATTGATTGAATATGTACGTTTGTGATTGGCTATGAAGGATGATAAAGCCAGAGTTTACTCGAAAATTGCAAGTAGATAACTACAAGGGCGCCACTATTTACACCAGCCAACGCAGCCGATGGAGACACTCAAACCAGAAATTTAAGTGACGTTACTCCATTATTTGTCTTGCTCACTGTTATGATTTATCTCCCTTCTAACGGAGAAGCGATATATGACGAGAAAAACCATTCAAAACTTATAAAAGAATTATGTTCAAAAGTATTTTCCCATTTGCATGAAAATGGAGAACTTTTTTATCTAAAAATTAGTTGTTCTCCTTTCACTTCTTTTCAGAACCATATATTTTATCTTTCGAAATAAAACCTAATAAATTTGTTCGTCGGGAAACGATTTAAAATGTATTTCTTTTAGATTAGAGTATTTTTAGCCTAAAATGTTCTAATGAAGATCAATGAGAGTCAGTTCAAACCAATTTTCTTCGTATTTCAAAGACAAAGAGATAGACAGAAAAATAATTTGGAAACGAGGAAGGCCCTTTCTGATGATGAATAAATGTGAATTTTGAATAAGATCAAATTTCCTTGCAATAAATTTCTCCATTTATCGATTAAAGTGGTTAATCTGTTCTGAACACAGATTCTGAGCAAGTCAAATAATGGAGTTACCTCGCTTGAATTTTTAGCTGGAGTGTCTTCATCAGCAGGGGTGACTGGTGTGAAAAGTAGCGCTGCAGCTACAAGGATTATGGACTGAGATGGATAGATAGATAGATAGATAAATGGATATGAATAGGCTGTGAAAGATATATAGATATGAACAGACTGTGAAAGATAAATAGAAAGAAAGACTGATGTGAATGTAAGTACAAATGAGTCCTCATGTACTGTATAATGAGTACTTATGTACTGCATATCTGCTTTAAAATATGTGCCATTTCTTGAAGCATATCAAACAAAAAAAGTGCCTAAACAACCCGTTTTTATGGATTCTCCGGAGTCAAAATTAGTTTTATCTGATTCCGAGTTATTCCAGAAATATGCAATTTGCAACACAGTGAGAATTATTTTCTTTGATTGATTCACACTTTCTGTTGGCCATTGAAAGACAGAACAGCAAATCGATAAGAAAGACTTTGAGATAACTTATACTCCTTGGATTTTCTTACTCGCTGCTTACCTCTACTCCTTTACCTTCTGTGTGCCCCGTGAGCGTTAAATTCTCCCAGACTTCCTCATTATGTGTCCCCGAATTTCCGACTGTCTCTTTCTCATTGTTAGCAACAGTTTGCTTGTAGTTTCTGATATCCTCAGAACTACTTCATTTGTTGTATGCTCTGCCAATGGTTATTCTTAAGATTCTTCGATTGAACCACATTTCGGTTCGTTCAATTGATTTTCCAATTCGTGATGAAATTGTCCAGGATTCACTGTCATGTATGCGATTAGATAGTTGCCTTACACTCTTCTCTTCATTTCTAATGTTAATTTTCTATTTCAGAATATCTTACTCAGTTTCTGGAGAGCGTCTTCGGCTATTCCACTTCTTTTTCTTCGGGTTCGTGCATCACACTTTCCGTCGTCCGTTGGTGTGATATCCGGAGAGTTGAATTTTTGCACCTGCTTCATTTTGACGTCCATTAATTCCACACATTCCGTCTTCTTACAATTGAAAGTCTTTTTTCCAAAATTGTCAACATGGGTTTCTTCAGTTTTTAGGCTAGTCTGGCTGGCTGACTTGCTGACTTTTTATCACGTTGAAAATTTTGATATTTTCTCCTTATTACGACGAGAAAAAAACGTTTTCGCTTTTTTTTTCAAGATCATCTCCTATAAGTTTTCAGTGGAAAGGGGGTCAATTTGCTAGCTGATCTTCCCGAGCTTTTTTTTTTTAAATACGGTCTTTTTAGTGATCACTGCCCAACAAAAATTAAGAGAAGTAACTAATTCATTGATCACCCCTTTTTCAAATTTTTAATTGATCCTCCCCAACAGGGCACGCTGCCAAAAGAGGTCAGTCTTGTGACAGTTTTTATTGGTTGACTTACCAGACATGTCTTTCTATAAGCTTCAAATTGAAAATAAGTAATCAGTCAGAAGAAAGACAGCGAATAGAGTGAATAGGTTTGCAGAAACAGAAATGTCATACATCAGACCAAACAGCAAATGACCATTTTTCATCATCTGTTATTTTTTTATGATAGGGAATGATTCAGATTTCTATACTGAATGCATTGTACAGTGCTATGGTATATGTTAATCACACAACTTGCTTTGTCCCTTATCTTGAAAAAGGTTAGTTTAGATTAACTACTGAGATAGATGGACAGATAGATAGATAGACAGATCCCAGTTATGTAAACATTTTTTAAAGAAAAGTTCATCAGGTTATTTAGTTTCTATATCTTATCAACATATTTCCTTCCTCCATGTTACCCCACCAGGGCTGATTATACCCCAGTCCAATATAAGATGAGACGCTCTTTGATTAATGCAATCGATATTGTTTGCTATAAAATGATGTTCGTACAAATGATTGATTTCTAATTTCAAAGTGAAAAGTCACATCATTTAGGGAGTGATCACAAAACAGCACTGTATATTAAAGAAAATCAAGAGACAAAGATACTATAGAATCCATTAGAAAGCTCAAATGACACTGGGCAGGCCATATTGCAAGAATTTCAGACAAGCGCTGGACGACTCACAACTTTATAAAATGGCGTGACGATTTACATAGGTTCTGCAGATACTGTTGTCGCGACGCCTGCAATGGAGAGATCTGATGAAATTTGTGGATGGTTCATGTCTAACGACTGACGATTATGGATAATGATGAAAGGTTCAACAATAAAAACTAGAGAGCTGTACACTAATTGAGAGCTAAATGAAAATGAAATATTAGAAAATAAGGGAGAGAACACAAGTCTTGCAATATGTAGAAATATTACTCCCCTTGAAATTTCAATAATAGTGATAATAAGAAGAAACAAAAGAAAAAGAAATTTTAATTCAAAAAGTTGTTTTTTTTTTAATAAAAATAAGACCAGAGATAATTGGTAATTATGAATTTGACAGAACGCTGATAAAGTATTTAAAAGATTGGGGAACTGTATAGAAAAACCTTTCATTTCATCAAATTTTCAAGGAAAAGAAATCAGAAACCCTGACAGATCTCGAGAAACCACAGTTTTGCTAGTACCCGTCAAAATGAGGTGCTTGATATTCACGTATGAATCCGTTATATTGATAATTATCCACCTTGTTGATCCGCCAAATCGCTTCAAAAATGAAATATTTGAACAAACTTATCAGGAAGCAAAAAAAAAACCATCACCATAATGCATCCTTCTTCTTTAAATAAAAAAAAGACTTCGAATATCAAACAGATTTTCATCGGCTGAAATTGGAAAAATCAGCCAGATGTAGCTGAAAAATGGCTAATTTGATAATCCTGTGTTATTCTTTGCCTCATTTCCTAATCTTTCCAGCTTTGCTCTTTTTCTGTCTTTCCTTCAGTGCAAAATTGAAAAAGCAGATTTCCAGAAAAAAATCCGACTTAAATCAGATAGATCCGATTTTTTAAATAGAAAAAAATCAATGATCCTACTCTACATTAGTTATAGGTGTCCGTATATGTAATATTATGTCGGAAATCATCAATTGTATAATCCAATTATTGATGCTCTGACCATAGGACCCGTAGGTAGGAATAAAATAATTCCAAATAGATAATCTTTAAATTTTGCTTTCCGTACAGTTTGTACTGACATGTTCTTTGATATATTTTTATTACACAACAGAAAAAAAATGAAAAAAAAAAATTATTTACTAATGAAAAAAAAAGTTGATATGGAAGATATATTCCAATGTCAAAGATAGAACAAATGATGTCGTTTCTTGGTTTGATAGGGCTTCTGGATACTCAACATTAGTGCCTCTTCATTCTTTCATTTGCTTTAAAAAGCTATTTTAGAATTTTAACGATTTCATTAAAACTATAAAAGACCGTGTTTTTATCGATAGAACTTTTCGACGAACACACTTTATGGCATCTCAATATTTTGACTTTTTCTTATTCCAAAAAGTTTAATCAAGAACAAACCTGAATTTAAAATACTGCAGGAAAACAATATAATTTTCCTGTCACTACCACCAAGACATTTTCTATGTTATATATTTGTCTAAGATGAGTTAAACATGGCTTTCTTCATGTCTGATACCTTTGGTGGCCACTTTCATAAGTTAAAGCGTATTGTAATATTTTAGATATTTTATTTGAAGTTTTAATTTTAGTTCTATTTACAAGAAAATAACATCAGAGACATTAATGTATGTACTTAAAAAATCTTCCAAGATTAAAATAGCTGCATAAAAAAATGCTCGAGGAAAATTATTCAATTCAATGATTAAGTAAATAAGTTTTGAAAAAAATAGTACTCCAAAGGTTGTCGACTAAAATTTCGTTCGACAAAAGGTCTGTTAATGAAATATTAATCACTGCTACCCAGGAAAAACTAGTTTAATCACTGTTAAAAAAGGAAATCCGAAGGACCTTAACAACTACAGGCCAATAAGCTAACTCAACTGCGTATACAAACTTTTCACAAAAATCATCACCAACCGAATCACAAAAACACTTGATGAAAAGCAACCACGAGAATAAGCTGACTTTAGAAGAAGCTACTCAACCATGGACCACTTGCATTTGATAAATCAGCTGATAGAAAAGGCGTTCGTCTCAGTAGAAACCCTTAAGGTCATGGAGGCCATCACTCAACAAGGTATAGATCCAGTATATGTCGCTGAAACGTATACAATCACAGCTGCTCCTTTATCAGGCTACATAAAGATTCAGGCCCCTTTCTGCTCCAGAAAGGAGTAAGGCAAAGTGATACCAGCTCACCCAGACTCTTCACAGCCTGCCTTGAGATGATCCTCAGAAGATTAGACTGGGAGAATAAAGGAATTAGAATAGATGGCGAATATCTGAACTCTTATAGTTCAAAGGAGAAAATTGAAATTTACGCACACACCTCTATGTGTCGAGAATTTTTTTTTTTTTTTTTGAAAATCATCCGTCAAATTGGGCTTTTATTGAGGGTACAATATGCAATGTAAGTTTTCAGCTAAATTGGTCACTGGTATGTGCCTGTTTATAACCCCCCCCCCCTTCAACACAGCATATGTGGGTGGTGGTAATTCACAATTTCACTTGGAATTCTAGCTGTTTTTCACCTAAAAAGGATAGTCATTAATTGCATAGTCGTAACATCAAAATTCCCAGTCATGTAAAAAATTCCGTTGAAGAACAAATATGGTCAGATTAAATTCTGTATAAGACATCATTGGTGTCTACCACAGGAAAACATCTAAAAATGAGTAAAAAAAATGAGTAAAAAATGTCGATAAACATACGGTCATACAAGACTATCATATATTTTCTGTGTCTCGGAGCTCACAATGTTCGAAAATCATTTTCATCCTTTGCCCCTTATCAGTTACCGATATTGGAAATCTGGTGGTCTGGCTCATGGATTATTTCAAACTGAGAAAAGTAATAGATTTCACAAATATCTTATAACCTTTCACAGCATTCGACCAAACGATATGAAGTCTCTAGTACTTGTACAAGAAATCAATTTTAGAATGAAAAAATATATTGATTCCCTGCAAGAATTAAGATTGTACCTAAATTCCCAGTGCACCTTTTTCGTAAACTGGAAACTAAATATACAATTGAAAACCAGTTTAAGCTGAAAACTTTTGAATACACCTATTATATCTTTTGGCACTGTTATCATTTTCTCTCAATCTTTCCTTGCTCACATAGTATTTGTGCGCGTCTCAGTCTGCATTTAATCAAAATATATTATTCATTGTTGAGAGAGGAAATCCGACTTCGGTATTTTTAGATCCTTGCGGCATCTTAAGCAGTGAAAGAGACTTCATTTAATGTTGCTTTGATCACAACAAGAATATTTTCATCTAATTTCTACAACTGAAGAAGTGTGTGTGTGTGTGTGTGTGTGTGTGTGTGTGTGTGTGTGTGTGTGTGTGTGTGTGTGTGTGTGTACCCTGATTAATCAACAACTGGTCATTGTACGAAGTTGACATTCACCAAATATATTGGTTTGGTTTCACATTTTTTCTGTATCAGTGGTTCTCGGGAAACCTAAGAGCTGATTAAAAAATTAACCGGAGACAAACACTCTACCACTCAGCCACAGTGATCTGTACAAAAATTCAACATATTTTACAGAAATACAAGTATTTTTCCAACAAGAAAACAAGTGCTCATCTGTTATCGTTTTTCTACAAGCTATGAGTAATACAGCACTGGCTGAAGTAAGTGACACCACCTCGGATATTTATCTAATTCACGGATGACAAATTGTTCGAGTAACTAATAACTTATTTACTTAGTATATCTTATGCAAATCCTAAAAAGGAACGACTGAGGCCGTAGCCAGCGCCAAAGCACTTGTTATTTATTTACTTAGTATATCTTATGTTTGGTATAAGGCCATAAGTTTGGGACACCCAGTGAGGTACTCGGCAGTAATGATACGTGACATTAGCAATTCTTTCAAGGATGAGATGCATGAGTTCATGTTTTCGTTTCTCGTTTCCGCTTGGTTTTCGTTTTTGTTCGTTTTCGTTTTTTGTTTTTGTTTTTCTTATCATCTTCTCTCCTCCATCTACGTCACAAAATCAAGCCATAATGAAATGAAAAAAACCAAGGTCATAGTGACTAGAATCGCTGTTGTCTTTAATGTCATCATATCATTCTGCTTCCTTTTCAAACAGCAATTAAATAACACTTGAAAAGAACAACCATTATATTCTAAGATATCATTGCTATGCAGTTTGTTACTTTGAAACATATGAAGTTGATAAAAACTGTTTGAAATGTGATCATTCTTCAACACGTGAATTTCAAACAATGCTTGTACATGACGGTACGGATGTACAAAAATATGATTGTTTCAGCAGATATGTATGTATGTCTTAATAAGAAACACATTTTCTCTCTCTCTCTCTCTCTCTCTCTCTCCCTCTCTCTCTTTCTCTCTCTCTCTCTCTCCAGATATATATATATATATATATATATATATATATATATATATATATATCAGTGGCGTATGGTGATTTGTAACACCGGTATTTTCTGAGTTACAGATGCACATACACTTATTCTAATGTCTATAAAGAGCAATGGACAATAAAAGGCGTTTATTACAATGCAGGGATTGTGAATTATAGAGTTTCATATCGTTACCCATTCGATGTTACAAACGGCGAAAAAAACAAAAATGAATAAGAGAATTCACGTAGAGATCTCCAAGTGGCAGAAAATTTTAGATTTTGAGCGGTAAGACAAGAGGAAGGGAAAAAGTTTAAATGTTTATTTAAGAAAACTTAAAAGCCCCAGTTGACTCTCTCACCAGAGGACGACCTATCAGGAAAGGTTTAGATACATCATGTGGAAATAATTTGAATAACTCCGAAAAATGCTGCGTTGAATAGAAAACAGATCCTTAATCGCCATCTTTGATTAATACCGTAAATTAACGTAAAGCTTGAAATATTATGAAGTAAGGATTCGCAATTCATATCTCTGCTGCGTTTGGGCCTTTTCAGATGAATGATCCAGTTTAGTTTA
Organism: Thysanoteuthis rhombus; assembly: GCA_963457665.1. NCBI lineage: Eukaryota > Metazoa > Mollusca > Cephalopoda > Oegopsida > Thysanoteuthidae > Thysanoteuthis > Thysanoteuthis major. Next base: position 20,205,194 of record OY735239.1, on the reverse strand, counting down.
GATTCCTAGTCAGGATATTTTGGGGAGGGGTGTCCATTGATATATATATATATATATATATATATATATATATATATATATATATATGTGTGTGTGTGTGTGTGTGTGTGTGTGTGTGTGTGTGTGTGTAGTGGTTGGTCAATGCTTGTAATATTTTCCTGTTCTATTTAGTGGGGATTCTGTGCTTGTTGGCACCTA
>OY735239.1:20034996-20199996 GCA_963457665.1 Thysanoteuthis rhombus | reverse complement strand
TACGTTTTATTTTAAGCACTGATAATTAAAAAAAGTGTTCAAATTAACTTTGATAAGGACTTCTGTTTTCTTTCTCAAATCGTTTTCCAAGTCATTCAGCGGTGACTGCTTAAACATAATCATGCCTCTTACCATTGAGCTAAACAGTCATCGGTAATGCAAGGACCCAAGTAACTGTTTTAACTCCAAATTCTCACTTTGTTTATTCACGTTCTATGTAAGCTCTATTTGTTTCTTTCATATATTTTTACTCTAATATATATATATATATATATATATATATATATATATATATATATGATGACCAGTTCAAGGATCTGCAACCCTAGCAGATTCATGTTTCTACTCTGTTTGGGCTTTATTCAGATTAATGATTCGCTTTATTTTAGATTCCAATTTTGGATATCTTTTTTTTGGGGGGGGGTCTACTTTTCTAGGTGATAGGACCATCCTCTCATTATATTTATGTATCTTTTCTCTTTCTTTCTTCTTTTTCTTTGTTCAGAGGGTGGCCATTACTTTTTTTTGTTTTATTTAGTGGAAATACTGTGCTTGTTGGTAGTTATAAATTAGCAGTATATAGTGTAAGCATTTTTTATCAGTATGTTGTTAAACCATCAGCTCTTTGTGTTATGTTTCCTCTCTGAGAGTATTTTATTCTCATTTGAATCTGTTTCCCAGCGCTCACTTTTATATGACTTCAGTTGTTAGCTTAATCATCCTGGATTCGGTCTGTTTCTACACGTTTAAGATAATTATGGTGATTGATTTTTTATAAAATAATAATAATGTTAATAGTAATGACGAAGGGATAAGATAGCATTGATGGTTAATTTTCAGTATATCTGTTTTAAGTGTTGAATTATGTTTTTTAATTGAAGTCTAATTGAAATTTTGAGCGAGGTCAGCATTTTAATGCTACTTCATTTTTTCTGTATGATAAGTCTGTTTTTTGTGTTTTTGTTTTTTTGTTTATGTTCGATAGGCAAAAGTGAGGATTTCAAATTTCTCATTTAAGCATAGGTAACATGGGGCTTCTATATTCTGGCATGTGTATGGTTGTTTTAAAATTTACCATGTTGGTTTCAGTTTGCTATCACTTGGTCTCCAGTAATATGTCGACAGTGATGTACTGCTTTTGTATTTTCCGTTTGTTAATGATGGTATGTGGTTGGCTAATCTTAGTTTGAAGGGTGTTTTCGATATTCCTATGTAATATTCCACTTCTAAGGGTTTCTTCTGGGTTGATATTTCAGCTCAGAATATAATATTCGATTTGAGACATTAGTTTTGCAAAGGGCATCTGTTTCTATTGGTACAATTGCAGTATGGTTTATTTATGCTTTCTCCATTGATATTATTTTTAATTACTTTATGTTTTTTTTTTGTTGTGTTTGTTATGAATTTATTTAAATTATCCGAACAACTAAAGTTAATGTTCAGGTTATTCTTCTTAAATATTTTACTCGGTGGGTTGCTCGGGGAGAAGTGTTTTTCCTATCATCTGGATGAATATTTTTCCTAAGTTGGTTTTTTACTTCTAGGTTGAATGGTTGTGTATACCAGACGATTTTCCTATCTCTATTTTTTTGTTGTTGTTGCTATGTTTTATACGATTGGATTTTACTTTTTCATCATATCTAAAGCTAGTAAACAGCTGTCTTTGAAGGCTTTAACATATTTATTTTTAACATCGTTGAATATTTTTTTATTTGTGGAGTTATATATTAGCCTATTTTCTGTTGATCAGGGGATCTTTTTAATGATTCCGTTTGGGTGGTAGGATCTTCTGTTAATATATGTAACAACCGAATTTCCTTTTCTATGTTAACGTTTCCTTTTCTAAGTAACATCTAAAAATGTAGAATTTTTACATTAGCCTTAATTTTATTGTGTTATATATATATATATACATATATATATATATATATATATGTATATATATATATATGTATATATAAATAGAGAGAGAGAGAGAGAGAGAGAGAGGCAGACAGAAAGAGACTGAGAGACAAATTTTACTATTAATTATGCTCTGTCAAACGAAAGATTTTCATTTTCATCTTCATTATTTTTTCTCTTGCGAAGAAATGTCCCAAATACTTTTGGGAATATAGATGCATGCACACACACACACACACACACACACACGCACGCACGCACGCACGCACGCACGCACGCACGCACGCACACACATAATACTTTTGGGAATATTCTGTGCTGGAGACGTCATTTAATGGTCGAAGCATCTCGATTTGTAAAAATTTTAAATGGACAATACTTAATCCTTTATAAATGTTATTTCTTATCAACATTTTATTTCAAAACGTTCGTATTGATACAAAAGTATTTGCATCTATATCTACATCTGTATGTGTGTGTGTGTGTGTGTGTGTGTTTATGTTCATTAATCTTTTAATCGGTTTATGTTCCATTCTGATAATGTTTACAAGATAAATTGAAAGTGCCAGACATTTTCAACTTGAAAATACTTTAAATATTTTTTAGACGCAACCCTTACCACATACAAAAAGGAAAACTTTTATTCTGAAAAATTAAATACAGTGTTGTTGAATGAACTTTGTTTTATAGCAGCTAAAATAGCGAAAATTATCCTCACAAAACATACACACACACACACACACACACACACATATATATTTATATATATATATATATATATATAGTCCAGGAAATTTTACAGCTTTAAACACGAGGCATTAAAAGAAACATCTGAAACATATTTTTGTGTCACTTCATCACTTGTTTTCCGTTATTTTTTGTTAATGCAATTTATGTAATTTTCTTGAGTATTCTAGTTCCTGTTTGACATATCTTTGATACTATTATGATACCATGTGTATTTTCTTGTTGGCATCATCAGTTGGTCACCATCTAACCGTTTCAAGGATTTTGAAAATAAAACAGTTATATTAACATGGCGTATCATTTAATGCTACATTTCATTTATTTTTTGAAACAGGGCTTACTTACGTACGTAACACAAAAAAATGTATTTAATGATAAGAGATCAATAAGTATATATATATATATATATATATATATATATATATATATATATAATCTTCTGATATGGGTTACTATACAACTGGCTTATTATTTCAATACAATAGCATCGCTCCAAGTGTACAAAATTTCAGTATCGTTCAAAGCATACAGGACTTTGGGTTTTTATTTATTTATTTGTTCTCTTAATTTATTTTCATTTGTTCTTTGTTTCTTCCTTTGGTTTTAGTTTTTAGTTGTTGACAAGTAGATCTAGGTCAGCATGAGATTTTTTTTTTCTTCCTTATTATCTATCTGTCTGGGTTTTGTCTACCGGAAGTAAAAAAGAAAGATGAGGAAGTGAAGAACCGAACAAACAAGAAGTGACGAAAGGAAGAGAGAAAAGGAAGAGAGAAAAGGAAGGCGGAAGAAAGAAACAAAAAAAAGGGGTACTCGGACTTGGAAATACGATGAAGATGAAATAAAATAAAAGATAAGAAATAGAAAAAAAAAGAGATAAGATAAAGAATATAACAAAGAAGTGGGGACTGGGATATCCTAGATTGAGAGAAATATTATCCCCAACTTCGATTGCAAGTTTTGTTTAGAAAGGAGAAACAGGAAAAACAGGAAAAGAATACTAATCGTGGTTTTCTGAGATATTTTTACTGCTGATAAAATAATTAAAGTTATTCAAAAAATAATGGAATGATCAGATAATAATGGTGATATTATAATGAAATATTATTATACAGTATTAGGAAGAGATGAGGTGGATCCAGGGATACACTTTTTAATAATGGTTTTTTTTTTTCAAACATTTATTTTCCCATGAAATTTAGAATTTTTTTAAAAAATCAATCTAATTCCAATGTTTTGCAAAAGAATAAGTAAGGTGTAGAATACAAAATTACTTATACGATATTGTGTTTGTCTTCGTACTTACATACATAGTTTTGCTTTGTCAGAATTCCTCTCTCGGCCTTACAGGTGTAGTGCAGAGGAAAACAGAGAGAGATACATCGGGTATTAATTTGGCAGTAGAAGCTGTCGGAAGGATGTCGAATCGGGAGTTTAACCGTCTTAAAGGGGTTCCACTTTTTGGTTTGGGAATCAGTGTTTTACTTCTCCTAGACTGGTTGCCCTCCCACAGCTATAAAGGCCAATCTGCCCTGCTATTTTACTCATGGTCGGATTCATGCCTTTCCCCATTAGTGCGAAATGGTCATATACAGTCTCAACTAGAGTTGGAGATCGAATTGCCGATTCCATTGTCCGAGCTGTCAGCGTTTACTGCATCCCGAAACTTAATTTTATAGATTCAAGACAATTAAAACATCGGGTGATCCCCAAAAGACATTCTTTTTGGTCGTTAGGTGACATTAAGAGCTTTTAGTTTATTTAACTTCATTCAGAAACATCGATTTTGAAACTGCTATTACAACAACGTATATTTTTTTGTATTTTTTGTCTTTTCTTTTTTTCTATATTTTTTCATTATTTTTTTTTATTTTGACATTCTTTTACCTTCATCCTAATATCATTTGTTGCTTTTTATTGCACTGGCCGATTACCCCGAAGCAGTTAGTAGATAGTAGCCAGTAGTTTCTGTTTAGCCCCGCCTGCTTTTCCAAGAAAACCATCAAAACTTCGATTGGACTCAAAAATTCAAATAATACCCTTGGACCTATTCTTCATTTAGATCGTAGCATGTTTTTTTTACATTCTAGTAATTACAGAATTCAATGATATTTATGATATTTTATTTTATCTTTATCTCATTTCATAAAAATGCCAGTAAGGCATGCATAGTCCCTCTTGAATTTTTTTCTGAAAACTGAGAAATTATTTGATCACCTTTGGCGTTAGTAGTTCGCGTGAAAGTGGAGTACCGGATTTAAATCGTACCAATGTTTCATTCTTATATTTGGATTAGGATCAGATTAAGGCTTTTGCTTTTTTTTTTCAAGGAAAACATATTTTATTGTCAGTTTACGGTTAGATTCTTGAAAAGATTCTGCCAAATTGGTGTTAGGCCTGATAGCAAGAGAAATTCACGTCCATGGTCATCTATGACGAATGGAAAGTACGGGATCAGTTCTGCATCATAATTTAATTGTAAATAGAATCCCCTCTTATGTAACCGTCAAATATATATTTTCTCAAAATTGACAGATTTCTGGAAAATTCAAAAGTCTAAGTTGAAAGCCATGAAACGAAAAAAAAACAGCATTTTATTTTTGATAAGAATCAACCTTAATATAAATATTTTAGGTAAATTGTGATCTGCTGATTTCGGATAATCCCTTGTTTATCCTTTGTAATATCTTACCGGTTGGGCCAGCACACACTTTAAGGCAGGCCCACGCAGGCCAGCGAACTACTTTGGACAAACTGGCATAAGCATTTAGAGGAAGAGAAATTCAAATCCATGGTCACTTACGATAAATACAAATCAAGGTTGCAGTTTGGCATTATAGCTAAAATGAAAATAGGAAACCCCCTTATAAAGATTTGAAATATTTCTCTTCTCAAATTAGCTAAATCTCCAGTAGGTTTGATAGTTTAATAATTTGAAAGGACATGGAATTGAAATATATAATACAGACACAGTCCAGATTATATTAACTCTGAGAGAGAAAGAATACCCACTGTCTAAGTTCAAATTCTATTTTCCAAGACTTTCCTACTCGACTACTGAACCTTGATGACTTTGAAACTGTAAATCACAAAAAATATTTTTAAAATCCATGTGAGTACGCACTTGTTTTCTGAGAGCGCGAATGTAGACCTCATTTCAACCACTTCGTTATTGCACCGCCATGATTTTGAAACGACGAATTACTATAAATTTTTTTCTAAAGCATTGACTTCCCCCCGCGTCATCATCATCAGTATTCTATCGTCCGTCGTTGGACATAAACCTTCCACGGGATTCGCCTCATCTCTCTATTGTGGGCGTCGCAGAGCCAATATTTCCTGAATCTGTCTTGTTCGTCTTGCCATCTTATATTCTGCCGGCCTCGGTCCTGCGTTTGATCTCTGCGGATCCATGTTGTGAGTCGTGATGTCCATCGGTTGTCTGCCATTCTTACTACATGACCAGCCCATTGCCATATCTTAATTGTTTCGATAATATCTTGGACTCATGTTTTCCCCGGACATACTGTGCTGTCTTGTGGTCTAGTGATGATAAACATGATTCTCTCATGTGCACATTTCATGGTTCGCAGTTTGAGGGTCAGTCTCTTGGCTAGGTTCCATGTTTCAGTTTCATAGGTGACTATTGGAAGGATGCACTGGTTGTATACTCTTCCTTTTAGGACAAGTTGGATTTTTCTGTTCTTGAAAGTTGAGTTTCTTTTACTCAAGGCTTGCCATCCTAGAGGGATTCTTCACTTAATTTCTTCTTCTTTGATCACTTGTTCGTTCACTCCATACGTATTGGTTGTGCTTGATCTTTGTTTTGCTGAAGTTTTTGTCAACACCAGCTTTTTTCGTTCAGTTTATCTTGCATTGGCTCGAAGTCGTGGAGGTTCTCTTCAAAAAAAACGATGTCGTCTACAAATTTGAGCTTACTCAGGTATTTTGACTCCTTTGTTTTCCCAGTCTACGTTTCTGAAGATCATATCGAGACTGGCTGTAAAGAGTTTGGTTGAGCTGGTGTCACCTTGTCTTATCATTTTTGAGGAAAGGACTCCAAGTCTTTATGTAACCTGATAAAGGAGCTGCTATGTGATGCAACACAGACGTATACGGGTGATAGCATCAATGACTGGTTATTCACACTGAGTCGAAAGCCTTCTTAAAGTCTATGAATGCTACCGCTAGTGGCATTTTATATTCTGCTGCTTTCACTTTTAGTTGGTTTATTGAAAGGAGATGGTCCATGATTGAGTAGCTTTTTCTAAAGCTAGCTCTTTTCCGTGGTTAGTTTTCGTCACACCTTTTTGTGATTCAGTCAGTGATAACTTTGGTGAAAAGTTTGTAAATGCAGTTTAGTAGACTTATTGTTCTGTAGTTGTTGAACTCTTCCGGGTTTCCTTTTTTATGTAACAACATTGTGATTTCAATGATCCGCTCTTCTGGGACCGAGTATGTCTAAATAAATAATGAAACAAAAAATGCCCTAGATGATACTTATGTATAGTTTGTTTCCGTAGATAAAACTTTAATAGCTTTTGAGGAAATTTTAGGTGTAAAAACATGAAGAAAAGATATTTTTGACAGACTTGCATTCTGGGAACGCGAATGCAGACCCCACATAAATCGACGAACTGGTTTTCCTGCACTTCAACTTCAAAATGCATGCTATAGGCCAATTGTGAGCCGTTGATTTCAGATATGCTGAAAGTGAGAGTCCAGTTCAGCATAATGACTTTATTGTAAATGAAACCCCCTTTAAAAAAATTATTTCATTAAAAGTAACAAATTTTAATGAAGTTGAAAGCATATAGTATTGAGAGGGAAAAACGCTTTCATTGCTGTAGTTTGAACTTGTTCCACTCTCTTTCCGTGACTATAAATACGCTATTGAACAGCTATGGCTTAGTGACTGAAAATTACTGCTCAAAAAGAATTTTTTGAAAAAGCATTGAGCTCCCATGACACGTGAGTAGGTACAAATAAATGGAAATGAAACTATTCAGGGATGATGCTGATTCAAAATAAACCTATAGTTTAATTTTACACACCTAACTCAGAGATTTTCTGGGAAAATTGTAGATGAAGAAAATATAGAGAAACATTTTTCGACGGACTTCTTTTCTGAGAGTGCTAACGCCGACCCCATAGAAATCCATAAAATGATTTTTGCAAAATTCGACCTAAAGCTGTGTGCTCTTGGGAATCATAGATCTGTTGATTCTGGACATGCTTTTGTTGCTGTCCTGTGATGTGTAGTTCTCGCATACACATATATTGGTTCTGTATAATGTGGGTGTGTGTGTGTGTGTGTGTGTGTGTGTGTGTGTGTGTGTGTGTGTGTGCGTGCACGGTGTGCTACGTCGAATCGATGCCCAAATGACGGATTTTTCTTATTTTAAAAGTTTGATAGCACTTTAGGAACATGAACTTTTGATTGTGAAATATGGTTGTTTCTTATTCTTGTTTTAATTAAATGAACATTTGATCAAATTGAAACTACGTATTTATTCATTTTTTGTAAGAGAAAAAAAAGGTTAAAATTGCGCCGTTTCGGCAATTTCACCGAATCAACGTAGCATACATTAAACACAGATCGAGACAGAGAGACCGACAGACGAAAACGGGGATGAAGAGAGGTGGGGAGACATTTGCGTCTTTCTTTGAAAGGCCATCAACGTAGCAGTCTTGTGTGGGTCTATTTTCAAGTGTTTGACAATCAACAACCTCTTCATACTGTCTCAATGCGCGTCACGCAAAATAGTCCTTTCTTTTATTTTCCAAGCTCCGCTGCCACCATGTCCCTTGCATCACCAATCGCTGTCCACTAAAACTATTCTCGATTGAAAGATAAAGAAAAGAAAGATCGATACTTTCATTTTCCGGCTGAAAAGAAAATAAGTCGTCTGAGTGCAGAGCGGTGGAGAAGGTTCAATTAAAAATGAATACATTCGTAATTGTTACCGCCTGATCGATACGCATTGGAAATTCATCAATCAAGTTTGTCTGATGCAGCTCTCTTTTGTCTTCTCCTCCCTCTTGTTCTTTGTCTCTTTCTTCCACTCCTTTTCTCTCTTTGTATCAATGCCTTTTATTTCATTTGTCTCATCCTTTTTTATTTTTCTGTATTCTCTCTCTCTCTCTCTCTCTCTCTCTCTCTCTCTCTCTCTCTCTCTCTCTCTCTCTCGTCATTTTGCTCTCTATCTCTCCCCCAATCTTTCCTGGTTTGTTAATTTTGTTTTTCATTTGCGTCCTTTCTTATCCTTCTCTGTCTGTTTTTTTTTTCTTTGTCTCTTTCTCTTTCTCTCTTGCTTCTTCATTATTCATCTGTCTCTGCATAGTTCAAATCTCTGCTTCCCTTTCTCCTCTCTCTCTCTGTCTCTGTCTCTGTCTCCCTCTCTCTGTCTCTCTCTCTCTCTCTCTTATTCATGTTTTCTTATACGTTCTTTTTCCTTCTTTTTCCCTCTTTTCTATTTTTTTTGAGTAAATGTCTTATGTTTCATCACAATTCGTCTGTCTCTCCCCCTTCTGATTCCCTTTCCGCTCTTCTCTGTCTGTCTGTCCCTCTCTCTCTCTATCTATCTCTCTCTCTCTCTCTCTCTCTCTCTCTCTCCCCCTTTTTTTTTTTCGTAAATCCGTCTATCTTCCGCTCTATTGCTTTTCTATTGATGAATTTTTAATCACTCTCCAAGTATTTCCCCTTTTCCAATTCAGTGCATCTCCATCTTTCTTATCTCACTCTCACTCCGTCCCTCTGTTTCTCTTCTCTTTTCCCTCTCTCTTTTTCTCTCTGTTCTTTCTCTCTCTCTCTCTTTCTCTCTGTTCTTTCTTTCCCTTCTTTGTCTCTTTCTTCAATTATGTTTTCTATGAATGTCTTATGTTTCATCACTATTCATCTCTTTCTTCCCTCATTCAACTCTATGCATCCCCATCTCTCTTTCTAGAAGTAATGTCGAATAACGCCACAACTTAGATGAAAATCGCAGAGAGTGCCTCTCCCAGCGATCCTATAAATCAACCGGTCCAAACCGCCATCTTACTCATCTGAACCCTTTGAATGGCCTGGCTGCTAGCAATAAGACATGAATTTTTCTTTATATTCTCAAATTTCCCTCCTCTTTTCTTTCATTCTCTTTCTTTCTATCCTTTTTTGGAGGTCGGGTTATTACATAGTTGCCGTTACGGCCGAATCGCGTTGAATACACCAGTTCTTACACGCTCAACAAAGTTGAGCAACGTCAGTACCTAGATGGGTGATCGCTTGGGAATACTAGGTGCCATATGCATCTGGAGATAGAGAGCCTCCGATGACAATCTCATTTATCTTCCTAATGACGAGACCAACCTCTATACTACGATCGATAATGCAAGCCAAAGGTTCCTTCTCCTGAACCATCTGACCTCCTTAACAGTGAACAACAATAAATTAATTAATTAATTAATCTTTCTCCTTCTCTTTTTAGGGGTTTGGATTCATAAAGGGTTATGCCAAGGCCACGAGCGAGTTTAAGATAGTCGTATTTTTTCTATTTTATCACTTTTTGTTTCTACTCTCTTGAGATATATAAAGGAGCCCTTGACCTCGGAGAAGTAGACAACTTAACAACGAACTAAAATGAAATAAAACAGCAGACTGATACATGTCCAGACGTTTAGTCCACCATGATCGCCAGATTTAACAGCCCCCAGTTTCTTTATGCAATGCTCCGTTTTCGAGTTATCCCGGTACATATACACACAGATTTCTCAGATTATATATAGACTTGGGCATGTCTCTTCAAAAAGTGCATGTTTGGAAGGGAACGGACTTTGTGGTGTGAGGAACACGACACCATAATTGTCAGGTAAAATAATTTCCGTCCCTGGAACAAAACTACGGCTTCTGATGAAAAGAGAAATTGTGCAAAAACGCAGCTGATACAAAAAAAAAAAGAAAAGGATAATATAATTCCTTAAATTGGGTTTGATTGGATAAGAAGAACAAATTAATTTGTTTTTTCCATTCCTTCAAATCCAATCGTCGTGAAAACAGAATTTTTCAAAAAATTACATCATCCTTATGTAGGGTAAACAGTTTTCAGTTAGGATTTCAGGTGGTTGTTGCTTTATCTTTCCCCTCACCATCTCTCTCGGTTTCTGTCATACACACTCATACACACACACACACACACACTCTCTCTCTCTCTGTCTGTCTGTCTGTCTCTCTCTCTGTCTCTGCCTATTTCTCCATACTTTTCATCACTCCATCACTCTTTATCAAACTCTTTTTCACTCTCTCTCTCTTCCTTTCATCCCTTCTCTTCCAGTTTCTTATTCCTTCTCTCTCTCTCTCTCTCTCTCTCTCTCTCTCTCTCTCTCTCTCCCACCTCGCTCTCTCTGAAATATTGTGTCAATTTATCTCACAACTCTTACCTATCATCTAATATTTCCATAGTTCCATTCCACTCATTATATTTTTCATCCTTTTTAGAATCCGTTGGCAAAACTGTCAACATAGGTTTCCTCACTTTCAGGGTTAGTCCGGCTGTGTGACTGACTATGTATGTATCAGGCGCGCAGATCGCACTGATGAAGGTGGTGAACTGACAATATAAATATCTACTGACTTATATCGAAATAGATTGAACTTCCCCAGGATTGGCCCCACTTCTCTATCATGGGCGTTGCAGAGCCAGTACTTTTTGAATTTGTCTAGCTCATCTCTCCATCTAATATTCTGCCGGCCTCGATTCCGCATGTGATCTCGGGGGATCCATGTCGTGAGTCGCAATGTCCGTCGGTTGTCTGCCATTCGTGCAACATGGCCAGCCTACTGCCATTTGACCTTTTTAATGGATTCTATGATGTCCCTGACTTTTGTCTTTTCTGGATGTACTGTGCTGTCTTGCCCTCTCTCCATGTGCACCTTGCATAGTTTTCAAATACAGATCTGTCTTTTTGTTAGGTTCCATTCTCTTCCACAAATTTCAATTGAAATTAATCAAAAACTTTTGGAGATATTGTGTGGATAGTCAGGTGCGAATAAAGAAATGCACGAGAGTAAAAAACAAATTTCTGGCTCGATACCAGAATCTGATCATTTCTTCCTAAAGGCCAAACTTTTAACAAAATTTTATTGAAATTCATCAGTCTTTTAATGTCCGTCGTCAGACATTGACCTTCCCCATGATTCAACACACTTCTCTATTGTGGGCATCGCAGAGCCAGTATTTTCTGAATTTGTCCTGTTCATCTCTCCATCTTGTATTCTGTCAGCCTCGGTTGTGCATGCGATCTCTGGGGATCCATGTTGTGAGTCGCGATATCCATCGGTTGTCAGTCATTTTTGCAACAAGGCTTGCCCATTGCCATCTAAGTTTTCTAATAGATTCTCTGATATCTCTGACCACTGTTTTCTTCCTTATATACTGTACTGTCTTGTGATCTCTCCGTGTGAGGTGGAGCATGATTCTCTCATGTGTGCGTTGCATGCTTCTCAGCTACCGAGTCAGTCTCTTGGTTAGGTTCCATATTTCAGCACCATATGTGACTATTGGGAGGAAGCATTTTTCGTATACTGTTCTTTTTAGGATTATTGGGATCAACTTGTTTTTGAAGGTTGAGCCTGCTCTGCCGAAGGCTTGCCATCCTAGGGTGATTCTTTGCTTGATCTCTTCCTCTTTCGTGTGCTTCATAGAGATTTGTTGTCCTAGGTAAATGTATTGGTCTACTTTCCCCAGTTTTACATCTTCGATTTTGACAGTTATGTCCTTATTCTCAATGTGATCGTTGCACATGATTTTTTTTTTTACTGAAGTCCATGTGTAGGCCAAGTCATTTGCTTTTTTCATTTAGTTCATGGGTAAAAAACAGAAAAAATACATTCAAATCAAAAACTTTTTTCATATTCGTTTCTGTCTCCCTGCATGGTTTCGAAAATTTCTAAATGATATTTTTTTTTAAAGGTAGGCCATGGGATAAGGAAGAGGTGATTAAATATAAGGATGGAATACGTTTTTGAGTGACACATTTTCCTGTTTTAATACTTGATACATTTCTGTTATTGCTCACGTCTGTCCACACGGTGTCTCCGATTTCGATTAATTTTTCTTGAAGGATGGACCACATGATAAGGAAGAAGTGATCAAATTTTGTGGCAGATACAAGAGTTTGTTTTGTTTGGGAGATATTTTTGTGTTTTTTCAAGTAAATTTTTATATAGCCTCCTGTCTTTCCAAAGATATATCATATCTTCTGTACAAACATTGGATTTAATAGTCCCAGACAACTTAGGGAGGTAAAATTGGGTCTCATCTTGAAAAGTAGCCACCATCTTAGATTTTTTTATTTTTAGTGATTTTCAGTTTGGTGTTCTGGAGACTCCATAGAAGTACACTGCGTAGAAAAATATCATATCCCATAGACATTCTACAGAACTTCTTACAACGGGTGATGCATTCTCTTCCAGCTAGAATGTAATGGAGATTGGATAGTCGAGGGGGTCATCTTATGGGCATTATTGTTAAACATTGATCACACTTAAATATGAACTGTGCACATGTACGAATCTTTCTGTTAGTAAAATTATCGTTCATTAAATACACTGCTCTAATATTAAATTTCAAAACCACCAAGTGTTTCTGTTTAGCTCCGTATTTGCTTGAAATTCAATTCTTTTTTCCTTTTTGCAGGTGTGTCTGTATCAGTTAGTTGCTTCACATTGGTGGCCATCTCATTGGAGAGGTACTTCGCCGTATGCCGTCCTCTTCAATCGCGAACGTGGCAGACGTTGTCGCACGCCTACCTTACCATCGCCATCTGTTGGGTGTTGTCCGGCGTTGTTACCATTCCGATTGGCGCCTATACCAAACTGAAGACATACCATTCGGTCAGCAAGTGTCGGGAGGTATGGACCAGTGACATCGCTCTCAAGGTCTACACCATTTCCTTGAATCATATCCTACTTCTCTTTCCTATGATTATTATGTCCATTGCTTACGGACTTATAATCAAAATGCTATTGGAGGGATTACAACTCGAAAATCAACTGGACAAAGGTAAGAAGCAACAAGTGTTATTCTAATGCATTTTTATTCTTTTGGGGGATTTATAAACAAGAGAAATTTTCGATGAAATATTAAGTATTCCCCAGCTTATAAGACGTTGTAAGTGTTAAGACCGACTCTAAAATTAGATATTTTTGAAGAAAAAAGTTCGAAGTTTAAATAATTTACCGTATCAAGGTTGGAAGACCGGCAAACAACTTAACCTTTGAGCGTTTAGACGTAGAATGATTTTCGGGGAAGAAATGTGTCTTATCAGCGAGAAAATACCGAATTTCTTTATATAGTTTGATCAGCTTAGACTGGATTGGACCAACTATTTGGTAGGTGTCGATTTATAAATTAGCCTTTCGTAGCTATCTTCATCGAAACAACTGTAACAGACACGATACATTATCATGCAAAAAAGAGACTCCTAGACCAACTATAAACCTTCTGTTGCAAAGAAGGGCCCCAGAAAAACTAGAATTTGAATTCTCGCATTCACTTGCTTTGACAAATAAGAATCCTTGTATCAAAAGCTGAACTCTCAGTTCAAACATAAGGTTGCATAATTAAATATAAAATTTCTCAAAAGTTTATTCATAATTCTGTATTCATATCGAAAGTTTAGTTTCAAATTGGTCTGACATGATGATTTGACGGGTTATATTGACAAATCGTATAGACAGATTACTCTCATCTTTGTAGTATAAGGCATTATTGTCTCTTGCCAGCTCAGAGGCGTGACATGACCAGTTAGTCTGTGTCTCTTTGATAATATGAAAACAAAGGAAATTATTCGCGAAGGATTTTCTTGGGGTACATAGAAATATGTCTGATAGATTCGTCTGACAGAATGCTTTGACAGGTTGTGTTGATAGATTAGTCTCATTCGAAAGGCTTCCAGGATGGCAATCGAGAAGATCGAAATAGATGATGTTCGGTCAGTATGGTGTTAGGTCAGCTTATGAAATTTTAAAAAAAACAAACACAGGCAACAGATTAGCGTGTCCCCTGGTGACCTGTAGATGCAAAATTCAAAATGTCCAACAGTTATCAAATGCACAATACCTTAGCTTCTACTGATCATCTCTCCAAGTATTATACTACTTTCCTCGTGTTTTTGAGCCGAGAAATCCGATTTCTATGGTCTTTAAGGCCAGACAAAAAAAACGCAGCAATTGAACTTTCAAAGACATGAACTCTCCGTGTTATTGAATTTGAATACGTGAGTATCCATACAGAACAAGCAGACATAATTGAGCTCGCAGAAAGCATCAGAGGTTCCTCAGCACCTGTTCGGTGAGAAAATGATCATCAACCCTTAGTTAGAAGCAGGAAATCAACCAGTGGCATTGGACATTGGTTGATCCCTAGGGTGGGGGTGTTTTCATGAGTTCCTGAGCATTGGAATTTTATGCATCCAAAATTTGCAAAAGAGTGGGCACCACGTCATTTTTGTATAAAGCTTCTGAAACAATTGTTACACAAATGGTTGTTTCTCTACAAAAGTTTTTCATGCATGAGAATTCGAGTGATCCACTTCCATAGTCTAATAAAAGAAAGCTGCCACCTGGTACTAAGTACCATTGAGGAGCTTACATCGATCATGTACAGTTGCTCAAGTGTTAACTGTAAATGAAACACAACGGCTTATGTTTACTCTGTCTTAGGTGTCTACAGAGCATCCCAGCAACAAAGGTAGCCTTGTACCAGCATGTTAAAAAGTCTGTTCTTGTGTTTGCTTCCATTTGGCATTGGGCTCTGCACTAGTTGGATTCACCTAAGGTGCAGCCGCTAGAAGTGCGTTCAACTAGTTTGATCCACTGAAGAAAGTGCAGCTGCTAAGGATAGAAGCCCCCGGTTTGATTCACAAAAGATGTGGTCAACAGTTTAACTTGTTGGATTCACCACAGAAAGCACATACATTGTGGTGAAAACTACCAATGGGAAAGTTGGGCGGTGGAGGCCAACATCAGTTTTCAAACACAATCTCTTCGACATTACCCTGCAGAAGAGGGACCTGACATAGGGCATAAGAATTGTGCACTTTGAGACACTCTTACAAAAATGAGTCATGGTGCTAAGGCATGCGATGAGGTTAAAAAACCCCACTAAAACCGATTTCAATAGTCAAGCCAATTGGTCAGAATAAGAAAAGCTCCATATAATCTGGTAAATGAAGTAGAAAGACATTTCAAAACACAAAATGACATTGAAATGACCTTAAAATTGACCTTGAAACTAAAACGATTGGTCAAAAATAGATTCCTTACAAACAAAAAATCAATTGAGTTGTGGTATTACATTTGAATATATGATCAGTAATAGCCAAGAATTGTGCACTGAATGACACTTTTTGGTATCATTTTGGATTTTGCATCAACGGGCCGGCCACCAAGGAGAGTGCCAACTTGTTAACTTGTTTCCGTTGTTTTTTGGGAACTTGGTTACCTGCCCTAACACTATAATATGAAAAAAAACACCATCAAGTGCATGAATGTGACAAGTTCCAGTCTTGCTATTCGTTAACCAGTTCAAATCTTCATTAACAAATTATTCTCGGTCGATGTTTGTCCTGTTTCGATCCGGTTAATTCTGATAAACATCCGCAGTCAGTTCAGTTTTCAGAAGTAGATTGGGTTTCTTTTGAGATGATCACGGCACTTATCATAAAGTGATCTACTAACTATTCCAAAGGTAATGCCTAGAAAGAAAACGTTTCCTATGACTTTTAGATAACACACGACAGCAAATTATCCGGTGAAAGACTTTCCTTATCATCTGCTTTTGTTGATTTATGCTACTGACCTGTCGCTTCGTTGTAGTGTTAGACAAATGTGTTCTAGCAGTTAACACTGCTATTCTCACACAAATACAAACAAATCCTGCACGCTTATATACACATAATATCAAGTGAAACCTTTTATAACACGTAAACTGTACATTTGCCACTCGGTGGGGGTTTGTTGTGAAAAAACTTTTCACATACGTCAATAAAAATGCGTACAACGCAGAACACTTGATAACATAGAACTCTACAAACAATAATATGTCATTTTCATTGAATTTTTACTAGTTTTTTACCTTCATCATAATTTCTGGGTTTTTATACATCTTCCGGTTCAGGCCATTGTTTTAGGCTCTTTCTAGCAATTTGGATGTTCGTTTGATTCTCACCAACGGTTTTCTCTTTACGTCCAAACGAGCTGTCATTCGTTGCCATGGAAACAATGGTCTAAGTTGAAAGTTGTATAAGATAAAAGAGGAAGATAAAAAACTTTAATTCTAATGAATTTAATGTGTTATAATACTTCATTGAACAATGATAAAGATTGAGTTATTAACAACGTACATTGTTTTCTGAATAAATCTGTTAACATTTTCTACTAGAGTCTCTTAATCTTCCCAAATTTACTTCTAAACATTTTTTAGTGAATCAATCATTCAAATACCATATTTTCTGGTTGATAAGTCACTTCAAGCGGTAATATGCACCTTATTAGCTGAATAATTTTGGAACGAATATTTGAGGATTGAAAAAATCGCCGTAGTAGCCTTTGTGAAGATTGGCAAACCGTTCCCTACCTCTTGTCTTTTGGGTGCAAAGACGCAGGGTGATTATCAAATGCATTCAGGATCAGAAACAAACACCCTTAGGATTCATATGAGAAGACAACGAATTTAAAAGCATACATAGAAATATACACATACTATTGCTACATACATATACATGTATTTACACATAATATCAATATGCTTACACTTGTACATCATAAGTCAAATGTATGCTGTGTTGTAGCTAGAGATATATCAATTAAAAGATATGCAAAATCATTTGATAAATGAATATCAACCCTAAAGGCTGAATTATTATTTATGCAATTCATGCATGTATAAATATATCCTCATCATTATATAATATCAGTAGAAATGCAGTAAATGAACTATGATTTATAAAGCTTTTGGTGGTCCCCTGGGGCAATTTCAAATCGTCCATCTACCCCCTTAGCTACGTCTCAGCATGCACATGGACACGATCATAAGATAGACTGCGAAACAGACACAGGTCTAAATCACACATACCCACCTTTGAACGAGCATGATTCAGGTTTGACATTTTCTTAAGTCAGAATACTAAAAAAAACTATCTCGATGAGGCATATTTTGACATTTTTTGATGTGACTGATCTATTTGATATCGATCTCCGTTTATCCAATAATTTTTCAGAATTGGGAATGTTTCCGTCTATGTTCTTGACGTCATCGGATGAGTAAGGACGTCATAAGATGACGTCACACAAGGAAATTCGAACACGCTATAGAATTGGGGAATCGTGTGGAGTCACCAAAAACGGAATATCCGCTCCCGTTGATTCGTGTCGATACTCCCTTGATTCACTGATATTTGTTCCTTTCATTTTTTTTTCTTTTTGTTTATTTGTTTTCTTTTTCTTTTTCTTTGCCACTTTTGCTTTTCATCTCTATCCTCTTTCCTTGCCCCCCACCTGTGGGAAAGGGTGGGGGTAAACGGGGCATTAGCTCCTACTTTTCATGGATCAGGAATTCTCACTAAGGGAGAGAGGTTTGAAAATTGGAACATTACAGCCAATAAAGGATAATGAAAATGAAATTATTTTATGTCACCCAATCTGAAAGTACCATATAAAAAGATTTTATTTTCGCTGGTAATAGGGTTTCCACTAAAATATGTCTTGAGTAAAAGAGAATGGGGCACGTTGGAGCTCTAGGTACGTTGGACCAGCAATATTTCCTTACCTTAAAAGCAGTAGTTCTCAGCATCTGAAGAAATCATTCTTGGTAAGCTCTGTGATAAACTCCTTTCATCGTCTGTAAAGGGATCTATAAGTTCTTTGCGATAAGTTTTGTGATTTAAGGCATCAAAAGAAAATTTTGTAGTTTCCTCATAATGAGAAACCCAAACTATCTACCTTCAATGTCTCAATCTGCCATGAGTTGTAAACAGATGGCCTATATTTTATTGTGTTTACACTTTGTCTTGAATGTTTATACTTGATGAGATGCTTGAATGTTGATGTGGGACAGGTTGCATTATCGTGTGTAGACCTTCTTTCAGGTATAGTTAGAAAATATCAATACAAGGAGAATCGTACAACATATGATGGTACTTTTCTTCACAGTGCTTCGGAAGAGATTGGGAAAGGAAAATTTCTGAGAGATATTTCGAGAGATCTGCAGATTCCCCCCCAAATACTGATCTTTCCTGGAATGCTGTACATTCGAGAAGCACCGTTCACTTCAGCTGTCGATTGAAAAGACAAAAAAAAAATGGACAAAATGGATATGAACAATCCACGTGTTTGAGAATATAGTGCAAGGGACCACCTATGCCCTACAGGATGGAAACAGATTGCACGGGGGTTACGGCTCTGACGCTGGGAATATCTCTGATTTATGTCTACATCCTGATTTTGATTAATATACTACCATATTTCGGAGACTATTTTCTGGTGTAATTGGTTTCTAAGAAACTCAGCTAAGCCATTACTGTAATTAGAAAGGATGATAGGGAGTTTATTGTGAGCTATTCAAGGCAATGCCGGAAAATGTTCTGAACTAGAATGTGTGTTTTTCCACTTTTTTGTCACTGATCCAATATGTCCCAAAGTGCCCCCATGTTGAGGCACATTAGACCGTTTGACAATTTATTTTAATCTCAATTTTCCTTTCTAAAACACTATTTGTGAAGGACTTATTTCGAGCTGACATTTTTAAAAGTTGTAATACTGTCACCCTGTGTAAGAATCTGAGACTTTGACACATAACAAGTTACCTGACAGTTGAAAGTTCTTGAAAAAGTGAATGAACAAGCCCAACTGTCCCCTATATCCTTCCAATTCCTGTAAATATATCTTTTCGATCCCAACCCCTTGGAAAAGGTGACAGCGGATTCCCATGCTACTAAATCATCTAAATATTTACGATCATCAATTTGTTAGTTTCTTTGATACTTCTCAAATATCTTGATCACAACATGAATGTTGGTGACGTCACATAAAAATATGCTCACGTCACACAGAAAGCCAGCAGTTCTATTCCTCTGCATTTTATCTTCATTTTCAATTATCAAAAAAATGATACTCGTAGTGTTCATAGGTGATAAATAGATTGTCATTTTATTTGAAAACAATTTCTTTAAGTTAAATTAATTTGAAATATTCAAAGAGACAAATCAAGAATTCCAAGCTGTGATTCAAACAAGACTGAAATCTAATTTATTTCACTACTAATTAATCCTAAAGAGAACGAACAATCTAATTTAAGACAAAACAATTAATTCAGGGTGTAATATGTGTATGTATATATGATCAGTGTTTGGATCTGAATTTGAATTCATTCGACAGTATGGTGTATAGAAAACAATTCTGAAAGCGAAATTGATGTTAAAAATGAAATCTTCTTAATCTGTACATATGTTTCGCTAGGCGTATGTATATGCATATATCTTGATTTCTTTTTGGTAAAGTGCTGTCAACCATAGATAAAAATGAAAAACATAATAATAAAAAAATTAGTAATAACTAATAAATATATGCATAGACCAGAGTCTGCCTTAGAGAATAGATAATATAAAATCTTTGGGACCTTGAAATTCAAACCAATCACCTAATTCAGGTCAGAAAACAAGGTATGTGATATTGTTGTCCGCTTATACCTTCATAGAGGTCTTTGCAGGGTTAGGTGAACGCAGTCAATTATCAGTAAGACTAACTTTAAGCTGACCAGGTTTGTCGAAGCTTCGTTTTGCTTATGTTACCAGATGTGCCCAAATAGTCACCTATCTAGGTATTGACAAGGTTTGACGTTGCTCTATTTCGGTTATCTTACAAAAGCCAGTTCATCTAATGCTGAGAGTCTTTGTCCTGAGTCCTTAGCAAAAATATTGAGTGCTATTTTTAAAAAGTCTTTTTAGTAAGATGGTGGTGGATTGGACTGTGGACAAGCAAACCGGAGGCAAACACAAAATATACATCATCATCATCATCATCATCATCATCATCATCATCCTTTTAGCGTCTGTTGTTGGGCATATACCTTCCCAAGATTCGTCAGACATCTCTATCATGGGCGTTGCGTGGCCAATACATTCTGACCTTTTTTAGTTTTTGATACCATCTCATTTTTTCCGACTATAGTTTTGCATATGACATTTAGGGATCCATATTGTGAGTCGTGATGTCCATTGGTTGTCGGACATTCTTGCAACATCACTAGCCCATTGGCATTTGAGTTTTCTAATGGATTCTGTGGTACCCATGGCTCCTATTTCTTTTTCTGATATACTGAGCTTGTCTTGTGATCTATCAAGGATGCATTGGTTGTGTACCCTATTTTCTTCTTCTTGGAGGTTGACCAAAGAGATTCTTCGCTTGCATTCCTTTTCTTTTGATGATACCATGGATATTCATTGTCCTACGTAGATGCAGTGGTCTTCTTTCTTCATCTCTGCGTTTTTGATTTCGATGTGAGTTTTTGTTCCAAACATGTTTGTTGTTCATGACATTTGTTTTACGGAATTTCATGTGGATTTCGCATTCCAAGCAGACCAAACAGTTAATTAAAGGAAAATTAAAAGTCGGTAATATTTTAGAGTCTCGCAAAAGAACTGAATAATTATGGAACATAGCGATGACAGCTGTCCTCATCGTTGTTAGAGCACTGATCCTAAAAAAAAGGTTGAACGAATTGGAAAATCCGGTCGTGTAAAAACTCAATCAGTACAGAAACTAAAATAAATGGTTGGTTTCAGACTCTCACTGAAACTAATATTCAGTGAGTAAAAAAAGTATCCGATCCAAAAAAATAATTTTAATAGTTTCAAAATTGACTGAATTTGAACAAAATATTAAAAATCATGGGAATTTTGAAACAGGATGGAATATTGAAAAGTTATCGACAGAAATCAGAATCTTTGGTCCAAATTCTGTCCATTCAGTGTTAAAATGTTTCAAAATTCATCAGTTACTTTTTGCACTTACTTTATATATCACTATCAACCTCTAAATAAATATTGTGGACGTGAAGCAGAAAAATAACATCTATACATCAACAACAACTACTACTACTACTACGAAAGGGAAACCTTAAGAGAGAAACAGAATCGCTCATCATGGCAGCCCAAAACAAAAGCATAAGGACAAACTACATAAAAGCAAAAATCGACAGAACACAGACAAACAGCAAATGCCGCATGTGCGGTGAAAGAGATGAGACAGTAAACCACATAACCAGTGAATGTAGTCAACTCGCCCAGAAGGAGTATAAGCATAGACACGATAGAGTAGCAACGATGATACACTGGGAACTAAGTAAACAAATGGGATTCAACCATGGGGAAAAGTGGTATCAGCACAAGCCAGAGGCAGTTTTGGAGAATGACAACCACAAACTACTGTGGGACTTTGACATCCAAACTGACCACCTCATCCAGGCAAGAAGGCCGGACTTAGTAATAGTAGACAAAAAAAGGAAGGCCTGCCAAATACTAGACGTTGCTGTGCCTGCAGACCATAGAGTAAAAAAGAAGGAGGGTGAAAAAAGGGAAAAATACCAGGACCTAGCAAGGGAGTTAAAGAAAATGTGGAACATGAAAACCAGGGTAGTACCGGTCATAGTGGGAGCACTAGGAACTGTCCCCAAAACGCTGAGGGAGAGACTGGAGGAGATCGGGATTAGGGGGAGGATAGAGACCGTACAGACCACAGCACTACTGGGAACTGCACGGATACTGAGGAAGGTGCTAGAGATATAAGGACTGCAACGAATCGTAGCTCTGTCATGATATGCGAAAGAGAGAGGAGACGTTAGCTGAAGACCTGAGGAGACTTATTGTCACTCAGCCTTCAGCGATAACCACTGGGCAACCGGTGTGAAACTGTAAATCGCAGAATTACTGCGACCTATGAGTACTAGGAGAGGAGGGCTGGAGACTTGAGGAGACTTGCTGTCACTCAAACTCCAGCGGTTACCACCAGGCAACTGGTGTGAGATTCCAAATAATAATAATAATAATAATAATGATAATAATAATATCCATGCATATATTTTATGTCATATAACTATGTACTATCTCTTGTGTAGCCTTCTGCATTGGTCTTGTATTGACCCCCTCTTTTGTACAGATGATAGTGATGATGATGGTATGGAAATACTAATCATATCACTGTTGCCTGCCTTGAATTTCAAGCCGAAAATTGGTGTGCAACGAATGCTACAAGACGTCAAAATGAATTATTATTATTATTATTATTATTATTATTATTATTATTATTATTATTATTATTATTATTATTATTATTATCATTATTATTATTATTATTCAACACATTACACGATAGACTCATCCACCAACTCCAAAATTGCCTAAATGAAGGTAGTCCCAGAATGGATGACCAGAAGCAGAACTACCTTCATTCAAAAGGACAATGAAAAAGAGAATAAGGCAAGCTATTATAGACCAATCACGTACATTCCACAAATGTGGAAAATCCTGGCTGGAAAGACAGTGGAAAGAATATATATATCCATGAGAAGTAGAGGACTATTACCAAAACCAAAAGTATGCAGGAGAGGAACCAAAGGGGCCAATTCCGTCTTCTACATCGACCAGATGATCGTGAAAGGAGTAAGAAAAAGAATGCTGTAATGGATATACTATAAAACGCATACAATATGATTCCACACAGCTAGATACTCGAATACCTCAGAATATTCAAGATCAGCGAACAATTGGTGAGATTCATAGCAAACTGTATGAAAAACTGGAAAGTACTCTTGAAAACTTAAGTAAGTATAAAAAGGAGAAACTTCTAGGGAGACAATCTATCTCCATTACTATTTGTTCTTATTATGATACCACTCAATAGAATCCTGAAAAACAGCAAAGGATATCAATTCTTCAAGGCAAAGAAAAAAGTTAACCACCTGATGTACATAGACAACATGAAGCTATTTGCAGAAAGCAGGGGAGAGCTTGAATCATTGTTCAACAAAGTGAAGGAATAAAGAGTTTGGAAATTTTTTTAAATGCACACTAATGGTAATGCATAAAGAAAGGCTTATAGCAGCAGAAGGAATAGATCTACTGACCTTATTCATTAATCACCACTTTATTCAATTTTTAATTTATCACAACCAACACAGCATGCTGCCAAAAGACGACAGATATGTGACGGTTTTTCTTGAGTGACTAACCAGACCTGTTTGTCTATTTTCTAAAACAGCATTTTCCCGATATCTCTTTGAAAGATAGCATAGTTCAATTGAAATGTTTATAGATATTTATTTAAAGTAAATTAGTTTTTGGAAATCAGACTCGAAGATATGCTTTTTCGAGATTTTTCGAGATTTTTGTTTATTTACAAAAGCGTTATTTTTTTCCGAAATCGAAGAAAATAATCTAGTTCAATTGATTCAATGTTATATT
The DNA here is from genome assembly GCA_963457665.1 of Thysanoteuthis rhombus. Lineage (NCBI taxonomy): Eukaryota > Metazoa > Mollusca > Cephalopoda > Oegopsida > Thysanoteuthidae > Thysanoteuthis > Thysanoteuthis major. Next base: position 20,175,855 of record OY735239.1, on the reverse strand, counting down.
CAATATTATTTATTCATTTTTTTACCATTTTTTGTTTTTTAATATTTTTTCTAAATGAGCAATCATTCATCTAAATCTATTCATTAATACATTAATATTCATTATGAACACAACAGGTAATTCAGATTCTATTTTTTTTATAAATTCTCTTATTTCTCTTCATTTCCACACCTCTTTTAACATCAACTGAACAAAGGTGTGAAACTTTGCTATTTACGACCGGGATTAATTTCCCTATATTGTGCCAAAAGAGCTTTTGATGTCCATTGTTTTTTCACCGACACTGGAATATTATGCCATTTTATGCATCTGTAGTCGATTTCGTCAATGGTTTAAAAGATATGAAGTCGAGTTTATAATTCTTCCAAATAATAAAAGTATGCAATATCGATTGAAATTTCAATTGATCACGAGGAATCTATCTTTATAATTATTTACATGGCTTAACTTCTCATAAGGCAAATTCATATATTTCACCAGTTCCTATTTTCAATAATCCATCTTCTCATGAATAACTCAAAGATTACTACGATAATTGATACATTACAACTTTCATGATAAATATCTAGAGTCCCTGTCCAAGTCTAATTAGTTTATGGCTTCTCGTTTGAATAAGAAGCGCGTCATTACCTTAACCCACTAAAAAAACAAAAGTTTGTATCGCCAAACCGATCAAAGACAAGGACACTTGATCAACAGAAAGAGAGGCATCTGACTCCTACAAACGACGTTCAATTTGTATGATATTCAACAGTAAAATGCGGCAAAACAATTACACCAGGGTTTACCAAAAGAAAATACCAATTAGAGGTAATATGCCTGTATATATATATATATATATATATATATATATATATATATATATATATATATATATATATATATATGTATATATATATATGTATGTATATATATATATATATATATATGTATGTATATATATATATATATGTGTGTGTGTGTGTGTGTGTGTGTATGTGTATGTGTGTATACTAATAAAGTGTGCTAATTTGGAGAATGATACATATGTATTAATATATACAAATATATATATTGTACAAATCATTTATTGTATTACTGTAGATATCAAGTGGTATCGTCTCCAGATATCAAGTGGTTCGTTATAGCGCCGTTTATATATATATATATATATATATATATATATATATATATATATATATATATATATATATATATATACATATATATATATCATAGACAAATTTCTTATATTGGATCTGGTATTCCCCGATATAACATGGTCATCTCTAATTATTATTATTATTATTATTATTATTATTATTATTATTATTATTATTATTATTATTATCATTATTATTATTATCATTATTATTATTATTATTATTATTATTATTATTATTATTATTATTATTATTATTATTATTATGATAATAATAATAATGATAATAATAATAATAATAATAATAATAATAATAATAATAATGATGATGATGATAATGATGATGATAATAGCAGTAGTAGCAAACTTCTACGAGAAAAAAAACAATTAATGAATGTTGTAATAAATGATGAGCTTGTCGTTGGCATCCAGGGACTTGAAACACCGGTCCAAGAACAAAGCCAGAAGCGAGACTATCAATTTTTCAAACCTTGTCTCGTTTTGAAGCGATTCGAAATGCTAACGGTCTTGTGAAATATTCACACAAAGCGGTAATGTCCATAAAACTGTCCATTTATTTTCCATCCATTTTTAATGAAAACATCCAACGCAAATTTTCTGCTTCTCCAACTAAAATGATTATAAACTCTGAAAGGGGGAAAAACTTTCTGTTGATAGACAAGAGACAAGTTTTCCAAAATCAGAAATTTATTTATTCAGCCGTGGGAATTATAGCGAAAAGAGTGCAAAGACGTAGCTTGGGCTGGGGGGAGGGGGGTCCTAAGTGAAAATGCCCCAATGATCTGAAATTTCATACGTTTCTCAATTATAATGATTTATTATTTCGGTGAAAACCCGATAAAATTGTATTAGTGCATCCGTAGGGCTATTTGGGAACGCCAGCTCACCAGTACACAAAATTTTAATAAATAGTAGTTTACCAACTGTATTCTGACTGATAAATCTCATTAAATGTTAGAGGGAGCCCATCAAGGAGTAAAGGCCCCGAGGCCCCAAATCTATTACTATGTCTCTGAGTGCTGTAGCCTCTCCGAGTACAAGGGCTTGAGGAACCTCTGCTGAATCATGTCGGATACACCACCTCTCATAAGATCACGTCAAGCCTGGTCAGTATCTAGATAGGTGACCATTAGGGAATACCAGGTGTAAACAGAACAAAGCTTTGACAGGCCTGGCAAGTATATTTTACTAACAATTGCCCGTGAATACCTGCCCCCACCAACACCCTCGATGAGGGCATAAACGATAATGATTTATTCAGCAGTGGGAGTAAAAATCTTTAAAGTTCTTAGTTTCTTCACACAATCTTCTGTTCTCTTCGATTCATTTTTCCTCCTGTCGTTTTTCTCTTTACACTTAGGTGCACTTTCCATTTCAAATAAGTAACTATATCACACAACGCAATCTACAAGATATATAGGTGTGTGTGTGTGTGTGTATATATATATATATATATATATATATATATATATATATATATATATATATATATATATATAAACTAATGATGTATATTTATATTCAATTTTATCACACGCGTCATAGTATGATCTGTTATTATTACTTATTTACCTTCAAAATATTGAGTATTATGTGTTACCAACAAACAAACTATATATATATATATATATATATATATATATATATATATATATATATATATATATATATATATACATATATATATATACATATATTAGCACCTGTCTATCAATTTATCAATTAATCTACGTTCTCTCAGTTGAGGCACTAAAAACAAAAGAGGCAAAAATTATATTTTTTGATAAAATATCCCTAAACAATAACAAAAACAATAGAGCATACGCTTTTCAAAGCAAACACTCATATTCTATCCCGACATGAATTAGATGAAAATAATTTGATGCTTTTTGTTACTCTATTATCCCGTCTTCACTACGCTTTCTCTCCACAGCCACCATCATCTGATACATACACGCACTGACTCTAGAAAAACACTGTGGAAGCAGTTCTTGATATTTATAGTCGCGAACAATCGATAACAAAAGCACAATATTCAAGCCGACAATTCAACTTTCAACAGCGCAATTGTCAAGACAGACCGAGACTTCGTCAGTTACAATTAAAGTTCTCTCACCACGTAATGTTTAAGTCAGGTGTTGAAGTGTGTATGCCGATAGCTTCGATCCTAATTATTGCTTCCTGTGGGGTTTTTAGATGTGTTTCACCTTCTCTTCTTCTTTTTCCTTCACTCTGTATCTCACGGCAGAATATTTCTTCTTATCGCTGTTTTTCAGCATTTTTTTTTTAAATTTTACTTTATTCTTCATTTCTCTGTTCGATTTATCATTCCTTGAAGTTTACCTATTAGAAATCATCAACCAAAACTGTCAACGTAGGTTCCTTCAGTTTTCAAATGGTTCTGGCTGGTTGAATATCTATCTACGTATCTATCTCTATATCTATTTATGTGCTGCACATACAGGCCGCACAAATGAAACTACAGGGCTGAAAATCTAAACATTTTCTCATTATTATGTCAAGAAAAAAGATTTTCGAACACATACCACGCACACACACTCACAGAAAATTACGATTTTTTTTTTCTTGGTGGGGGCAATTTACAATGAAAATCTATGCTAAATTGACCCTTTAGAAGTCACTTATTCATTGATCATCCCTTTTCATTTTTTATTTCGCTTAATTTTAATTGCCATGCTGCCAAAAGACGTCAGTCACGTGACAGTTTCTACTGAGAGTCTAACCAAGTTTTTTTCTTCCTTTTCTCGCCTCGGATTCTTCATTATATTCATGTTTTTTTTTTTTTTTGAGTTTCATAAAAAAATTCCAACAATGCAAAAAATAATTGTGCTTCCAGCAAAGCTTTTATAACTCCGAGGGGCCAGACATGATATCAGATCCAAAGTATCAATGGGTACATATTGCATTTTACATAGGTCAATTATTAAAAACTGTCAACTAAAACTGTCATCAAAACTGTCCGCATAGGTTTCATCAATTTCCGACTTTGTCTGTCTGGCTGTCTGTCTGGCTGTCTGGCTGTCTGGCTGGTTGGCTGTCTATGTGTCGTACATACATTTACTCCTTACAATGAACTGAAATAACTTTTTCTGTTTTTACAACCCCCTACCTAAATAGGCTTTTAGTTGGGAGTCCAATTTTCAACGTAAATTTATGCTAAATGTGTGGATCAGTTTGTACATTCATGATTTTTTGTTTTTTATTAATTTGGATGTTTTTTTTGTGATTACTACCCAACAAAATGTGTGAGTGGTAGTTATATCAATTGATCAGCCCTTTTTCTTAATTTTTTATTCCAGCAAAATGTTTCCAAAATGTGTTAGTCGCGTAACGATTTCTATAAAATTTCTAACCAGACCTGTATATGAGGATTATTGTTGTTATTGTTGTTGTCATGACATTTGTTTTGTTTTTTTAATTTTCCAATTGATTTATTTGTTGTTTTTTTTTCATTGTCTTTTTGTTGAACGTTTTCCCCTCTAAATGTTAATGATGATTTTGAATTCTTCGTTGTTAGAACCTGAACTTGAAGATACGTCCCCGGCTACCTGTTTAACAGATGCGTCCCCAGGTAAATAGTAGATAAATAAATAAAAATAATAAGTAAATGACATAGATTGATTTAAGCTGCATGAAGGAAACAGTAGACAAGAAGCAAAAAAATCACTGGGATGATTCCTTTATTCCGTGTTTAAAATGGTGATAACTCCTGTTTATCTTGAAATTATGTGTTATCTCCTACCACGAAAAAAACAGACGAATTCCGTGTTACAAACAGCACACAAAAAATTATATTAACAATTTTATTCCCATATAAACCTTTGACACTCAATGCACTCCACCATTCGAAGTTAAAAACGACGCACAAATTTTTTTTTTTAAAAAGAGAAAAAAAGAATTACTTCTTTATTTCCATACAGACTTTCAACATTTCACAGACTCTCTCGTTTGATATTAAGAATGACAAACAAATAAAAGCGATTTGATAATTCAATTTATCTAATGCAAGAACAATATAACTTATCCACTCAATTCTGTTTCTCTTTCAGGTTCTTAATTCATTTTAAAGCAAACGGGAGTTGTCTCCATTTTACGCATGGGAAATATGAACCTAGCAAATCACTAAAATTATCACTGGCTAAAAACATTAGATCAGGGCTTCTCAAATTTTTCCTAGTCGCGACCCCTTCTGACGAGACGAATTTCACTGTTATAAAATAGGTGCTGACTACATATGATTAGTCTTTATTCGTAAGCTAATAGTAACTAGAGATAGAAACAAATAACTACCAAAAATTAAAAAAAATACTTTTATAATCTATATTAAGTTTTTCAGAGTTAATAACGATAGAAAAATATTTTCTCAATTTATTAATGAAACGTAACGAAAACTAAATTCATTTTAAAAAAATGGTGTATAGGCATGAGCCTTTTTACTATGAACATCAGAAAGAGTAGATCTTCATACTGAGATAATAAAAATATTTTTTTTTTAAAACACTTCTTACATAATATTCTTGAAACCATGATTTTCAAATATTTTTGCGACCAGCAATCTTTGCAAGCCCCTGCCCCCGAGGGACCCCGACCACCATTTTGAGAAGCCTTGGATTATATTGCAATATATCACTGGCCTCTTCACAGGTCACCATACAAATCACTTTTATTTGCCTTTACAAGAAAATTAGCTTTTCATTCACGTTCAACTGACAAAACTGTAGCATGACTGCCTCTCGATTTGTTGTTAACGTTAATGCTTTTTGTAGTATTAATTCGTGTTGTACACGAATTGATACTCACAGTGAGAGCAAAATGTAACCGATACATTTTAAAAAAAAAAAAAGGACATTTTAACATAGGCTGATTATTGTATTCTACCGTCGCAGCAGTAACAGCATTCAGTCCTTCATTTAATGCCGCTGCATTTTTCTCTTGGTGTCCTTAGCTCCCTCAGTTTCTTGGTGTTCCTGTTCCTGTGTCTTTGAGGTCTTACCACTACAAGTGCAGTGATGACTTTTACGCGCTTCTGCTGCATGAGCATCAACTGGTGGCCCAAGCGGAAGAGCTGCTGTGATAGGCAGCTAAGCTCTTGGGTGCACACGATATCGATATTATAGTACTCACGGTCCACTCCTTGTGTCTGCCTTTTAATGTTGATGTTAGACCTCACACATTCAAGCTTGCAACGGCAATCTCTTTGGGAAATGACGGTCAATTTTTTCTTGAGAGTGTATGAGGATGTTGAAATGAACTTTTTGCAACGTATCGGATACATTTTGCATTCAGTATAAGCAAAAGATTCAAGTTGCATGAAGAAAATGGTAGGTAAGGAGCAAAAAACAGAAAAATCACTGACTCACAGGAATCATTACCATCTTGAAACATTATATTGCAATCTATCACCGACTGACTTGCTCTCAGGTCGCCATATTCACTTGCATCCTTTGAATCACGCTCAACTGACAAAACTGTAACATAATTGCCTTTTTATTAATTTGTTGATGTTACTGCTTTTAGCAATATCAATGTAGTATATATGAATATATTGTACACAGATACCCCCACCATTTTAAAGCCGATATTTCCTTATAATTGAAATATTCTTCTGAAACTTCCGGATATTTTTCCAGATGTCATGAATCGGATTAAACAAAAGTTTTCAAAATGTTACCTCATGCATTTTCATTAAATTGTTAAATATTCCACTATTCTCCCTCATTTTCTCTGTTCAACGGAATGTTTCCTGAAAAGAACATACAACCGAAATATCCAGCCACACACACATATACACACACACATATGTGTGTTTGTGTGTGTGTTTCTGGGTATGTATGTTCGTTTGTATGAGAGAGTGTATGTGAGCTCATATGCAGTTGTATTGCATGAATGTGTTCTCTTATGTAGTATCTATACACACAATGACATTTAATAAATAGTTTAGTTTAGTGCGGTAGAAGATCATTTAGGAATGGAAATATGTGTTATGCCGATTTCCATAGAGCACACACTCTGCTTGCCTTGAAAATCACCTTTTTAGATTTTGCACGTGCATGTACACTGTCCACTGACACGGATGCAACTATCTCAATTACAAGTTGATGCCAATATGCAGTATGCATAAACACAAGTGCGTGCATGCACACACACACACACACACACACACACACAAAAAAAAAAAAAATTTGACACATAAAGACCGTGGAAGGTCAGATTTTAAATGACTGCTAGTCGACCACGGTAGATATTAGATTTTTTCGTTGAATTTTAGGAATGCACACCTGATGCTACCAAAAAAACGTTGAGAAACTCCCCAAGTTAACCGCTGAATTAATATGGAGTATGGAAAAAAAAACCTCCCTACTCTCTGAAAATCACAACAAAGCCTTTCTCATTGATCTTAGTATCAGATGTGCTGAATGACATACTAAAATTTTACAATGGCTTATCACCGAGGAGGTATAATTTTCAAAATGGCATTCTTCAGCTTTCAACTTGGACGCTATCTCAAGAATTAAGGCACTTCTTTTTCATAAATGCACCGACTATGTGATAAAAACGAAAACTTACTGCAAATGATGACGTTATAAATTCTGCTCGGTAAATTACCCATCATATTGATTGACTACCTTTTTTATCACAATATATTGCCTGTTACATGGTCAACATTCTGCCAAGCACTAAATATATTGGCAAAAGAATGTATTTTCAACAGTTTTTTAAATTTTGCCTTGAACTAAATACATTCCCTTGGCTTCTGGTGATCTGAAAAGTATCACCAAATGAAAGAGCATTCCAAACTTTGTTGGAATTGTCGCCTTAAATGTTTTTCTTTACTCAAATTGAATGCGATTGAACATTATACCATGTCGACCGTTGGTCATCTTGACTTTGACTACTAGCAAGGCAGGTTAATAGTATTTTTCAAAAAGGGAAAAGTGGTAAGAAGAAGTGAACTGAGAGGGAAGAAAAGAAGAGAGAGTGCAGAGAAGTCAAGAGAAGAAGAAGAGAGAGAAGAAAAACAACTCCTATCACTCAAATATACTCTCAGAACATTTTAAATGTGGATATAATATCTGGCAATGGCTGTGATAGTTGAACCTAATTATTGTCAACAGTGTACCACCATAGGCGACCAGAATTCGCCGACATAATAATTCAATTATTGACAAGAAAATTTAACAATATTAAATGTTTGTGAATGTATATGAGGACAGAAAATCAATTTTGACGGGGGTGCACACCTGTGTGTGGTGGGTATCACATGCTTACGTTACCTGGTTTTCCCAAGCGATCACTATTCAAAGTAATGATCAGGCTCGACGCTGTTCAACTTCAGTATGATTTTACCCTAAACAGTATGTATCTTTACTATCCAAAATGAAAAAAGTTTTTTCGTTCATACCAAATTTGAATCAGTTGATAGCGTTCATAAAAAAGAAAGATTGGGTGACTAGGCAATAGAGGAATATCTTTTTATTTATTTTTTACTTCACTGTACGTCATATTATTGGGGTTTTTTTAATCAACTTTTGAGATGAAAAAATAGGAAGAACAAGACAGAATGAAAGAAAGAAATAGACTATACAGTGTTTATAACTAATACATCCACTTCATACGTATTAGGAAGATCAACCAAAACAGTCAACATAGGTTTCTTCAGTTTTCAAGTTGGTCAAACTGACTTGCTAGCCATGCATATATGTATGACGCGTACAGGCTGCACCAATCTAACTTAATGTTACTTCTCATTTCTTAATGAATTATGATGCATTTAGGGCGATATTTATCATTTTACTTTAGATGCAGTGATTATTTATTTTTGTTCCAAACCAAAATAAATTGTAACGGGAATTGACTTGAAAAATCAATTGGAAACAAATAGTCTATTACAGAAAACCTGTTGGCAAATGCTGTCAGAAATTGTATAAGCAACGTTGCAGCTTTTGACGTCAGTGGCATGTAAAGGGTAGATAAATAAGAATTCATATTTACAGTATGCATTACTATATATCATTTGTCGTATGTATGCATTTGTCGTATGTATGCATTTGTCGTATGTATGCATTTGTCGTATGTATGCATTTGTCGTATGTATGCATTTGTCGTATGTATGCATGTAGGCGAGTAGAATTTTTGAAACATTATTTTTGTGGAACCTTTTTATAAATTATCCATTTTATTTCATTTCTTTATACAGACCGACATAAACATTTCTATAAAGTTGGGTATGCAAATATTTTGTATGCAATTGAATTTTGGTCTGTATGTATGTGCTTAGGCACTTCAACAAGTCTGTAGTCTTATGATACAAAATCTTTTATTTCACACAAAATAAAATATATTTTTCAGCATAACCTCCCTCCTTGCCAAAGCATTTAATTCAAAAGCGAATATTAAATCAAAGTTCTGCTAATAACTCCGAGTCAGGCTATGGACTTGTTGATCTACCCTCGTAGGTTCTTTTTATATGTAATATATTGTTGTTGCTGTTGTTTTGTATGCGTGCATGTCTTTTTATGTCTATATAAATATATCTTCATTGGTGTGAATGAATGTCTGTTTATAAACATTGATAAGTATAATAATGTAGATACATATTCATGTGTAAAATATTTATATTTACATGTCCAGCAAGTGGATTTTACGATTGCTAAGAGAAGTGTTTAAATTAGGTAGAAATAACTAGAGATTTGGGGACCGGGGGTCTAACTCTTTGAGGTTTCCCCTTCATCATTTAGTGAGTTGTGATGAAAAAGAAAATTTGCTATAAGTAGACATACACTATCATTTAATGATATTTAATGGTGAAAAACGCAAAGGCTGAATTATTATTTATTCTTGTATGTATGAATATATCCCTATATGATATCAATAGAAATACAGCAGGTGAACTATAATATATAAAGTGTATGCCGCCAACCTTTACTGGTGGCCTGGGAGTGTTTTCCAAATAGCCCTCTCCCCTTAGCTTTACCTCTGGGTATGACTAATCATCTTAAAATGCTTTCCTTTTTTTTTCTTTTTCTTTTTTTGGCCAACGTCAGCTGATATTACGTAAAGCCCGTTGGCTTATTGAGGCATTATTTTTGAATGCCACATACAAGACATGTTGGACGTTTTCTTTTTAATATTACTTAGACAACTTGATCTCGTGTCCTATTTGTGAAAGTTAAGTCATTCCATAAGCCAATATTCATTCTTGACTGCTTCCAACTACCGATATTTACCGTAAATTAAAGTCTTGTTTAAATGGTCTGTGTTTTCTATGCTCTCCTGTTATCACTGGTGGAAATGGGTTTTTGAGAACTAGGTTTTCGGTAACGATAGATGAACTAAATGAAGAGAGTAAGAAAGACGAAGATCATGTGCAACAACCACATCGGGGAAAAAACACTAAGATCAAAATCGAAGACACACAACTGGAGGAAGTAGACCACTACATCTACCTAGGACAACGAATCTCCATGAGACCCTCAAAAGAAGAAGAAATCAAGCGAAGAATCACACTAGGATGGCAAGCCTTTGGCAGAGCAAGCTCAACCTTCAAAAATAAGAAGATCCCATTTATCCTAAAAGAATAGTGTATAACCAATGCATCTTCCCAATAGTCACTTATGGAGCTGAAACGTGGAACCTAACCAAGAGACAGATCTGCACATTAAAAACCATGCAACGTTCACATGAAAGAATTATGCTGGGAGAGACCACAAGACAGCACAGAACATCAAGGAAAAGACAGTAGTCAGGGACATCATAGAATCCATTAAAAATCTGAAATGGCAGTGGGCTGGCCATGTTGCAAGAATGGCAGACAATCGATGGACATCGTAACTCACAACATGGATCCCCTGAGATCACATGCGCAACCGAGGCCGGCAGAATATTAGTTTGAGAGACGAGCTAGACGAATTCAGAAAGTACTGGCTCCGTGACGCCCATGATAGAGAAGTTAGGCGAATCCTGGGGAAGGTCTGTGTCCAACGACGGACGTTGTAAGACTGATGATGATGATGATGATGATGATAATGATGATGATGATGATGATGACCTACACTGAATTTAAGAAATACGTATACGCCGTAACCTAGTGTCCTCCCATTCCCGCCACTGCAAGTAATCAGCGGTCGAAATTTGACTTCTTTGATTTTTACCCAAGCACAACCTTCCTATATCAAAATTTGGAGCCGTCTCTGTGATATTTTTCCCCACACCCAAAACATTTGATATTTTTACCAAAAGTCTTGATAAGTGAAATAGCAAAGGAATTCGAATCGTTGTGAGACATTTTTAGGTAAGTATAAATTGGCCATCGGCCACAACGACAAGTGTTTGAATTATACTAGGAAAATACGTGAATCATTAGTATTTCATTGTATGCATGTTGATATTTTGGAGGCTGAAGGTGTAAATATTGATTCTGGGATGTAGATCTTCCTCTCATGCATGGAAAAAGAAAGATCTTTGGAATAAAAGATAAATGGGCCATTGGAAGATGGAAAATGTTTATAACGAGATGAGTGAAATATCAAGGGATACAAAATAAAGGCAGTTGTAGCTGATTTGATGTCTATCTAATTTATCAAAAGAAACTGAAAGAAGATCACCAGGTTTTCATCTTGGAAATATATTTCACTTTCATTTATCAGATAAAAATATTTATTCTTTTCGTCTTCCCCCTCTTCATTCCTTACTGTCGGAACCAACATTGACATCTTCAACATGAAGAGAGCCTCCTATGGCTCATGAGGAAGAGTCGGATCCAGGAATTTGTTTTTGATTGAAAGATATTTTCAAGTTTGTTTTTTTTTTTCCTCATAAATTCCAATTTCCTGCCTCGATATCTCCAAAAGGTGTTCCACGTTGTCCCTTATATTTTATATTCAAAACAATGTAACTGGTTTAATTGAGCGTTCAGAAAGTGAAAAATGAAAATTTTAAAAATATATAAGAAGCGATGCAAGAAGATAAGAGATGACACAGGAAGATGTCAGAATGAATTCGTCCGTAATTTTATCTTCCTAAAATACTCTAAAGGTTATGAATTAATTACCGTTTCGTGGGTTCTGTGGTAAGGGAGAAGTGATCAAATTTTGAAGGGGATCCAGGAATTCAATTTTTGATTTTCATGCATTCCTGGGAGTCCGTCCTCACGGTATCGCTAAAAGGTCTCCATGAATTTCAATGAAAATTTGTGATAGGGCTACGAAGGAGTAAGTAAATAGGCTACGAAATAAGTGAATAAATTTTGGGACGGATCCATACACAGTGACTTAGAATCAGAAGGGATGTACGTTTACAGTCGTCCATTTTGAATTTTAAAATGACTGCCCCATAAGTTCATAGAAAAAACTGGCAACAATTTTTCCTTAACCTGAATATTTTCTAGATATGATGTAACTTATTTACCAAGATTCTACCCCCCCGCCAATGATATCTTACACTTTCCAGTAGATTAAAAGCGTTATTTTGAATTTTCCATTAAAAAGTAAAACACACGGTCTCCGAAAGAAGACGACAAATTTTCATTAGATTTTGTAGAAGGATGGGTAATAGGAAAAAGAAGTGGTTAAATTTGGAGTGGGTCCGGGAATATTTTTCAATCGAAAAATATCTATCAATTCTTTAGATAAATTTTGTATACACTCAGCACTGTCCACATGATATCTCCAAAAATGAATTTCAATGAAATTATGTGAACGGTTCCGTAATAGGCTACATGAGAGATTTGGGTCGGGCTTTTGCATGTTATTTCTGTTGGCAGAGAAAAGCGCTCTCTGGATGTATTCTAGTTTCATAAGGTTTGTTTTTAGAATAATTACTATGATAGTAATCTAAAAGATAGAGGGGGTTATCATAGCAAGATATAAGCGGAAGACATACAGGAAGAGACAAACAAATTCAATTAAGATTAGAGATGATTTCAACAGAAAACAATAAATGCAGAACTATGCAAAAGTTTTTGGTCACTTTGAACAATTTTTTGCTATGGCTGAATCGCGTTTTCATACAACCACCGAACTTCAAACCTGGGCAGTACGTAGATGGGTGACCACCTGGGGATATCAGGTGCCTTAATCAGTTTGGGATGATGTAGCAGTCCTCTTGTAACGATTTTGTTAATCCTCCTAAAGAGAAGACCAGTCTCTACACTGTTCAAGAGACAAGCTAGTTAATTTCTTGTTAATTTCTAATAATTACTAGTTAATGAATAGAGGTTTGACATATATTGCTTTTTTCGGTTACGCTCATACCTTATTATAATGTTTTGAAACAAATTTCAGGGATGAGAGTGGAAGATCTGAGATAACCCTAAAAGAAGGTCGAAGAAATTCAAAATGGAAGAAGACTTTTCCATGCTACTGTATTTCTCTTATTGACAGAGGGGCTATCTGAGATCAACCCAAGTCCCCCATGAAAGGGGTCCCCAAAAGCCTTATAAATAGTTGTTCACCTTGTGCATTTCTACTGAAAAATCTCACTAAATGTTAAAAGTGCTCTTCAAGGGGAAGGGCTGCCTCCAATCTCTAGCAAAGCCTATGTTTACTGATGAGTAAATGTAAAAATATGAACAAATCCAATAACAATCGAAAATATTCGATTTATTTGAGCTGTTCAGGTTTCAAATTTCACGAACTGCGGATCTACAAACAAAAAGTACTTTAAATTCCCGAACGGCATGCCTCCTATGAATAAAATGAATTTTCCTTTTATCTCTTTTCTTTATATTTCGCAAGATCTGTAATTTTTGTTTCAAGCTACAAAACACTAACGAACAGAACGTGTATCAATAGATAAGTCTAATTATACAATGAATGCTAAAAGTATCCGATACATTGCAAAAAAAGTCAATTCTAGTATTCTTATACACCTCCAAAGAATTGAGATTGAAGATTTCTGATTTTTATACATAACTTATCAGTGTAAAATCTTGTTTCAATATTTTTTATTTGTATTTTTCTCAATCTGTGGTACAAATTCTGTTAATACTTGAAGCTGCTCAATGATGTTAAAATGGAATTTTTGAAATGTATCGGATTTTCAAGTGGTTCTCAAAAGGGGTTTATGTTGGAATGGGGGGTGTTTCAAGTGCGTGAGAGTAGGAAATTTAATCTTGATTGGGTCTGAAAAGACAACGGAGCCAAGAGCCGATACATTTCATGTGATTCAGCCAACACGAAGAGAACGCTACAGAGAGCAATGGTAGTAACAGATCCAACCGGGTTTAAACTAGGACCCACGTATTGCAAGCTATCTACCCTTTCCTGCATGTGTGTTTGCCTCAAATATCTTAGTGTTTACAAACGACATAATCCCTCTCATCAGTTACAATAAACGAGAGGTATTTTAATACTCAGCCGTCAATTTTTCAACCGATTACCGTGTCCCAATGTTAAAGTGCTCACCTCCAGTTTGGTAAGCCGTAGTTCATTCCATTGCCAAGTCATACCAAAGGCATTTTTAAAATGGTACTCAGTGCTTCCCAATTAACAAGGACTAAAATCGAGGATCTATCCCTGAGGCTAAGGAGTCATGCCCAAATCACGTTGGATACACAGGATTCTTGTGAGATCAACGTTGGGCCTGATCAATACCTAGATGAGTGACCACTAGTGAATAGTAGGTGCTGTAAGCAATACGAAGCTTCGACAGGCTTGGCTAGCCGGAAATAGATTTAATTTAACAATTATCCGTGATGACCTAACCCTGCAACATTCTCGATAGGGTTCCTAGCGGAGATCAATGATAACATATGCATGTATGTGGGATCAGGATATGTGTTATTTAATGCGAACAGAAACCTGATACCGAATCAGACTGCTCCAATCTACGTATTTTCCTTCCCCAAAATAGCACATTACTAACAACGTTACAGAATATCGAGTGGCCATGCTGTGAAATTTCCTCTAACGTGACCTACTTCAGGTATCATGTACAAATATCAAATAGCTTGAAATCGGATCAAGTACAACAATAATCTAGTATTGAGGAGGGGGAGCTTTGCCAATAAATGAGAACAGGCGCTAATAAACCTAGTGTCAGATTGAGTCTTTAGTGTATCTTTATAATAACTAAAACACTTTTTGGTCGTTTTGTATTTTTGTTTGTTTTTGTTTAGGGGGGATTTTTGCTTTTTTTTATCCCGTAACCAAGTACAGAACGAGGAGCCAAAAATGATTTAATCGTGGTTGCGGCAAGAACGAGATGACCCCACAGAACCCATCCCCTTGTGGCTGGTTTGGAATTTGGAGTTGTCCTCCTTGAATCATGGCTAGAGAACAAAGTTTGCCCAACTATTTATCGATATTCTGTTTTGAAACACTTCATGATGCAAGCAACTCTGAAGTTAAGATGTCTCATAGCCTGACATAGATAAGAGTCTAGAGGAAGCACTAAGCACAGTATCAACACATTTTATTTGTATCCTGCATGACAACAAATATACATATCTTTTTAAAATACTAAGGTATGTTCGGCAGAATATGATATTCTTAGAGCACCCACTGATGAAAAATCTCACTGCTTTACAAGACTAACAGCTCCCGCAGGACCATGCTCATATGTATATTTTCTCAACTCATTTCTCAGGCCTATTCCATATTTTCCCACACTAGATTCTCCAACCTTCCTTTTGACCATACCAGCATTAAAGTCTTCCATGAGTATTGTGTAATTTGTCTTCCTCCATATTCCTGATGTTCTCATAAACATCTCATGGTCAGAACCTTCCAAGGTTAGTGGGTAAACCTGGATTACCTTTAATGTGTGTCTTTCGTTTAGTTCAACTACTATCTAAGCTATTCTATTTGATATGCTGTCAAAACTTATAATGTTGCCTGCAATGTTGTTATTGATTAGAATGCCAACGCTGCTGGATTTGTTATCCCCTTGTCCCTTATACTAGAATAGTTGATTACTTACCTTCAACTTTAGTAGGTTTTCTTCTTTTCTGTGAGTTTAACTGTTCCCTATGATACGACAGATAAAGAACAGAAATGACAGAATAATCGAATGTTGGCACAAGCTATCAAGAATGACCGGAGAACACTATGGAAATTTGTACGCTTCAAAAATAGAAAAATCACAAACTGATGAGTCGATATCCCTGACATAACAGAAGGCGAAGTAGTTTTTGCACTACGAAATATGAAACTCGGAAAGGCTCTAGGCAAGTAATAGAATCACGACAGACCTTCAAGAAATGCATGAGAAATCTTTCACGAAGAACTGGCATAGCTATTTACACAGTGTATACGAGGAAGTACATTTAAATTTCTGTCCAGGAATAGTGATCCTACTTTACGAGAAAGGAGATAATCGAGAACTTGGCAACTACCGCCCTATGTTTCCTAACATATATAAACAATGCACAAAAATACTGACGAACAGATTAACAGGCACCGTTGATGAAAATTAACCATGCGAACAGCCAGACTTCAGAAGTTGCTATTCAACTATAGACAACCTACTTAAAATAAACTAACTAATCGAAAAGTCATTAGAATATGAACCACATGTTTGGCCTTTTAGATTAAGAGGAAGCATTCGATCCGGTAAACATCGGATTATCTTTCACTCAATGCGCGAGGTCATTGATAATATAATCGAAAATAGCACTGCAATAGATTACACTATGTATACAAATTTAAAAAAAGATAAGAGAAGGAATACGATAAGGGGATATGATATCATCGAGATTATTTATAACGAGCCTTGAAGGTGTCTTTCGAAAAACTTCCCGGGATGAAACGGGAATAAACATCAACGGAGAATATTTAAGCCACCTGAGATTCGCCGATGACATTTCCATAACGTCAGAAGCATTTTAAGAATCACAGAACATGTTGACTGATCTAAATAGGAAAAGTACAAAAAGTATGCTTAAAGATGAGCAAATATAAAAGAAATGTTCATCGATAAAGTCTCCTAAATGACCATAACAATAAAGGACGATGATCTAAAAAGGTTGACGAATACATTCACCTTGGATCGATGATAAAGATAAAGAACTTGAAAGCGAAATTAAAACGACGCTGAAAATCTTTTGGTGTGAATAGAGACATTTTTGAAAGCACCTTGAGAATGTGTTTAGAACATTTGAAATATGCGATCGATGCATAATACCAGAAATGACTTATGGAAAGGAAACATGGAAACTAGCAAATAGGAACTGATGACCAACTTGGAATCGTTCAAAGATGATAAGAATAACATTAAGAGATATAAAGATATCAATAGGGGCCAGGGGAAAGACTAGATATTATATGAATGATTAGGCAACAAAAATAGAGATATGTTGGACACTTGCCAAGAAAGGATGATTATAGATGGGGCAAACGGATAACTAATTAGTGCTCATGGGACAGTAAACGCTGTAGGAAAAGACCAGACATAAGATAAGGGGACGAGATAGAAAGGTTTACCAGATAAGAAATGACAGAGTTTAGTGCAATCGCTGTCACTATGGATTGTTGGATAATTTCCTGCAGCATTTTTGAGTATTTGGAAATAAAAAGTGATGGAGCTGTTGCATGAATTCTTCTTCCTTCATCATTCAGTACATTCTTTAACTTTTGAAATCTCAAGGCACTTTGAATAATACACTGAAAATGACAAGAAACAAATTGAATTTGATAATTTTGCAATCAGATTTTCTTATATATCTCTTTTTCGAATATATTTTTCCTTTTTTTTTTTACAATTGTTAAACTCCAAAACTACCGTAACAAGAACAAGAACAATCTTCATCAAAATTAAAGGCGTTAACCAATATGTAACATTCAAATTCCCTACCGTGATTTGAACTTACGACCAAACTGATTGCTAACAGGCTAACTAAATTTAGATATTGATGAAAATTTATCAAACAGATATGCACGGGCTCATTTCATTTTGATAAATAAATACATTTATACAAAAAATGATTATTTGTATAATATATGTACAATACAAAAGTTGCAGTGATCATCTTCATAGAAGTTGGAGTGGAGTTTGACCCTGCAGCAGCCAGCTTTATGTTATTTTATTTATTGTTTTACCAATTTGTGAAAACTACTGTTGGGATTGTGATAATGATTGCAAAATTATGTTTGACTGAGAAGATAAAACGCTGTATCACACTCTGATTTCTAAGTCTGCATTTCTTATTTTTTCTGTTTTTTTTTTTTTTAATATTCTTTGTCTTTGCAAGCAAATTTCCTTTCACCCAAATTGGTGTGAAGTCGTTAATTCAATTTGTTTGTCGTGTCGTCGCCCCTACAAAATGGTGGCTCAACACCAAATATCACTTCCGGTGAATAAGAAGAACGATATGGCTGCTATTGATTCAAATGGATTTGGCCAAATAACAACACAAAACCTGGGCATACTCACTTATATACACAAAGACACTCTCATACTTACATACACATATATACTCACACATACATGCAAACACGTTCACAAATACCCGTACATAGACATAGATACACACACATATATATATATATATATATATATATATATATATATATACGCATACACACGCACATACCCATACATGCACATTCTTACACACATGTATGTATGCATACATTCAGGGAGACACGTAGCCAGATACACATTCACACATATATACACATACATAAATGTACACACATACACATGCATGTATACACACATATAAACACAAACAAAACACACTCACGAATCCCAAAACCCCTCTTTTATCTTCCCTCTCTCTCTCTCTCTCTCTTTCTCTTCGATTAGAGAAATACGTACACACCTACGTACACATTCATGCACACACATACACGTACATACACAAATATATATGTATATATTCACGCATACGTATATACTCACACAAAACCATAAACACCTACGCCCTTTATATCTTTACCCCCTCTTTGATTCGAGTTGAGCACAGCTTCAACAACTTACAAAGCGAAGCTCAAATTCTTTTGTTTTTTTTTTTCATTGCATGTATGAGTGTGAAAAGGCGAGGTCGTATTAATGACAGAGATGTCTGATTATTGCATTATTTTTCCCTTTATATTTTTTGCTTATTGATATATTTCTTGCAATTGTTGTCCCTCTTTCTCTCCTATTAATTTATACAATCATTTTTTTCACTCACACTTATACACACGTCCAACACATCGTACACACTTTTTTCTACCGCGGACGAATACATCGTCTTGTTGTCACCTGATTATCATTTATCAAGATAATTTAATTACCCCGTGCAGATTTAAAAAATGATCGTTTCAATTTATCACAAAACCATTTCTTTTCATTCAATTATTTTTTTTCACACAATAGTAAGGAGACTTGTTAAGCTTTCTTAGGCTTTTTCCAATCAATGCTTTACTACAGTGATGGAAATGGGGCGGGATATGTGGGGGTACGGCGTATACCTACTCCTCGTTTTTTAATTTTTTGTATGTTCATGGTTTACTAATTGAAACATTTCCGTATACCTAGTTCCCCGAACCCAAACCTTACCGTACACCTAGTACCCTAAAACTGACCTTACCGTATGGGTAGTCCCGAAATCCTGCTTTACTTAGTTTACTCCGCTGAACCGGGCCTACCTGTACACCTAGTTCCCAAAACCCATTTCCGTCATTGCTTCATTTTTATATTCATTCTATTCAGTATTGGTTTGTTAACGATGGATAAAACTGTCAAGAAAAATGGCTAAAATCGGCTGGATTTTTCCATTTTCAGCAAACTTTATGGCTGAGAATACTATGTATAAATTTGAAGCCCATCTATCCAATACAATAATCACAATCTAAGACTCCAGAACAAAGTACTAATAAAGTTGTACATACACTTCTATTTAACTTATTATTAACCAAATTGGCGGGGAGGGATCAGCAGATAAATGGCTAGTTTAGCAATCTTCAACTATCTAATGGCATGGAGTATAAATACATTTATTGTTGCTACCATTAAGCATTTGAAGAAAATCATCATTATCATCATCATCAT
The DNA here is from genome assembly GCA_963457665.1 of Thysanoteuthis rhombus. Taxonomy (NCBI): domain Eukaryota; kingdom Metazoa; phylum Mollusca; class Cephalopoda; order Oegopsida; family Thysanoteuthidae; genus Thysanoteuthis; species Thysanoteuthis major. The sequence goes on along the minus strand of OY735239.1, from coordinate 20,155,697 downwards.
TATTATCGTGGCTGTTACCGTTGTTCTTGTTATAATTGTCGTCTCATTTATTGTAATCGTTGTCTTATCAAAACTGGATGGGGCCTTTATTCGCAATATAAGATTATTAAATCGAATTGTATATCTATTGAATCCTATTTTATTTGAAATAGAAAATCATGATGAACTTTGGATCATCTCTAATTCAAATATCTGGTGAGGATGGGGGAGATTTCACTAAAGATATATGTGCGAACAAGATCCTTGCTGGAAAATATGTACGTGAAGATATAAATACGTACGTTTGTATTGATGCGTGTTTATCTATATACGTGTGCATTATATATATATCTATTGTGTGTGTGTGTGTGTGTGTGTGTGTGTGTGTGTGTGTGTGTGTGTGTGTGTGTGTGTGTGTGTGTGTGTGTGATTTTGTCGGCGAAGCTGTTAGCATGAAGTGATCAAAATAAATATTACTTGTATCCAGTGGATGAAACGCAGTTATCATGTAGCTTCCAATCGGACGCCGGGCAATTACATGTTACAAAGATTTCGACCCCGTACATTCTATTATGCCATCGTAGCAGCTGGTGAAGAAAATGATCGGAGGAGATGTTCTTTTGATGAACTTCATCATCACCATTATCATTATGGCTATTACCGTTGTTCTTGTTATTTTTTTGTCTCATTTATTGTAATTATCTAAATGACATCACACTTCTTCTTTCCTCTTTCTCTTGTTAAACGTAGCTGGAATCAATCGACTGACCAATCGTCCGACTGAGCAAAAAATGTGTTATTGACATTTGTGGACGCATCTAAAAACAAAATGAGAATGAAATAAATCTGATATTATTTGGTTACCTTAAAGCTTCGTCCTTTTTATTTGTATACCTAAAGATTCTTAAATGCCTTTTTGTTATTATAGCAATTATTAACCGTCTACCAGAATCGTCGACATAGCTAACATTGATTTCTTGAGTGGCTGGCATTGTACGCATGCGTCGTGCGTACAGACCGTACCAATGGAGGAGTAAAAATCTAAGCATTTACTTTTTTTTTTTTTCTGACACTCCCCTCATTGAGTTTTTTAGGAGAGGTTTCAACTCACTATTTAAATTAATGCTAGATTAGCCCCTTCTGCGGTTCCCAGCAGTACTGACACTTGTTTTGCTTTTAATTCAGACTTTTTGGGGATTAATTCTCAACAAAAAAGAGAGAAGTAAGTCATTCAACGTTCGAAGTCCGATAAATACGGTCAACACGTGAACCATAAATAACTATCTCCTTATTTACCGAATGATGTTTTATATATGCGACAAACACGTTGACCATATAAACGTGCACGACTGCTTTTTTATACTCGTTGAAAATACTCAGCAATATGGAGCTTACGACCGTGAAATATTAAACCATTAGTCAACTTGAAGTTTTACAGCTATAAGCTGGGGATAAATGCAACGGGGTCTTTTCAGGTAGTGTTTGTAAAAAATTAAGACAAATGACAAGTAAATAGTTGGCACTTCTAACAGAACGTTCACTTCAGTTTACAGTTTAATTTACTAAAAAAAAATGAAATTGTAAATTTGAATAAAAACCGTCGTTTTTACCTTTCAACTTGAAGTTTTATTTACAGCAGATAAATTGAAAAGGATGACAGAATTGACATAAAAGTTGTAGACATGACTATTAACTTTTGATACTTAGAAAAAGTAGCAATTAAGATTCGGTTTCAACTTATTTATTTATTTTTTTAAATTTTTTTAATTGACAGGAGATCTCTTCATATCTGAACAGCAAATTAATAATATGATGTGCTTCATGGAGGTAAATTATAGTTTAAATCAATGCAATGGGTTTTGGTCCAAAATTTGTTCGTTATTTTGATGGTTCACTGTATTTTATATCTTATAAAACCTTCCTCCTTTTTATCTGCATATGCAAAGATTTTTAAAATGACTTTTTTAAATTATTTTTTGAATTAGAAATCAGAAAACGTCTTTGTAAATGATATGAGAACTTATATCTTAATTATTTTGCTTTCAAATTGGAATTTCTACTTTATTATTTATTCTTATCATTGAAACACAATATTAGAAACCATCAATCAATACTGTCAACATCAACGTAAGTTTCTTCAGTTTTTATGTTGGTCCCACTTGGCTGGCTGGCTGGCTGGCTACTTATACATGTATCACGCATAGAGGCCACAGCAATTGAGCTAAAGCGCTGGAAATCTAAATATTTACACATATTTACATGTCTAGAAAAAACGGTTCTTTTGCACACACCCCCATACGTTTTTAATGAAGGTTTCAGTTTACAATGTAAGCTCATCTTAAATTGGTCCCTTAGTTTGCATCCAGCAGTATTCGAACTCTTTTAGCGATTAACACCAACAGAAAGGCGGGGGCAATAACATATTCATTGATCACTCCTTAGTCCAATTGTTTAATTGATAATCCCCAACATGGCCTACTGTCAAAAGACGTTGGTCTGGTGATAGTTTCCATTGAATGACCAACCCGAATTGACTTACTTTTATAAATACAATCGCTTTTTAATTAAAAATCAGACGTCTTGGTAATTCATTATGATATCTTAATTGTCTGGCCTTTAAATCGACATTTCTCCTTCATTATTCATTATTCTTATAGGATGAAGTATAACTCAATATTTCAATTAATTTTCACTAATTCTTTCCCTCGTCTTAGTTTCACAACTTTGACTCGTGTTGTCGTTGTATAGTTGTGAGTAAACAGTTCTTACTCATCATTCCCGATCTCGCTGTTTACTGACGATTGGAGAATGACGACACTAGTTTTAATTTGTGATAAAAATAACTGAAAATTAATTTAGAGGTAAAAACTAGTGAAAATTAATAAATATATTGAAACATTACCATAGTTCAGCAAACCAAACCTTATGTGATGAGTTTCGCTCCAGGTAAACTAATGAAGACTTCATTTAATTCTCAGGTTCATGTTTTTTTGCAATTTGTCATATGCGCCCCTTTGTTCTTTTGGCCTCAGTAATTTGTTCTTGGCCTGAGCTGGATTCTATTTGTTTTCAGGGAACGTATTTGTATCAGACTGATACTGTAACTAACAACTTCTGGTCACTTAAACTGTAACACCAGTTTCATAAACCCTCCATTTTAGTGCGATATTCCTTCCACAGAAATGATGTCCTGAATTGAAATTCAGAGAAAAAACAACTAGAATTAAGATTAAGCTAAAAACTGATCAAATTCAAAAAAGAATTTTGTTACGATACGTCATCAAATAATAATAATAATAATAATAATAATAATAATAATAATAATAATAATAATAATAATAATAATAATTGTTTTATTAACACTATCTGTCTCATAGGCAAACAACACCATGGTACAGAAGGTTGGTTGTAGGGATTTAGTGTAAAAGTGTGAATCAGCAAAACTATGAAATGTCTTTGTGGCCGAATCGTTAAGGTAGCCAAACTTGAACTGGACATCCTTTGTAAATGAGACTGTGCTTTCCATATTCACTAAAAAGTTTACTCTGCATTTACCATTATGGCCCGAATTAGAAGTTGTTCAAAACAATTAGGAATGAAGAAAAACCATGATTATTGATTTTGAATAGTTTTTTTATTTTTTATTTTCATCCTAACTTTCAGTTGCTTTTTAGCCCAAATTTGAATCGGGCAACAAATCTGTGAAATTGAAATCTGTGCAATCAGAAAATAAATAGCAAGCCCACAGTGAGAATCAAATTCAAACCGTCTAGCCTGGCCGCTTTTAACCATTCAGCCATGGAGACTTTATAGTTATGTGGAAGCTGATTTCGCATCTCTTACCTAACTCCTTACATTCGACATTCCACGCTTGCTGATGTTCACAACTGAGACCTCGTAGTCTTTTTAATACAAGGATATTTTTCCAAGTATTGTACCATTGCGATTGATTTTGAATTCCGATTGCGATCCGATTTAAAGTAGTGATAAAAAGCAACTCAAGGAGATAAAAGACTAAACTAAAACTAAGATGGAGATAAAAGCTAGTCAAAATTAATAGTATTGATGCGATACTTCATCCAGGAATGAACTTGAGAGAAAAAAAAATATGAATATCAAGCATTTCTTTCATAGCAGGAGTGGGAGTTTATGCTTTGTGGGGCGTTTGCAATGTCGATTTACGGTCAGTGACGGCCATGGCCGCTATAGACGCTAGCGCATCTAAGAACTGTACGATTATATCCTCCATTCAAAATTCGATCAAGATTCGGTTAAGGGTACCACCCCGTTCTCCCGAGAGAACCATCCCGAAATTTGTTTGTTCTTAGTTCAAGAGGGTAGTTCTAATAATAATGTAACACGAATTATCTCCCTTTTGTCACAAATTGATTTATTTTATGAATTCCCCTTTTATTAATCGCCATGAGGCCCGTGCTATTTTAAACAAAGGGCCTGTGTGAGTCTAAAATTTTCACTGCTCAGGAAGACCAGCGTATTGAGGGTCCAGCTTAGTGTTTAGTGACATCGTAAGAAGAACCTACATTCTAAAACCGTTAATTTTCTTCAAAATTTCATCCTTTCTTCTGTTTGGTTCAGCGTAACAGAAACAGACAAACATACAACAAAAAGTGACTGCAGCGTTTATATGATAAGATTATTTGAAAAACATAATTGATATTTATTTCTTGTTCATCTATTTCCAGATTCAAGGAATGGAATTTCCCACACAGAAGAAGGGGAGACGTCGTCAGCGGCGAGACAATCTCAGACGCCAAGATCGACGACCAGTAAACGTCCGACAAATACCAAAGATCGTTTCGAGTACGGCAAAGGAATTCGACAGTCGAACAGTCGAAAAAGTCGAGCCACTAAACTCCGCGTGGTCCGCATGTTATTCGTTATTGTCATAGAGTTCTTTATCTGCTGGTTTCCACTCTACATTGTCCAAACATGGATTGTTTTTGACGAAAAAGGAGCTAAGGAGGCTATCAGTCCAACATGCCATTCATTTATCCAGCTCTTAGCCTACGTCTCATCCTGTTGCAATCCGATCACATATTGTTTCATGAACAATAAATTTCGTCAGGCTTTTATAACTGCTTTCCGATGTGTTCACACGGTACATCCGAGACTAGCGAGGAGGGCTGAGCGCTCGGTGTCTGCCTATTCCGGTTCAACACGGACTGCAGCCAGTCGAGTACTGGTATATGACAAAATGCAGGTTTCTGAAGAAATGCTTGAGAGAAGGATGTGAAAATTAAAAATTTAAAAAAAATGGATGGGTAGAGAAATTATTTTCAAAATGTTCACCAATGATAAAATATCAACAAAAAAGGCTACAAAATCGAAAAAAAAACTTTTTAAAAATGAAAAGCTGCTGTCATGTTAAACCAAAAAGAGAAATGAGGGAACGCAGGAGAGTGGGAGGGGATGTTGAAACCCCACAACTAGGAGAACTTTTGAAATTCGACCACTTTCAAAGATGCCTTGAAGCCACATGGTATGGCTGATTTTTCTTATCAGAAAATTGCTTGAAAAGAGAATTTTAAAAGTAAAAAAGTAAGGGAACGCCTCTCCCACGCATTCCCACAGTATTACACCGCTGATTGCAAGAGAAATAATAAAAATAAAACCAGCAAACAAAAATGAAAAATAAAATTTATCTCGTGGGACAAAATAAAAAGAGGTATTATAAAAGGACAATTACAGGATCTATTAAGAAGAATTTTTAGAAAGACCCAAGCAAATATACGAAGCAATAAAGAATCTTTTACTTTTTACGCCATGGACCAACCCAACCAACTCCTAATTAACAGCGGAGTTCTCCTATGATGGAAACAAAGTTTGTTAAATTCATCATGTCAGATGGAATAAAAAGATTTTTAAACTTTATCTGAATATTAAAGGGAGCTAAGTTGGATCAGCAGTTATTCCCTTGAAATTAACATCAACATTTTCGTTAATGAAACTAAGAGTAAAAAAATCACAAAAGTAATAACTGGCGATGAAATTAAACTACTTTGAAAACCGAGAAAAAAGATTACTAAATCAGCGAAGCAGTATAATTCACAAATCATTCCTCGGTGATGATTTATCATTGAAGAAAAAATAAGGGGTAATAAAACCTATTGAAACAAAATCAAGGATATTATTTTGGGGGAAGTAATAATTTCCCCGCACCAAGAATCACATTTCATAAACTAATGATGTTTTAGAGATAAATTTCAAACACAACAAAATGTTAAAAAATCTCCCAAATTCAATACAATACACACGAGAATAAAATCTATGTAATATTTTTCGACGACGAGGCGAAGAAGGAATGTAAAAGGAGAACAAGCGTAAAGCAACAATTTCTGGAGGATAATAAAGAAGCTATGTATTTCTTCCGAAGACGACGGCCATGTTGCATGTCATGGAGTTTGATTACAAAGCTTATTAAGCGAGATAGAAGAGAACAAAGGAAAGAAGGAATAATAAAATACATCAAAATCGAAGATGAGCAATTTCAAAAAGTTCATTTGTTCCCAGTGGCGTAGTTGAGGGTGGGGGGCTATTTGAAAACACATGAGGGCCCCAATAGAAGGGAGCCCAAAAAGCTTCATAAATAGTAGTTCACCTACTACATTTCCACTGACAAATCTAACTAAATGTTGGGGAGTGACCAAGACCCCCAGACAACCAAATCTCCAGTTACCTTTCTATTTGTTCCTTTTTTTTTACGGAAAAGGAGCTTTTTGATGAACATTACGAGAAAGGAAAATAATTTCATTATTTTGACATTTTTTAAATACGAAAGAAAATCATCAAATTTATTTTTCTTTAGATGAAGCATAGTCAACCATTATCTTTTTTTTTCTTCTTTCAAATGTGCCACAAAGGATGGTCCTGAGCTCGTAGTGCGTGGGTCACTCCCTGGCAAGTAAGGATCTACTTTATACAAACCCACACCATCGGCATTTCTTCCAACAGGACTAGAAAGAACAAAATACTCGGAAACGAGATTAACCGACGTGAATTTTCTTCCATCTTAATGAAAAGCGACCAAAATTAAGATGAAAGAAAATACTTGTGGAAAAAATTGATGTTATTAATCGTTGAAAATCATCTGACCCAAACAATTGAAACAAGAGTAAATATGATAAAAGATTTTTTTATATAAATAAATATGCGGCAAGATAATCGAGAGAAGTTTAATCCCCAAAATCTGTTTACTAAAGAGAAAAATCTGATCAGACCAAAGACAGATTGGCAGTATTAAAAGAAAATTTTTTTTTAAAATGATCTCGAGAGCTTGAACAAAACAGGATGGGGCAACCCTCGAATATGATAACTGATCAGTGGACGCTGATTGGGTAACGACTACAGAAATCTTTATCTGAATGCCGGATTGAATGACGAATATTACTTCAGTGTGCAATACCCTACAAAAATCAGGACGCCGAAAAAAATATCTTATTTTGTTTTTATATAGTGATTATAAAGAAGAATTTATGCAAGGATACCCACAACCAAATGGCGTATTTAAAAAAAAAAAAAAGAAAGAATTCTGCTGAATCAGAGAGTGTGGTTATTTGAAAAATCGGCGGGGTGACCTTAAGAACTTTATAAGTAGTAGTCCACCTACTGCATTTATACTGATATCATTGAATGATAGAGGAGTCATTCAAGGAGACAAGGAGCATTCAGATCACCCTAAATCATCCAAATTTCTGGCTACGTCTCTTTGTTGAAACAACATTTTTGAATAGATTCACTCAAAGATGTTTCCGTCTTTTTCTGTTCACACACACACACACACACACACACACATATATATATATATATATATATATATATATATATATATATATATATATATATATATATATATATATATGGGTGGGGTGCAATGAAAATTTTATAAGCACTTCGACATTTGAAAAAACATTCAAGTGAATTGATATTTTTTATCAAATGTCGGAGATGACCATTACAAAAAATGAATTATTTGCTGGTTTGAACATTGAGCGAATGATATATTTCCTCAACAACCGCCACAATATTATCTGATCGAAAAAAGCATATAAAGATTCTTTTTCTTCTGACTTTTATGAATTTACTTAAAATGTAACCAATTGAAAAAAAGACGTAAAAAACAACAAAAACTGTAACTAAAATCAATTCAACTGCCAAGTAATTAACTGTCATCAGATATCGATCAAAAAGCTACAATAGAAACATTTACGCTTTGAAATCTTGTACACAGAACAACGTAAAGTTGGTGCAGAAGCGTAAATTGCCATTTGAAAACACCACCAGGACCCCCAATTAAGAGGGGCTCCAAAAGCTTTATAAATAATAATTCACCTACTGCATTTCTTTTGACACATCTTATTGAACGTTGAAGGGAATCAAGCTCCCCGGGGCCCCCTAATCTCTTACTACGCCTCAGCATCAATGAAATCACTGTAAGTTTACCTAAGGTACGGGCAGTCGCTGTTCGAAACGAGACCACAACCAGGTTAAGAATGTTTAAATTTGACTCACACTATCATCCTCAGAAAACTGGCGTTGCACAATCTAATGAAGAAATACAGGTTTGTGTCAGGTTTGCCTCAGACTTAAAAAGACCAAGGGATGCAGTGCAGTTGGAGATTAACGGAGTGCCTCTCTGGCAATTATTGTTTCATTCATGTAACTTTCATTAGATTTTTCACATTTTCTCATAAGTAAACTTTAACCCTTTATGTCCCGATTTCCTAGATTTTGTAATTATTGTAATCGAATATTTTCATTTATATTTGAATGTTATATAAAGACAACAGAATGTTTCTTCATCATTCAATGCCAATGATGAAAATATTTTGGTCAACACTGATTTTTTTGAAAAAATGGTTTCGAAAGTACCTCCACGACACGCAGGTCTCGACAAAACATACGCTACTTCAAAGTACCGTTAGACACACTAAGGGTTAAAGCAATCTTTTGGCCATCAAATCGCTCCAGGTATATTTGAACCTAATTTGACATTCATGAACTTTGTGTCTATGTGTACACCATAGTTTGGTGTAGATGCGACTCACATATACATATTTGGTTTATAGTCAACCATGGTATCTACCCTATGACGACGGGGTAGAATATTGATCCCGATAGGCTTCATCATAGAACTGCATAAATGAAATTGATGGTTTATTCAGTCTGGGTCTATCTAAAAAGAATTAGAAGACTGAAGCGTAGCTGGGGATGTGGGGACTATTCGAACCCCCAGCCCCCAATGGAGAGAGGATTCAAAAAGATTCATAAGTAGTAGTTTCTCTAATGCATTTCTACTGACAAATCAAACTAAATGTTGAAAGGGCCTCCTCCAGGATCGAAGCTCCATAGAACCCCAAATCTCTAGCTACGCCTCCGTTTGAAGAAATAGTATTTATTTGTGCAACGTATACTTTTTGAATTAAGTTGTCAGTTTTACAAAATATAATGTAGAATTCGACAAACATAATTGAATCATGATAAATAGCAGTAAAAGATCAACAATAACAGTTTACAATACAAATGAATAATTAAAAAGTAAGTATTTGACTCTACCCCCCCCCATGTCTTGATATTCAGAAACAGCTAGGTGTCAATCAACAACAAAGATTTATAGATAACAACTGATTGGTCAATAATTTAACAAATAGCACTAACGGTCCCAAACTGAAGAATGATTCACCAAAGGGTGGATGAAATTCTTAGGGAATGAATGGAAATTGGGGGTAAATGATGAGTGAATCAAAACATGAAAGGTGGAAGACTTTATTTACCCAGATATTTATATATTTTCTATTCTTAAAAAAGTAATTTTGTGGTAAACATATATAATAAGAAAACAATTGTTTTAAAAATCCCATTCTCTAGTTCTAAGACTGTTATTTGTTAAATATTTGTAAACTCAAAAAGTTCTGATCATTTCTTAAAATTGATTTTTTGTCAATCCTAGTTTTCTTTATATATTTTTAGCGGGTAAAGAAATATGGATTGAATATAGTCTCAAGGAAAGAGTTAAATTACATTTTTTGTTTATGATACAAAATTGAATTATGAAGTAATACCCAAGGGAAAATAAGATGAAAATGGTTAAAAAAAAAAAAAACATGAGAAAATTCAGCTATGGGGGAATTAAATTTTGTATCAAAGACTGAAGGGTGAATGACACTGTGGTAGTTTGAGAAGCACTGAGAAGTTACGTTCAAATAGAAATATCTAATAATCCTTAAATTCCGAGCATCCGTCGTAAAACTGTGGTTAGCACAATAGTACAACAAGCAATTGAAGTTGAGCTCAATCGTTGATGGCCTTGAGCCAAAAAATATCTAAGCAACACCTAGTGTAGTGAGTTAGTCACGCAAACCAATGCTTTTACTGTTCACCCCATAAAATAAGGCTGCGTGCCATTGTTGTATATCTCTAGTTTTTGGTGTGTGCAAAATTTCCCAGCACTCTTTCTTTTAGATGCACGAACATCTTTAATACCGATTGCTGTCAATGACTGACTGAGTGACATACTGACATACCGAACAATTCCCAACATCTCTTGTTTCCAATCACTTCTATACACGTCTGGACGTACAAAGGAGAGAACTTGGACTGATTTTCAGGTTTGTTTTTCCTTTTTCAACTACAGACTGAATTCACAATTGAAAAGCGTTTCTTAGCTGGAAACATTTGCGCACATCTTTTACCTAAAATAAAGCATTGCAATCGAATATCGGTTTGAAATAACAGGAAAATAACTTGACTTATAGAATTGGAGGTTGAATCTGACCTTCCAGTTTCTTTTCACTTTCTGCATTGAATTCTCTCCGTATTATACAATCGATATCTGCTTCTGGGTTGTTCACACTCACAGTTTCATCTTCAACGCCAATTGAAACTGATCTGGTACTTTATATTTGCACATGCACCCGATCAACAACAACAAGGTCGCTAAATGAAAATGGCTGATTGTATTAAAGCTTGAAAATCAAACCTTCAACCTGGTTTTCTTGATCTTTTTTAAATCAATAATGCACAGTTCTTTGCGTTACATTTGTTCATAAATATTTTTTTCATTTGACATTTTTTTGTACAATTTTTGGAACAATTCCAAGCTCGATTAAAAGAGGTATGATGGTTTGTTTTTATACCTTTTTCATTTGTTTAGGAATCTTTTTCAATTTTACAATATTTGCAAGAAATAAAGAGGTGTACAAGTAAACTAGGTCGAATGCGCTAACCCCATATCATGCACTATCTCACCCACCTTCAGCCCAGCTTCACAATCCTTAATAATTTTGATCTTGATCTCAACATCAATTGACTGGTGCTTTCACGTTTGGCGGACATCTTGTAAAATGGAGTATCATTAGGTAGTAGTATTACAACTGCTTGCAACAATGACCTACTAATTGTACCATTACTTTTGCATATGCGACCGGCGACAGTCGTATATACGAAAGAGGTCTGTACGATCTGTTTCGGTCATTAGTGTAATTGGTCATTAACTGAGGGACTGTATTTTGAATCAGATTTCAGTTTTGTGTTATTCTTTCTTTTCTTTTGTCTTGTGCTCTTTATAAATGAAAACTTCCCTTGGCAATTTTTATCTTTGCACTTTTGCAAGATTATCTTGGTTTAGGTTAAGAAAGCAAATCTTAACCAACTTCAAAAGAATCAGACGCTTTTGAAATCCACAATAATATAAAGAAACATAACCTACTTGATGATGATATAGAGGAGTTTCGTAACTTCCATTTTTTTTTTCATTATGTACATCCATGTATTTCATATATGCTATCAATTTTAATAGCCTGAGTGCATTAGTACAGAAATGATACTGAATATTTCAAATTCGACTGATCAGTATTTTATGTTGACCATTCAGTTATCGACTGATTACGACGTCTTTCAGTTGTTGTTTCACCTAGTTGCCTCCAAACCTGGATTTCTGTTTAATCAAATCCCAAACTAGATTTCTGTTTAAATATTCCGAAACAAAAAAATATATTCGAATATAATCACGCAATATCCGACGCATCTGCATGAAGACTGAAATTCAAGTCCAAAATGTGACTGATTTGTCAGCTGGATCCACAAATACACCTATAATATATATATATATATATATATATATATATATATATATATATATATATATATATATATATATATATATATATATATATATTTATATTTATATATATATATATATAGTGAGTGAGTGAGTGCAAACAGTATCCAATACATTGCAAAAATGTTAATTTAGATATAAGTTCAAAATTGGCAGAAATTGGACCAAGGATTAATTTTGATCAATTGATTAATGTATAATAATGAAGTGCATCGAATTGTACAGATTTTGAATGTTGGGGACAAGGCAACGTGCTAGATAAGGCGTGGTGACATTATTTTTGCTTTTTGTGCTAAGCGGCGTCGGTACATTTTTGCATAATTTTTGTTATAAATGTATAAAAATTGTTTTAAATTTTTTTTTTTTCACAATTTTCAGAAATATGCACAATTGACATCTGACAAAGTAGTTTTATAAAGCAATACAACGTTGCATTTCATTTGAGAAACCTACTTGAATGGACTCACAAATGATTATTTCCTCCGTGAAATTATTACCCACTTTTCCCACGGACACCGAATAATCACAAGGATAGAATGTCAAATTAATTTTCAGATTTACATATGAAATAGAGTAAAACAATATAGATGAAAATATACCATCATAAAAATCAACTAAATAGCGATTTCTGACATTCAGACTTAGCACAAAACATATAAATCTAAATGGAAAACATCTAATAACATTCAAACAATGGATTTCAATTATCATTCTTTATCTCTCTCCCTGTCATCTGCCTTTGCCTGATTGAAGTATGGGGGCTCGTTACCTCTCTCTCAATAAATATTGAAACAAGACAAGGTCATGTACAATAATCAGTAATCTTTTGTCCAAATTCAGTCAGTTTCGAAGATTGTATTAAAATGGACTTTTTTGTTATATATTGGATGCTTTTTGGATATATATATATATATATATATATATATATTGCATAACAAATTGCTTAAAAACCTATCTTATCTTATAGGGTTGAAATACTTATAATTATGAAATGGAAATTTTTCTTCTTGAAGCTTTTGTTTGTAAGAATTTTTCACACACACAAAGAAACCATTTTGAATTTTAAAGCGCACTTTCGAATTAAAATAAATAATACTTTTCTGAAAGCTCAATATATGTAAATATATACGTACATATATACAATTATATATGTGTGTCTATATATATAAATATATATGTATCAACATAAGTATATACATATATATGTATGTAAGTATATACAGGATGCCACAAAAGTAACGCCTTATTTTCCACGTCACGTAATTAGTTAATTCTCCATAATGTATCAGACAAACAAGTAAAATCAACTATAAGCGAAGAAATTCATCTCTGTGTCTCTATGGGTATGCACTGCAATTACTCGACGATTGACTTCTGTACTGAGTTTCCATTCACAAGATATATTATTCAGTAAACAAAGCAGTGCAGTGTTTAGGTTGAAATTGTTTGGATCATCGGTTCTTGAGAAATCTAATGGAAATGAGTAAAGAAAAAAAGCATTCATAGGCTTTCTACCCTCTTTTTCATCTCCCTTGACTTCCCACCTTTAGAGTTATCTAAACTTAGATTTAAAATATCTAAACTGGCCACACTGAAGAGATTTTTTTTAAATACTCCAAAGCCATAGTTGCGTAGGACGGAGGGGAAAATTTGTATGATTATTATGGCCGGCTGCTGCACACACCATAATGTTCGTTCCTCCCCTGAAATGCACTTTTTTGAACGGACGCTGCTCTAGTTAATCCGAAATTTACACCAGTTTAGAAGACAAAGCACAAACGTACCTCCCTTAGAACGAGAAAATCAGACGTTACTTTTGTGATACCATATATATATATATATATATATATATATATATATATATATATATATATATATATATATATATATATAAGTATGTATACCTTAGCCAAGCCGAAACAACATATGCAAGCTGCAAATTGACAGTTCTTATTGCTTATAAAAATGCCTTTTTTCCTGTAAAATTATTATAAATACTCCCTACATTCATGTGTATATCTATGTATATATACATAGATGCATATGTACATGCATATGCATGAGTGTAACCCTATATCTTGCACCACCTATAAATAGAGTCATTGATTTTATCTTTTTTATGTCTATGTATTTTCTTTAATAAAGTAATTAGTCTGAAAGTTTCTCGTTCTGGTTTATATTGTTTTGTTTTTCTTGACGTTGAATGAATATTTATTGTTGCTTGCTTTCCTTAAACTTTCTCTTGCTTCTTGCAGATTCGCTCATTATATAAACTGGCGCAAAAATCATTTTCCATTTTAAAATCTGGGTAGCTTTTTTGATAGAAAGGTCATTTCCCTTTTAGATACATTTATTTTTGACCCCTGAAATTACTTTCAACTATTAGCAGATATCCTGCAAATGCCTTCCATTGTAGAGTCGACACTCTTCTAGGCAATATTCCGTGGTAGCTCAAAATGCATCTAGCTCCAATGCTTTATTTGTTGTCGAATAAGATTCTTCAGTTCCTCTAGTATTTTGATGCTTGTTTACGTTAACTATCTCCCTAAAATAACCTCAAAGGAAAAAGAATCGAGAGGGGTCAAATCTCGTGGCGGCTACTTAATTTATGATCCACTCGAAATTAATATATGAAGCTGAAAATGGAAGGCATTTGCGGGATGTTGTATTTCACAATAAGTTCAAAATACTTTTTAGGGCCCAAAATAACATTTTCAAAAATGAAAATGTCCTTACTTTTTCATTACGAAAGTTGCTTATTTTACTTGGAAAGTGACTCTTGCACCACCATATATGAATAAAATATTTTCTCTTTATATGTCTAACTTGAAAAAATGTTTTGTTATTTATAGATGTGGACAAAAATGAACAGTAAGAGTAATGAAACAGACCACATGGTTATATTTTTCTCGTTGTAAGTGAAAGAATCTTACAACTGAAAAACAAGAATGGAAAAGCTAGCCTAGCAGCTGCTGGGGTATGGCTGCTTGAAATAAAAGATTGGTTCTTGCATTTTTTCTACCATTATGTGTTAAAATGCTAAAAATCTATTAACCTTGATAAAATAAGAAATGTTGACAACAAATATTTCAAAGTGCAAGTTATATCCTCTCACTTTCTTCCCCAGAAACAGATCATCAGAAAATAAGTATAAATTTCGACGTAGAGTGCATTGATAGCTGAAGAATAGGATGCTACCGTGTTATAGAGTCAAAGTTGTAGTCTAATAAATATCTGGAACTTTGTAGAATAATCTGTTGACAACACCATCCTTTTTGTTGAAACCTTCAAGATCTCCAAATAATGCCAGACAAACTGAATGAAAAGAGCAAGAAAATTGAACTTCAGTGAAACAAAACGTTGAAGACAAAGACACAACTATCAAAATGGAAGACACAAAGCTGAAGAAAGTATTTATCTCCATGATGAAATCCTCAAAAAAAGAGGAAATCAAGCGAAGAATCACTTTAGGATGGCAAGAAGAAGAAAACCCCATTAATCCTACAAAGGTTATTCAACCAATACATCCCGATAGTCACCTATAGATCTGAAACGTGGAACCTAACGTAAAGATTAACCCTCAAACTGAGAACAATGCACAGAAGTGAATCATGTTCAACATCACATGGAGATCGAAAGACAGTGCAGTATATTAGAGAAAAAACGGGAGTCTGCGAAATCCACTAGAAAACTTAAAAGCAATGGGTTGGTTACGTTGCATGAATATTAGACAACCGCTGGGCATCACGACTGGATCACTAGAGATCAAATACGAAACTGAAGCTGGCAGGAAAAAGATAGAATGACGAACTAAACAAGTTCAGAAAGTATTGGCTCCATGATATCCATGAAAGAGAGGTTTAGCCATTCTTGGAGAAGGTCTATGTCCAACCAAAGACGATAAAAGGCTGTTGATGATGATAAGTGTGTTCATTGCAGAAATCATCTTGTTGATATAGAAGTAGGAGTGGAGTTTGACCCTGCGGCAACACGGCTTTTTGGTTAAATTATGGAAAATAAGAATTTTCAATACGGGACAACTTCCAAATTGTATTAACAGATCGCGATTGACAAAACATTTGGTAATGATATGTGTTGTTGTAAGGGTCAGTTTCTGTGTTAAAAAATTGAAAAAAAAAAACTGGATAATTTGTATAGTCGTCATGTTATTCATTTCGACGTATGATGAAGAGACATGAAGAGAAGCTGAATGGGGACAAACTCTCCTAACGTCAAATTGTCTGACCACCTCCAACAACGTCCTGGCAGCGTTCAACCTCACACAAAGGATGAAGGGAAGGTAGGGAAAAAGCCAGAGGCGGATGCTTCAAAACACCGACTGTTGTGGCTTACTGGTCCTTCTGTAGATGTATCCCATGGTCGAGGATACGTAACCGTTCAGGGGCGACAGGGGAGAAAAACCAGAGGTGAATGTTTCAAAACACCGACTATTGTGGCTTACTGGTCATTCTGTAGTTGCATCCCATGGTCAAGGCTACGTAATTGTGCAGGAAAGGCAACAAAGAAAAGCCATGGGCGGATGTTTCAAAACACCGAATATTGTGGCTTACTGGTCATTCTGTAGTTGCATCCCATGGTCAAGGCTACGTAATTGTGCAGGAAAGGCAACAAAGAAAAGCCATGGGCAGATGTTTCAAAACACCGAATATTGTGGCTTACTGGTCATTCTGTAGTTGCATCCCATGGTCAAGGCTACGTAATTGTGCAGGAAAGGCAACAAAGAAAAGCCATGGGCGGATGTTTCAAAACACCGAATATTGTGGCTTACTGGTCATTCTGTAGATGAATCCCATGGTCAAGGCTACGTAATTGTGCAGGAAAGGCAACAAAGAAAAGCCATGGGCAGATGTTTCAAAACACCGAATATTGTGGCTTACTGGTCATTCTGTAGTTGCATCCCATGGTCAAGGCTACGTAATTGTGCAGGAAAGGCAACAAAGAAAAGCCATGGGCGGATGTTTCAAAACACCGACTATTGTGGCTTACTGGTCATTCTGTAGTTGCATCCCATGGTCAAGGCTACGGAATTGTGCAGGAAAGGCAACAAAGAAAAGCCATGGGCGGATGTTTCAAAACACCGAATATTGTGGCTTACTGGTCATTCTGTAGTTGCATCCCATGGTCAAGGCTACGTAATTGTGCAGGAAAGGCAACAAAGAAAAGCCATGGGCGGATGTTCCAAAACACCGACTATTGTGGCTTACTGGTCATTCTGTAGTTGCATCCCATGGTCAAGGCTACGTAATTGTGCAGGAAAGGCAACAAAGAAAAGCCATGGGCGGATGTTTCAAAACACCGAATATTGTGGCTTACTGGTCATTCTGTAGTTGCATCCCATGGTCAAGGCTACGTAATTGTGCAGGAAAGGCAACAAAGAAAAGCCATGGGCGGATGTTTCAAAACACCGAATATTGTGGCTTACTGGTCATTCTGTAGTTGCATCCCATGGTCAAGGCTACGTAATTGTGCAGGAAAGGCAACAAAGAAAAACCAGAGGTGAATGTTTCAAAACACCGACTATTGTGGCTTACTGGTCATTCTGTAGTTGCATCCCATGGTCAAGGATACGTAATTGTGCAGGAAAGGCAACAAAGAAAAGCCATGGGCGGATGTTTCAAAACACCGAATATTGTGGCTTACTGGTCATTCTGTAGTTGCATCCCATGGTCAAGGCTACGTAATTGTGCAAGAAAGGCAACAAAGAAAAGCCATGGGCGGATGTTTCAAAACACCGACTGTTGTGGCTTACTGGTCCTTCTGTAGATGTATCCCATGGTCGAGGATACGTAACCGTTCAGGGGCGACAGGGGAGAAAAACCAGAGGTGAATGTTTCAAAACACCGACTATTGTGGCTTACTGGTCATTCTGTAGTTGCATCCCATGGTCAAGGCTACGTAATTGTGCAGGAAAGGCAACAAAGAAAAGCCATGGGCGGATGTTTCAAAACACCGACTATTGTGGCTTACTGGTCATTCTGTAGTTGCATCCCATGGTCAAGGCTACGTAATTGTGCAGGAAAGGCAACAAAGAAAAGCCATGGGCAGATGTTTCAAAACACCGAATATTGTGGCTTACTGGTCATTCTGTAGTTGCATCCCATGGTCAAGGCTACGTAATTGTGCAGGAAAGGCAACAAAGAAAAGCCATGGGCAGATGTTTCAAAATACCGAATATTGTGGCTTACTGGTCATTCTGTAGTTGCATCCCATGGTCAAGGCTACGTAATTGTGCAGGAAAGGCAGCAAAGAAAAGCCATGGGCGGATGTTTCAAAACACCGACTATTGTGGCTTACTGGTCATTCTGTAGTTGCATCCCATGGTCAAGGCTACGTAATTGTGCAGGAAAGGCAACAAAGAAAAGCCATGGGCGGATGTTTCAAAACACCGAATATTGTGGCTTACTGGTCATTCTGTAGTTGCATCCCATGGTCAAGGCTACGTAATTGTGCAGGAAAGGCAACAAAGAAAAGCCATGGGCGGATGTTTCAAAACACCGAATATTGTGGCTTACTGGTCATTCTGTAGTTGCATCCCATGGTCAAGGCTACGTAATTGTGCAGGAAAGGTAACAAAGAAAAGCCATGGGCGGATGTTTCAAAACACCGACTATTGTGGCTTACTGGTCATTCTGTAGTTGCATCCCATGGTCAAGGCTACGTAATTGTGCAGGAAAGGCAACAAAGAAAAGCCATGGGCGGATGTTTCAAAACACCGAATATTGTGGCTTACTGGTCATTCTGTAGTTGCATCCCATGGTCAAGGCTACGTAATTGTGCAGGAAAGGCAACAAAGAAAAGCCATGGGCAGATGTTTCAAAATACCGACTGTTGTGGCTTACTGGTCATTCTGTAGTTGCATCCCATGGTCAAGGCTACGTAATTGTGCAGGAAAGGCAGCAAAGAAAAGCCATGGGCGGATGTTTCAAAACACCGACTATTGTGGCTTACTGGTCATTCTGTAGTTGCATCCCATGGTCAAGGCTACGTAATTGTGCAGGAAAGGCAACAAAGAAAAGCCATGGGCGGATGTTTCAAAACACCGACTATTGTGGCTTACTGGTCATTCTGTAGTTGCATCCCATGGTCAAGGCTACGGAATTGTGCAGGAAAGGCAGCAAAGAAAAGCCATGGGCGGATGTTTCAAAACACCGACTATTGTGGTTTACTGGTCATTCTGTAGTTGCATCCCATGGTCAAGGCTACGTAATTGTGCAGGAAAGGCAACAAAGAAAAACCAGAGGTGAATGTTTCAAAACACCGACTATTGTGGCTTACTGGTCATTCTGTAGTTGCATCCCATGGTCAAGGATACGTAATTGTGCAGGAAAGGCAGCAAAGAAAAGCCATGGGCGGATGTTTCAAAACACCGACTATTGTGGTTTACTGGTCATTCTGTAGTTGCATCCCATGGTCAAGGCTACGTAATTGTGCAGGAAAGGCAACAAAGAAAAGCCATGGGCGGATGTTTCAAAACACCGAATATTGTGGCTTACTGGTCATTCTGTAGTTGCATCCCATGGTCAAGGCTACGTAATTGTGCAGGAAAGGCAACAAAGAAAAGCCATGGGCAGATGTTTCAAAACACCGAATATTGTGGCTTACTGGTCATTCTGTAGTTGCTTCCATGGTAAAGGCTACGTAATTGTGCAGGAAAGGCAACAAAGAAAAGCCATGGGCGGATGTTTCAAAACACCGATTATTGTGGCTTACTGGTCATTCTGTAGTTGTATCCCATGGTCAAGGCTACGTAATTGTGCAGGAAAGGCAACAAAGAAAAGCCATGGGCAGATGTTCCAAAACACCGAATATTGTGGCTTA
The DNA here is from genome assembly GCA_963457665.1 of Thysanoteuthis rhombus. Lineage (NCBI taxonomy): Eukaryota > Metazoa > Mollusca > Cephalopoda > Oegopsida > Thysanoteuthidae > Thysanoteuthis > Thysanoteuthis major. The sequence continues at coordinate 20,135,743 of OY735239.1, read as the reverse complement.
TTGGTCATTCTGTAGTTGCACCCCATGGTCGAGGCAACGTAATCATGACGTGTACTTGAGCCATTGACAAGTTAATGTTCATTGCTTCCATTCAACTACGTGTATAACCCAAGTATTTTGGAACATACCATCTATAAATTTCGTTTTTGTTGAGTTTTTTGTTGCTGGATATATTACATTTTCTCGACAGACTGATTGGGTCACAAAGCAATGTTAAATAACTACCATTTCCACATTTTAATAGAATTCGATTCTCATTTAAAGGGATTATTCAATGATAATGCTTGTCATCTGATGCTGTACACATTTATAATCATGGAATGGATTAGAGAAGAATTGTAGACAAATGTAAATCATGTTTGTTCATTTTGACAACACTGTCTTTTTACTTTCTGAGTCAAAAGGACATTTTGAGCATCTAAAATGATGCCTCATTCATTTAAACAATTCAAGCTTTTTTGTGAACTTTGATATATATACTTCATTATCGGAATGTTAACCCGAGATTATTAACCAAAACTACTAATAACATGAAAAGTGTACGTGTATATAGTTTGGTAATATCATATATGATTATAGATATATCCATATAATAATAATAATAATTATTATTATTATTATTATTATTATTATTATTATTATTATTATTATTAAATTGATAATTTGATATACTTGCTGTCCATTCCTCATACAATCAGTCAATCCATATTGATATCTGGAACTCAGCACATACCTTGAAGGGTGCAGTGCATAGCTTGAATGGTATATCAGCCTCGATTAAAAGTTATAAAAAACACCAAGAAAACTTACAAAAAATTGTGAGGCCTTTTTTTTCTTAGTGTTACCGTTGGAAAGAGATCCTGGTCGATACCAGCGAATGTCATATTAGCCAGAAACAACCCAAGATATATATATATATATATATGTATATATATATATATATATATATATATATATATATATATATATATATATATATATATATATATATGTGTGTGTGTAACGCAAATTTCGAATATAGAAATCGATATAGTGCTCCAGGGCATCGATTATAATTTCTTATAAATCTTATATATATATATATATATATATATATATATATATATATATATATTTCATATTCTTATGTATTAATTAACAGATCAATACCGCTTCTGATTAAATTCCAGTGTGATTGAATTAATTAATCAATTAATTGTATTCCTGAATTTCATTTGCCGCTGGAAATCGATAATCCATTGTTCTGTGGACCGGTGTGCCTTTTTATCTTCGATCAGCAGATGTTGACGTCATCAGATCAGATCTTCCCGTCAGCGAATGAGTATAAATGATAATATATGATATAAATAAACAATGATTGACGTGTCCATCATATATATATATATATATATATATATATATATATATATATATATATATATATATATATATTGCACATATCTGAGCCTGAACATTGTGGATTTATACCTGCTCTCTGAAACATATCCATATATTGCACAATATTTACATATTCATATATATATATATGTGTGTGTATGTGTGTGTGTGTGTGTGTTTGTGTGAGTGTGTGTGTGCGTGTGGGGGGTATTAAGAAATGGTTATATGATCCAACAGAATGATTATAAATTGCGTTATATCATATTGAAACTCTATTTGAAATGATCTCCTGTTATTACACGGTGAATGTATCATTTGGCCAATCTAAGTAGAGTAAAAAATTAAAGAAAATAGGATTGCTGAAGGAATCGAACCTGTGACAGATTCTGCAGCTTGACACAAGTCTGATACAAAGTTGGATATGGTTGAATAATATTTAAATTGAAATGATAAGTGCATTGACAAGGAAAGGAGGTATTTTAAAGGGTTCAGAAGTATTTGTTCCATTGATAAAGTCGAAGGTGGTGAAGAGTTATAATTATCCATTGCAAGATAAAATCCCTTACTCGTCGTTAGAACTGATTGCCATCAATCACAATAAAATGGAAATTTTATTGAGTTAACCATAGAACTGTAATGACATGTACTCTACATGAGTCTCTCGTGGCGATCCCACTAATCTTCCTAAAAAGGAGAAAGATCTGTACACTACAATAAGGCAAATCAGAACCCCCTTCTTTGCCTCTGACTGGCCTGACAGCGAGCGACAACAATCGGATGAAGTGTTAAACGAACTTTACTAACCCGTTACCTTTTAGCTCTCATCACTTGATTGTTGCTTATGCATTATATCTGAGTTATTAGTTACTGAAAGGTGAATTCTTGATTATGGAAGTTCCAATGTTCTTTTTATAGTTCTAAAGTCAGACTGTTTGGGTCGTGGGTCGTGGCCGAGGCTTTTGGTGACTGTAAGTGTCATTTGTTTGCCTGGAAATGGCGTGACGCCTTCCCGCCAAAAATAGATGCACCAGCGTTTTTTGTACCATTTTCTTTGACTCATTTTTTGATCATTCATTTTTCCAGTTTTTCTTTCTCTCAATTCCTCTCCTCTTCTCTCTGAAGGACATGGAAGGTTGTAAAAGAGTTCCTCTTTGGGATGAATATTTTCAGATGAAGTTAGCACAATTAAAGGAAATAATTTCAAGAAATATTATTAAAGCTGTAAATTGTCTGACAAAAAGCTTGCTACTTCGACAATATCCAAAACTGTTCATGTATATATGTGCGTGTACATGTGTGTACGTTTTTAAACGTACGTGCGTACGTACATGAATATGTATGCAGGTAAAAAATGATATATAAATATATATAAAGATTGAAATTCAGTAATTCATTGTAATTGACCTGATATGAAATATTTTTCCAAAGAATTGAAATATGTAAGTAAGTATTTAAATTCAATTTTTTTTTTCATTTACCTATGTTTTTTATTGCTTTTCAAATTTAGCCCGAGATCTGCGTTCGTCATCAGTCTTTCAACGACCGTCATTGGATATAGACCTTCCCTAGGATTCGCCATACTTCTCTATTATGGGTGTCGCAGAGACAGTATTTTCTGAATTTGTCTGGCTCATCTCTCCGACTGATATTCTACCAGCCTCGGTTGCGCATGTGATCTCGGGAGATCCATGTCGTGAGTCGTGATGCCCATCGGTTGTCCACCAATCTTGCAAAGTGCCTAGCCCACTGCCATTTGAGATTTTTAATGGATTCTATGATGTCCCTGACTCCTGTCTTTTTCCGGATGTATTTTGCTGTCTTGTGGAGATGAAAGGGTCCGAGTCTTTATGTAGCCTGATAAAGGAGCTGCTGAGATTGTATATACGTTTCAGCTCTTTGACATATACTGGATCTAAACCTTGTCGACTGATGGCCTCCATGACCTTAGGTATTTCTACTGAGTCGAACGCCTTTTTAAGTTGATAAATGCTACAGTGAGTTTATATTCTGCTGCTTTTTCTTTCAGCTGATGTATCGAATGCAGGTGGTCCATGGTCGAGAAGCTTCTTCTAAAGCCAGCTTTTTGCATTAATGCCATTGGGAAAAGATATTTTCTTCTCACCTCAGCTATAGATCGAAAAGTGGCTTTATTGATTGATTCCAGCTCAGGAGCTTATCGCTTCTTTGGTATGACTCGGCAGTGGATTGAACCACATCCTACCGAACCGGTGACGAACATTCTACCGCTGTGCCACAATCATTGGTGACCCATACGGTACCTTAGGGAACTCCCTTGTGCTAACCATTTCTTTTTGAATAAATCGATTAAATAAAAATGATCCTTTTTTTTTTCCTGAGAACTCAAGAGAAAATCAACTTGCCGATTCGATTTGATTCTGGAAAACTCCTTTTTAATTTTATATGACTCAACTGAAAACATAGAGACAGACAGTCTTGATTTTACGCCGATGGTACTACGATTTCCACAAGAATGTTTATAGCTTTCAGCCTTGATAAGCAGTTTTGGTAAGCTTTTCTATCCTGAAAATGGTTTTAGTAGACCCCTTTGTTAATTATCGTCTTTGCCAAATGTCTTCAGGTCATCTACGTCGATAGGTGGTTTAGTCTGCATTTCTTTTCGGTGTATCCGTAATTGCTGCATTTTAGTTGGTTGCAAGACAGAAGAGCAAATGTGATGATGAGTCCCTTTGGAAGATGCTGATCAGTCTTGAAGTTAGTGACCTGTCTACGTGGTTGAGATTTAGGATAATCTTCCAGGATTTCATGCTCTCTGTGATAAAATTGACCATTTTAGGATATATTTCGTTCTTGTTTTAGTCTTGACCTCTTGCAATATTGCCTTGATCAATTGTCATTCCTTGCACACGTAGATTTTTTTCTTGTGCCCTTCTGTTCTGTTGGGATCATGTTTTGTTTTTGTTTTTTGGTTTTGTTTTCGAGGAAATTGCTGATCCTCTCCAAGATGATTGAGGTGGGGGTCCTGTTTGTTCTTCACAAAGAGCATGAAATTCTGGGAGAACATTTTGAATCTCAACCATGTAGTCGGTTTACTTATATCGAAACCAATGACAATCTTCCAAGGGGATTCATTATCACCTCTGCTCTTCTGCCTTGCACTAGTGATGATAGGCCTGCGTTTTTCGGGTTCTGTGCTTCTTCTATCTTTGGGAATGAGTACATGACCATCCATTTGAGACATTTCTCAGGATTCTTGATGATATCATTGTAGGCCCGTATCTTCGTATATGATAGGTAGGCTTTTGATCAATAAATTGTCAATTCCTCCTGATTCTTAGACTTGTTAATGACAACAGTAGGCTCTGTGATGTGGATTCCCGACCACCTCTGCATCTCTACATGTTTTTTGTTGTATCTTAAATGTTGTTGTTGGATCCATGAAGCTTTTTCGTTGCTGTTTTCCCAGTTTTCACTCCAGAACTCCCCAATCTCAACCTCCATGAGATATGCAGAACTATATCACGGTAGAATCTTTTGGTGTCTTTTTAAAAAGATATCGTTCTGCAAGAAATTTTTTTTGTTGTTGAATCTCCAGATTCTCTGCGCTTTAGCTTGGATTTGTTTTAGCATCTTCTTAACCGCTGTTATTTCTCTTTTCTCACCAATGTTTAGTTTCGTTCAATACTGGGTATGTACATAAACAATTTTTTCAACTAAAATTACTTATTCCACATGTAAGTGTATCTTCTTTCAATTGGTAAGATGTGTACAAAAATTTAATGAAAAAAATAATCTTCTTAGTTTATTAATATAAGTAAATATTTTCTGGGTGCATTTTGTTAGGATTTCCCAAATTCTCCTTTATATTCCATTTGATGACAACCGTAGTTGGCTTTTGATTGCTATTTTGTTTTTAGTCGTAATCTTATAATCTATAACTTCAGTCATAAACTAATGATATATAGCACCATAGGAATTTATTTTTGTGTCAGCATTTCAGTTCTGAACTTTTGTTTAGGAGTCATTTTGGTTTGGGGAGAGTTATGAGTCTTAATTTTTCTTCTAGACAAATATTTATATTTTGTGAAATGCTGTTGTAAGCTAGTTGAGTTTTTACTTGCCTTCAATAGACATAAGTGTGAATTCTGATCGAAACATAACTTATGGAACTAGGCAAGTACAAGGAACTTGAAATTGACTTACAAAAGAAGAGGCACTTGAAAGCACAAATTCTCCCCATTACTGTCAGGGATCTGTTGATGATCACAAAAGGCACCGAAAAACATCTCACCCGAATCCCTGGTGCCCCTTTTCACTGTGAAATTCAGGAAGTAATGTTTACAGATGCTGCCTGTATATTATCACCTGTTGTATATTAATGTAAACTGCAACACAAAAGAAATAAACGTTAAAACACACAAAATATTGCAGCACAGTAAACATAACACAAAAATCTGCAACACAAAACTGCAACACACACAAAATGAAAATTGTACATTACTTTAACCTTCTTTTGCCCTGAGTTGTTGGCAACAACTCGACGATTGATTGTGAAGAGCAGACATCAAAATAATATTATCATTATTATTATTATCATTATTATTATTATTTGGAATCTCACACCAGTTGCCTGGTGGTAACCGCTGGAGTTTGAGTGACAGCAAGTCTCCTCAAGTCTCCAGCCCTCCTCTCCTAGTACTCATAGGTCGCAGCAATTCTACGATTTACAGTTTCACACTGGTTGCCCAGTGGTTATTGCTGAAGGCTGAGTGACAATAAGTCTCCTCAGGTTTTCAGCTAACGTCTCCTCCCTCTTTCGCATATCATGACAGAGCTACTATTCGTTGCAGTACTTATATCTCTAGCACCTTCCTCAGTATCCGTGCAGTTCCAAGTAGTGCTGTGGTCTGTACGGTCTCTATCTTCCCCCTAATCCCGATCTCCTCCAGTCTCTCCCTCAGCGTTTTGGGGACAGTTCCTAGTGCTCCCACTATGACCGGTACTACCCTGGTTCTCATGTTCCACATTTTCTTTAACTCCCTTGCTAGGTCCTGGTATTTTTCCCTTTTTTCACCCTCCTTCTTTTTTACTCTATGGTCTGCAGGCACAGCAACGTCTAGTATTTGGCAGGCCTTCCTTTTTTTGTCTACTATTACTAAGTCCGGTCTTCTTGCCTGGATGAGGTGGTCAGTTTGGATGTCAAAGTCCCACAGTAGTTTGTGGTTGTCATTCTCCAAAACTGCCTCTGGCTTGTGCTGATACCACTTTTCCACATGGTTGAATCCCATTTGTTTACTTAGTTCCCAGTGTATCATCGTTGCTACTCTATCGTATCTATGCTTATACTCCTTCTGGGCGAGTTGACTACATTCACTAGTTATGTGGTTTACTGTCTCATCTCTTTCACTGCACATGCGGCATTTGCTGTTTGTCTGTGTTCTGTCGATTTTTGCTTTTATGTAGTTTGTCCTCATGCTTTTGTTTTGGGCTGCCATGATGAGCGATTCTGTTTCTCTCTTAAGGTTTCCCTTTCGTAACCACGTCCATGATTTCTCGTCTGCTATATCTTTTATCTGTCTTTTAAACTCGCCGTACAATTTTTTCCCTTCCCACTTTTCTTTTCTAGTTTGCTGTACTGTTCCATTGTTTTCTACTTTATTGTTTGTTGCACTATCCCTCGCGCTCTTTATGATTTCTTCACTATTTGTTTGCACATATCTATCTAGGACTACTTTAGCTCTCTGGACACAATCTTCTATGCTAATGAGCCCCCTACCACCTTCTTTTCTCTTAACGTATAGTCTATCTGTATCATCCCTAGGGTGTAATGCTTTATGCATCGTCATAAGTTTCCTTGTTCGCCTATCCATTGATTGGAGCTCTTCCTTTGTCCATCCTAGGAATGGTCCTGTATACCTAACTACTGACACAGCCCAGGTGTTCATTCCTTTTATTAGATTTCTGCTTATTATTATTATTATTATTATTTGCAATCTCACACCAGTTGCCTAGTGGTAACTGCTGGAGTTTGAGTGACAGGAAGTCTCCTCAAGTCTCCAGCCCTTCTCTCCTAGTTCTCATAGGCCACAGTAATACTGAAGTTTACAGTTTCACACCGGTTGCCCGGTGGTCATTGCTGAAGGCTGAGTGGCAATAGTCTCCTCAGGTCTTCAGCCAACACCTCTTCTCTCCTTCGCCTATCATGCCAGTGCTGTGGTTCACATTCCTCCTTTCATTTCCCTTCCTTTGCTAGGTCACTGTTAACAATTAGTGTTGCAGTCTTTATATTTCTAGCACTTTCCTCAGTATCTGCGCAGTTCCAGACAATGCTGTGGTCTGTACAGTCTCAATCATTCCCTTTATCCCAATCTCCTCCAGTCTCGCCCTCAGTGTCTTTGGGATAGTTTCTAGTGCGCCAACAATGATTGGCACTACCCTGGCTTTCATGTTCCACATCTTTTTCAGTTCTCTCGCTGGATCCTGGTATTTTTCCCGTTTTTCATTCTCCTTCGTCTTTACTCTATGGTCTGCTGGTACAGCCACGTCTACTATTTGGCAGGTCTTCCTCTTCTTGTCTACGATTACCAAGTCCGGTCTTCTTGCCTGGATGAGGTGGTCGGTTTTGATGTCAAAGTCCGAGAGTAATTTGTGGTTTCCATTCTCCAGGGCTGCCTCCGGTTCGTACTGATACCACTTTTCTGCATGGTTGAACCCCATTCGTTTACTCAGTTCCCTGTGTATCATTGTTGCTATTCTATCATGTCTGTGCTTACACTCCTTCTGGGCGAGTTGACTACATTCACTAGTTATGTGATTTACAGTCTCATCTCTTTCACTGCATAGGCGGCACTTGCTGTTTGTCCTTGTTCTGTAAACATTATTATAACTTATTTATTTATTATTATAAATTACTATTATTTATATTAATAAATAAATAAAATAAATAATAAATAAATAAAGACTTATTATTTATTTTATAACATTATTATTAATGATTATTAATATTATTAATTATTTTATAACATTATTATTAAAAAGATCATAATGTTGTTATTATTATTATTATTATTATTATTATTATTATTATTATTATTATTATTATTATTATTATTATACATTTTTCTCTTGTGATTTCTTCTCTTTTGTTTATCTTATCTGTTCTTTATCTTATTCAATTTTATATTTCATTTCCCCCTATCTTTTTTCTCTTGCTTGAAAAGAAGAAAAAAAGAAAATAGTATTTAATCTTCTCATGCATAACCTATGGAGACTATCATTGGTTGGAATAGAATATTATTGAAATTTTGTCATTACAAAAAAAAGCACAGCATAATACTTTAGTCTCGAAGCTGAAAAATACGTTTAAAAATTGGGTGGGAAATTTGGAAACTGCCTCTACTCTGGTTGATACGGGGAAAAGAAGTTGAGTTAATTTTTAATATTTCTTCATCATTTAGAAATCTTAATAATTTGTATATCAACTTAAGCCTCTCTTCGTCTGATAACTTTTAACACTAAAAGATAGCAGAATCGGTTGAACTAAATAATTTACATGTTAATCTAAATGAAACTTTCAGTTGAATTTTCCCCATCTTAGTAATTCGATTGTTAACACCAATCGACTTTCTATTATTATAAACACCCCGTGGACTTTAAGTTAAAACTCATAGGATAAGAGGGAGAGATAGCAACATATCAATAACTCTTAGATACCTACTCGTGGATTTAATCTATAATGGAAGAACCAAGGATTTATTAGAACAAAAATCTAACAATGTGCCTGACAATATAATTCAACTCCGTAACTATCTGCATAATATTCAAGTACAAGTCAGGGGCAGAAAGAAACAACAGGTTGAATAGATAAAACAAAGAACCCTGACCAGTAAACAGAAATTTAAAAAAAACTTTACATAGTCCCACAAGTAATAGGTGAAAAGTACAGTCTCCCTGTTATCATTTCCCAACGCTGGGCACACCGATGATTTAACCCATCAAGATGAAATACTAAAGGTGCTAAGGGCTGGTGGAGATCTGAGGTTACTGATTTAAATCAGTCCTAGCCAACCCACCAGGGCCTAGTGCGACCTAAAAACATGCATCAGTCCTAAAGGTCACAAGGGAACCAGGGCTGGGGTCGGAAAATTTGCTGCTGGTTCAAACTTCCTTAAAAATGTTTTTTAGGTCACCAGAACTAGGATAACCCCAACCCTGAACCAACAGACCCACCATCAAATGTTAAATCTCAAGAAAACAGAATAAATGGGAACGTAATCAGTACAAACAAATTATGACGGCTTTCTACCGGGCATTAAGCAGACCAGAAAGAAAAAACACCGATGAAACTTAGAGTATACGGGGAAACTTAGTCGGATATGGCCCCCACCAGTATTTAGACACTAAAAACTTGTATGTAATGACATTATGAGAAGTAATAGACTGAACAGATTAAAGACAGCATTAACTGCAATGATGATAACCATGTGGGTGGTAAGATGACGAAGAAATAATAAATGATAACTATGCTAAGCAAAAGCAGGAGTTGAACCTAACCTAGAATACATACCTTAATATGGCAACGGGAATGATGTATGATAACAACCACCAATTTGAACATGAGATCAGAGAGAAGATATCTGAGGCAAAAAATGATATCGTAAGAGAACTGAATTTAGTCCAGCACAAGATATGGTGAGCAGAGAACAGCTTCCTAGATCCAAAAATAAGAGGACCATCTCACAAAACACGAAGAATCACAATGCTGCCCTAGCACTAATAATACAAGAAGAGGACAAAGATAAAACATCTCTAAATAATATAATCTTCATAACTACCAAGGAGATCGGCATAAAAATTTGAACAACAAACGCAACAACCTAAATGAAAAACATAGATACCAAAAAAATGGAATGTCATGAGGAGAGTTATCGGTACTAGATGAACTATCTTAAGCTAACAATGCTCTGACCTGTAAAGTTATGGAAGTCGAAATTCCAAACTAACTGACAGGAATTAAATCTTGAATGAAAAAGAGATTGTCGAAAAATACAGGTAAAGGTACAAATGTTAAGACTTTACGACAAAAGGAACAAGTTTTAAAGGCAAAATAAGATTATCAAAGCAGATGCCATGAAGTTTCTGCGAGAGCTAGGCAAAGAAAGGATAGAAATCAATCAGCCACCGGAAATGAAGGATGTAGATCTTGAGTATGGATAAAGGATTTAATGGGAGTACTAACTGGATAAAAACAGAGGAAGAAAGAATGAACATCCAACAACAATGGGGTGGTATCATTATTGAGGAGCTTTTGAGATCCTATCTACGTTACCATAAATTGAGTTCCTATCTACTGGTATTTAGAATGGATGATTGGTCTAGGGAGAAAACACAAGAGTAGCAGAAAACTGCATTATATTACAAAGGAGGAAATAAGTACAAGGAGGAACTTAACCTCAAGGATAGAAGTAAACCAGAGGCTGACTCACTAGCTAGGAATAATAATGAGAAGAAGAAGAAGAAAAAGAAGAATTCTATTTAAAACTATTATTATTGACTAATCAAAATTTTGATATTACTTCATAAGTTACACTATATACCACACAAGTATCTAACGACTGAAAAAAGCAACGAAAAACCAAAAACCCAAGTTCAAAACTACACAAATATGCAGATAGAGCGATACACACCCACATTTATTTATTCACTTGCTAATGTAGAAATTGAATTGAACCCCACTAATCCATGTTAAGCCCAACTAAATTAATCCATAAATCTATCATCCACCAAATCCATTTGTAAATTCACTTAGATTATTGTATAAAAAAACAGACAGGTCCATCAATGAAAATAATTTCATCATTATTATTATTATCATTATTATTATCATTATTATTATTATTATTATTATTATTATTATTATTATTATTATTATTATTATTATCATCATCATCAGCAATCTCACACCAGTTGCCTGGTGGTAACCGCTGGAGTTTGAGTGACAGCAAGTCTTCTCAAGTCTCCAGCCCTTCTCTCCTAATTCTCGTAGGTCACAGTAATACTGCAGTTTACAGTTTCACACCGGTTGCCCAGTGGTCATTGCTGAAGGCTGAGTGACAATAAGTCTCCTCAGGTCTTAGCCAATATTATTATCATTATTATTATTATTATTATTATTATTATTATTATTATTATTATTATTATTATTTACAATTTCATACCAGTTGCCAAGTGGTTACCGCTAGAGGTTGAGTGACAGCAAGTCTCCTCTAGTACCAGCCCTCTACTCCACACTCTCATTGTCAATAGCAATACTGTGGTTTACTGTTTCATAGCAGTTGGTCGGTGGTCATCACTGAAGGCCGAGTGACAGTAAGTCTCCTCGGGTCTTCAGCCAACATTTCATCTCTCCCTCGGCCATCAAACCAGTGCTGTGGTTCACACTGCCGCTACCATTTGGATGTTTTTCCCTTCCTCCTCTGTTAAGCCACTGCTAACATTTAAGGTCGTAGATCTTATATCTGTAGTACTTTCCTCAGTATCCGTGTAGATCCTAGCGGTGCTGTGGTCTGTACAGTCTCAGTCCTTCTTTTCATCCAGAGTTCCTTCAAATCTCGCCCTCAGTATCTTTGGGACATTCTGAGTGAGCCTAATATTACTGGCACTACCTATACTTTCATGTCCCTTGCCAAATCTTAGTATTTTCCCAGTTTTCATCCTCTTTCCTCTTTACTCTATGGTCTGCAGGCACGGCCAAGTCTATTAATTGTCAAATTTTCCTCTTCCCGTCTACGATTACCAAGTCTGGTATTCTCACCTGGATGAGGTGGTCCGTTTGGATGTCAAAGTCCCAAAGTAAATTTTGGTTTCCATTCTCCAGAGCTGTCTCCAGTTTGTGCTGGTACCACTTTCCCGTATGGTTAAATCCCATTCGTTTTCTCAGTTCCCAGTGTAACACTGTTGCTACTCTATCGTGTCTGTGTTTATACTCCTTCAGGGTTAGTTGACTACATTCACTAGTTACGTTGTTTACGGTTTCATCTCTTTCATCACACAGGCGGCACTTGCTATTTGTCTGAGTTCTGTCGATTTTTTTGATATAGTTTCTGATGCTATTGTTTTGAGCTGACGATGAGCGATTTCATTTCTCTCTTCACGTTTTCTTTTCGTCGCCATATCCTCTCTTGTCTGCCACGTCCTGTATCTGTCTTTCAAATTCTCCGTATAATTTTTCTGTTCTCATTTTTCTTTCCTTGTTTGCTGTGCTGTTCCAGTGTTTTCTACTTTTTAGTTGTTCGTTGCGCTACTTTGGGCACTATTTATAATGTCTTCACTGTTTGTTTGCACATATTTTTCTTTATCTGCTTTGGCTCTCTGGACACAGTCCTCTATGCTGCCACCTTCTTTTCTCTTAAAGTATAGTCTATCCGTGTCATCTTTTGGGTGTGAGCTTCCTTGTTGGCCGGTCCATTGATTAGAGTTTTTCCATTGTCCATTCCATTGTACCGATACGGCCCAGGTGTTTATTCTTTTTATAAGATTCCTGCTGTTTAGTTTGGTCTCTAATATCTTCCTTATCCTCCTAAAGTATTCTTTTATTTTCTCCTTCATTTCTTCCCGTTTTATCGCGTCACATTCAAGAAATCCCAGGTATTTGTATCGGTCTTGTGCAGTTAGTGCTCTAATCTTCCTGTTGTCCGGGAATTCGATTCCTTCTGCCGTTGCGAGCCTTCCTTAGTGCATGACCATAATTGCATATTTTTTTTATTCCAAACTCCATTTAAATGTCATCTCTGTATTCGTTCACTTTGTTGAACTGCGACTCGAGCTCTCCCCTGTTTTCTGCAAATAGTTTTACATTGTCCATGAACATTAGGTGGTTATTATTATTATTATTATTATTATTATTATTATTATTATTATTATTATTATTATCATCATCATCATCATCATCATCAGACGCCAAACTTACTCTTATTTACTTATACGTGTATTTGTAATTCTCAATTAAAAGCAAACAACACTCCCATTTCTACCCCTGAAATAAAAGAAGTAAGCACACAACCAACTCACTCAATAAACATTATGAAATTCCCTTCACCCATACTCCTACCCTGAATCCTTACTAACATTGTGGAAGACCGTAACCCCTTACTAACCCCAACCCCTTCTTACAGGAAAATGGGATAATCAACAACAAAGAAAAAAACATGAAACCTCAGTGGTATATGAGGACAAGACAAAAAGAGAGAAAAATAGTTGTCCGTTGATTGCAATGACAGCGTGAAACTGATCAGTTATAACAAAAATTGCTAATATCCATCTCTGTATATACATGCATACTATCAGAAATATATATATATATATATATATACATATATATATATATATATATATATATATATATATATATATATATATATATATATATATATATATATATATATATATATATATATATACACATATATAAGAAGTTAAAAAAATATATTGTCTTTGTCTATTCATTTTGCCTAAGGCTAAATACGTCGCCCAATGAAGCTAAGAAAAATGTAGACAAAAATACATTCCCTGAAATATCAATAGATTTAAATTGATAAGTAATAGAAATAATGAAAAACTGAAAAGCTCGAATAATTGAAAAGGCAGAAGTCTCATAGGAAAAAACGACAGGAATAGACACTTTATTGTTTTGTGTCAGCGGTGGCTGGCGTCGTGGAAAGGAAGAGAAAAACAGGTAAAAAAGCTGCATTGTCAATTTAGATCTTTTTTATCTAGATCTATGTTTTGCTTGCGTCTATACTTTTTCCCGGACAAGTTAAAAATTACTGCAACCAAATTCAAAAACACAGTAAGCAAATCAAAAGTATGCAAGTTAAAGATTTTTGCGACCAATTTGAAAATACGACTAACAAATTATTAAAAAAACACCAGCAAATTAAATGATACAGCGAGAAAATCAAAGAATTAAAGCAAACAAATTAAGGAATAAAGTGAACAAATGAGTTTTCGTGCCGTTGTTATAAATTTGCACACTATATTTTTCAAATTGCTCGTCTTACTTTTCAATTTTTTGCTGTAGTTTTCTTTTATTTGCTTTTGTTGTCTTTGATTTGAATGCCGTAGTTTTTTTGTTTGCTTACTTTATATTTCCATTTTTTTACTTCTTTTGTAAAGGTATAGATGTCAGAAATTGCTATTTAGATGAACTTTGAAGAAAACAATAATATTCTTATTCAATCTATTGTTATAAAATCTATACTAATATTTGAGCCTTTTATTTGTTTGTTCGTGCCTTCACTCTGCAAAAACTGCAAGGTAAATTGACCTAATGTTTAGCATGGAAGATCAATAAAAATCTACTTTCCTCATAAGTTAACCTTCGAAGATATTCAAGGTCACCAGAAGTCGTTTTATAGCTAATCTTCCGTCCGGAACATCAGCAAAATATTTTTTCTACCAGGATTTCCACCATTCTAACGAGTAGTACGCACATTTCTTACAATTAAACCAAATTTTAAACAAATATTGGTGTTGTTAGTCGGATATTGATTTCTTGGCAATGAAGCAGTGATGGACCATACAAATTTTCACTACTGTGGAGGTTTTCGTTTCTCCCTTTATCCCCTCTCATTGACAGAAATCCAATGTAATTTATTTCATAATGAAAGGAAGCTTCTCTCTCCCCCTTTTCTTTACTCGTTGATAGACTTTCAGTTCATTGTGAAGGAAGTGTTGTTTGGAGGGATGAAGCATTGTTAAACCATTATTATTGATTTTGGACTACTAGTTAGGTTCATCTTAATTTTGGTTGATTTCTTTTATCACTACTTCAGTAAGGTCTTCTGGTCACGACATCATCGAAGCCGTCAATCTACGTCAGTTAGTAAACAGCATATATTGAAAGTGAAGATTTACGTCTCAATTTGAATAATAGCTTTTTTCCATTCGTTAAATCGAGTAGGTAAGAAATAAGATGTAATTTAAAAGAAAAAAATTTTCTTTACAGTGTTGTCAATATTAAGGTTCTGTTTTCCTAGGCTACTAGTAAATAACATTTTAGTAAAATGTTGATATTTTAAGTCACATTCATTTATTAATGATATGTAATGTTTCCTAGCAGATTTTAGAGATATATCTGGATAATCTTATGTTTTTAGTGGGTATTGACTCAATTTTAGAAAATGAATTTGGCAACTGTGAAAAGAAATGTCGAATTTCTGTCATTCGATATGAATAGACGCTTTGTTGCTTCTGTGGCTGACATATTGGAAATGTGGGGAAAATATGTAAAAGACCTGCCTTGTCATTTTAGATGTTTTCATCTAGATCTAAATGTTTTGGATTGAGTATATATTTTCCTATTTAAATGGTTATTCGAAAAAATAAATAGTATTTATATTTCATTTCCAGTAATAAAATAAGTAATATTTTTGTTCATGTTGATAAAATGAGAAATATCTTTCATAAAATAATTAGCATTTAAATAAGGTAAATATTGACGATTAAAGTCACTTTTAATTTATTATTCATATCTAATATATATTTCCTTGATTTTTGGATAATCTACATATTTTAGTTGTTTTTCGACTCAATTTTTGCGGCAAACTAAAAATAAATTTTGCAAAAGTAAATAGTAAAATTTTTTAATTAATTCTGAATTTTTGTTTTTGTCTAAAAAAAAGTAATTGATTGGTTCTTAAAGTGGAAGAGATAAAAAGTTATGAAAGTGAAGAAAATAAAGAAAGTCAGCATTTTCGACAGAGGCTTAGCTGGGGGGAGAGGTGGGGTTACATGAAAATACCCCTGAATCTTTAGTTGTTGCTAGTATTCCAGTATTACAAATTAGACATTAATTCCAGTATTACAAATTAGACATTAATTCCAGTATTACAAATTGGACATTAATTCCAGTACTGCAAATTGGACATTAATTCCAGTATTACAAATTGGACATTAATTCCAGTATTACAAATTAGACATTAATTCCAGTATTGCAAATTAGACATTAATCCCAGTATTACAAATTAGACATTAATTCCAGTATTACAAATTAGACATTAATTCCAGTATTACAAATTAGACATTAATTCCAGTATTGCAAATTGGACATTAATTCCAGTATTACAAATTAGACATTAATTCCAGTATTACAAATTAGACATTAATTCCAGTATTACAAATTGGACATTAATTCCAGTACTGCAAATTGGACATTAATTCCAGTATTACAAATTGGACATTAATTCCAGTATTACAAATTAGACATTAATTCCAGTATTGCAAATTAGACATTAATCCCAGTATTACAAATTAGACATTAATTCCAGTATTACAAATTAGACATTAATTCCAGTATTACAAATTAGACATTAATTCCAGTATTGCAAATTGGACATTAATTCCAGTATTACAAATTGGACATTAATTCCAGTATTACAAATTAGACATTAATTCCAGTATTACAAATTAGACATTAATCCCAGTATTACAAATTAGACATTAATTCCAGTATTACAAATTAGACATTAATTCCAGTATTACAAATTAGACATTAATTCCAGTATTACAAATTAGACATTAACTCCAGTATTACAAATTAGACATTAATTCCAGTATTACAAATTAGACATTAATTCCAGTATTACAAATTAGACATTAATTCCAGTATTACAATTTAGACATTAATTCCAGTATTACAAATTGGACATTAATTCCAGTATTACAAATTAGACATTAATTCCAGTATTACAAATTAGACATTAATCCCAGTATTACAAATTAGACATTAATTCCAGTATTACAAATTGGACATTAATTCCAGTATTACAAATTAGACATTAATTCCAGTATTGCAAATTGGACATTAATTCCAGTATTACAAATTGGACATTAATTCCAGTATTACAAATTAGACATTAATTCCAGTATTACAAATTAGACATTAATTCCAGTATTGCAAATTGGACATTAATTCCAGTATTACAAATCATACATTAATTCCAGTATTACAAATTAGACATTAATTCCAGTACTACAAATTAATCATTAATTCCAGTTTTACAATAGCGTTTCTTATAACACTTGAAGAAACATTGATTTGATCCTGTCTTTTCACTGGTTCATTTCTGAGACATTTCATCTGATTCATGTACTCATCTAACTCTTTAAATACACGCGTGTGCGTGTGTAACAAAGAATGAAGCTGTATGCATACTAACAAAATTAATTGTAGGTATGATTAACTTTGCCAACGAAGTTGGAATGGTACATGTCTTTGATCATGTCCGTCTTTCTTTCCGTCCTTTTGTCCACATAAGTTGTAGGCCATCAGATAACGAAGGAATGATTACATTTTAGGATACATCTAGGAATATCTTTTTATTGAGAAATATTTACCATTTTGTTTCATACATCAATGTATTCACTCATGTCTCTCCATGCAATATCTCCAAGAGTTCTCCATGAATTTCAATAAAATTCCATGGACGAGTGAACAATAGGCTAAAAAAATTATCAAATTTGGTAGCTGATCAAAGAATTTGTTTCTGATCTTGAGATATTATTATTATTATTATTATTATTATTATTATTATTATTATTATTATTATTATTATTATTATTATTATTATTATTATTATTATTATTATTCATGAAAAAGGTTTCAAAACGAACTGTAATCAAAAATACTGAATTTGAATTTCAAGTGGATGAAATCAATATGTAAACATATTGCTGGAATCGTGTTCTCTCCCGTTAGTATACGGATTGGCAGAGGTATGTGCTCTCTGTCTGCATTCTAATTTTCTCATATATCTCTATGTTTATGTGTGTATATGTGTGTGTAACAAAGGAGGTGGGTATATGAGTATATATAAATCATGCGCGTGTATGAACGTGAGTTAGATTTAAAATTTATTTCTAGTCGCTTGCAATCGGGCCAGTCACAGGGTTCGGAGGAAGGGCTTTGTCTTGCATTATTGAGCTTAGTGTGTACAAATCGGTCATCTCCAAGGAGGATTAACGGGATCGTTATGGAAGGTTCTCTATGTGATCTCAGCTGGTCACTATATAGTAACTAACCCTACCCGATGTTTCCTAACTTCGTTGATTGTACGAGAATCAGTGTATCCAATGCGATTTGACCGCAAATGCGATTAAAGTAAGCATTTGTGCATATGGTAGTACGTTTATTTGTGTTTTATAGTATAGGATGTTGGTATGATTTGATTATACGATTGTTTCTGGTTGTATGTGTGTCCGTGTAATATAGTTTGTGAATATCTATACACATGTGTTCGTGATTGCATGCATGTGTATATGATGTTCAACATGTACGTTTGTCAATGCTTCTGTGTTTATGTACGTTTACCCATGATTATAAAACCACAAAATGAATTTTATAGCAAATAAATGGGAAGCATTTAAAGAAAGAGGCTGACATGAAGAAGTTTGTTTTATTCCTAATTGATTTACAACTACTTGCTTGTGGAAAGTAGTACCATAGTCGCAATCAATTATATATGAAACAAATTAGATACACAAAAAGTTATGCGCTATCAGAAATATTTATTCTTTTTCTGTAATTAAATGCAATATTTGAACAAAAATCGAAATATCGAAGTTGTCCAAATGAAAATTTTCACACCAAAATGATTCCTCAATTCAATTGGAATCTTTTGTCATCTTGTTATTAACAATCATCACCCCATCACTTTAGTTTTTGTTCAATTCCTTCAACTTCTTTTTCTTAATTTTTTGTCAGTCACCTCCCCTGTCTCCAATTCCAGAAATGAAATAATAATTTATACGTTTTCATCGTTCAAGTTTTGTATTCCATTTCTACATTTTCTTTCCTCTACTTAAATTTAAACTAGTAGCGTCCATTTAGCCAAACGATGTTCTTTCCCTTCCTCACGAAAATCTTTTTAAAAAGACTTCCCATTAGAAACTCATTTTCGAATCACAGAGATGTTAGAAACCGACAACCGAAATTGTCATAGAAGGCTGAAAATTTAAACATTCTCCTTATCATGTCTTTTTTGTTTTTTTGAAGCCTCCACCCTGTAGACATTCAGTGGAAGATTGTTTATGCTGAATTTGCCCCTCATATGTATCACATGGATACCACACTCCCATTGACTGGTGTCAAGCAGAATTTACTGTTGTTTAGTTGAAAATTCAGACTTTCTTTAGTGTTTAGCAAAAGGCGAGAGAAGAACATCATTCATTGATCAGCTCTTTTTCCAGTTTTTTAATTGATCACCCCTAACCCGACAAAAAGACTTTGGTCACGTGACAGCTTCTATTGATTGAATAACCAGCCTGTCACTTTTATTGCTAATATGTCAATGTTTTATAAATTGAAAAGAATGTCTTCTGAATTCCAACTTTTGGCCCAACATCGTAATCTCTCTGATTTCATCGTGACAACTTAAGTGCATGTTTATCATAAATTTCCAATAGTTAAAATATGAAATCGAAAGATACAAATTTGAAACCATCGTACCCGAATATTACTTTAATGGCAAATTAGATAGAACAACACTTGCTGCGGTTGGGTCAAATTCCACTCTAACTTCTATTCCGACTGAAGATGATTGCTGTAACTTTTGTATTTTATATATAATAAATAAAAATCAGTCAGTCTGCTGTGAGTTCC
Organism: Thysanoteuthis rhombus; assembly: GCA_963457665.1. Lineage (NCBI taxonomy): Eukaryota > Metazoa > Mollusca > Cephalopoda > Oegopsida > Thysanoteuthidae > Thysanoteuthis > Thysanoteuthis major. The sequence continues at coordinate 20,115,729 of OY735239.1, read as the reverse complement.
AACCACAGTAGGGAATATGAATTTTGCATAAAGCTTACATTCCTTATTTTAGTAAGGATCGTTTTATTTTATTGTTATGGTGGAAAAATAAAGCCAACTCCGGTTTTGGAGTTTGAAAAAATACATTGATCTTTAGCTTATATAGAACGTAATGAAATGGCTAAACGTTTAACAGCAAGTTCAAACTCCGACCAACGCAGTTCCTATTCACTTCCCAACAATGCACTTGGGGAAAGGCATGAATCCATCTCTTCTACCTCCAGGTATGGGTAAATAGTAGTTTAGACTAAGCTCTGTAGTCATGGTTGGCAACCAGTCAAGGAGACCAACAACTGATTCCAAGTCAGACTTAATAGGGAGGCCCCTCCAGGCTATCGCACTCTTGATAAATTTAAATCTAAAAAGAGGTGACCCAATGACCTTGCAATGACTTAAGGGATGATTAAAAGGGAAAACAATGCTGCGATGGGTTCTGAGAATGTAATCGCAACATAAAACCACGAAGGGTCGGGGAGAAGAAGGGGTGTGCAAAAAGACAGGGATGAAATATAAAGTTATTGGCTAAAATTGGCTCTACTTGACCGTCGAGAAAAGAAGTAAGACGAAAAAAGGAAATCCAGGGGGGGGGGTGAACTCTTTGCCAAGTGTCTGTGAGCAAAAGATATGTTCAAGTGCCGGGAATGGTCGCTTCAGACAACTATCGTGAGTTGGTCTGTTTCTGTTTTTTGTTTTTTGATTTTTTTTTCTCCAACTACTACAGTGCTCTAGACTTCTAACCTTGGGCAAAACATTTAGTTTCTATGATAACTAAATTTCCTAAAATCAATTGCCATAAAAGATAATGGAACTTGCCAGAGGAGTCTTTATTCAACAAAATGCAGCTTTGATTCGATCGAAAATACAATTCAATAATAAAATACAATAAGCCAATAAGCGAACGCCGATGGAACAAAACTAAACTTAGATGATAAATACACCCAGCCATCCAAGCTGATAAGCCATCCCAGTCAGGGATCTCATCTGTTTATATAGAAAGGATCTCTTAGATAGAGTGAAAGAAAGGGAAGAGAGAGGGAGGATCATTATCTATTTTTACGATAACATGAAGGTAGGAGAGAGAGAAAGAGGGGGTGAATGTTTTACTATTACGATAGAATGAACGAAAGGGAAAGGGGGTGTTTATTTGTTTTTACAATAGAATGAAAGAAAAGAGGAGGAGATCATGAACGAGGGCTTGTTAGAGTAAATGATATTTCCTTGTTTTGAATTTGTAAATAAATTCAATATACTGTAGGGCATCTGAGGAATCGTCAATCGCAGTTTGATTCATCATGTTTTGATATAAATCTAGATGGTTTTAGTTGCATCTAGACGCCAGGAATTGCTATTTAGATTTTTTTATTTCAATCTATAGCCATAGAATAAGTGATATTTCTGATAGAGAATCTGGATGAAAATCTGGAAACAAATTTGGTAGCACTGCTAATATATATATGGTTCGCTAATATCCATCTGAAACATATGAACCGCGGATAACGAGGTACAGCTGTATATCATTTTTTTATTGTTAATATAATTACTTTGTATTTTGGGGTGTTGTAATTATTGCGATTGTTAATTGCATCACTTGTGACTCATTAAGTTTTCATACAAGTAAAAACTGATGATTGTCCCTAGAGATCAAGTGATAGCAAATCTTATCACTCCTCTAGCATTCTCGTCAGTATTCAAGCTCATCTTGGTATTGCATTCGTCGGAATGGTTTCAAGTCTTCAAATGAATGTACAAATATGGCTCAGGTGAGGTACAAAAATGAATATAATTGGGTAGGAGCATTGGAATTTATTTCCTCTGATGAAAATAAAAACCTTTTCTATCATCATCATCATCAGCAGCAGCAGTCTCTTAACGTCTGTCGTTGGACATAAACCCTTCCCAGGATTCACCACACTTCTCTATCATGGGAGTCGCGGAGCTTGTACTTTCTGGATTTATCTAGCTCGTCTCTCCGACTAATACTCTGCCGGCCTCGGTTGCACATATCATTACTCCTTTCTGGAGCTGAAAGGGGCCCGAGTCTTTATGCAGCCTGATTAAGGGGCAGCTGTGATTGTATATATGTTTCAGCACTTCGACATATACAGGATCTCCACCTTGTAGAGTGATGGCCTCCATGACCTTTGGGATTTCCACTGAGTCGAAGGCTTCTTTGAAGTCAATGAATGCTACGGCGAATGGTAGTTTATATTCTGCTGCTTTTTCTTTCAGCTGATTTATCGAATGCAGATGGTCCATGGTCGAGTAGCTTCTTCTAAAGCAAGTTGGCTCTCGTGGTTGGTTTTCATCTAGTGCTTTAGTGATTCAGTTAGTGATGATTTTTACGAAAAGTTTGTATAAGCAGTTGAGTAGGCTTATAGGTCTGTTGTTGTTGAGATCTTTTGGGTTTCCTTTTTTATATAAAAGCATTATGAATGCAGTGTTCCAATCATCTGGGATTTTACTTTGTTTTAGGTACGAGTTGAAAAGGATAGCCAGTTTCTTAGTGATGATCTTACCCACTTTTCTGAGTAGGTCGATAGTGATATTGTCTGGACCAGGGTTCTTTCCTTTCTTTATCTGTTTGATGGATTGTTTCACCTGCCACGGGGTTACTTCAAGGAAATCTTCGAGTTGATTGCGTAACCTGTTTTGTTGTCCTTGCTTGGATGAATAGAGATTTTGGTAAAATTCTTTGGTACATTCGACAATCCAGTTTCTGTCTGTCATTGGATCTCCATTGTCCTTGAGTATGCTGGTTATTTGCTTACTTTTTCTATAAGATGAAAAAATAATTATAACGAGATGATTTCAATTTTTGAAGATTTCGATTAGTAGTAATGAAACCAAAACTAGGAAACAGCTATGATTAATTTCTATGATTACTATTTACCTTCATATTATTTTTAGGTGCTTTTTATCGCACCTTTTTGCCGGTTTCCCTTCGGCAATGAGCAAACAGTGTTAATCGGAAATGGGGGAAAATATGTATTATGTAAAATTCGAACACACGTGCACCTAAGGGAAACTCAGTATATGTCCGACTGCAGCTAGAGCAAAGCAAAATAAGATGATGGTAAATAGTACACATGAATATAGTTATGATAATGTATAATAATTCATGTAATAAAAATAATTGGAACATGTCTGGCTGCTGCAGGGTCAAACCCAAGTCCAACTTCTATTCCGACTGAAAAAGATGATTACTAAAACTTTATTATCTTATACATAATAAATGAAAAAATTATGAGAATATTCTTTTGATAAATGTATTACTAGAAACACTTAATAAATAGATAAGAAATATTTCATTTTAAAAGTGCCTGATTGATTTATATGTTTATTTGAGCATGATGTTGGTGGGGTAGGAAAAACTGCTAGCAAGCCTGTACCAGCGCCAGGTCAGGAGACTAAATTTAATCGTCGGCGACAAGCAGAAAAGGATATGTTGGATAGTAGATAGTTCCAATAAAATGGAATGGAAAGAGAGCAAAAAGACTTTCCTTGAATAAAATTATTGTGGAATATGAAAATGACAGTTGTACCCAGCCTTACCTGCAAAACTTGGGGATGGCCCCGAAGAGGCTTGCAAAAAGATTGCAAGAATTGGAAATCAGCGCAATCATTTAGACCAGGTCTTCTCAAAGTATGGCTGGTGAACTCTCCAGGGGTCGCATAAGGATCATTGGGGAGTTGAAGAAATATTTGAAATTCTTTTTAAACAATAATTAGGTTAGTAATTTTTTTTAAATATTCACTTCCTTGCACTTTATATAATACGGTTTGTTAATTTACTTTTAGATTACAATTATAACAACGAGCTAAAAGTTTCAAAAAACATTTGCCCATCAAAAAAGGGTCACGAATGAGGAAAAATGGAGAAGTTCTGAGTCCATGTGACAAAATTACGGAAAACAGTAAAACTTCCCAGAAGAGTGCTGCAATACTGGAGACATTTCCTGTCCCTTGATCCAGGGCGTGAGTTGCTACAATCTTTCGGTGAGAAAACGCGATGAACTTGGATGGCATTCGTCCCAGCCTCGAATAGTACGGGAAATCTTTTTTGTTCTGCATATTTCAGAGTGCTCTAACTTTAAGAATAAAATAAATCCGAGTGGTTTAGCGTATATTACGATTGATGGGTGCAATTTTCCTTATAATTACCATGTAGAACTGTACCGTTACTTACATATTACGTTATTATATGACATCTCAAATATTTCTGAATGAATTCAACTGAAATTTTCTCGAAGGGTGGGCAAAGGGCTAATGAGGAAGTGCTACAATTTGGAACAAAACCTGGAAATTTACAAAGTCACCCCTCCTCAGCATTGTGGCTATATGTATACATTACAATACTTGGTGCGTGAGTGAACAATGGTTTAAGTGATGAGCGTTTTACATTTTGGGTGGATCCAGAAATATTTCATAGTCACATTTCCTGCAACGTAGCTGTTATCAATGAATTTTAGTGAAATTCTGTGGATTGATTGGAAATGGGCTTCGTAAGATTTTTGGGGATGGATCCAGGAAATTTTCAACTGGTCTCTCCCTTCCCGTCGATTTTATGATCAACTCCCTTTACTTTCTCTTTACTTTACTTTCGCAGCCCAACCCTGAGAAAGTTCTCAAATATATATTAAGATTAAATATATATTAAGATAATAGTATCTTAATATATATTTGAGAACTCGCTCTCTCTCTCTCTCTCTCTCTCTCTCTCTCTCTCTCTCTCTCTGCTCTGCTCTGCTCTCTCTCTCTCTCTCTCTCTCTCTCTCTCTCTCTCTCTTGTGCATTGCAATAAAAAAATCTAAACGTGGGTGTTGTCCTACCAAATTTGGCATACATATGCAATGGACATATGGGGCCGTTTCAAATTTTAAAGTTTCCTTTGAGAAGCTTCCAAGTTAGACTGTTTTGTTCCAAGTTCATTTCTTAAAGGTTAACATTTCTTGCACCTAGTCAATATTCATGACTAGTAGCGTGGTTATTATGCAGATGAAGTCTGAAGAAAGGACTAGAGACATAAATTGAGTACAGTGCAAAAACCCTGTTAGCTCTCATGTAAAAGTTGAATTTGCTAATATCTGCCACAAGTAATTTGTAATTTTGAAATTCTAATTCTTCCTTTGTTTTTATGAAGATAGATGTGGGTAGCTTGGCTTTAAACAGGAAGCCCAATTTACGATATGCTTCTTGATATTATTTTAGAATTTTTATGTTTCATTAATTTTGGAGTTTTGAAATCCAAACATTTTCCCACGTCTTTATGCAAATAGGTGTGATTGGTTTGGCTCTGAAGTGGAGGCAAAATCTACAATGTCTGCCCAGACCCTTAATTTCCTTTATATCTTTAATTAATTTGGAAATTTCGAAATCCTAAAATTTTCCTATGTTTTCACGCGAATGGATATGAGTGGCTTGGCTATAAGGTGGAGGCTCAATTTACAATGTGTGTCTGGACCGTTAATTCTCGTTTTATCTTTTATGAACAATGCAATTTTGAAATCCTAACATTTTCCTATGTTTTCATGCGAATGGATATGAGTGGCTTGGCTATAAGCTGGGGGCTCAATTTACAATGTGTGTCTGGACCATAAATTCTCAGTTTATCTTTTATTAACAATGCAATTTTGACATCCTAAAATTTTCCTATGTTTTCACACGAATGGATATGAGTGGCTTGGCTATAAGGTGGAGGCTCAATTTACAATGTGTGTCTGGACCGTAAATTCTCAGTTTATCTTTTATTAACAATGCAATTTTGAAATCCTAACATTTTCCTAATATTTCACACGAATGGATATGAGTGGCTTGGCTATAAGGTGGAAGCTCAATTTAACAATGTGTGTCTGGACCGTAAATTCTCAGTTTATCTTTTATTAACAATGCAATTTTGAAATCCTAACATTTTCCTATGTTTTCACACGAATGGATATGAGTGGCTTGGCTATAAGGTGGAGGCTCAATTTAAAAGTGTCTGGACCGTAAATTCTCAGTTTATCTTTTATTAACAATGCAATTTTGAAATCCTAAAATTTCCTATGTTTTCACGCGAATGGATATGAGTGGCTTGGCTATAAGGTCGAGGCTCAATTTACAATGTGTGTCTGGACTGTTAATTCTCGTTTTATCTTTTATTAACAATGCAATTTTAAGATCCTAAAATTTTCCTATGTTTTCACACGAGTGGATATGAGTGGCTTGGCTATAAGGTCGAGGCTCAATTTACAATGTGTGTCTGGACCGTTAATTCTCGGTTTATCTTTTATTAACAATGCAATTTTGACATCCTAAAATTTTCCTATGTTTTCACACGAGTGGATATGAGTGGCTTGGCTATAAGGTGGAGGCTCAATTTACGATGTGTGTCTGGACCGTGAATTCTCAGTTTATCTTTTATTAACAATGCAATTTTGAAATCCTAAAATTTTCCCTTTGTTTTCACGCGAATGGATATGAGTGGCTTGGCTATAAGGTGGAGGCTCAATTAACAATGTGTGTCTGGACCGTAAATTCTCAGTTTATCTTTTATTAACAATGCAATTTTGAAATCCTAAAATTTTCCCTTTGTTGTCACGCGAATGGATATGAGTGGCTTGGCTATAAGGTGGAGGCTCAATTTACAATGTGTGTCTGGACCGTTAATTCTTGGTTTATCTTTTATTAACAATGCAATTTTGAAATCTTAACATTTTCCTATGTTTTCATGCAAATGGATAAGAATGGCTTGGCTATAAGGTGGAGGCTCAATTTACAATGTGTGTCTGGACTGTTAATTCTTGGTTTATCTTTTATTAACAATGCAATTTTGAAATCTTAACACTTTCCTATGTTTTCATGCAAATGGATATGAGTGGCTTGGCTATAAGGTGGAGGCTCAATTTAGAATGTGTGTCCGGACCGTTAATTCTCGTTTAATTTTTATTAACAATGCAATTTTGAAATCATAACATTTTCATATGTTTCGATACAAATGGATGTGAATAGCCTGGCTACGAAAAGGAGGCCCAGTTTAAAATATTTGTCCAGACCTTAAATTTTCCATTTTTTGTTCATTAATTTTAGAATTTTGTAATCCTAAGATTTCATATATTTTTATGCAAATTGATGGGAGTGGCTTGGCTGTAAAGTGGAAGCACAATTCACAATGTGCGCCTGGACCCTTAATTTTCCGTTTGACTTTAATTTCATTCATTTCGGAATTATGAAATTCTGATATTTTTAGTTCGTTTTAATCAAATGGATGTGATTGGTTAGGCTATAAAGAGGGAGTAAAATTTACAATATTGGTATAGACCCTCAATTCTCCATTCGTCATCAATTGATATCAGAATTTTAGAATACGAAGATTTTCCTATGTTTTAATGCAAATAGATGTGATAGGCTTGGCTTTCAAGTGGAGGTCCAATTTGCAATTTGCGTTCAGACCCTTGATTTTTTTTATATCGTTCATTTATTTGGAATTTCGAAATCCCAACATTTTACCATATTTTTTTTTATTTTTGTTTTTTTTTTATATGAATGACTCAGCCCCAAAGCGGACTCCCAATTTACAACGTAAGTCTGGACTTTTGATTTTGATTTTATCTTCCATTAATTTCAGAATTTCAAATCTTAACATTTTTCATTGGATGTGAGTGGCTAGGCTATGAAGTGGAGGCTTAATTTATGATATGCACCTGGACCCTTTATTTTAATTTCATCTCTCAGTGATTTTGGAATTTTTGCATGCTCAACTATTTTTATCCAAATTAATGCAATTGGATAAGCTCTGAAGTGGAAGGACAATTTACAATGTATGTCCAGAATTTAAATTTTCCTTTTATCGGTTGTAAATTTTGGAAATTTAAAATCCTAACATGTTCCTACGTTTCATGCAAATGGATGTAAATGGTTTGGCTCTCAAGGGGAGGCTCATATCACATAGTGCGTTTGGACCCTTATTTCTTTTTAAATCTTTTATTAATTTGGGAATTTCAAAATCCTTACATTTTTCCTGTTCATAAGCGATTGGATGTGAGTGGCAAAGCAAGAAAGTGTAACCCCAATTTACGATGTGCTTCTGGACCCATAATTTTCTTTATATCTTAAATTCATTTTGAAATTTAGAAATCTCATCATTTCCTCCTGTTTTCATGCAAATGGAAGCGAGTGGCTTGACACCCAAGTGGCCGCTATGTGCGTCTTTTTTATGTACTTCATCAAATTTGCAATTTTTATGTCCTAACATTTTCCTATGCTTTTATAAATGTTAGTGGCTTTAGCACTAACGTGGACCCCAAATTTACGATGTAAAACCGAACCTTAAATTTCTTTTTAATCGTTCATTAATTGGGGAAATTTTTCTAGTTACAATTTACAGCCTCTATGTGTTCTGTTGTGTAGTGGCATTAAAAATTGTCGACCATCGGTTATTTCCCTTTGGTTAGAGAACGTCTGTAACATAACGACGCTTATAAGGACAATTATTGTCTTCGTTCTTCCCTAACATTCAACAACGCATATATTCTTCCCATAACATCTTGAGGAAATATAGAGGATCATTACTGTTTTGTTAATATCCCTACTCAAAACAAATGTTATCATCAACTGTACAATGTAAGGGAGATAATTGAGTGATACGGGTTGTAAAAGAAACTCCTCCGTAACTTTCGTCTGCAACGCAAATTTCTTAATGACATTGTAGAACAATGTAGTTTTCTATCAATCATTTTTGATCAAATTTTAACATGTTTTTTAAGAAATTCCATTGTCTCATTTTCAATCAGCAAAATTGGGTCAACTTTGACTTGATGTGATAGAAGGTAGAAAAGAGTGGCTAAGTTGGTTACCTATCCGACATAGAGCGACATTGAAATACTGAAGAGACAGAGCAGATATGATGGGAACTTCCAGAATCTTGAAACAACACTACGAGATCAAGTATCCTAGATATTCCAACAAACAAATGCTTCAGCTACATGTTATTATGCATGGTTACAAATTGAAAATTCACCAAAACATAGGAGTATGTGGTCATTTCTCTTCAGAGGGAGTCTTCCCCATTTGTACATTCCTCATGGGTCCAAGCTTTACAGTTAATACACTGCACCCATTTCTCCATTTTCATCAATCTTTTATAAACTTTTTCTTTCTGCCATTTCCAACTTCTTAAACTGTTCAATGTCTCGGTTACTTTGGCAAGTTTTGCTTTTTTCCAATGGCTTTTTCATCTTCCTATGTGTGTAAGTATAGCTAGGTGGCGTTTTTTGTTGCTCCTGCGATGCGTCTCTCTTGGATTAGCCTTTCTGAATCGTTGCAAAGAAAAGGGTTTTTTAGTTACCACTGTAGCTTTTTGTCTTGTCATATTTTAAAAAGCAAGGTGCAACAAGATGTACCAAATAGCCGATCATTTTATTTCCCGACGTAATATAAGCCGAATTTCCAGAAGTCTGCGCATATATAAAGCATGGAGTCGTTTCAGATAACCAAGCAAATTTTATTGTAGTTTCTACGAGGATATAAAAAAATGTAGAGGCTTCAATACTTGCTTAATGTATCCCTAATCATTGTTTGTTTGGGAATTTTCTTTTGTTTCATTTTGGAGAGCGTTGTCCGACGTCAGTGTCGCTGCCAGTCCACAATGAGAAACTAAGTACCATATGCCATCACATTGAATTTGATGATGCTAAAATTGGAGAATACCAAAGTTAACTCTAGATTTTACCCTCACCATAAACTTTTTCGGGGATTGATTTAGATATGATTAAAATGATATAAAAAATTGAGAAAATCTACTTTCATTTAAAGATTATTCCACTATGAAAATAAAAGCAATTATTCATTTCTTTTTCCAATGAAAAAACAAATTGCGAGGATGCTTAAACTTTTCTTTTTTTATGATGTTGATAGCTACAATTTTAATAGAAACATATTTTACTATAAATCGCTCAACAGAAAAATCACTCACTCTCTCTCTCTCTCTCTCTCTCTCTCTCTCTCTCTCTCATTTGCATATACACTCTCTCTCTCTCCCTTTCAAGATGAATTTTTACTGAAAATCATGCTCCCCCCATATTGAGAACCGATTACATGCAAACGTAGATTTTTCTCAAATTATAGTGAGATATTCATTAATTATCTTATAAATAGGAATTTATTTCTCTAAGGGGAAAAATATGCTAAAAGAGGTTAAAAAAAACTGGAAATGAGCAAAATTAGGAGTTGAGAGCTATATGGATATTTATAAGATCTAAATGTACCAATAAACGAGCTAAATCTGAATGCCTGGGCGAGGTGTATCGTTATACATAATATAAATTTAGTTCAATATAATATCCAACAAAAAAAAACTTTGAAATTACTTCCCTTGAAACGTGGATGCTACCTCCTTCGATTACTTCCCTTGACTTGACCAAAGCAAAAATCAATTGCAAACAAGCCTGGATAAAATCTTTTTTCAAATTCGTTCATTTGTTTTATTAATTTAGAGATTTGTTAAATTAACATTTACACGGAATTTCATTTACTATGTATGATTTATTTCATTCATTGATGAATTTTTATTTGTTACAATTTGTGTTCATTTGGAAAAAAGTCAAAGTTTTTTAGTATGGCTTTTTCATGGCTATCTCTAGTTGTACATAAGTTTGATTGATCTAGGTTCAAATAAAGTTAGGCAGTAATTCCCTTTTGCTGGCTACTGCTTCAGTCGTCCCTGCTTGAGCCACACATATCACATTACTACTGACTGGGTCTGCCTGCAATATAGACTTGAAGGCGACGAACATCCAAGTAGCTCACTCAATTCACTTTGGGCTATTTTTTCCCATAGTTCGGTGGAGAAATGAATTCATGCCTTTCCCAAGGACATTGATGTGATTGTTGCAGCCAGAATTTGAACTTGACTTGCTGTGTTCATTTTCTGTGCCGTTATCCACCTGACTACCCTGTACCTCCAACACAGATTTGATGGAATATTTTTATTCTCTTCAAAATGTCAACCACAAATATACTTTAAAAGTATTTTAACACTTACAATTCCTTGTCTAGTTCATGCGTATGAAAAAATAAATTTTTTTTGTATTGAATCAGATTTTTAGTTGAATTTGGGATTTTGGAATTTGGGATTTTGAGCCCTATATTTTTGAGTATGATATTTGCATCAATTTCCAACATTTTACATTTCCTCTCCAAAGTGACTTGTTACAATTTGTACTCTCTACCTGCCTTGTCTGTTCGCTCTGAGTGTTCTACTGTCTGGTAACTAACCCTCTCTACATGCAAGGGTCACTTTTCTTTTGCAATTAACTCGCCCTCTTATTTTACTTGATACCGGAACTAAATGATCATCTACCCGCTTACTTTCTATTCTAACCCCTGCTTTCTTTTGTTTCTCACGCAACCAAACTCACAATCTATCTTTCTTACTTCCACCGTTAGAATCCTTATACACTGTCCTTTTTCTCTCAACCCCTTTTCACAATCTTTCTCCAAATGTCTTTTTAATTAAGTGGATGTGACTGGCTATCTATCTGCAGGGGTTCCGAGCGACCACGTATCATCTTGTCAATAAATCTACTTACGATGTTTCTATAGTCCTTTTGGCGTCTGATAAAGGTTACTCTGTAATTTCTTATCTTTGATCAAGTATTCAAGTATACCTTCACTTATACTCACGCCAAAAGTATCTTTAACGAAAAAAATGCTATTTAAAGAAATATTCAAGAATATGATCTGGCTTGGATAACGCCCGACTACACTTGCGACTGGAGTCTTCAACTTTGTAGCATTATAGATAGGAACGGTCATTTGCCGGGTAAGGGACCCAGAAAATGATAAGAGATGCCGAAAGTTCAATCCATAGTAAACAACAAAATTTTTTTTTTTTTTTAATCTAAAAAATAAGAAAAAAGTAATACATTATCATGAAAAAATTACTCTGCTAAACCGAATTTTACCCAGATTTTCACAATCTTGCAAGTGAAGAAATGAATGTAAAACTGGACCGAACAATTATTCGATTTCGATTCCCATTTGGGGTTGCTGATTCCTACCACATGCTTTTTTTATTTCAAGAGAGACTAATTCTGAATCACACATATCATGGGGGCCTAATTTCAACACCTGGAGTTGGGGTGTCAAATACAAATCCGATACATAGCCTATACCTTTTTAGATCTAATCAATATCAGGATATGATTTGAACCATGTCTTTATTTGGGACAGGTGTTGGAATAAGACTTAGATTAAAAAAATTCCACCGTCAAGTCAAATTATTTTTCGGGGCGACCTTACATCAAACTCACAACAAAGATTGCCGGATGTCTTTGGCTACAAGACCAAATTTTTATGCTTTGGGGTCCAAATTAAGTACTCCAGTGCCAAAATAATTAAGTAACTTGAAATCCAACAAAGCTTGCAGGAAAAATAGATTAAAATAGAAAAAAATCATTTATTGATTTTTTATCAGATGAAGAATCATAAATCTTCATATATATATTTTTTTTGCCACAATTTACCACCATCTGAATTTTTGCTGCTTTTATTTCAACTAAACTCAGGCTGGTTTCCCATTGGCAGTGAGTGAATAAATTAACACCATGGAACGCAATAATGAATAAGTTCATGGAAAGAATAGAAACTGTAACCCTTTATTACGGAGGGGGCCTAGTTAATACCCAACCACTTTTACCATCAGGCTACAAGGATCTGTGGCAAGTCTGAGTCCTGTTTTGTAGTACCTGATAGGTCAACCCAATCTATTTATTCCTTCTATTAGATATAGTTTTGTAAATCATTGACAATTTTTTTACTACTATTTACATTCATCTCAATTTTTGTTGCTTTTATCGCAACTAAAACTCAGACTGGCTCCCTTCCAGCGGTGAGTTAATAAATTAACAGCACAGAATACAATTAATTTCCAATTGAAAATCAAATTCATGAGACTCTTTGCTGATGGATGACTAGATTAATGCCCCAACGCTGTTACCACTGAGCAACCGGAATAAGTAGCAAGCGCAAGTCCACATCAAAAATTTAAGCTTATCCCCTGAACCCGATATGTTCTGAACAATGTTTGTAATTAATTGATTGTTCAGTATCATCAATCCAATTCATTTATTCTTCAGATTATTTTTTTCAATTATTATTAATAATTTTACGGTACTGTTTACCTTCATCCCAATTTGTCACAGAATTTTGAAAAATCCCACCAGGTGTTTTATAGCAAAAAATGTCTTTAAGATTGACAAAACACCAGCTACGTTTTTACATTCCCAGGTAACTTATTAAAGAAGATAACTATATACTCAAACTCCGGAACAAATCATTAATAGAAATTGTACATTCTTTAATTTGATCTAATCAGCTATCTTAGATTTATATTGGCTAAATTCGAGAAAAATCCTATCCCAAAAATGGCTAATTTTGGCAAGTGTGGTCCCACACTTTCCTTCCCCCTCTTCTTCGTCTTCGCAAAATGTTCCTGGCAGTTTCATTTCCTTCATCCAAGTACCAACCTTCATTTAAGTACCAACCCAGCTTGTCGAGTCGGTCTGGCAGGCATATCTTTTTCCTCCAATATTATCAAATTACCCCACAAATGTGACATAATTTTTCTAGGAGGTAGCAATTACGCTCTTTAATTATTGTTTACGTAAAAAACAATATTGTTTGAGTGATAAAAAGGAATAAAGTCACATGAATTTAGCTGAACTTTTTGTAATATTTTCACTAAAATGAATAGACTTTTATCTCCATTCTGCCTGTATCTTTGAGAACCTGTAGATATTCCACAGTTCAAAAGCCACTGGAAACTTTACTTAAAGTATAATTTTTTTTCATTAAATCATCCTAAAAAGAAAACATTGCAACAAAATAAATCGTTTAGTTTGTTTTAGGGAAATGTAACATTAGAGGGAAGACGGAAAGATGAGAAAATTTCTTTTCAAAAAGCCAATATCTGTTAAAATGAAAAAAAATTAGACGAAATCTCTTTTTAAATGTCTGCATTATTCTCTCACACTTTGTTTCTTTATCTCTATCTATTTCTCTTTCTTTCGACGTATATTGTACACTCAGCAGTCAAGACCATCTTTATTTTTCCCATTCCTTCATTCAAGTACCTACCCTGCCTGCCAGGTATTTCAGTAGGAACACCTTTCCTTTTGTCCCCTCTCTTATTAAGTACCTGACAAAAGTGACATCATTTGATTAGAGGATAATGGTTACATTATTATTGGAATGATATAACTTTTGTCCACCAAAATTAGACTTGTGAGGAAATGTCATCAATGTCTAACTTGTCCAAATACAAAATCTGACACAAGGCCAATACATTGGGAGAAAAGTGCCATCATCTGTACATTTGAATTTGATATATAATCAATTTTGCTATACTTCAAGATATCGTAGTATTAATGTATTTGGTCAGTTTTAATTGAATTGTTGATATGTCATTGTGAATATTCCATGATTCAGATTCAGGGCTGAGTCTTTCATCATTTTCTAGTTTAGCATGAGGTGTAAAAATACAAAACCAGAAATTTTGTTGTTGATGATTATGACGTGTTTGTTTTTCCCTGCGGCACATGATGCATAAACTTGTTGAACAAGAACACAAATGTCTTTCTTTGTGTGAACAAGACCAGACCATTAAAGTCTCAAGTAACATTGAAAATGAGCCCGGGGAAAATACAATATCTTTTTATGTCATGTGTCGTATATATGTGTGTGTGTGTGTGTGTGTGTGTGTGTGTTCTAGGAGTTTCGACTACAGACTAAAGACTACAGTGGATAATTGTTTCAGAACAACAGATAATTTCATTTTTTTCGAATCTCAGGGCTTCATACGTATCCACAGACAATACTATGTTCAACAACAACTTGTTTACTGAAATATCATCAGAGTGCAAATTGTGTGTATGCAAGGTGTAAGCAATATTTATAGCATTAAATACAACAGCAAAGCGTATGTGACACTGATGGCTGATGCCACCTCAATATTTATCAAGGTAAGTATTGGTTGAATTGAAGGTAAATATACATAAAATGGTCATAGAAAATGTATCATCAACTCATTGACTATTGCAAATAAAGTCAAGTCTTTTTCTTGCCAATTAAAATCAGAGTTTTCATTCTCTTTAATGAATCTACTCTTCATTTCCTAAACACAAAGCTGTTCCTTCAAATGTTAAGAATTGATGCAAGTCTGTTTACATAAACTTCATATATTCAGCCAGTTTTAATTAATTTGTTGACTTTCTTGTCGTGTCAAGCATCATACCACCCATCTGGTTGAGTGGACCCTGGCCAGAAATCAAGAGGTTCTTATCAGTGCTTGAATCTTTAAGAACATGTTCCTTTTTCGGAGATTCTTAATCAATGTCATTTACTGCAATGTACGAAAGTCGACAAAGACAGTGAAAAATAACTCAGATTGAATTACACGGAGAAAAAAACAATAAGAATTTCAACAAAAATTGGAAACTGGTCTAGTTAGTCAGTGTACAGGAAAACCCAGTTATTAACAAAAGTAGCCTATCTATGGCCATAGCACCTTAGCCCCCGCAGGATCACACGCACTGCAATGTCCTCTGCGATTGGTTGCCAAATTACATCAGGTCGCGCAACTGGTACTGTTGGTATTCAAAATTGCTTGGACTTTCTGTACAGTTACGGCCAAATCACGTTGGATTCACCAGTTCTCGTACAATCACAGAAATTTAGCAGCATTAACTTCTCCGACGGGTGACTGTTTGGAAATACCAGGTTCCGTAATAATCCATTGTAGTCTATTACTTAAACCTTTCGAAACTCCTAGAACATATATACATATACATACACAATACTTCAAACATGTCTGGTAACCGATCTCTATATTACGCTCCAGAATGTAAGCAACAAGAAATGAATGGATGGCTTTCCGGTGTTAGTCAGCCACTAAATGAATGATACCTATATTTCAGAACTAAATTCAACAAAAATACCTCCAAATTTTAGTAAATAAGTAAAAATTTGTTATTTGAATTTGATATTAATCTGAAATGAATTTTACTTCTGTCAGACCGTTGTCAATCACGAAACCAAAAACTAAATAGACTACATCACAGCAGACAAGAGCAACACCGTCAGAGATATTCAGTTCCAAAGTCAAGTAAATGTAGGAGGTGACTATAGGATGATAAGATATAAAACTCAAATTACCACAAAGATAGAACGCAGGTAATGTATATCCACTTATGAAAAGAGCCCGCCTGATCATTCAAGCTGGGACCGAAAACAGATATGAACTCCTCTCTGTACCAGAAGAGAACATCAACGAGCTAAGCAACAATATAACAACCTCCTTAATTGAAATCGACAGTATGTTTAAACCAAAGAGCACACAAATCATACGTAAACTCTAAGAAGAAACCAAGAACCTAATGGAAAAATGCAGAAACCTCAAGTCACCAACAATAATCAAAAGTATCGATGCAGCAGAAGTGAACAAGACCACCCAAAAGAAACGAAGAGAATATGAAGGAAGATACACGATAGAAGTCATTGTAAGCATTCTCAAAGAAGGTAGGGGCTTCAGAACTGATAGAAAATCTCTCGGTATAGGGAGAAAAAAATAACAAGTGTGTTCGGAACAAATGGAGACTTGACAACGGATAGGGAACGAATTGTCGAACGCGCTCAGGAGTTTTACGAAAACTTCTATTCCACCAAACAAAGGAAACAGGAAAATGAAAAGGAAACACAATCAAATCGAGGATTTCCCAGATGATATTCCATAGGAGGGGAAGTAAGCCACCAAACAAATGAAGAAAGGGTAGGCCCTGGACCCGATATCATCACCATCGATTCACTCAAAAAAGTTGGAAAAGCTATCACTAAGAAACTAGCCATTCTTTTCAACTTATGCCTCAAACAAATTAATTATTGGAACGCTGCAATCATGATGCTGTTATACAAAAAAGGTAAACTTTGAATACCAATTAACCAACTCAACTGCAACCTCTTCACCAAAGTGAACATCAACCGAATCAACAAAACGCTAGATGAAAACTAATCACAGGAATAAGCTGGCTCCAGAAAAAAATATTCAACCATCGACCATCTCCATCGGGTGAAGCAACGGAAAGAGAAAACAGCAGAATATAGAATTCCACTTGCTGTAGCATTTGTTGACTTCAAAAATGCCTTCAACCCCCCGGACATCCCCAAAGTCATTGATGCAATAGTAAAACAAGGCGTAGACCCTGTATATGTCAGAGTACTGCAACATATCATAACAGTTTCTTCAGGCTTTATCAGGCTACATTTTCATCAAGGGAAAGGAGATTGGACAAGGTAATATCCACTCACCCAAACTCTCCACTGCTTGCCTTGAAATGATATTCTGAAATATTGACTAAGAAAACAAAGGAATCAGAATAGATGGCGAATACCTAAGTAACCTCAGATTTGCTGACGAAAATTGTCCTCTTTTTTATGAAACTTCATGATAAGCAAATAATGCTAGAGTAACTAAATGAAGAAAACAAGAAAGTTGGCCTCCACATGAACTTCAGCAAAATGAAAGTCATGTACAACTAACAAGGACACAACGATTAAAATCGAAAACACAGACCTGAAGGAAGTAGATCCCCATATCTACATAAGACAACGAGTTTCCATGAAATCCTCAAAAGAAATCAAGCGAGAAATCACAAGTTTTTGGTGGAGCAAGCTTGACTTTCAAAACAAAAAAGCACACTAATCCTAAAAAGAAGGGTATGCAACTAATGCATCTTCTCGAAGTTGACCTGAGAACCATGCAACATGCACATGGGAAAATCATGAAAGAGCACAGTATATTAGAGAAAAGACAGGAGCCCAAGATAATTAAGATGGTGTGGCGAACTAGACAATTTCAAAAAGTACTGGCTACGCGACGCCCATGATAAAGACGTAAGTGAAAAGGTTGATGTGTTTGTGTGTGTGAGTGCGTACGTCTGTGTTTACGAATGTATGTGTATGCATGAAGTGTGTGCACATAGCGTGGGATAGACTATCCAAATTTTCGTTGACATATGGGAATTGGTTCACCTTTTATACCTTATGAAGTTGACTACATGGAAAATACTTTATCTACTTATCCATTCACCTGAATGATTTATTGGTTAGATCGACCTTAACCCCGAAAACATTTCATCATATCTTTCTCATGAATACGCAACTATTCTCGTTGTTTCTACTACTACTACTACTACTACTACGACGACGACGACGACGACGACAACGACGGTGATGTCTGTATCTACAACCTCTACCACTACTACAAATACAAGGCAGCGACAAAATATTAATTACAGCGGCTACAGACCACTATAGGACTAACAGAAAGACTAGAGAAGCAAGAAACGAAAAGACAAAGAATTCATAAGCGGTGAAAAAACTACCCGGGCATATAAGAGAACAAATCCAAGGAATTACGGATAAATCGACAAGGACATGGCTGTGCAGAGGAAACCTAACAAGAGAAACTGAGCTGCTACTTATAACGGTCAAGATCAATGTCATAAAACCTAACAATATAAGGCCAAGACAAACAAGACACAAGAGAACAGTACATGTAGACTATGCTGAGATGAAGATGAGACAATCAAGTAGAGCAAATTGGCCCAGAAGGAATACAAAAGCAGGCATGGGAACTATGTGAGCAACTGCATTTCTTTTGCACTTTTTTTAGTGTTTTCGCTGGTCCCAGCATTGCCCTGATCTGGGCGTAAATTCTAATTCATCCTCTCTCGATTCCAATATTATTGGTACCGTGCCAATTGTGCCAATCATGAGCACTAAACTCCAAGGCTCACAGGTTTATCTTTCTCCGGTTGAGTTCCTGGCATGTTTCAATATTTTCTCTTTCCCTTTCATCTCCACCTTGTGGTCTATAAACACAGTTTCGACTGCTATCTTGTTCACAATCAGATCGTGTTTTCTGGCCTGGATACTGCATCGATCTGGATCTCGAAGTTTCAGTGTATTTTATTGATTTTACTTTTTAAAAGAGCTTCTGGTTTGTGCTCGTACCATTAGTCTACAACTGAGTGTTCTTCCCTGAGCTGTACAACTCAATAGTGGGTTATTTAAGCTTTTAGATGGGTGGTACAATAATTACGATTTCTTGAAAATATATAAAAATTGTAATTTCCATCAGAGACATGACAATAACTACCTGCATAAAGGCCAATGAGAGTATCTGGGACATTTGTCAATTTTGTTATATCGTCATCTAAACATTCGGGTAAAGTATACAAACCTATCCCACCAGGGGGGACAGTTGTTACGATCTGATTAAGTTAGTTCTTGTGTTAGTTAGTACAGATGTGATTAATATATTGTTTTAATTGAGAAATGCAAAATTTTTAACCAAACGGAGGAATATATATGTTCAAGTAAAAATTGAGAATATAATGACGTCCTGGTGAGACATGTGAAATCATATGTTGGAAAATATACCGAAATATTTCTACTCAAATGTGACTGACAGTGACACCATGCAATGGTGGAAGCAAACATTAAACAAGTGGTTCAACAAGCTCCTGTGTCCAACTTACCTCGTTGGCTCCTATGTTGGCTCAACTTCTTTTCTCATCACAATTAATATAGACAGTAAATAAGAAGAATGTTCACACTTATAACTATTTACCAGGTATCAACAGTGACCTCACTTGATTAAAACGTAAGTTTAATTTTCATGGTTATTAAATAGATATTCAAGATTTTAAATTCTAATTTTGATGCTAGATTTGATGAGTGATGAGGGGGATCAAATACATTTCAGTCAAAGAAAAATGTCAAAGGTCAAAGCTGACGGGTAAGTGTATAAGTGTACTCTGTGATTACTAAAACGAGTATCAATTGATAGTTTAAAAACTACATACGTGAATAAATATTATTGTTTACAAGCATTTGTTAATATTTTTAATTAAGGTTTTGTAACAACCTAGATGGGTGACCAACTGGATATAATAAGTGTCATAAGCAATAGAGGACCATACTATCCCGTTAAACCTCCAAAGGAGGGGACTGATCTTTGCACTACATTCAATTACGCAGTCAAAGCCTCGCTCCCCACCGACCCACTACCTGGCTTGGCTGCAAGAAATGAGGTGAGTGAAGGTGACATGACAAATCTCTGAATGAGAGGATAAAGGCTAAGTGTATAGGACACAAAAATCACACAAATGTTAAAATGAAGATGAAAGCATCCCACTGAGTTTTATTCAAAGAAAATATTGAAAAATGGAAAAATAATCCGACGCCAATGGCATTTCGTCACGACTTCACCGAAATAAGTTTTAAGCAATAGGAAGAACGGAGCTGTATGACACTGGTTCCCAACCATAAGGATGTGAACCAGTACCAAGCCGCAAAGCATTGCCACGATAAAAATGTCAATATTGCATTTTCTTTGTATAACAAGAACAAATTCATTTCCTTGTATCTCAATATTAAACTCGTATTTTGTGTAGATAGCTGAATTCTGTATCGGCATATTCGTCCTCACTACAAAGTATGTACTGCCTGGCCGCAAGGGAACGGTATGATTTAGCGATATTTATTGGTGAAATAAATTCAAAATAATTTTCTTAGATCTTGATCATAAATTCATCACATAAACCCTTTTAAAAACGAAATCGAATTTATAAGTCACTCACTAATGACTTATGCCGCTCTTCTGTTCACCGGTTCTCAAGAATATTATCAATATTAAACCTATCCTCGGTGCAAAAACGTTGGAGGCCCTCATCTTGTCAACCTTTATTAGCTAAGATCTGTGGATGATATTTTTATTGCAGTTGCAAGTTCGTTTGTTTTTTATTTGCTGATTTATCACGTGCTTTAGAAATAGATACGGAGCACATGTTGTCTTTTCTGCTTATTGAGCCAACAGTCACATTTGAGCAAACATCCGCCTCTCCTTTTACCTCTCCTGTTGGTCTGTACAACTATTTGAGAAATCTTTTCTTCAATTTGCAACAACTGAATAGTTCTTTGAATTGCTAAGTCTTACTGTATCTCTCTCTATATTTTTAACAAATATGTGGAAATGAAGAGAATTTAATGCTGAAATGATAATGGAAAAAGGGAAGCATGTATGAAATTCCAAGACATTACTAGATTTAAAAACTAGTTTTTTTTTAAAATATCATGACCAAATGTCAAAAAATTATTAAGAAAAGAAATTTTCAGTTTGAATCTGCAACGTTCATTTTATTAAATTTCGGTTGATAATTTTCTGATAAGGAGTAGATTTATCATCACAGGAGTTCAGAATTTGTGAACATTTTCCTCATATCATCTATATCATTTGATTCTCAAAGTGGTTGCTAGCACCCCCTTGGGTGCGATGGGAGATTCAAAGGGGGCGGGAAATCAAAGGGGTTACGAGGAGGATCGGAAAAAAGAATACAAATCGACACCTTTTATGCATGTGAAGAGATGAAATTAACATATTTTTGATTTTTCTGATTTAAAGAATTAGAAGATTCTATCAACTTATTCAAATAATCAAAATTTTGAAAGGGTTACTTCGATTCAATTTTCCACGTATTATTTTCGATTGACTTTACGGGGGAAGGGCAATGACGGTCTAAAAAGGGGGCGCTAATCCAGAAAAGTTCAAGAAACGAATTCAAGAATTTATTTCATAATCAAAAAGAAGATTTCCCAAAAAGTATCTAAAAGCACTTGATTAATTGATTTAAAAATAATTGATGTGAAGAATGAGCCTGATCTAATGAGGCCAATTTTTTTATTTTCAAATTTTCTTCATCCCCATTCGCCAATTACCTTCCAAACCCCCTTGAATCTTCAAGCACCCAAGGGGTGGTAACGCTTACTTTGCAAGGACATAGTTGAAGTTGGGATAGGGGCTTATTTAGAATCACTGCCCTGCCCCACCTCAATCTCCCGAATTACGATTGAACTTTTAATAGTCATCGTTTACGTTTATGAATCTTATTTCATTCATCCGGTACAACCCTGAGTAAAGGACAGATACTTATTATTAATCTTACCTGTACTAGATACCACTAACGACTGCAGTGAGCACCTGGACACTGACTGTCTCAACTCCTAAATATTGTCTCTGTTAATAATACTTGCCACGACTGCTACTACCATTAAAAGAGCGTCAGCTTTAGACCAACCCCCAGTAATTCATCACCTTCACCTGCCACAGTATTTCATCACCCTCAGTTTGTTTTTTTTACATTCAAGTAGATATCGGTGAAATTTATTTATACGTGTAACTTTGATGCTGAAACACGATTGCTTGGAGCGCTTATAAAATAGTTTTATCATTATAAAGTAAAATATAAGCAAACAGAAACTGAGTCCCAAAGCGAATACCTAAATATAAGGTAAGATTTTGTAAATCCCATTTGTTTTTCTGTTTCTCATTTATTCATCGAAGTGTTCACCAAACTTTTTCGGACTACTACCTCTTTTTAGAGCGTATTTAATCACCCTTCTGAAAAGTCGGCCAAGCATAATACATTGAAAATTGAATGTAGATTTTTTAAACTTGTTTTCCTATCGTAACAAGAACAATCCACAACGGAACCGAACTGGGACAAACTGATAAATCTGACAGCAATTATCTAACACAACTAAGCCACTGCTTATTTCATTCAATGGGTTCTTAGCAAATCTGAGGTTATTCGCCATCTATTCTGATTCCTTTGTTTTCTTAGTCAAGGTTTCAGAATGTCATTTTATGATAGGCAGTAGAGAGTTTGTGTGAGCAGGTACCTTGTTCAGTCTTCTTTTTCTTGTTGAAGATGTAGCCTGATGAAATAACTGCTGTGAAGCACTTTGATATATATATATATATATATATATATATATATATATATATATATATATATATATATATATATATAGTAGGTTGTGGATTCGCTACTATTTATTTCCAGCTCTACTCTAAAACAACTCAACTCCATGAGTAAAAAGTTGTATGTATCGAGCACTCAATGAAATAAATACATTACATTTCAGAAGTGGCTTTATATTATTGATATATTATTATATTATGTTAAACTGCCAGCCTGATTTGTACCACACACACACACACACACACACACACACACACATATATATATATATATATATATATATATATATATATATATATATATATATATATATATATAAAACAAATCTCACCATTGAACATTAATCAAGTATTTTTAGATTACAAAGTCTTCAGAGTGATCTCCAACCGAATCAAAACGCTAGATGAAAATTAACCACAAGAACAAGCTGGCTTCAGAAAAAATTTCTCAACCATCGACCATCTCCATCAGTTGAAGCAACGAAAAGAGAAAGCAGCAGATTATAGAGGTCCACTTGCAGTAGCGTTACTTTAAAATATTTACTATATATATATATATATATATATATATATATATATATATATATATATATATATATATATATATATATATATATATATATATATATATTTCTTTTCGTTGCTTCAACTGATGGAGATGGTCGATGGTTGAGAAATTTTTTCTGAAGCCAGCTTGTTCTTGTGGTTGATTTTCATCTAGCGTTTTGATTCGGTTGGAGATCACTCTGAAGACTTTGTAATCTAAAAATACTTGATTGATTAATGTTGAGATTTGTTTTATAATGACTTTATGTTGATTCAGTTGTGATTGAATCATTTAGATAAATTTTAGAATTTTTTTAAATCAGAAGAACGGAAAATATTTAATTTATTTCAAGATTTAAACAGCTCTACTGTAAAATCAGCTCTTCAGATTTACGACTATATGAGTAGGACGTATTGGTTTGTGTATTTCCCCCTTGCACCGCTTGTTTTCCTGTGTGCTCGTCGCTACCTTCCCCTTTTCTTTCGGATCTCCAGTCTCCCTAAGAGGGATGACTGATTTATTGCTGGATCAAAAACCTCAACATAGTTTACTGAGGTTATAACCATTTTTTTCAATCAATTACTTTTTTTACTTATTGTCCCCAGCGGGAAAAGCCAGGGACTATCATTTGCTCTGGTTTTCTGTCGTGGTTATATTGTTTTCCTAAATTGGATAACTCAGTTATTCTTGCACTATTCATAAACAAATACGTTATTTTAGTTTACAATCGGGAACATTTCCCAAATTTTGACAGATTTTGCTGAAATTCGGTTATAATGTTGACCAAAGCCCTTGAAATTAAATATGGTGAATTATGGTCGATACTATTGTTTGTTCACATTTATGTGTAAATATCCATGTTCCTGGGCACTTAATCACAGAAAATATACAACTCTCTCTCTCTCTCTCTCTCTCTCTCTCTCTCTCTCTCTCTCTCTCTCTCTCTCTCTCTCTCTCTCTCTCTCTCTCTCTCTCTCTCTCTCTCTCTTCACCTTTTTTTCCATCTATTTGCCTCAAGGCAATTCTATTTTGAACAAAAACTCTTCTTAATTATTAATTAGTTTGACTTTGTTTTTCTATCTTAACAAGAATGACATGAACAATCCTCGCCAAATTAAGGGAAGAAAAATTCAACATTCCCCTACCGTGATTTAAAATCATGACCAACTGATAGGTAGTCGTGCCACTGATTCAGCTATATTGACATACCTATCTAAATTTAAGCTAGAAATACGCAAGTGCTTATATCATTCTAATAAATACATTTATGAAAAATGAAATTATACAGTGCCAAAATGACAAGTTATACATATTTCACATTTACCTTTATAGTTACGTAAGGGCTTATTTCATTCTAATAAAAAATGGATTCATACCGAAAAAATATTTTTATAATTTCTTATAAAAAGTTGCAGTAACTATTTTCAGTCACAATAGGTGTCGCAGTGTGAGGCACACGGGGGAAATTGTTAGACCCTCCCCCGGCTTGCCAGGCCTTACGAAGCTTCGTTTTGCTTATGCCACCTGATATTCCCCAATTGACACCCATATAGGTACTGATTTGGCTGTAACCTCTTTGCCTCGAGAACCCCCCCCCCTCAACCCTGATCCCTAGAAGCGGAGAGACATAGAGTACCATTTTTTCAAAAGTACTGTAATGTCCCTGCAGTGTATTGAATCACGGCCGACCAAACTCTGGTTCGATAAGCCGTGATTCAATCCACAGCTTGCAACCTTCAAGGTAAGCAGCCTACTACGACTAATATTTCTCCTGAGATATTTTTCTTTTGCCTTGCTTGTATTCTATCAGATGCTTATTGATAACACTATTTTTATTTCCTCTTGCATTTCGCTCAAAATATTTTTACAGATCATGTGAAGTATATTCCAATGTGGTTAAATGGCCATAGGTTTTTGTCAAACTTCAGGAGAGCGTTGACTTTATTTTTCTCTCCTAACAACAATGACAATTCGAAACTTCCGGTTAAGACAGAAAAATGAAAAGTTTAGAATGATGGATAGATAGAGTAGGGGAATGACAACAGATTTTTTACCTACGTCAGTAACTAACGAAGGAAAAGAAGAGAAAAAAAACGAGAGAAAGCAGAAAATGGAAAGCTATGGGCATAATTTTTCAGTTGATGTCTACATTGCCTCAAATTATATCTAGAATCATCTAGATTTTCATGCAATTTATCTCAAAAAAGTATCTAGATACTATTTACTATTTATGTTTTTATAAAAGCCGAAATATTTTAGAATCTTATAATCTTCTGTCAGAGTAAAGTATTAATTGTTATTGTATGTAAAGGTTTTCTGACACAATTGATGACAGAATAGAATAGGGAAGTGAGATTAGTATTTTCTATTGAGAATATTCTATCAGAATTATGAAGCGATATGCATATCGTCAGTACCAAAGTCCTTACAGTCTCGTGCAGATGACTCGGTGTTTTCAAGAAAATAATATGTGTGAGGCTGACGGGCTTAATCATCCCGAGGAGATATGTCGGTATTTCGGACTACACGTAGTTACAGACAAGGGTATCACTAAATACAATGAGTGTAAAAAGTATCTGATACATTTCAAAAAGTTAATTTTACCATACTTATACACCTTCTAAATGGCAGAATTTGAACCGAACATTCGATTTTTGTGCATAACTTTTTAATCGTACACCTTGTTTCAAAATTAATTTGGTTTTCAAAATTCTCAATCGTTGGTCCAAATTCTGACAACTTGAAGCGTAAGTATGTTGAAATTGTTTTTATGTTTCGTAATTTTTTTTCACTCACTGTAGACGGGTAACTCTTTGTGATTTAAGTGACTGAAGTTTCCTTACCTGAATTTGTTTGACGATATCGCAGTAGACTACAACTATTTGATTCACATTGAATTTTCGGAATCAAAGTTCTGACTACAATGGAAACGTTAATTGAAATAGATGCCAATCCAAACTTTGCCCTCCAGATAAGTCAAAAGAGTTTTGGTTCGAGTCAATTTAGAAATCTTCACTTCTGGTGAGAATTAATTATAGATATTTACTAAAATAACAGGATTACGATAGCCGGAATGGAAGATAAGAAAATTGTGCTTCGCCAATCTTCCAAGCATAGAGAACGAACTAGCCACGGAAATCGAATCATGGCCAGACTCAAACACCAACCATTCTCACTTCTTATAATTATAGAGGAAGCCATTTATGATAAACCTGGATAATGTTATAAAACGGTTATTATCGAAAACAGTCGTACCCAAATACCTTATCTAAAATGAATTGAAAATCATTTTTTGAATTATTATTCATAAGTTGTTCATAATGATGAATTTAAGAAGATAACGGACTCATAGCAATGAATGTAAATTCATAACAATGAACGTAAATTGTTTCAACTTATATACCTTTTATTATCGGGTGTTGTTATCTGAAATATCCGATCCAAAGGTGATTACAATAAGCGGCTTCTTCTGCAAATTAGCCACCAAGCAGGCCATATACATTAAATGCTAAGCTAACTTTTTCTAAGTATTAACTGAACCTGGATAAGTTAATTAGAAACCTGTAACCAAGCCTGTTACCAAAACCATCAACATGGGTTTCTTCACTTTTTAAAGTCGGTCTTACCGGTTGGCTGGCTATGTATGCATTTATGTAAGTACCACGCGTACAGACTGCACCGAAGGCCAAAAAAATAAACATTTACATCTTATGTCTAGAAAAAAATACATAATCCCTCCCTCCCTCTCTATAGATTTTAGCGGGGGTTCAATTTGCAATCTAAGTGTATGCAAAATTGATACCTTAGTTTTTATCCAGTGGCATTCACGCTAGTTTTTTCAAGTTTTAAACCGTTTAATAATCACAAAGGACAAGAATTGAGTAATTCACTGATCATATTTTCCATCTCTAATTAATCACCTCCAACACAGCATGCTAACAAGAGACGTTGACAGTTTCTATGGAGTGATTAACAGAACTGTTCTGAATTTATTCGAGCATCAAATTCAGATCAGTTTTCATTTCCTCGTCAGTTGCACTTCATGCTTCAGTGAAGTTAAGCTCAAAATTAGAAATCCATCGATTTACAGTAGAGAGAAGTGGAGAATAAGTTCTCGGTGAGACTCGAACACGCTTCTCTTTTGCCACAGGGGAGCCTGATTTTCTGCATCAGCTGTATTAACCGAATTAGGAAAATTCAACAGTTTGCATATGATAAAATCTAACGTTTGGGTCTACTCTCCATCCTGATCTCTCAGACGCCATGTTTGTTTTGGTCTCTTGCACTAATTGTATCTTTTCCTTGTCCGTAGTTGTAACGTAACGTTTAACCAAGGTTCCCTGCGACAAAGAAGCCATGAATACGATTCTCAACGAGAGATTATTCTTTATTTCCGATCCACGCTAATAAGACCCTGTCGAAAATCGATGGCCATCGTCAAGTTGTGATCAAAATGGAAAATAACAATTAAAAATTACGATTTGGATCTTTTTTTTTTAATTTTAAAAATTAGTATGAATCGTTTCATGCTTATACTACAATTGAAGGTGTAGCAGGATTAGGTACACACGGGTAATTGTTAGTGAGACTAGGTTCTGGATTGGCCAGCTTGTCGAAGCTTCATTCTGCTTACAGTACCCAGCATTCCCCAAAGGTCATTCATCTAGCTATTGACCTGGCTTAACGTTGATCTCACAAGAATCGGTGTATCCAATGTTATTCGGCCATAACCTTCGGATGAGAGGTTTCCCAATCCTAGTCCTCTGCTGAGAGAAATTGAGTACCATTTTCAAAGTTTTTTTGTTTGAATCGGCGATGGATTGAACCAGGGCCTACCAAATTACAAGTGAAAACTCTACGGCTGGGCCTCAGTGATCAGTATTATAAGAATTATTGGCCTTAAAGTTTTTAGAAAATTGACAGTGGCAACTACTATCTTAATACTTGAGTGTGCGTAAAAATGCCTTTTCCTTGTTTCTTTCAATCAACAAAAAAGTTCCCCATTCTTGCGCCTTTTTTTTTGTTTTGTTTTTTTTTGTTAGAGTGAATCAACTTTTTCTTCTTTCGGTGGAAAAATCTCTTGTCTGTCTGTCAAAGTTGTTGACAATCCACATTCCGACAACAAAACAACAAGCCGAAAGTAAAAATATACGGTAATGACGGTTGAACCCAAAATGGTGGAATTTTTACAATTTAAAAAGCGTTGGACACCAACAACTGACGAAAAAAGTCCTTCATCTTCTTTCACTTACCTGCCTCAAGTAAACACGTGGGCAACACATTAACCTTTCAGGTAACCCGTCACGTTGTACTAATTACAATGCAAATACAGCACAGTAGTTAGAACAACAGTCTGTTGTCTGGTTGACCTAAGGCTCAAGTGATAATGCCAGATCGGAATCGGTGAAATTTACCTGCTATAGAAGGAACCTTGAATGTATCGTCTTCTCCGCTCATCAAGCGTGTCGCAGGCTCAGGCACACACGGGCAATAGTTAATAAGACCCACTCCCGGCTTGCAAGGCATGTCAAAGCTTCGTTCTGCTTACAGCAACTGGTATTCTGGTATCCTGGTATCGGTCACCCATCTAGATACTGGTCAGGCTCGACGTTGCTTAACTCTACTGATCTTACGATAACTGGTGTATCCAATGTGATTTTGCCATAACTTTTTAACTTCGGGGAGAGAATCAAAGCACTTGTGCTGAGTGTTTAGTGGAGAGTCATTGAGTTTAAACATTTGATATGACTTTGCGATGGATTGAACCGCGGCTCATCGAATAAGAAGCGGGCACACTATTACTGGGCCAGGATGATCGGCACCAAAGACAATACGATGAAAAAAAGATAAACATGATAGGATATCACACTACGAGCGATGGTTCTGAATATGATGGTCATTTTTATCCATTAAACCAGTGCAGGACCATTTGGGCATCACCAATGACCCTGGGTATGTGAAACGCAATACAGCCTGACGGATCCTACCCCTCTTCAGGTTGGTCTACTAGACTGGTTGTAAATTATACCTTGAAAGAATAGTTTGCCCAACTATTTATTCATTCTAGTCACAATCAGTGTAGTAATGTTTAGCAATCTTGTGATGCTGACAGTAATAAGTTCGATCTTCATTGTGTGCCCCACTCCTGTAGCCTTGCGTCAAGCTAAGCTGTATATATGCTGTAAATACTGAAGTATAATATACTTGATATTTGCTAAATTTAGCTTGGTCTCTCACAAGGCCACGCCTAGTGATGATCGAACTCATTACTGTGGTAATGGTCAGCATCACAAGCTTGTTAACCATTTCTACATTGATTGTGAAACTAAAGATTTCAGGAAATTACTGAAATGTTCAGGGATTTCTCAAAATACCTTAGGATATCACGAAATTACTAGTTTCACAATATCACTGTAACACAGACACATGCAAGACACAAAAATTAGCCAAAAGTAAAGGCCAATGGGAAAATCTCGAATCTATCTCTTCTCTAACCCATTGCCCAGCTATGGGTAAAACAGCAGGGCAGATCGATCTTAGGAAGGCAACCGGTCTAGGAGAAGGACAA
Source organism: Thysanoteuthis rhombus (assembly GCA_963457665.1). NCBI lineage: Eukaryota > Metazoa > Mollusca > Cephalopoda > Oegopsida > Thysanoteuthidae > Thysanoteuthis > Thysanoteuthis major. The sequence continues at coordinate 20,085,720 of OY735239.1, read as the reverse complement.
CTCAGATTCCAAACAAGGGAGTGGAGACCCCTCAAGGTGACTTGACTCCCTGAGTTCCTGCAGCCAATTTATTGCCAGACATATTGCTCCCTGCTTTCCTCTGGCCTACATCAGCAAGGTCAAGAAGGAAACCCTGACAACTGGGTATCCCAGGATCTTCATACACTTCGCCCAGGCATGCGCCTTGGGAGGGCAACTGCAGTGTCGTTCTTCTGTTCTATTTCTGGTGAAGATAAAATGAAAAATTCCGGCTTATTATGGCGACTTTTTTTTTCATCACAGTTGTCGGAATATCGATTTTTCAAAATAATCCTGTTATTTGAGTGTCACATGTACACATGTGTCTCAGTTTTAGGTAAATGCTTAAAAATAAAGGAACTATCTTTCTATAGCATTCATAAAACTCAGAGTTTGATAAAATGTTAAAATATTCCCGTAAAATTAGAATAATAAAATGAAATTTTAAAAGTTTTCGCATGTCACATATAACCTTCGGCGTGTCATGCTGACAAGCGACGCTGTTACTGACAGAGGCTCATAAACACCTGGGGCTAGTAATGACCTGGAATGTCTCTAATTAGTGCAAAAGTCGCTTGATAATTCAGGATATTCACACTCATGCACAACACAACACTTACATTACACAAAACAATTGGAAATATAAAATTAGTTTGTTGGGTTTTTCCTAAATGTTATTTAATCACGAATCGCCTCCAGGCAAATAGTTATTTAATCACATGTCAAAAAATACACGAGACTTTCAGCCGATTTTTTTTCTCTCTCCTTCTCAGACCAGTGCGTTTATAAAATACATTTATGGAAAGTAAGAAGTGTCTCAGCCAAATGTTTCGTCTTAGTGGAAGAATCTATCGTTTCGGACAGAGAAACAAGCCAGTTCATATATATATATATATATATATATATATATATATATATATATATATATATATATATATACGAGCTTGCTTGTTTCTCTGTCCATTCAGTAGTGTCAGAACCAGCTTCTTGGGCACTGTAGTGGAACAGATACTACACTTTAATCCATGCTGAAAAGGCCAGAGGAAGAGGTGCATGTGTAGAGGTTGGGTATTCACGTATAATTATATATACCCAACTCCTACACATGCACCCCTTCCTCTGGCCTTTTCGGCATGGATTAAAGTGTAGTATCTGTTCCACTACAGTCCCCAAGTAGCTGGTACTGACACTACTGAATGGACTGGAGATGGTGTGTGCACCGGTGCAATAGGTCAGCGAATGAGGTTATACTGAGGCTGCGTATTGCTACGTGCATCAGGAACCTTCGGGTTCCCTTTCTATTACTCAGCCCAGCTGCAGGGAATATGGCACCCCGGGGCAACACTGTTCGGAACAGGTCGGGCGCGTGCCTGACGCTTTCGTGGCGGCGGTTGCTTTGGTTGCTTAGTAAACCAATGCTGCATTGGCTGGAGCTATTTTTCCAGGGTGTCTCCCTATTACCTCACGTAAAGCCTCGACCTTGTGTCACATTTTCTCTGGTGGGAGAGTAAATAAATAGCACCCACACACACAAGCACAATTTTTGCTTCGTACACTGGCTGGTCTACAGGGCGTAGTGCAATGAAGAAAACAAGAAAATATATCAACACATGGAAGCAAATGATATTTTATATAGATCTGATCAAATTAAAAAAAAGGGGGTTACTCGACCAGTGAAATCGTAAAACAGAATAGAGAATTTTCAGAAGAAATTGTTTGTTCTTTCAATCAATAAGATCTTTGTTTCCTTTGTGAAAATGTAATTTTAGGTTGGTAGATTTTATGGTGGTTGCTTCTATTTATGATGTAACAATAAAGCTGACCCTTGCTTGCTGGCCGTCATACGAACGTCTTACATACAAAAGCATGGCTTCGAAATACCTCACTTGTGAAGCAAAATTTGTGTGGGAGGTATTCATGAGTAATTCTGTTTAGATAGTTTCACGTTTTTGAAAATTGATAGCGAATGATCGTACTATGGACGGAAAGTAATTGTCTAGTTCAGTATTATAGCTACATCGTTAATGAAACGCCTACACCCACCCTACGTCCCAACTATTTCAAAACTGACACTTTGCCTAAAGTAATGGGGGTATAATGGGAAGTAAAAAAAATTAAACGTGAAGAAATTATTTATACGTTTTGCTTTGTTTTTTGTTTGTTTTTTGCTTTGTTTTTTTTTTTTTGCTTTCACAGTTCAAATGAATTTTAACCTAAAAAGCAATTAAATAAAATAAAGTGGCAGTAATTAGTAGTTAGAAATTAATAATAATGATTGATAATATCATATGTAAAGATATAAAAAAACAATCGATAAGTGACATAGAATAAAACAGTAAATATTTCCAGAGAGAGGAACAGTACACATGCACTTTTAAAAATGTCTTTGAAAAAAAAACAATACATTCGAATTTAAGGTGATGTGACTCCTATTTCTTTCACAGCAGCCCACAAATTTAAAAGAGTAACTATTTAACTCTTGATGACAGAATCGTGAATAATCAAACCCGTGAAATTGGAGGGCCAATCATTACTTTGAAAAGTGTAAATAGCCTTATTTGTTCAGTTTGAAGAAGTGAAGGGGAGGGATGATCGAATCTGATCATGGTTTTGACCGTTTTGTTCGGAAAAAGGAGATCGTCGAATTTGACAACGACTAGTTCACAAATATTTCCTGATTTTCTTATCCTCCACCCCTGGAAATTTTTTATCATCAACCCAAATGTCTTTTGGAAAAGGGGGTCGATTTACAATTTTGTTTTAGCTTTTTTCTCTTCTTTTGAAACACCCATTTTTTTGCAAAAATATCTCCAAGTGATTCAATAATTTATTTATATCTATTCATCAATAAAATAATAATTTTTGTGATTACTGTATATAATTAAAATTCTATCGTTCTTTCATTTAAATTCTTTTATTCTCTTCTCCTCTGTGCACCGTTTCTGACAACGAGTGAACTAGGGTAGTGAGACTACCAAAAAACTTACAATGTCAGTTGCTTTTTATATATTTTTGCCCCTTTTGTGCATATGTAGTCGTTTTCAACAATGGTTAAATCGAAAGTTATGAAGTCGGGTTTGAAAATTCTTCCTGATAATAATAGTATGCAGAATCGATTAAAATTCAAACAGATCACTGGAACCAATCTTTGGAGTTACGGGCTAACAAATCCTCACACTTCTCCGGTTTGCGATAATAAACAAGTTCGATCTTTCTTATTAATGACACAAAGATTATTACCAATATTAAGATTTATTTTCTATCGTGGTAGATCTTAATTTTATGCCTCGTTCGAATTTCTGTTTAAAAATAACACAAATTCTAAAATAACGCTTCAACTGCTGCGGTCGCAAAGGGTCATTCGATGAATTTATAATTTCAAGTGTATTTTTCTTTTGAAAAATTGGCAGGTCCTGTTTTTTGTTTTGTGAATTTTTTGTAGTTTCAGCTTTGCAGTTTAGTTGTATATGGACTTGCAATGGGCATCATTTTCTGACAGGGAAGTATAGGCCTTGGATGATACCCGAATAAGACCGTTTGAATAAGAATAATTTATTTCCAATGTTTATAACTAAAGATAGGTCTGAGATCGGTCTCTGTTGACCTCGAATGTCTGCTAATGTTAACCTATGTCGATTTTTACTGATTCTTCATGCCAAATATTAGGTCAAGAGTTACGGACAAACAAACAAAAGGCTCAAATATCAGCATAGATACATCTTGATGTCTAACTATCAGACTTATTCGCCATAATAGTGCAAACGAAAAAGTAGGTCCACGGGAACTGTCTGGATTATTTCGCCACCTGTCTTTTCTTAATCCATGAAGTGTCTATCTTATGATTTTCCCAAAGCTGAAATGATGTCCCATAGGGTCCATTTTCATCTATATATTTTTCTGAAATCCTTGGGTCATAATTGTATAGAAAATGCGTTAATTTGTCTTTATGTATTGTTTACTTCAACAGATATGTGATTTTCTATTTTTGTGTCCTGATTCGATTAGATTAGGGTTCCAATGAACTCGGTGGTGGGGCAATGTTACAACCTATCTACAGATAGAACCATAGAATAGACGATTCAAGGATTAAGAAAAAACAGATTATAGGACAATTAGTTGATATCTATATATGAGAAACTTTAATCAAATTTTCCAACAACTTTTCGCTTTTTTCTTTGGATTTCCTCGGGTCAGAATTGTATGGGAAAATATGTCCATTAGTCTCTGTACGGTGCTTTTCCATTTTCTATCTTTCCAATGTCCAAGTTTAGAACTACACAAATATATGGTTAAAAATGAACCCCATGGGACATTATTTCAGTTTGGGGACTGGCAGAATCATAAAATAAAAACTTCAAGGATTAAGAAAAAATAGGTGGCGAAAACAAATGGGGTTAAATCTACTTTTTCGAGTCAATAAATAATAAAAGTCTGTTTTATGTTTCAGATGCTCATCTGTCTAAGTAGTCATATCAATAACTGTTCACCCAGTGAATTTTCACTTAATGTCATCATACGATTACACTATCAACAATAACAATAACTAGGAAGCAGTTAGATAGTACATACCTTTGCCAACTCTGTACAGTAACTAAAACTGAATAAAAATAAAATACTGAAAACTAGGTACAGAACTTGAAATGTAGAAATATTGAATTACTTTCCTTTAAAATCTAAACTTAGCCTTTTTAATGAATGTCATTGTTTAACAGCTTTTCTTGCATAAAAGTATCTTTCAATCGAAAGCAAATTTCTGGTTACGCCTCAAAATTCAACCAAACTCTTCCGTAGCCCATGGCCCAACTTAGAAAAAATACTGAAATTCATTGAGGACTCTTTGAGATATCATTTGGTAAAAACAAACATACAGACACGTCATCTAACTTCTTTGGCAGAGATAATGACAAAAAGAAGAATATCAACAATGGTAGAAACCATAACATAATGATTATACTTATGTTATTCAATGTAGGGCAGAAATAACAGAAATCTAAAAGCAAATAGAAACATTACAAACTACTATTATACTGCAATTATTTTACCATTTAATTATTATTCGATCAAGTATTGTAAATCATTATTATTTTCCAAATTTCCAAACTCTTAAGATAACTTTATCGTTACTCGCTTACCGAGCCACTCAGTAGGCTGCCAATGAATAAAAGATCTATCATTGTGTTTTCATTTACAGATATTTTGTATGTGCTCGGGTTTTTTTTTCTCATACACTCCTAATGGAACATAGGATCGCATTGCAGCTTTAGTAGGAATTATATTTCACAGTGTGAAGCTGCTAGCAACAGATGGACTGCCTCACTGGGCTAAAGGCTCCAACTCCGTTATTATTTCTCCATCGTTTTGAGAATCCTGCTATTCATTAATGATATTATCTTGCTAAAAAAAAAAATGGTATTTAAATTCAATATTGTGATAATATCTGATCGATGTGTTCTTCAGTTATACTTCTTGGAGGTTTTGTATGCTGTGTTCGACTATTATATTTTACATCCGTAGGAACAAAGATTATCATAACTTCTGATTTACGGTGTGAAAAGGGATATGAAGTACACTTCAATGTTTATGCACAAAAACAGTAAAAAGATTTTCAGAATGCAAGTTTTCACGGTGTTTTTTGGGTTTTTTTGGTTTTTTTCATGTTTTGAACAACTCTGGTGGAAATGTCGATCAATTGCAAATGTTTTTTTTTTAATGGCAGCTATTTTGAATTAAATATGGCAACTGCACTTTTGGTCAGATCGTATGTTTCGGTTTTATATGAAAAAGGATTATAGAATCTATCAGTATGAAAGTTTTTCACACTTTTTCTTACATTTTGAGCGATTCTGAATGAAATCTCACCCAATTGCCTGTACTAACTTTAAAACTTGTCTAACAAAAAGTACTCTCTACACCGACCCATAACAATTTTTCGCGTTTATTATGTTGATCAACAAAAATTGCTCTTCGAACGATACCAAATTTAGCTTTTATATGTTAAACTTCCAGGTAAGAGTATTTGGCCGCTAGGATTAAAGATACAGAAAAGTAATTTGGAAGAGTCCATTGCAAAGAGATTGGCGAATTGTCGAGCATCTCGTTCTTTGTTCTGTCACTTTTTTCATTTTGTTTTGTTGTAGTTTTCTCGTTTTTGCAAATAAATATTGAAAAAATAAATACATATACAGGGTGTTTCAAAAATATTTGTCACTTATTAAACATTTATTTCTGGATAACTACAAATGAAACTTAAAACTCGCACCACAATATAGTGAACATTGTAAGTTTTGGGGTGGTATTTTTAATGACTCAACATGTGAACTATTGGTCAGACGGCAAACGTCAAATTGATAATTTATTTCATGTTTAGGAGACTGAACTGGAATTTCTCTTCACTAAATCGGTGTGGGGGATAGAAATTGTGGGGTAGTTTTTTTCCACTTTTAGCGGTCGAAATTCAGGGTAATTTCATTTTTATTTTTGAGGGTCAAAATCGAGTGGGAGATTTGTTTTGTTTTTTTTCCCCCATTTTTGTGAGGCAAGTCGAAAGGGAATCATCATTTTATTTTCTTCCTTTGTAGATGTTAAAATCAAATTTGGAACTTTTTTCACTTTTAAAGGTCAAAATTTGGGGGAAATTTCCACTCCCATCTTTAGAGATCAATTTTTTTCTCTTTTAGGGGTCAAATGAAGTAGAAATTTGTTTTCACTTTTTTTTACTTTAATAGATCAAAATCGGCAGGGGGGCAATTTCAAGGGCTGAAATCCAATTGATTTTTTTCTTACTTTAGGAGATCAAAATTCGAGGGGGAGTTTTCTTTTCCCTTTTAGCAGTCAAAATCGAGGAATTTTTTTAAATTTTGGGGAACGAAATCGAAAGGGTACTTTTGTTTGTTTTTTTTTTTCTTGGATTTTTCGGGATTTTTTTTTCTAGGGCCCGAAATCAAGAGGAAACTGAAGTAATTTCATTCTAAGAGGCAATTTCGGTGTGTTCAAAATCGAAGGGAAATTGTTTTTTCACACTCAAGTGACAAAATCGCAGAGATTTTAACTATCAGAGGTCTAGAATTTCTTTTTCTTCAATTTTGAGGGTCAAATTGTTGAGACTTCATTTTCGCTTTTAGGTTGTCAAAATCATGCGGAATATCTAATCACTTTTAGGTGTGAAAATCGAATAGGAACTTTTTTGTTACTTCGGAGGATCAAAACGGAGAAGTAACGTTTACTTTCATCATTAGGAGTCGAAATGAAGTGGGAACTTTTTTTTTTTTTCACAATCAGGGGCCAAAATCGAGGCGGGGGAATCATCTTGTCCTTTCAGGTGTTGACATCGAGCGGAACCTTTACCAATTTCATGGCAAAAATTGATTGATTTTGTTTCTTTCATTTTAAGTCGTAAAAACCGAGGGAGAACTTTCTTTTCCTTTATATTTTCTTGATTATGTTCAATACTTCCAGAATAAGTGCCCAATACAAAGAGATTCGCAAAATGTCGATTATCAGGTTGTTTTCGTTTGTTTTTGCTATTTGCATGAAAATATAGATAGATGTTACGCAAAAAGTGTGAGTATATTTATCTCGGGAACAATTAAAGGTAAAAGGATGTGGTTTTTTACAATTCGATTGGACATACTCTAAAGGTATTGAAGAAAAAAAACGAAGCAACTCAGCAGGCACCCTTTTTGAAGCTTAATATCATCATCATCAGTCTTTTAACGTCCATTGTTGGACATAGACCTTCCCCAGGATCTGCCACATTTCTCTATCATGGGCGTCACAGAGCCAGTATTTTTTAAATTTGTCTAGTTTATCTCTCCATCTTGTATTCTGTCGGCCTCGGTATCGCATGTGATCTCGGATACGAATGACAATAGAAACATGTAATTTTCGATAGACCATTCTCCCGTTAGCGGCATGTGTGGTTATCTTTGGAAATTTAGGAATTATCTTTTCTTTTCTTTTTTTTCTGAAGCAAATGATCTTTAGTTTCCCTTGCTTCCGCATGTGTAAAATATTATAGCTAGACACATCAATATATGAATATTTTACACCTGTGTATGAAAGGATTATCCAATTTTAAGTATTACTCAGGAATGTATAAATTTTCTGAACATGTTTTCGCCACATTTGTTGTGCAAGCTAAGCAAGATTGCCAAATTGGGTTATAAGTAGCAGATTTGATAGGTTTTGAAATGTGCTGTCCACTTTTTTAAATCTTCAAAATGATTTTCTAGTATTTTCCTTGAAAAGGATTCATGAAAACAAAACTTGGTTAAAACAAGCAATATTCTCAAATTCCAGTCCAAGTTGGATTTGACTCGACTTTGTTTGCTATTTATTTACTCTCCCACCAGTGCAAAATGTGACACAAGGTCGGAGCTTTACGTCGGGAGTATAGGAGTAACCCATCAAAAATAGCTCCAGCCGACGCGACTTTGCTTGCTAAGCAACCAAAGCAACCACCGTCACGGAAGCATCCGGATAATGTTCCTTTAAGTGCAATGGAACAGTGCTACCCTGGGGCGCCGTACCCCCTGCAGTTGGGCAGAGTAATAGTGGGAGAGCCCAAAGACGTATCCAAAGGCTCCCAATGCGCAGCGTCAGTATAACCTCATTAGCTGATGCATTGCACTGGCGCACTCGGTCTTTGACACACACCCTCTCCGGCTGATTCGGCAGGCAAGTGTCAGTACCAGTGCTTCGGGCTCTGCCGGGGAACAGATACTACACTTTAATCCATGCCGAAAAGGCCACAAAAATGAGGATGCACGTGGAAGGGTGACACATCACTGGTGCTTATCTCGTTAAACAAACCGATATGTAAAAATTCACATTTTCTTTCTGTGATTAGAAATTCATATTTCCCAACTGTGATTTGAAATCACAATGTAACTGATTGCTACCCAGCTCTCATACCAACATGAACATGCTTACTGAAAGTATATATTTATCTAATTTTATCGTAAATAATCATACAATTTACACTGTAGCCTCAAGAAATGTTGAAATTAGGTCACGAATCCCCAGCAAAGAATGCCCTCGCAGACCCCAGTTTGGGAACCGCTGCCTTAATATGTTTGCTATCAAACAAGTGTTAACTAACTTGGTTTTATTTTGCTATTAGTTGCTCCAATCGTCTTCCGCCTGAAAACACAACACATTCCTTATCCTAAATTTCACAAAATTGTTTCGATTACACTCTAAAATAGAAACTAATGGCTAATCATCAAGAGACAATAGTCGAAAAAGAATACAAATAAATAAAATAGGAAAAACCTGGACAACGGCCTTGAAGACTTAAAAAAAGGTTGTGATTGAATCTGCATTATACAAAACTTCGTATGTGTGACATCGCTCTACAAAATAATCAAGATAATGAGTTACTGGCATAAGAATAGTATTTCCTAATTGTGTGCACAAGTGATACAATATTGTGAAACTGATGATTTTATGAAATCTCTCAAAATTTTGCAGAATTCCTGAAGATTCCAGTAATTTCATGAAATTCTTAGTTTCACAATCAGTGTAGTAACGGTTAACAATCTTGTGGTGTTGACCATTACTAATATAATGAGCCTGATCTTCGCTGGGTGCTCTCACTGCTGATTAGTTTAGTTTGCTACACTAGGGGAGTACCTAGTGAGGATCGGGCTCATTACAATAGCAATGTTCAGCATCACAAGCTTGTAAACTATTGTTACACTTATCTTTTACTCTTCTGAAATCTTCATGGATTTCACAAAATCCGTAGTTTCAAAATATTTCTCTATCACTTGCAAGTTTCGAACCTGTTTCTCTGCCTTTTTTTTTTTTTCAAGTTGATTTTTAGATTTAGAAATAGAGGAATGCATACTTGGTATATAGATGAAGATCGGGTAAATGAATGGAAGAACAACCTATTTAATAAATTTATTAATGAACAGGTCTGGGTACCCTATCAATGTAAACTGTCATGTGGCCAATGCAGTTTGGCAGCATACCGTGATCAATCAGAACATTGGGAAAAAAGGTGATCAATGAATAAATTACTTCTCACGCCTTTCGTTAGGCAGTGAGAATTTTTTTCAAGTATGAATTAAAAAAGAAGATTGAATGTGATTGGATAAAAACTAAGGGGTCAATTTAGTATAAACTTACATTGCAAATTAACCCCTTTGAAAAAAAACTATTTCAGGTGGTAATGTTCAGAAAAAAGAAAAAAAAGCGTCGAGTTTTTTCTTAAGACTGTAGTAAATATTTAAATCGTCAGTCCTCTAGCTCCATTGGTGAGACCTGTCTGCGTGATGCATACATACATAACAAGTGAGACCAAGTTGAAAACTGAGTAAACCTGGTGACAATTTTGGTGACGGTTTTGATTGATGGCTTCTCATAGAATAATGAATACTGAATAGATGAATAAACAAATGAACGAATACACACACATAATAATAAACAATCTTATGTCTTGCTAAGAGATATAAATCTCTATTGTCCACGCGAATGAATTTCAATGTGTACATGTGGAGAAGAGTCATACTGCAATGACTGAAATTTCAGTCATTAGCAGTTAATGGGTCAATGAATGTCTTTCCATGGAATATAGATTTCTCTTTAATGGTTTTGTGTTTTATGTATCATCGTTCTCTCCGTATACCCTCAGCGAGGGTTTCGCAGGGCTAGATAAACATGGTCAATTGTTAATAAAACCCACTTCTGGCCTGCTATGGCCAGTGGAAGCTATGTTCTGCTAATGGATGACTAGATGACGTTGTTTAACTTCGTTGATCTTACGGGAAACGGTGTATCCAGCAGGAGTTTTGCCTTAACTCCTCAGCTTCGTTTTTAAGTCTTTGGTATGACTCGGCGGTGGATTGAACCACGGCCTATCGACTCCGAACATGAAAGGAAAATTATTTTACACTCTTGACATACTAGAAAGGTATTCGTACCTCATTTTAATCAAAGATAGCAAATAAAAGTATGACAACTACCCAAGATATTTTACATCATCACTTATGATAATTTTCCAGTAACTCTTCAAGCCATGAATTCAGTTTATGATGAGTGTACACGGGGCTAGAAAGACTAGTTTCATGTGCCTTAGATAAGACAAAATCTGCACTAGGGTTTCATGCACACTAGGCAGAACTTGAAATTTGCCTCCCAGTTGATTGGTCTTCTTTTAATTTTTTCTCCTAACCTAATTTGGCCAAATACGTAGTGCCGGCTCAGAGTGTTCTGCTCGAAAAATCTGCACAAGACTCATGATAAATCTGTAATGACTCTTCAAAACATAAATTCAATTTATGATGACTGTAGAATTATCTTATCAAATCTTCGAGTCAGCAGCGGTCTGTTGCAGTCTCATCACCTGATCCTGTATGTCTCATGGTAAATTTGCTGCAGAGGATGAACCTGAGATCATAGTGTGTGGGTCACTCCCTGGCAAGTTGGGATTCACCTTGAATTTAGTTCCACTGGAACAGAAGCAAAATACTCAGAAACGAGATTAGCCAACATGACATGACCTTTCTATCCTAATTGATGAGTGTACACTATCTGAAATAATCTCTCCAAAATCTCTCACATCTATTCAACTCATTTTATGATGATTGTATAGAACGAAAATCGTCTGATTAAGTGTATAATACTTCCTCATCCTATCGTCACTTTTCGATGAAAGTACAGTCCAAAACAATCATCTTATCTTATTATAATTCATCACAACTCCATCTGCTCGTATATACTCGTGTACCACCCAAACTACCCGACACAAACCCCTGAAACATTCTGTGGGCATAGATGTGAGCCAGGGTAACGTTTTTAGCAAATTAGTATTTGAAAACTACCCCTCACAATATGTTTTAGTGGGGTTCAATTGGAAAGGATCTATTTACATGATAATTCATCTTGCTAAAATGATCTATTACTTTTTAATGACGTGAAAAAAAACATTTTAATTTTTTTAACATCAATTCTCGAAATGAAAATGTGACGTGAGGTTGTGTTCTTTATTAAGAAGTTCAGACACTTTAACAACATTCTTCATATTGCAATGTTTATTGGTTGTTCTTCAATACCTTGAGTGCTATTTTGATTAGTGTTTTGATGTAGTATGGTTGAGGTACACTTTCCAAGACACTAAATTTGGGTATCATAGGTGATGTAGATTATAAGGCGGGAACATTTGATTTCCAGTTTCGATAAGAAACTTTCATTTCTCATTTTTAGGTGTCAAAATCAGTGGGGATGGTTTTCCGATTTCAGGCTCAAAAGTCACATTTTAGGGGGCAAAATTGAGAGGGAACGTTTATTCTCATTTTTAGTGGTCAAAATCGAAGGGTGGACTTTTTTCTCCTTTATTGATGAAAATCAAGACGGAACTTTCCTCCTTTCTAACATTAACTCTCACCCAAGGCACACACACGCCTTTTTGGACATTAGTCTGTCTCTTTAATATTGACTCACCTCTTTTTGGACATTAGAAACCATCTTTTTTAAACAATACGCCATATTTTTACCATGTGCCCCATTTTTAACACTACCCCCTCCCAATTTTAACATTATCCTCTTTTCAACCTTAGCCCCCACTTTTTTTTAGCCCAATTAGCTCAATTCCTCAATTGGGCCACTGCAACACAATCCACCCGTAAAGGCAGGTATTTAGTCAAGCCCCATTAGATTTTTAATACTTTCTCATCGCATGATTCACTTGCTGTCCGAATAATCATCTTCTTAAATGTCTAATATTTCTTCATCCGATGACTTCATTTTCCGATGAGTATACAGTCATTACAATTATTTCTCTAAAATATCAGGTTGGTGCAAAAATAATAGCAGTTTTTCATCAACTTCAAAGCAGTACAGAATAAAAGTTATCAATCGAACTTTTAGAATCTGCACATTTTTGCCAACTACAAACAAATCCGATTATACCAGAAGCATAGAATTTTGAGGTCCTGGAACCAATGAATTCTCCGAAGGCAATTTAAGCTGATGTGTGGTTGTTGAAAATTTTCCCTACAGGAAGCGCTCGAAATGCTTGAAAAGGTATTAGTCAGTCGGGGAGAGATTAGGTGAGTAAGCTGGGTGAGTTCAATTTCTGCACGGCCATTCGTGCAACATGTCGATCTATTTTGCTTTTCCAATTTGATGTAGATGTCATTTTGTCGCATTTTCTCAATAGTGATAATATTTTCCAATGGTGTATTCTAATATTTTATGAATAAAACAAATACTATCACCAAGTTGTATTTATGAAGTATTATTTGTGGACTAGTTATTAAAATGGAAAGAATCATGGATATATTTGAATTTCTATTTTTTAGAAAAGATATATATATATATATATATATATATATATATATATATATATATATATATATATATATATATATACTTGAAGTCGTTATGTATTTGCTAAAGATATCTACGTGTATTTTTGTAGAGATTGAGCGGTTTTTCACATTCTCTTACATTAAAATTCAATATTTCACTACTTCAAAGCTGTTGACATTGTAAATGAATATTTATTTCATCTGATGTTTTATCAAAAGTCCATGTCCACTCAAGTCCATGTTTCATATTGTGGGTAGGAGATATTTTTATCTGTGAATTGTTACTTTAAGTGGAAGAGTCTATTTTTACGGACGGAGAAAAACAGAAAACCACACTTTTTATTATACTGATAGAATGATCTCAGAAACAATAACTTTCAATTTGAATGGAGGAGTCCATCGTTTCAACAAAATTGTTACCTTTAAGAGAACAAGTCTATACTGATTCGGACCGTGAAACCAATACAAAAAGTCACACTGATCATTATTTAGATAGTTTAAACTCAGTAACAATAGCTTACTATACTTTGAGATCAAAACTTCGTGATAACGAGCACTGATCGCTATATTTATTCCTATAGACTCTTTGTAGAACATAGGATTGTTTTGTGGTTTCAGTAGCAAGTAGGCTTTTACGTTACGGGTTGTAGTGGCAACTACCATGCCCAAGCTGCCAGAGTAACCTTCTCGTGGTTGCTAAAGGACCCCTACTGTCCTGTTATATACCCATAGCTGGAGGAAATGATTTCATGCCTTTCCAAAAAGCATTGGTATGAAAAGAATGCAAGCAGCCTCATCCGAAACTCGAACTCAATTTGCCAATCTGTTTCCAAGCTTATAAACATTACACCGCTCTGAACCTTCACAACGAACACTGAAAGGCTGAAATTGAGAGTGTAATTTCAATCTATGTTTCTGTAAACTCTTCTGACGATGTGGCCCCGGTTTTAAACGCCAGGAACACACTGATATTTAAGACAATTAAGTCACGCTAAATACTATTTTCAATTGCGTCCTTACTGACCCAATAACAGTTGACCTTGGCATTTCTTCGCTTCTCAATTTGACCAACTCTACGCCCCTCTGATCACCGACCAATGTTCTGTCAGAGGTTGTTGACGATAGGTTGAGACGAGAGATTTCAAATGTTCACCGTTATGGTACCTGCCTGCGGGACCATCTGATAACATTGGCGCATTCGGCATTTACCCAGGGACTCACTTCTTTAGCGGTCTCGAAATTCAATTTGAAAACTAAAAATCAAGTTTCATGCAATCAAACAGCAGACAGAAGACCTTCTCTAAATCTATGTTTACATCAATGTCTTAATCAGTTCTCGACTTTTTATTGAATTTGTGTATTAAATCAGGGCACTTCGACATACCGGCCAAATCCAGTGCTTTGCTATGTCTGAGGTAGACTTTAATATTCTGCCTGCCTGTAGTGTTGTCAAGTATAGTTTGTTGATCATAGATAAGACTGTCTTAAAGAATGGTTAAGATCGACTGATTTTTTTCATTTTCATCCAACTATATAGCTAGTTATATAGACTTATTTAAAGCCTCCTGGTAAGATAAAATAACAATTCTCTAAATTGGGAAATTTTAGAATTTTGCATGTTAATCTACTATGGTAATACGACACGTATATTCTTATATTTATTTTTTGTCCATAATACTCCAAATCTATTAAATAAATGTTGTTGCTAATGGGGCATAACCTAATTAACGATAGTATGGAACAATCCATTCCAGTTTCTTCCAAAGTATCTCTGTTTGCATCTCTCACTGTTGATATAAGCTCGTCTATCAACATAACCAAGTACATTTGCGTGTGCAAGAGAGAAAGCAAGAGAGACAGAAAAACTAAAAATCTATACCTTTTCTCGCGCAAATTAAAAACTAAGGCAAGCAAATTAAAATTATGTCAAGTAAATAAAAAAGACGGGTGAATTAAATTGATGAACATGCATAACCACAGAAGCAGCGCAGATCACGCAACTTGGGGCACAATATACAAGAGAAAACCTGAAAAATCTCTTTTTTTCAAATAAGAAAGGAGTAGATTCGAAAAAATCTTTTTATTTTTTTCAGATTACATCGGTTTCGACACTTTTTTTTATTTCTTTTAATAACGAAACCTGCACTTTATCTCCATAACTAAAGTAAAATATAGCAGAAGAATCTAAATCAAAGTTTCCCAATCTTTCTTTCCCTATTACCCTGTCCTGGTAATTTTTCAACTTGTAGCTTGAGTGTACATCTTCCAAAAACATATCGTTTTCCATGTATGTTAAGTCAAAATTAAGAAAGTTAAGTCAAATAAATTTCAAGATGAATTGTTCACTGTAGATAAGTGGAGCTTCAAGGCGACTTACGCACACGTAGGCCGCCTTGAATGCATGGTTGCATTATGAAATAAGACAGAAACGGAAATCGATAATAAGAATACTTTTTAATACGTGTTTTGTAATTCACCAAGTGGGTGTAGCTTCCTCTAATTTCCAAACATTTCTTTTTTTTTTTTTTTTTTTTTGACAATATTTAATTTGTATGTGATAATCTATCTCCCTTCTCGGCTCAATTTTCGCTTGAAATCTCTGATTTTCTGTCACCATTGGCTGCTGGTAGAAGATTTCAACGTATGTTAAAAGATGGTGATCGTATACGAAAAGGATATTATATCGCAGACTCTCATACGATGATGTCCGACTAATGGTCTTCAAGGGACGAAGCTTTGACAAGTCATTGTTGTATGTACTGTGAAGTTATAAAAGCAAACAGAAATATTTTTGAAGTCGAGGAATGTAGACGAAAAGGTTGAAGCAGAATGATTTAAAAGTAAACTCGTACTTCTTTGTTTTATAATATTGACATGCTACGGAATGTAAACGAGTACATAAGGCGGCTACGGGAATATTTTGAAGATATCAAGACTTCCGCTATGCAACTGTCTCGGGCATGGGGAGTAGAAACTATCGCCCAAGTTAGTACAGCTTATATTTGTTTTCCACTCAGACCGTTACGACTGTAACAACCGAGAGATCATTTTCAAAGCTGAAGTTCAATTTAACACTCTATAAAAAGCTCCGTGTCACAAGTGTTCTAACTATAGCAAACAAGACAGCTCGTAAAATTGACTTTAACCAGCTAATCCTTTTTCCGCTGCAAAGTCCCGAGAGAAAAGATTGCTAGACTGAAGATAGAAATTTAAATTTCATATTTTTGATTTGTATACAAATAAAAAACGAATTTGTGTAACAGCATTAAAAAAAATTCAAAATCAGAATGAAATTTTCGTTATTTTCGAAAATAACTGTGAAAACCTTTTACGCTGCCACTGGTAATCACATATATGTAGTTACTGCTACAGTCGCAGCAAATATTTTGGTTTTGATTTTAGTTTTTGTTTTTCTTTTCTTTTCTTTTCATATTTACTGAATAAAGCTTTTGATGTTGCCCAGTGCGAATAAAAGTTATCGTTCTCACTCAGAGAAAGCAATAAATTCGAGACCCAAGTTGAACTTGAGTGTGAATTACCTTTAATACAAAATACATTAGGAAACAAGTTTCAACTAATTTCACTAAAAAAAATAACATTTGCGGTGTCTGTGTGAATGTGACAATTTATGTTTATCAATTCAGCTTCATCGTCTTTTAATTTCTAATTTGCTTATCGTATATCTTATTTCGCTTACTTTTTATTTAATTTTTCTCGGGGAAAAGGTATAAATCTTGATAAGACAAAGCGAAAACGTTTGTTACAGGAAAAAAATGTCAGAAAAGTTAAAAATAACTCAGATATAAGAAAAAATAGAAAATCACGTCACTACACAGGAACCGTAAAACAAATAAAACGGAGAAAGAGGCACAAAAGAGACAAAAAGTCAACTTTATATCAAATGGATTAATTAGAGATTAGCGACAGATTAAGCCAAGTGGATTATCCACCTCACTTCTTCTATTGACACACACGCTAAGATCGTTAGTTGTTATTTCGGAGCACAAAGGTTCACAGTACTCGTACGGATAAGTAGTAAATATTATCGGTAAGTCATTGGATTTTTTTTTTCTGTTTCCTTGTTCGCCTGCTGTGTCTCTTATTCTGCGTACAGAGAGAGAGAGAGAGAGAAAGAGGGAGTGACTCCCATTCTTTCAATAAATGTCCAAAATATTCTGTTGTTTTTAACAAATATAGTACAGTAATTCACACAATGGTTTTTTATATGTGCACACAGAGATCTGAATATAAGTGTGCTCCTGTTCAAATATTTCTATCTCCCCCTCTCTCTGTGGGTGTGTGCGTTCGTATGTGATCAGTGTCTGTTATCGCTCATTATATTCTTGAGGTTACCTTTGTTTTACTTTTGGACAGATATAGGACCTATGATAAAAGGTTCACGGGGTGCATCGTGCTCGGAGATCCCCCGTCGATCGATCCGTAAGAATATTTAACCAGTCTGCATAACCAAAAAAGGTTGAAGACCCCTGATCTAATTGATTCTTCTCTTCGTATTTCCTCCCTTTTTGTATTTTATTTCAACAGTTCAGTTTTAGGCAAACTGACCGTAATAAACAAGAATGCCGTGCTCTATGAAATGTGATATGACACCCACTTACAATTTTCAGAACAATCAATCGCCAGGAACTTCGTGTGGTTTTTATGTATTTGAGTTTTCATAATTTTTTATCCATTTATCAGATTCATATTTATCGATTTCTTTCTGAGGAGAGTTTTTTTTTAATAGTATATTACACAGACACATACACACACATGCGCGTGCGCGCACATACACACACACACACATATATGTGCCATTTATCATACATATTTACATACATACATATTTACCGTAAACCACACATACATATATATTTGTGTGTGTAGTTCCAAAACAATTGTAAACATACCCTACTGTGAATATTTGTGATGCGCCGTCCCGGCAAAAATATTTCATTCTTTCATAAGTAATCTTTATTGCAACATTTACATTAATTACAATATACTATTTTAAATAAACATGTCGTTATCAGGTAAACACAGTTATGAATGATAAAATAAACTATCTTTGACTGACTTATCACTAACTATCAAAATGTGTATAGACTGTAGTGCATCTACACTGTAAATACCGAGTTAAATTATATTTGATATTTACGATATCATATCCTGGTTAATCACTACTTGAAGTTATAAGTCAACCATGGGAGTCAACTGACACTTTTCCAGAGGGGGTATATTCTGCAGGGCTGGGGAGTATACTCTGAATATATATCTCTGCAGCAATCCTGTTACCAGCGAATATTTTAGCAGCAACTCTGTTACCGGTGGTTGGGAACCACTTTTCTGTTATATGAAGCTTTGGGCATCGTTGGAAAAATTATTTCAGGTCTCTTAAAACTTGCAAACATATATGCTTAGTAAATGTTTTGAGTCCTCTACAGTTTTCGAGGCCCTAAGCAGTAACTTATCTCGCTGATGCCTATATTTGGCATTGCTTAAAACAATAATATGTATATACATGTGTGTGTATGTATGGGTGCGTGTCTGCATGTTCTGGTATATGATAAATACATGTATGAGATTTACTTGATTATTTATTTACATCACCAATAATAACAGCGTGATAAAAATACACTTGGTTTATGTTATTTTCTTTTTTTTATAATGTGCTTTGTATTTTCGCCAATGTCCATTTTTATTAAGAAAATCAGAATAAATATCGTATTCATTTTGTATAAATAAGTTATATGCAGTTCTGTGGGAGGGCTCATAAACGATGTTCCCTCACTTTGTGGGAAGGGGAACTGTGTTCATTATCTATCTATGAACGATTAAATTCTCCAATTGATCAGAACATTCAACCAGTTGATGCTCAAATACACATCCTTTATGACCTCATACCTCGGAAATTGGTTATATTTTTCAAATTTTTCCAGGTGGAGTTTATAGTCCTTCCCCCAAGAGCGTGTAACCCTGCGTCCTCTCACGTTTTTAGCACTGTACCACTGTTTATATAGGTTGATATCAATAAACCAGAATGCTTGTATAAAACGGGATGATTTCACGCATTCATAGCAAACAACTGTAGACATTGAAAAGCTACCATCTCAGTGTGATACACATAATGTTCTAGAAAAAATTGTTCTTCGCTGATGTCAGTGGTGTAGCTAGAGATAGCTCGAAATTTGGGGGTCTTAGAAAGACCTCCTCAGCTACGCCTCTGACGTTATGTTCTTAAAAAAACTAATTCCTCAGTAAGATTCTGTTTTAAGGTCCATCCCGCCCACTGCTTTTAAGAGCATAATCTAAATAATACAAATGCCCACCCATAAGTATTATTATCCGACTCGTGTATATGATCTGGGTTTCGAGTTTCAACCGCCTTATCGCACCAGAAAGATTTAACCATTCACTGATGCAAATAACTCGTATTTTGAACCACTAATAAGGTTGCATTGTCATAGTTACTTTTCAATCTGTGACCGGCTCGTTTTGGTTTCAAGAAACATAGGATGATGACAGAATCGAAAACATTGAAATGATTTCTCGGGGACGAAATGGTTACAGGGGGATAACGCACAGTGTAAACAGTATTTCTCTCTTTTAATTATACAGGTTACTAGCATCAACTTACTTTTGTTCATAAGTATTTAAACAAAGCGAAATTGTGTTTCTTGCCTCCAAGATTGCATTCTTTCCAAAATGCGCACTGGTCTAGTTGAAGGCTATTTAACTACCTAGTTTGGCAACACTTCCAAATAAATAGCCTTTCTAATCTCCTAGATTATCGATTCTGAAAAAGGTTTTAGCGGGATAGAAAATACTTTGTTTGATTCATTTAACAATTTAGTTATACATAAATTAAGAAAAACATTTTCTGGGATTTGAATTTTGAGAACTCCAAAACATGAATAAATGCATGACTTCTTGTCCTGATTGAAATAAAATTGGGTTCTTCTTACGTGAACGTCCTGTATTTAAATCTCAAGATCAAGTCGTACAAGAAGAAATTCTGTTTATTCAAATACTTACAAACAGTGCAGTATAGACGATGCAGCTATCAAGCACATCATGCATGCGTACATGTTTCAAATCGAATGCGATATGAAAAAATAGTAATTTATCAAAAGAAAAATAAAAGCAATCATCATTATCATCAGTCTCTTTGTGTCCGTTGTTGGACAAAGACCTTTCCCGAAATTCATCAGACCCTTCTATCATGGGCATCGCGGTGCCAGTGCTTTCTGAATTCATCTAGCTCGTCAGGCCATCTTACTTTCCGTCGGCAACAGCCTTGCGCTTGATCTCTGGGGATCCACTTGTGAGTCGTGACGTCCAGCAGTTGTCTGACATTCTTGCTTCATGACCAACTCATTGCCATTTGAGTTTTCTAATCATTTCTATACTTCGGACTCCTGTCTTTTCTCTAATATACTGCGCTGTCTTATGATCTCTCCATGTTGAGCATGATTCTGTCTTATGCACGTTGCATGGTTCTCACTCAATCTTTTGGTTCGATCCATATTTCAGCTCCATAGGTGACTACCGAGTGGATGCATTTGTTGTATTTGTATGTAGTTCTTTTTAAGATTAGTGAGATTTTTGTGTTCTTGAAAGTCGAGCTTGCTTTACTGAAAGCTTGCCAACCAAGTGTGATTCTTTATTTCGTCTCCTCAGATCGTTGTGTCAAACTTGAACTTTTTTCTCTCATCAAGGTAGCAGTATAACTTTCTTCAATCAATACTTGTCGCGAAAAAAAATACCAACGTTATTTAGGAAATCTCTATCACTTTTGGGTATTATCTCCCTGTGATAAACAAGCATCAAATGTAGAACACTCCACCATCGCTAGCGCCCAATTACGTAGATTAATTTGCCATTTCTTCGATCAGTGCCATTTACATTCATATCAACAAACATAAAACGTTAGGCACTGATATTTCCCGGGCATGCGAAAATTTCTCGTAAACAATAAATATGCAATGTTTATTGTAAAGAAGGGAGGAAAACTGCAGATCCTTGTAGCACTCATTTTGAAATCTTTAAAATCCATATTGAATAAGACCTTCTTCGGTGTGGAAACTGTGAGTTTAAACGTATTTAACAGCGGATTCATATATTTGACACAGTGATTGATTTATCTTGAGTGTCACCTCGCACCTGACATCATCATAACGAACTAATGGCAAACACCAAATTAAACGGTATCTAAAATTTGAAAAACGCACATCTACAGTTCTCCAAGATCTCAATAATGGCTGTATGGCCAAAAGCGCTCGAACACACTCATTTGTACGTAAAAACAAATAAGGGTAATTAAAATAGTCATTTCTTGTTCATCCTCTTTCATCAAATGAGCATCGATGATAGATTGCTGCCTATATACACATTATGTAAACATTCTATAAGTATATGTCGCAGTGAGAAGTGACAAGTCTCAAAAAGGCATAGTGGATGTCATTCACTTGATGTTTTTCATATCTAACAAAGCCAAATTCCTTGTTCAAATTTTGTCCTGATTCACTGTACAGTGGAGAAGTTTCACGACTTATTCATACTTTAATCATGTACATTCGTTCGAGAAATTCGTATGTTTATCTACGCTAGACCAGTGGTTCTTGAACCCTTTTTTAATAATGTATATACTTTAAAACAATTTCACACAAGTTAAAATTGTTTACAGGATAAACAGGAAATGAATATTGATACAGACGTTCCTTTATGATAACGATAGATAGATAGAAATCACATATTAATAGATGGAAACCTACTATAGATACATCAAAAATACCATAGAGAAATAGATAAAGACCTACTATTGATAACAAGATAAATAAAAACCTACTGTAGAATTAGAAACCTACTACAGATATAGATATAAACCTACTATAGATAGAGGGAGCGAGAGATAGAAACATAATTTATATAGAGAGAGAGAGGGAGAGGATATAAACCTTCAATAGATCGAGAGATAGAAGCATACTATATAGAGGGGGGGATAGAAACCTCCAAGAGACAGAGTGATAAAAATCTACTAGAGATAGATAGACTGGCTATAGATAAAAAGAAACCAACAATCGATTGATAAATGGATAGAGATCGACTATAGACCAATAGAAAATGACTATAGATCGATAAAAATCGACTGCACATAGGTCAACCAACAGGAACTCTGACATGAAAATCTCATGGCTACCTTGGCACTGAATTGCTAATTGATTCGAATTAACATTGACATATAAACCAATTTAAAGTACGGATGATCAGTCAGATATTCTATCTGTTCTTTTCTAACTAAATCCATTCTTATGATATATCATATTATGACCAAAAATATCATGCCGACAAAAACTCTTGCCCTCTATCCAATTATTTTGGTCATCGTCGAATTTTTCTGTTTCGAATTCGCATCACTACCGATAGTGGAAATCTGGGAGTGTATGCAGGGATATGGAGTGTATGTATTTCTCAATTTGCAGGTATTTTGTATGTCTCAAAACGACCCCGAAAAATTACCCACGGGGGCTTACGTTACCCAAGAACCTCTAGCTGCACAGGTTCGCTTCGCTCATCCCTGATAGACCTCTCTGTGCCCAAATATAATTTTTAGAAACAGCCTTACCGTATACCTAGTCCCCAGTCCCCCAAACCGATTTCCAGGAAAAGTTCACAACAAGCTACAAAAACTAAATAATGAATAATAGATTTTCTTATACAAGCTCAATGATAATTAAATGCTCATTAATAAATTACAGATATACAAGTTATTGACCTTTTTTTTTCTAAATGCATCTAAAAAGATTTGCAGATATTTTTTTTTTATTTCTATTTAATGATTTTTTAGAAAAGAAACTACTGAACCTGATCCAGTGGAAGTGTATATTGTTTCAATTGGTGCGTAAGAGATATTTATATCAGCAAACGTGTTACCTTCAAATTGAAAAGTCCGTGGGTATGGACAGAGAGACAGAAAAAGCAACACTGCAGATTCTTAGAAGTAGATATTTGATGTGTGAAATAAAGAAATTAATCGACAATGTTAAAGCTTTTATGGCTCATAAATCAACTTATAAAATAAAGCAATACTTGAATGAAGTTTCATAGAATGATCTCCGTAAAGCTATTCAAAATTTGAAACCTATAAAATTGCTGTTGTTGGGCGGGAAAATTCGATGAGTTATTCTTGAGAGAGGGCATGATTCAATACACAACAAAATAAATAATAAATTTTTATATCTCGATGATTCTTTTCACTTTTAGAGTACGTACATAAACTAATGGATCGAATGACTGATTAATATCCAAAGACTTTGATGAACGGCAAATATCTGAGCAACCTCAGATTTACAGACGACATCGTTCTTTTCGCAGAGATCCTATACGACTTCCAACTAATGCAAGATGAACTAAACGAAGAAAGCAAAAAATGTTGGCCAACACATGAACTTCAGTAAAAATAAAAGGCATGTGCAGCAATCATACCAAGAATGAAGATATAACTGTCAAAAACGAAGATACAAAACTGGGGAAAGCAGACAACTATACCTACTTAGGACAACAAATCTCTATGGAACCCCCAAAAGAAGAAATAAAGGGGAGAATCACCCTAGGATGGCAAGCCTTCGGCAAAGCAAGCTCAACCTTCAAAAACAAAACGATCCGAATAATCCTAAAATGAAGAGTATAAAACGAATGCATCCTCCCAATGGAGCTGGAACATGGAACCCAACCAAGAGACAAACCTGCAAACTGTGAAGTATGCAGCGTGCGCATGAAAGAATTATGCTGGAGAGACCCCGAGACAGCACAGTACATCCGAGAAAAGACAAGAGCACAATATATCAGAAAGAAAACAGGGGTTCGAGACATCATAGAATCCATTGGAAAACCCAAATGGCAATGGGCTGGTCATATTGCAAGAATGAAAGACAACTGATGGACATCACGACTCACAACATGGATCCCCAGAGACCACATGCGAAACCGAGGCTGACAAAATACAAGATGGAGAGATGAACTAGACAAATTCAGAAAAGACTGGCTCTGCAACGCCCATGATAGAGAAATATGGCGGATCATGTGAAAAGTCTATGTCCAACGACGGACGTTAAAAGACTGATGATGATGAAGGTAAAATATTCAGCAAATCATTCTCTAAGTCTAAAAGGAACAAAAGAATTTATGGACACCGCTACTACTTTCGAGTGCTTGCGAGTATGTTTGTGTTTTGAAGTTTGTGCATGTCAATTAGAACGTAATATATATATATATATATATATATATATATATATATATATATATATATATATATATATATATATATATATATATATATATATATATGAGTGTGAGAATATATCTATGGACTAAAACTTAAGATATAACACAGGAATGCAAATGATATTTTATTGAGATTTCAGAAAATTAACCTAGGGGATGCGTGCATGACCCCATCATATTGCAAATTCTGATAGGCCTGTATAACTTGTCACGTTGATTTACTTCCATGGCCTAGTCTATATGTTCCCGGTGTGCGAATCCATTGAGTGCAGACACACAAACAGGATATTTCATTGATTAGATATAAACAAATTTAAATCTTACATCAAATTACTAAAAAATTATCAAAGATTTCATGGTACCCATAAGTATGTGTGAGTGTGTCTGTGTATGTGAGTGCAATTTTGCGTATTTGCATTTTTGTGTATGTGAGTCTATGTGTATGATTGTGTGTTTTCCCATGTGTATGTGTGGTTCCAGTATGTCTGTGCATGTATTCTCCTATGCGTGCGTGTGCATGTGTTTCTCGTGTATGCATGTGTTTGTGTGTGTGTGTGTGTGTGTGTGTGTGTGTGTGTATGTGTGTGTGTGTGTGTGTGTGTGTGTTTGTGTGTGAACTGCTAAATCATTCTGAACAGATTCCTACACACCAAACAATCGAGTAAATAAAGGTCATGGCCAGAGATCCAAATCCTGACTCCAGATTATCCCCACCCAGATCAATTCGAAATCTGTTAATAACACTCTTGTAAAAGCTGACCGCAGGCCACTTCCCATCCGGGGACGTAAATAACTCAAACTAGCAATCAACACATCTAATTAACTTATCAGTTGGAGGTGAACTTTCACCTGTGAAAATTACAGATAAATATTTGGCTGACGAGAGTCGGGCTAGGTGGTTTTAATTTTGATATTTTTGTTTTTAAAACATTGTTTTCTTTTCTTTTGCATATCATTAAGATATTAATATTCCTACCTGATCAACTTGATCGTTGCAAAAAACACGGATATATTTGAGTTCCTATTAGAACATTGAGAAGCTCGTTACAGCAGTGATTTTCAGCATCACATGCTTATTAAGTATTTCTCCACTGATTGTGAAACTAAGGATTTCATGAAATAATTGAAATGATCAGGGAGTACACTGGATCATTAGGAATTTCTTGTTGTCACCAGTTTCACAATCTTACTACATCATACATATGAAGGTGTATGTGGATGTAATAAAAACCCAGAATTAATTTTCGGACGCTTCTTCGACTAGGCTGTGGGATTAGTGTGTATACATGTGTGTATGCATACGTTAGTGCATACCCCTGTCTAAGTGTGTATATGTTCATATTTGTATGTGTGGGGTTGATATATATGTTCCTCTGTATACGTTTTGATGTATCAACGTGTGCATAGATGGCTTTGTGTGTGTATGTGTGGAAAGTGGAATTTTATTCGCATCAAGAGTTAATCTTTGCAGATAAAAGCCACAGATTATCTGCCGACTTGTAAATACATTCAGATTTGATAATAATTCAACACAACAGAGTAACTGACAGACAGTAATAATCCGTCTGCTTGGATTAAAAATGAACACAACGATATTTAGAAGGTAAAAGAAAGGGGAAGATGTAGAAAGAAAAAGTGAGAGACGATGTAATAAAAGTGTGCAGAAGCTTTACAATTATTCAAATGAAGTATCGAATGAAATATTACATAAATTATATAGCTTCAAAAAAAATCGAATTGGGTGCCTTGAAAATCTGTATTTGAAAATCCTTGGGGTTGTTTCTGCCTAGATCAGAACAGCGATTATTTTCGCTCTAGGCCAACTTGATACCGTATTAAAGGTCACGATAACTATGATGACAACGCCATAAATAGAAACGGAAAATTCAGATTGAGGCTTCAAGGTCACGTTTTTGTCGAATGTGTATGAGGTGAACGCTTCTTTTTCTTCGCATCAACTTTACTCGAGTTTATCCACAAAGGGAATTTAAATATCTATCAACATAGTTGCCTGTAGATGTACAGTTTTGATTAAATCTACGTGTTAGCTACGACCCACTCAGATCATCTCTCGACTGAGAAAACAATATGCGAATGAATATGACGATTTGTATTTGATGAATATGCAGAATTGCTCCGGTTTCTTTAACCTGAATGATCTGGAATTACTTCCGACCAAAAGCTAATTAAATTTCTCCAGAAATATTTCTTTAAAAATTTCTAAAAAAGCAGTTTAACTCTTCAGTTTTCTTTCCAACAGAAAACTTTTATATGGCACCACAGAATCATCCTTATTGATATCTTCATTATTATATTGCTATTGATTGGACGTCAGGAACTCAGTGAAAATAATCTGGGTATTGAATTATTGGCGAAGAAGCTAATTAATTTATTTTTGTGCAATATTTTTGGATTTTACGTTTTCATTCATCATCATCAGCCTTTCAACGTCTGTCATTGGACAAAAACCTTCCTAAAGATTCGACAGACTTCTCGATCGTGTTCATCACGTTGCCAATAACTTCTGTGCAAAACGTCACACCATTATATATTTTGCCGACCACAATTTCACATATGATCTTAGAGGATCCACATTTTTTTTACTACTGGAAAAAAAACAATATCAAGTAAAAAGTATCTTTGAGCTTTTTCATCTTTCATCTTGCAGTCAATAATGGATGAACGGAAAGCGATTACCCCGCCACCCTCACGCAAAGAAGTGACCAAACCACCACTGACCCGGAGAGCTAGCGAGCTGGCTCCTTCTTCTTCGTCTTCTTACAACTACAGTCTACGTCCCATAACGCCCCCCATCCTAAGGATGTCTGAATCACCGACATCGTCACCCCTAAAAACGCCCACAAACAGCATAAATGACTTGAGTTCAGATTCAACCGAGCCAGACTCGAATCAACTCAACAAACGAAAAGTTTCGGTCATGGCGGATGCATTTCAAGATGATGACGGGAACGAGTCTATCGTACTTTACCTACCTGACAGGGAAGAGGACAGTTCTACTATTGAATTATCAGTTGAACTATAACAGCCATTTCAACTATATCCGTACCCTTCGCCTTTGAGTCTTTATCACAATATTTCATTCACTAACAACAAAATTTCCTTGTTCTCATCATCTTTCTCTTATTCTCCCTTACGGATAAATTGTACTCAGCATTCATGTTGTATCAGTGGTGGAAAAATATAATTCAACTCATTTCTAATGTCATCCCAAAAATACGCAAAGAAAACTAGAAATGACAAAAACTTGACCCAGAAAAATTAGTATTTTCTAGTTTACACAAAAGAGAACTTTAGTAGTACTTAGATTCCTAATGGATTTGAAAAGTCTTGCATCAGAAAAATAACAAAAACAAATCATCCAAAATGCAATGTAATTCCTTGAGAAGAAGTTTATGGTAGGTAATTCAGTGTTCAGAGTACAAAATCTGAAGAGGATACTAAACTTAACCTTAGCCAAGTATGACCCTACAATTCTTACCCATTATTCTATCGTTAATCTTTATCACCGCTGCCTCTACAAAACGGAAAAAAACTTCAGTTTAACAGAGAAAGTTTCAACCATTTTGTCTCTGTCACCATTTGATTGCTTTTATTTACTTTATTTTTTTTTCTCCTTCTTTCATATTTTGTTTTTGCAATATCAATGTATTAAAAGATTAAAAATAAACAAAATGTCTTCCTGTGTCCTATATGTAAAATGAATATTTAGCCTTGATTAATATAGTATGTATACTAAAACATTTCAGTTGAAACTGATATGCATCTTTGTCGACGCATGCGTTGATTATACTCAGCTGTTGCTTCTGCATCACGTGATACATGAGGCAATAATTTGGTCTCCATTTCTCGAACGATCTATGGAGACCACGTACTCTTTTTATAACAATGTTGTTATATGATACTTTTCCTTCAGAATATTAATTGTGGATAGTGTCATGACATTTCTTTCCTTGTTTGTAGTTATAGGACTCTTATTTGTTGCTTCCTCTGATAATCATCCTCAACTTCATTATCATCATCATTATCATTATTTTTCTTTGAGTTTATCTTTTTCTTTATTTTATTTGATAAGTTTTTCAACATATGCATTAATCTGTTGTTACTTTCCTCTCCTCCATTGTCTCTCATCTTGTTTTTTTTTTTGTTTTTTTTTTTTTCTGTGTTTCTCTTTTGTTTTCTTCGGTTTTTATGTCTGCTATTCAATATGAATCTTAATTGTCATTATTCAAATTGAATTTGGGGCCCTCAAAATCGTAGTTGCCCCATGCCATAAAACGGTCCTAGTTTAGAATTTTCATTTTGTTTTTCTCATTTTTCATCTTTTTCAATAATAGTTTGTTTTTGATTTTTTGTCGTTGTTTTTTGGGGTTTTTTTTGTCTTTGCTCCTTTCTACAAATAAAAATCTGCCTTCTACTTGGGGCTCCACTTTTTTCATCACCCTTCTGTTCTTTTATTAAAAAAATCCGAACAAAAAAAGAAACATTTGTTAATTATAACTATCTAACTCTATTGATCCAACCTTGGCTATCCGTATACCACACTGAATGAACTTGAGAAAAAACATTTACAATGTGTTAATTTCTAAATCTTTCTTTAGATCAGAATTTCTTAAACTATTTTTGATCAGTGTTTCTTTTAACTAGTTACCATCATTAGTCAGTATTACAAAATTTGATTCATCCTAGCATAACTGAATTTCCTAATGTTTTTTTTTAAATTTCAATCTCATTCTCCCTTGTGTATGATTTATTTCATTCTGTATCTCATGAATGAATTAAAATTAAAAAGTATAAAATAACTCATTCGTTGAGTGTTTATCTTATTTATTTTTGTGAACACCTTGAAAAAAAATTGTAGAAAAAACTAGGATTTTCTGAAAAAATCGATACAAAATTCTGTCAGAATTTTTCTAGTTTACATAAATTTAGCTAACAATAGTCTCAAAAATTAGAATAGAATTGTATTGTTAGAAATGAAATAGAAATATAGAAATGAAAAGATAATAAATAACTGAGTAAAGTACGCCTTTTATCCTTCTTGTTTCATTCACCCTTTATTTGCCACTGTAGTTTGATTTATCCAAAAAAAATATCACTCATCCTTTGGTAAATCATTCATCAGTTTAAAAACACTGACACACTACTTGATTAAATTGACCTAAATATGAACAACTCTCTACCACACTGTGAATGCTTTATTTTTCAATTCATTCAATGTACTCATTTCTAATTTTTTTCTTCAAATTCACAAAGAAAATTCATAGATTCCTGATGTCAATAAAAAAAACATGAATATGTATGTATACGTTGATTTTTTTCAGGCAATTAAACTTCTTTTTGTTTGTGTTGTTCATCTTATTCACACCACGATTTGGCCAATCAAATTGTCTACTGCATATGCTGGCGTATAAGTCGACCCCAAAACTAAAGTGTTGATTCAAGATTACTCCAATATCCAACAGGTAAGTCGACTTTCCAACATGGCAGCATTGTGTCCATCGGAGCATCAATTCCAAACATATGATCCATTAGGGAAAATACTTGATGCTTGAAAAGTTGAATTGTACGACTTTCTCTGTCTCTATCTCTGTCTCTGTCTCTGTCTGTCTCTCTCTCTCTCTCTCTCTCTCTCTCTCTCTCTCTCATATATCTATCTATCTATCTCTCTCTCTCTCTCTCTCTCTCTCTCTCTATATATATATATATATATATATATATATATATATATATATAATGTGTGCGTGTATGTTTGTGTTTGTATATGCATGTATATATGTATCTATAAGATATTGAATTGTATATCATAATTAATATCACTCAACATTGTTTGAAAAATTGAAAATTGAAAATGCAAATATGGCCTGAAAATTTTCAAGACATTCGTCAACATTGGTTTGCACCTGGGTTGCCAGATTTAGCCTAGAAAGGGAGATAATCCAAGCTTTATCTCTGATACTTACCCAACACGTGCATTTAAATAGTGTCAGATTTGAAATCGAGTTGGTCTTGAGGAAGAGGTTCAATACCAGCTCTTTTGAAGCTGGCCCATCCGAAAGAGACAGGTATCCATCCAATGATGGTAACCTTGCTGTTGTACCCACAATTTTTCCTCAGGCTAGATGCCCCCTTCTTGAGAAATTTCAGATCAATTAACTGTCAATTAATCCTTATGATACCCCCAGACTACTCGGCCCATGAATCGAATTGACGATTTCCTGGACACCAGAGCTTTAACAGAACTTTTATTCATTCAGTTAGTGGTTCTGTGGGGCTTGTAATCCAATATCTGGCGGGAAAAATTAAACATGTATAAAAATTAATTTTACTCAAAATATTTTGTGGAAAATTATTTGTGTACGCTCTATAGAACGGGAAATATTTTTGTTAGGTTGTAGCGTGAAGAATTGTTAACCTGTAAACAAAAATAACCATAATAATGTTCGTAAAACATTCGGGGGCAAAAAATACATCGATTTTAAGATCTACGAAATTCTATTCTATTTGTAAAACTATTTATCTTCTCGTACTTATTTAATGGAGGACAAAAATTGTTCTGAAGGAATGTCCACTATTAAATTTCGGAAAAAATATTTTTGGTGTGATTACTCCTTCCCTCATTTTAAGACTCGGTAGATTACTAATTCGAAGTCGTTAATAGTATAAATAAATGTTTACGTCTAATCGATTCTATCTGGGATTTCATTAAAACGTGACTAAACTCATTTCAGTGGAAGAGTCCTTTGATTCATATGGTTGCCAGGAGATTATTCTACTATAATAGAATAATATAATATATAAAAAGTCACATCGTTTATCAATAAAGTAAACAGAAATCACATGGGCAGTCTGGAGAAATGTGTGGGAAATTATTTGTAGGTATATGCATATAATCACGTGAGAGCAAATTTGGCTTCTTATGAGGTCGAATTGAAAATGCAGACGATTTGAAAGTCATGAAAGGAATGGATGCCGTTTAAGCAAGTATATTGACATAATTTTTGGTATTTCAATTAAACCACTGAAATCAAATTAATAATGACATTGTGTGACATTTGATTTGTTATATAATGAACGGATCTGAATAGATATGAATAGACTGAGATGAACATGCTTAGTTAGATAAATAGGTATTGAAAGAGTAAGTAAAAGGAAAGAGAAAAAAATAAAAACACATTGTGATGAGTAAACAGATCTTTCGAAAAGTATTCAGAATTTAGCACCGAAGCACAACATCATGGATAGGAATATGTATGAAAAAAAATGACATGACGTGTCTAGTCTAATACAGGTATGAACTCCAGAAAGTGATTCATCATTTTTGAACCAACAACGCCCGACGAAAGCCAGATTATAACACGGCTGAAACCTTATGAACATATAGACGAGGAAATAGTCCAACCATATCAAAGACAAAGATGGAAAACATTCATGAAAGTTGGAGATATTAAAAACAAAATATACTTATATAATACACCACTGTGTGTCTATATTTTGTCTGCAACATTTGTCAAGTGAGAGAACTATTAGATGCTAATCATAAAGGAGCTACTTTTACTTGTTTATTTTTTTTTTCATTTTACGAATTTTCAAAACAATCGAGGTTCATTCTTCTGAAACATAAACAAGAAAATGCAGAGCAACATCGTGGTTTTTATATTTTCAAGTACAGTAAAATTATTTAATCTTTGAGGCAAGGGTACAGTAGTTATTAAAAAAACATTATTCAATAAAACGAGTTTTATATATTGCCCTAAAATAAATATTTCCATGCACGTGAGTATGTGAGAGAAAGAATAGCTTTTTTCAGTGGTGGGCATATGGTTGGGTCACCAGGGGCAGTGACCATCCCTACCATCCGCTTTCAGAACTTGCTCTCCTTGCAGGATATCAAGAATATGGATGTTTTTTTGTACTAATACTATTCTTTATCCATTTTGATTTTCCTTTATTATTGGATGTGATGGCATAATTCTATCTTTAGTTTTCGATTTTTCAATTCTGTCTTTGTAAAATAATATGGGTACCATAGGAATATTTTTTATTCAAGATTTTCGGGGAAAGAAACTAAACAATAAAACTGCAAACCATCCAAAGGGCTCATATTTCTGCCACTGTCGTGGTTAGGGGATGTAACCCATTGCCCATCCTTCCAAAAAGTTTCATTAGGAACTTTAGGGGATATCGGATCGATGGATATGAATTTCTAGCGAATGTTTGGACATATGAATACAACGGATGGGAGTTAATGGATCCGCCCCAAATTCGATCACTTCTTCCATAACCGATTGTTCATCCTGATAAATATTTTTATTGTAATTCATTTAGCATTTTGTGAACAGCCATGAACTTTTGACGTGATGTGGACATATGATTACGCTGGAGGGAAATATAAGTGTGCATGGATCCATTTCAAAATTGAATCACTTATTTCGTAGTGAATTTCCCACCAACTTACATTTACATTGTAATTCATTCAGAACGTTTACTGATATCGTGTGGAGAGACATAGAATTATGGCGATAATATGATGTGGACATATGACTATGACATGGTGGTGGTAACTGAGCATGGATTCGCCCCAAAATTCATTCACTTTTTTCGTACTCTCTTGTCCATCTTCCAACAAATTTTCTTTGTAATTCCTTGAGATTTTTTTGAGATATCGTGTGAACAGACTTGAACTTGGGATTATATTATGTGATGTAGAAATATAACTACGACGTTGAGGGAGAAGGTAATTGTCAACGAATCCACCCCAAAATTTAGGCACTTCCTCAATAGCCTAATGACCACCATTCCACAAAATTTCATTGAAATCGACGGGGAGCTTTTGGAGATATCGTATGGTAGGCCATTAGTGCATGGATTGGAAAGAACGAAAAATATCTCTCAATCGAATATTCCTGGAAACACTTTAAAATTTAACCAATTCTTCCTTGTCCCATTGGCCAGCCTTTCACAAAATATTTTACTTTCGGATATATAGTGTGAACAAACACATGTTTATTTAGGAGAAATATTTGCCAAGAAACCTATATAACACATCGACAGTCATTTCGGTGTCACCCCCTCCGATGGTGTCACCTGTGGCGAGACGTCCTTCCCCCGTTGGTTCGCTAATACTCGTCACTTCCCTGTTTTTTACCAGGGAGAGACAAGACATTGAATATAACTCAGGTTTTGTCGTTAAGTTTTGATTCTTTTAGATAAGATCTAGATAATTTTTTGCCAGATTTTTTACTTTAAGCAAGTTTGAATATGATGTTGTAAACGCCATTACATATTCATCCATACATATAGTGAGTGCAAAAAGTATCTGATACACTGCAAGAAATTTATTTTAACATACTCATACAGCTTCAAAACTGACAGAATGCACACCAAAGATTTTTTATTTGTGCACATGGATTTTCATTTTGTCTCAATATTTTTTTAATCTTTTTATTCATTAATCTTTTAACAAAATCCTGAAAAAAGAAAAAGGGGTTTTAAAAGGAAAAAAATATTGTGCTTTTAGGATTTGAACCATAGCGTAGAGGCATTGAGTACCATTTTTAAAGACTTTATGACTCGGTGACGGCAAGCACTATCACTGGGCCACAGTGATCGGCATTGTCTTCTGTACAGTCGGTAAAAATTAGAAATGATTTGATATATCTTGAATAAAGACAGTCTTGTCCAGATAGCTACCAAACAAGTCGTCCCCTTCACCAAGATGGATTTGTCCACGGTCGATGATATCCAAATGCATTCTCGAACTGCTTGTATCCAAATCTTGCCTGACAATTGGCCCGTTTACTTTGCAGATTCAGGGCATCTCTGCTCGGAGGCAATGTATCAGGCCTTAGACTTAGCAAACAGCTAGAGTCTGATGTGATCTAAACTTCGTTGAGAAGGGACGCCATACCGATGACATAGAAACGGCTCCATCGTAATCAGTTCCACATACTAGGAGAGGCAGACTTGATAGCATGCCTTCTCATGGCCACTGAAAGCTGAGGCTGTACTCCAACCTGTTAGTGCATGGAAACTCAACAATTTTCCTCCAACAGGTCGTTGCAGTTTATCTGATAGAATATATATTGGGTAGGTAGGTATTTTTCTATGCATATAAACACACGCTCTGGGATAACTTCATCAACTTCATGCCATGTGCTTGAGAGTCTAGCTATGTTGAGCAGATCCTGCTTGACTCTAAGGGCAACATGGTAGATGTTGCCTTGTGAAAACCTGGGTTTTTCACCATCTTCAATAGATTCTGAATACGACGAGAGGTTTTCATGCTCTATGGATTTAGTCAGTGTTCTGGAGATCAATAATTCTGGCGTCACTTGAGAATATCAAGAATGGTCATATAGATAGATGTTTCACATAATTGGCATTTGGTTCTACTATGAGAAAAGTTGTTAATGGCTGATATTTCGGTACTATACCTTTGCCAATTTCTTGGCTCATCCTTTCGTATCTGGCATGTACATTTCTCATATCATACACGAGACCACAAGACAACCTTACACACAAGTCTCTGAATAGTTTCATCATGAACTCATCCTCTATTGCTTGTTGTGACCCCTAGATGATCCTAGTCTTCAGTAGATTTTTCCACAGAGACAGGTTTACATGGTAGAAACTTTATTTCGGAAGTGAATGTGGAGTAGGTGACTTGGTACTACGTGAGTTTCAATTCATGCTTCAAACATTGCTTCTTCTGAAAGTATCTGAAGGATATTTACATTGGTAATATTACCAAGTCTTGCCTTTGATTGTCAACTATTCTTGTTCTGTTGCGTGTGCGTGTGCGTGTGCGTGTGTGAGTGTGCATGTTTGCTTTGCAGAACTCACTCGGACTACTCAAGCAGAAAAGGGCAAGAGAGATTGTTTTTGCCTTTACCGTCTCTTTTACGTTTGATAATTGATGCTGGATCCATTGCTGACTGTACATCTAGACAGAAAACCTGCTTGTTCATATTATAATAACAAGAATATAAAAGGAAATTTTGCCTTAAACTCTTATCTCTTTAAATCAAGTCGCTTTAATCGTTCTCAATGCAAAAAAAAGTAGTTTTTCATCAATAGCTTAGTTATTAATAATTTCAATCAAAAATAGACAAAGCCCCCAAATTGACATGTAGTCACCTTGGTGACCTTTAAAATGACCTTGAAATTGAAATTTAGCAATGGCATCTACCGACATTTTTGTTCACTTCTCCATACAGAAATAAATCAACATGGTTGTCTGCTATTAACAAGGAATGCCACAGAAAAAATTCCAGGCGACTTTTTTATTTTTGCTTAGTCTACTATTTCAACTTTGCCAATTTACTTGCCGATGTGCAGGATGACCGGCGGGTAACGATACGAGGAATGACCTCGACGAGCTGAGTTCAAACTCCAACTCAGTTAGTTTGTGTTCACTTCGCACTAATGCCCTTAGGGAAAGGCGTAAATGCATAGTGCAGGTCGAGTGACGCCACTTTGGACGCCTTTCACCTCTTATTCTATTTATTATATTGCAAACGTGATATGTGAAACCTCAGTAGGGATGGCTAAAACCGTTGCCAGCACAGTGTCACTACTTACTTTTATTCACTTAGATAAGGCTAATTTTGCCGGAGCATTCTCAAATAAGAATAGGATTCGTGGGGAATGGTTGGCAAAAACAATACCTAATTACGGCCAAATTGCATTCGATACATCAGTTCTCGTACGATCACCGGAGGTAAGCAACGTCGAACCTGGTTATAATATGACCTGACCACCGATGAATACCATGTGCCATAAGCAGCTAGGAATTATGTAGTCTCATTTGGCGATCCCGGTAAAAGGGAGACCGATCTCTACACTACACTCAATAACGCAAGCCAAAGACGCCCCAACCTTACCCACTGAACCTTTCGACTGGCCGAACTGCGAGCGACAAGAAATGAACGCATCTAAATCTGGTTTTCTTTATCTTAGAAACAAACGAATTTAATTTGAATGATAATGTGTTAAATCCTGGCGAAGTTGAAAAGTGTTTATTTATGTATCTATTTTATTTATTTTTTTTTCCAAATAGGCAAAGCCCTTTCTAACGAAAAACCTGTCAAACTTGATCAGGAATACGAACATTGCCAGACAATTCTCTGCGGAGGCGTATCTGAATAGGAGGAGGTATTTGAAATCGTACCCAAAAGATTTACGAATTACAGTTCGCCTGATGCGAATATCAGTAGATATTACTGATATAATACAGTAACAATAATGCTTGTCCACACATGAATCACATCAATAATAAATCAGCTCTTGTCGTTGTTTATCACCAATTAAGTCATAGTGCATGTCTATTTATTGCCACTTTGCCTTTTCAATCAAATCTCAGTAAATGTCGGTAGACCAACCTGGGAGCTTTGTTTAGATTTCTTGTCCATGAATGAAAAGCACAATAAAGAAATGTCATCAGTGACCATTCAGTTTTTGCTTTGATATAGATCAGATGAGGAAAAGAAAAATAATTGTGAGCCACACACACAAAAACTTTTTTAGTTCTACATTTAGGAGTTATTATAGAGGAAACAATTATGATTATCATAAACAGAGCACAGAATATCTAACTTGTCTTTAGCATGAGATACCACAGAGTGAACACTGCATACCAGAGGTGAAGCCAAGGCTACTCAAAAACCCTTCACAGGCTTTACTAGTTCACCTATTGACATTGTACAATGGCAATGATATATTTGTAAATACATGAATTACTTAAATAATAATCCAGCCTTCGGGATTGTTTTTCACCAATTAAGTGATAGTGCATATCTATTTATTAAGTTTTCCTTTTTTCATCAAATCACACAGCGTTGTAAGTAAATGCATTTTATTTTGCAAGCATTAAAATGTTATTGTTGTTAACGGCCTTGATGACAATGGAATCGGTAAACCAAGTTCAAACCCCAATCGAGGATCACTTTTCGCTAATACCCATGGCAAAGGCATAAATCTATCTCTTCTCCCCAATGTCACTGATGCCCACACCCAAACAACATGAATTCATCCCCAGCTATTATGTTGGTTGAAGGCATTTAGTAACTTTTCCTAATTAATTATTCTTACACAATTAACCATTGTTCATTGCCCAGTTTGTCTTTGAGAAGATAAATAGGTTGGTAACTTATCGTTTGAAAAAAGAAAACATGCACATCGCATTTTACCTGGAAAATGAATTCTGAGTTGTCACCTGTCAGATCACACCAACAATACGTTTTAGTAACGTTATAATTACCCACCTGCACACACAGACCTCTATACGCACATGCACACATATGCTCACACTCATATACATATATATGTGCATACATACATGCCAGCACAAGCACACACACACAAATACATGCACTTATACACACATACACACACACATATATATATTTATATATATATGTAATATATGTATATATATGATAATTATTCCATAATATATTTTCAATTTTTATAACTATGAAGAAAAAGATATAGAAATATTTTATCCGTTGTATATGATTACTCATACTTAAGAGAGTAAATAGAGCTATTAGTGTATCGAAAAAGAAGTACAAGGATACATACCGGCTGAATGTTAACATCTAGTGTCTAACGCACTCGAAACAACATTCAATCCTTGTAATTCTTTATATATATATATATGTGTGTGTGTGTGTGTGTGTGTACATATGTATATGTGCGTGTGTGTACATATGTATAAGTGTGTGTACATATGTATGTGTGTGTACAGATGTATATGTGTGTATGTGTACATATGTATATGTGTGTGTATGCATATGTATATATGTGCATATTTATACATGTGTATATATATATGTATGTATATTTATATCAT
The DNA here is from genome assembly GCA_963457665.1 of Thysanoteuthis rhombus. Classification (NCBI taxonomy): domain Eukaryota; kingdom Metazoa; phylum Mollusca; class Cephalopoda; order Oegopsida; family Thysanoteuthidae; genus Thysanoteuthis; species Thysanoteuthis major. Next base: position 20,047,230 of record OY735239.1, on the reverse strand, counting down.
ATATATGCGTGTGTATTATAATATATAAATATATATGAGAAAGCTTTACAGCTTTAAACACTGGACAAATTATTTTTTATTTTGAATATATTTTGTGTCGTTTCGTTTCATAATATCTGTTAATGTAATTTATGTAATTTTCTCCATTGTTTTATTCTCTATTTCACCTATATTTTTGTTATAATGGTACATGTGTAAATTTTCTCTTGTCTGGATTATCAGTTGTTTCAACATAACCGTTTGTGGAATTTTGAAAAAAAAAACCAAATATATATTAATTTGGCACCCCAGTAGTGTTGATCAAATACCACAGCCCTTTCAACTATGATTTTGATGAATAGCTTATGGAATAAATATAGTTTATTTCATATAGGGTATAATCTATCTAGGACTATAGTCACCAAGTTTGTTCATAATATTTACGTCATGAAAAAGACAAATTTTATTCTCTTCCTTTCTTTGAAGATGATTATATATATATGTATATATAAATATATGTATGTGTGTGTGTGTGTTACAAATATATATTACATATGTTATATATATGTTACGAATATATATTATATATGCTATATATATATATATTGCATGTGCTATGTATATGTTATATATATATTACAAATATACATTATATATGTTATATACATTATATATAAACAATATATATATAAATCATACATATGTACTATGTATATTACACACACACACACACATATATATATGTGTGAGTGTGTGTGTATTATGTGATATATTATATACATATCCTTCAAGATGGCATCTGACTAAAAATTCCCATAGTCAAAAAAGCCATCACTCTACAAGGTGCTGACCCTGTATACGTCAAAGTAGTGCGACATCATGCTCACCCAAACTTTTCACGGCCTGCCACGAGATGATCTTTTGAAGCCTGGACTGGGAGAATATAGGAATCAAAATGAACGGCGAATATCTGATTTATCTCAGATTTGCTGACGACATCGTCCTTTTCGCAAGGAACCTACACGACCTCTACTTAATGCTAGATGAACTAAACGAAAAAAGCAAAAAAGTCGGACTACACATGAATTTCAGTAAAACTCAAGTCATGCGTAACAACCACATAGAGAAAAGCAAACTGTCGAAATTGGAGATGCAAAACTGGGGAAAATACGCCACTATATCTACTTAGGTCAACGAATCTCTATGAAACCCACAATAGAAGAAATCAAGCGAAGAATCACCTTAGGATGGGAAGCCTGCGGCAGAGGAAGCTCAACCTTTAAAAAAAAAGACGCTCCAAATAATCCTAAAAAATATACAACCAACGCATCCTCATGATAGTCACTTATATATATATATATATATATATATATATATATATATATATATATATATATATATATTGTGATACATCATACATTATATATGTATCATATATACATTTATATCATATATGTAATATTTGTGCATATATATATATATATATAATGTATATATACATATATTATACACACATATATATACACATATATATGTACACATAATTCATATGTATATATACATATGTATGTATATATTAAATATATATATATATATATATATATATATATGTATATATATATATATATATATATATATACATGTATAATTTGTAAAATATATATTATGTATCATATGTATATATATCATATCATATATCTTATGTTTATATATGTATAATATACATTATATATTATAGACTTACATATTTTGAATGCAATAGGCAATATCCTTTTTAGTGAATAAGGTGTATCAACGTGAGATTGCAGTAATATATGAACTGTTCGAAGTTCAATTGTGTATTCAGTACATTCCGTCGGAGATAAGCTCCCCCCAATGGCATGTATAATCCATGAACAGCATTGGTTTACTGTAATGGTGTTTTGAGGGAAATATCGTTCGAGTGTTTTGATTTTTTTCACAGTATACAATAAAGTAATTGTTGTGATTAGTAGGGGATATATATTTTTGATAGCTTTTCTAAAAAAGTATTACATCTAGTGACTTAACACTCCATACAGCTTCAATCGCTCATGCTTGGGTTCCACAAATCACATTACAACTTACTTGTTCCATGTGTTTGTGATATGTAACATTAATGCAGAATTAACACATTCTCTCCCAGCCGGAGTTATAACTCGATTTGCTGAGTCCATATTCCATAATGTTAGCCGTTTGGTTACTTCACCATTTCTTTTGTTGACTTACAAGTATTTATTATTTGGCCATTTGTTGCTGCTATCAGCTGTCTTTAATATTGCACCACTATTTCATAATTTATTTCTTATTGTAGCGCTCACCATGGCTGGCCTTCCTTGGCTCATAACCCTGATGTGGCTTCTGGCTGAGGCCAGCGGTGACCTCGATATGAATGGACCAAATGTATGCCAAAAGATTTTCACGTAAGTACACACATTACTTGTTTCGTTATTAATACAGTAGACCCGCGTTATTACGGACGATTTGGGTTGTGCTGTTATAACAGATGGATTTTATACAAAGTGAATTAATGAGATATCGAAGATTACAGATAGAAATGACTTTTTATTACCTTTCCACAGTCTCATGTCAAATGTATAGATAACTGATTTGTAAATGAAATGAGTGAACCAAAAGTAGTTTTTCTCACTATATATATGGTGGTTTCTTAGGTATTTCCCCTTTCGATTTCTGCATTACTTTAGGCGGTATTATTTTAAGGATTTCTAATTTTAGTTTTTAAAATGATGCACGTTGCTGCTTTTGCAACATAATCTCCGGTGATAATTTCATAAGAAAATCTTATCGTATGTGTTTTCATTCTACTTTCCTTGTATTTTTTTACAAGCTATCTTCTTATTTTTTCATTCTGCAAAGTAAGTTTTAACTTTTTAAATAATTCATTGATAACTATCTGAGTGAATCTCACGATCTGTCACTGAGCATGTCATGATATGATGATCAGTGTGTTGATTCAACATGCTTATGTGTGTGAGTTTGATCCTCAATGGCTTATGCAAAGATCCAGGTTAGGGTCTAGGATGTCTAGACCCCCACTCCTTGCTCGGAAGAAACACGGTTTGAATTTTTTCTTTCTAATATTCAAATAAAGAAATTTCATTAAAAATCCAAATAATCCCAAGTAATCATAAATCAACTTTATAAACAATAATTAATTATTTTGTTGTTCCACAATATATATATATATATATATATATATATATATATATATATATATATATATATATATATCGTTTGTAGATAACCCAATATACATGGATGAAAACAGACAACTTTGAGCAACATCCTACACTAAATCCATTGACACCCATAACTATCTCCACTTTGAAACCTCTCCTCCTAAACATCTCAAAGATAACCTACCCCACTCATAAGACGGATTTGTTCTACTAATGGAGAAACTTATACTCATAGCGACAGACTCAAACAATGATTCATTTGGCTACGATAAGAAAGCAAAGCAAAAAATGATCCCAAGAGAAAATACCCTAAAATCGACAACAATAGGAAAATCAAATTGCATCCCCATCATAACATTTAATTACTCTCTTCCCCTCAATGGTGAATTATCCATAACCACTTAGATCTTCTTAAACTAAAACTTGTTTTTTAAAATATATTTCAGTAAACTGGGATGGTGTTTTGCCATCATCCAAAAGATATTGAAATTATAGGCAGTAACACCATACTAAATGACAAAGTGGATGGAATATGCTTTCTGCACCCTAAGATCGACTTCTTTGTAAACACACACATTTGTTTTGACATCGCGTGGCATCATTCAAAAGTCGATCGTTTTCCAGGGTAAACAAATTACACGTTTTCAAAAGTTAATATCCCTCAGAAAAACAGGTATTTTTTTATCAAAAAAAAGTTGTTTTGTTCTTTCAAAAAAAAAAAAATAATAATAATTGGGTTTTTTTTCAAGATTTGGGTGATAAGTTCTTAACTGTATCCTTCGGATTAAATGAACATTTCTCTCGTTTCATAACTTAAAGTTAAAAAAAAAAGATAGGTATCCGTGTTTCGATTGAAAAAGTTCTTTGAAAAATCCAAGTGGTGAAACGCTTTAAACAATGTCAAAAAGTCCGGCGCTTAAAAATTTTCAAGTAAGAGCTGATCTCTTGGAACTTCGAATGTAATAACATCGTTTAATATGAAAATTTAAGACTTAGAACAGATGAAGATATACATAAGTTATACAATTATACAATTTGTTCTACTAAATCTCCTAGCAAAGCTGTTTCTAAAGTTTCTACTTTGATATACATTTAAATACTCACTAATTCCGTACCTGAAGACTATGAAAAAAAAAAAGGTCGAATAATGATTTAAATCTCTTCTCGGTAGTAAATAATTATATACCCGTTGAAGAAAAATTGGTTAAAATAAATATCAGAGGAGTGAAGTCTATCCCAACCTACGATTTTAGTACTTTTTATACGAAAATTCCTCATGAAAATCTCATGAAAGAATTGAATAAAATAGACTTGGCATTTGCTGGAGGACATCGTAAAAATATTGGTTTACAAACTCTAAAGCTGTCTGGTGTATAAAAAAAGACAAGACTTACTTTACGGCGGTTGTTAGTCATCTTACTGGGGGAACACACTTTAAAGAAGGTAATAAATTATTTTATGAGATTATAGGTATGTCTATGGGGCTCGATCCTGCGCCCTGTTGGGAAAATTTGTATCTACATAGACATAAATATATATTCATGTCTTCAATTCGAACTAATGTAAAGCGAGCTCGTGCATTTTTAGGCAGTACCTTTTTTATTAATGACATGTTGTCTTAATGATGGTGGGGGGTCGAAAATTTATATAGTGCTGTATACCCTAAAGACCTTCGACTAAAATGTAACATATCGGAATGCAAGCAACGTTTCTAAATCTGGATATTCAAATCGAAAATGAGGTATATTTCTATAAATTGTTTGACAAACGAGATTCATTTCCGTTCCATATGGTACATATGTAATTAAGAATAAGTAGTATTTTATCTTATATATTTTATGGAACTATATTCAAGGAAAGCACGAGCTGCAGTTCGATTTATTGATTTTATACCGAAAATTGTTTCTTCAGTTATCATCATCATCAGTCTTTTAACGTCGGTCGTTGGACATAGTTCTTCTCCAGGATCTACCACATTTCTCCATCATGGGCGTCGTGGAACCAGTATTTTCTGAATTTGTCTAGTTCATCTCTCCATCTTCTATTTTGTCGGCCCCGGTTTCTGTGGTTTCTGGGGATCCATGTTGTGAGTCGTGATGTCCATCAGTTGTCTTTCATTTTTGCAACATGACCAGCCCATTGCCATTTGAGTTTTCTAATGGATTCTATGATGTCACTGACCCCCGTTTTCTTTCTGATATATTGTGCTGTCTTGTGATATCTCCATGTGATATTGAGCATGATTCTCTCATGTGCATGCTGCATGTTTCTCAGTTTGTAGGTCTGTCTCTTGGTTGGGTTCCATGTTTCAGCTCCATAAGTGACTATCGAGAGGATGCATTGGTTGTATACTCTTCTTTTTAGGATTATTGGGATTGTCTTATTTTTGAAGCTTACCATCCTTGGGTGATTCTCCGCTTAATTTCTTCTTTTGTGGATTTCATAGAAATTTGTTGTCCTAAGTAGATGTAGTGGTCTACTTTCCCCAGTTTTGCATCTTCGACTTGAACAGTTATGTCCTTATTCTTGATGTGATTGATAAGAAGGGCCAATTACGGCGACGAAGTTGGTAAGATTTTTAGACAATTTAATAAAGACATAACTAGATATCCTGATTCCTTTAAAACTTACCAGATTGACCATAATGAAATAGTAATGAAAATTGAAGAATATATTAACGAGAGTATAAAAATAGGATAAGCGAGTAATGTATATTAAATCAAATTGAATTTGTATCAATGTTTAGGGAATTAGGCAACCAAAAGAGATGGATTTAGGCTTGGTCAGTGTGAAAGATCATCATATTGACTGAAAAGCCAAGAACATTCAGCTCTTGATTTTGGGGTTTTTTTGTTTTTTTTGAGGGGGGATTTTTTTTACTGATTAATAGTTGGGTGGGGTGGAAAAATGAACATGGAATGCAAAGTAACAGATGTTAAAGTATATCGATGGAATAGCCCATTTAGATGTTAATACTGGATAGAAAGTTGTTTGTTATGGTCTCAACTACGTACACAGGCTAATTTATTTCATGATTTGATGGTGTACTACGTGAAAAAATTGAAAGTTAATGAAAAAAATTGTAATTTTTTTTGGCTGAATATTTTGGTAGGAAATCGACTCGATGAGGTTTTCTGTGTATCTAGTGTTCTTGAAAAAGATATCATGAGCTGATCTGCAAGCAGATTTAAACTGACACAACGGACTTAATTCAAATTGGTGATAAAAATAAAATCCATATACGATTCATTATGATAGTACCCTATCTGAAATAACAAATCACTTACAATATGACATTACCTATACATTAAAAGCATATCAAATTCTATGTAAAAAAAAAAACACCAGAAGAAATCACATGAATTACATTGACTGAAAAGATATAGATTTTCGGATTTTTTTTTTTTAATATATATTTAGTGTTAAAGCCTGTAAAGCTTTCTAGACACACACACACACACACACACACACACACACACACACACACACACACACAATATATATATATATATATATATATATATATATATATATATATATATATACAGTGTGTGTGCGTGGGGGGGTTGTCAAGCTTAATTCGTAAACATCTGTTTATTTCATCCTTGTGCGGAACAAATACCATGTTTCTATTTTTGTTTCAATTCATTTCTACTTCGTTTTTTAACAACTATAAAACGATTTTTCACCTGTCTGATCGCACTCATCCTCTATCCACTCACATATATATGAATATATATGTGTGTGTGTATTTGTGTCTATGCGCATCTGTATGTGTCCGTGTGTGAGTGCGTGAAAAAGAGAGAAAGAGAAAAAACGTACCCTCATGGGTGTGGGTGTGTTTATTCATTTATTTCAATTTGTATATTTGTGTTCTACACCCCACCCTCATTTATTACTGCTATTATTACTGACGATGATGTCCCACTTCCTATAATTCTTGCATACCTCCAACAAAAGACCAGGTAATATTTTTGCAATCAACAGATATTTTTGTATTTTTGTCGAACTCCACCCCATGTTGGAGTTGATTTTTTTTTCCACCCGTAAGAACAAGAACAATTTTTACCTATTTTAGAATAGTAAACTCTTCACTGTTAGTCTGCCACGCTATCTCAAGCCAGACTGATATATAAAATTAACATTTCCCTACTGTGATTTGAACTCATGACCAAATTATTGCTTGGCTGTTCTCTTACCAATTACCTTAACCGACAAGTCTTACGAATTTATTCATTATATATCCTACACCAAAGTTACACTTATCATCATCTGGATAGAAGTAAGAGTGGGGTTTGACTGCAAAAAACAAACTTGTTTTATACTATAATGTATTTGCTCATGTCTGTCTACACGATTTGTGGAATGATGGGTCGTGGACTAAAAAGGAAGTGATTGAATCTGGGGGCGGATTCAGTGATTAGGTTTTGATTGAGAGATATTTCCATAATTCTGTGTAAAAAGGGTTTAAATACGAACAGTAAATAAAAAGATAAATTCAAATTACAAGGGAAGTAACTCAATATTTGTACATATTGCAGGAATAGCTCTCTCTCTCTCTCTCTCTCTCTCTCTCTCTCTCTCTCTCTCTCTCTCTCTCTCTCACTTCGTTATTTCCCTTCAGTTTTGAGTGTAAGGCAGAGGTAGGCGCTCTCTGAGTGCTTTCTAGTGATAGCGACGAGTCACCAGTTTGTAGGATGCAGAGTCTTTGTTGAATCTGGACAGCGATGGATTGTTGTGAGACGAGGATTTTGGATTATCGTGGGTGATGTGCAGTGCGCCGGATGATGCCAAGCCCAAGCATTTGGTCGTATTCCATCCTCGCGGCTTTTAGCTTTTCAGGTGATAACGCCGTGGATGTGCATGGACAGGAGGACCTGTCGTTACTATGTGGTGAGTTATGTCGTGAGACAATTGAGGGGCATTGGACGAAGGTTTGCTAATTTCAGGGTATTTCCTAATTAGTTCTAGGTATTTAGGATTGACAGTAGAGCTAGCTATAGAGGGACGTAATTTTTCAGTAGCTTGGAGGAAGCTTTTCGTCTTGAAACTTGTTACAGGGTCAAATGAGCCGTTTGTTTGTCATGTCTATCAGTAGTCCGAAGTGCTGTATGAAATCTGCCCCTAATATAGGTGTAGCAACTTCAGCGATTGTAAAAACCCATTTAAAATTTCTACGGAGACCGAGAATGATGTCCATACATCTCTGACCGAATGTACGAAAGGCGGGTACCAACGATATTTGTGCGCCGCTATCAATTAAAAAATTGAGTCCTGTTTCCATATCGTATACATGTGACAGACAACCTTCCTTTCTAGTAGGGGGATTGTGGCCAACAGAATCAATCGTTGAATTCTGCCGGCGTGCTAGTTTCACTGAACGGTACGAAAGGTGCAGGGAGGTATACATTTTTCGCCTGCGTCCCAAACGAACTGTGATACCAACAGACAGGGCGTCTACGTCTCGACTTTGACCTCGATTTCGACCTGGATCGTCCTTTCCAGCGGCCGCGGGATGGTCGAGTAGAAAAGTCGTCAACCTTGTTTTCTAGGGAATGTAGTTGCTTCCCAAATTTTTCGACAAGGTCGATGATTCTGCTGCAATCGGATGGGTTGGTAGCTACTACCAACCCATCCGACTGTTCCGCGACAGTAGGGAACACTGAATTAGTTCTGTCCATGATTCGGTCCGCCATCTCAGTCATTTATCTAATGGTAAGTTAGGATCCATCGTAGCTAAAATTGGCTGGATCTCTGTGGGCATTCTATCTAGGAAGATATGTTGTAAAATGTTGTCGTTTTTGTCACCTCCCGCTAATGACCGCATATGACGTAAAAATTGCGATGGGGTCCTATCAGTCGTTAAAAGTTGTTTTAACTTCATTCGCTCTAACATGGAAGTTCTCTCAATTACGACTTCCTTCAGCATATCATAAGCGTTTGAAGCTGGGGCGTTGTTGGTGAAATCTTTGATTTCCGGAATCAGCGTACCGGCAGTAATAGAAGTGAAACTTCTGTTTCTGACCGGTGATTCCTCTCATCGCCATGAGTGATTCGTTTTGAATGAACCACGACTGGGGGTCGCTTCACATAAAAGAGATCCTGGTATTGTACATCGCAGGCATATCGTGGTCTTCAGAACTTATGGTTGTTATTGAAAAATAGAGTGCACTGAATAAACTCAAGAGAAGAAACTAACCTCTCGTATCTTTCGAAAAGAAATACGAATTAGCACTTAATTCACTTGAGGGGTCACCAGTCCCGGGCCAGGGCTTTTATAAAGGTCGTCAGAGGAAGTGACGTTTTGGATCTCTAGCCAAAAGAAGCGTTTCGTGCTTAATTCCCAACTAAAAGTATAGGGGGCACTACACTAGCTTTCATTTGTTATTCTATTTGTTAATTTTAATTTTGTGCCTAAATGCCTTGCCAATGAGTTAAGTAATGTAATCATCATTCCAAGGAATTCAGTCAGCATTAGAATTTTTTTCTCTTTCTGTTGAAGAGTCCATTGCATCCAATGGTGGCTAGGAGATATTTTTATCAATAAAACTATTTCATTTGAGAGGAAAAATCTAACCTTAAGGACGCAGAAATTAAAGAGAAGTCGCACAGCTCATTCTAGATTACTCTCTGTATATTTGATTGTTAGAAACCGTCTACCAAAATTGTCAACATAGGTTTCTTCAGTTTTTAAGTTGGTCTGGCTGTCAGTCTGGCTGGATGACTGGCTATGATTGTACGTATCACTCTTACAGACCGCACCAATGCAGCTACAGAGTTGAAAATTTAAACATTTACAACTTGAGATTACATTTTTTAAGCCCTTCCCAATAGGTTTTTAAAGGTGGGTTCTATTTGCAATGTAAGTTAATGCTAAATTAATGACTTAGTTCGTGTCCAGGGGCGTTCACACTTGTTTTTTTGAAAATTTGGACTTTGGAAAAGTTACTTATTCATTGATCATCACTTTTTCTAATTTTACAATTGATCATCCCCGATATGCTGCCTGACCGCGTCAGTGATGCGACGTTTTCTCTTGAGTGACTAACCTGACCCGTTTTTACATAATCTTTATTTTGTTTATTTGGTTATGATTATTATATAACTATATTATTAATAATTCTTAAGATTGTTTATCATAATCATTATTTACGATCAGCATCGGTGACTGCAGTTTATCTTAATTAAGTGACGTATTCTCCCTTAATCCATTAACCTTGGCAGATAAAAAAAAGTAATTAATCCGTGTATAAATCACTGGTTACGACGACCAGCGATAATCCTCACTAATACGCTTTAACCACTGTAAAGGTTTAGTGTCTATCTTTTTTGTTATACGCAAGAAGGATATCTGAAATCAGCTATTCTGATCGTCAATCATTCCGCATGACATATACCACCCACCACCAAGCTTTTAATTGGGTCGCTTAATCATAGACAATATATATAAATACCAGTTTTTTACCCTCTGTTGTCAGTTCAAAACTATGTTTATATCTAACTCTTAGTCGGTTTATATCTATCAAGCTATTTATCCACACACACACACACACACACACACACACACACACACACACATATATATATATATATATATATATATATATATATATATATATATATATATATATAAATCAGTAATCCAATATCCCATACGTGGGGGTTTATTTCATAAAGTGCTCGATACATCCAACATTAAATTAAGTAGAGCTTTAAATATGATGCAATAATAGATTCGCTACACAAACACGTTTACATTTCTGCCCTTCTTGAGCTTCTTCAGGTGAAAAGAGCAGAAATATAAACGTCTGTGTTACGAATCCGTTATTTCACCATATGTATGTAATGTCTATTCATATCTACGTTCATAACTCTCCATCCATCTATCAATTCATCTCAGTCTGTTCATATCTATCTACCTATTTCCCTTTTAACCCATCTGTCCTTGTTTGAATTGTATTGAAGTTGGGCGTTATCAATAATCGGCACCACGCCACGTGTCTGTAAAAAAATGGTAAAAAGCAGCTCCTCGAAATGATTTTCATAGTTATGGACCTGAAAAGATTTCAACAAAGCGGCAAACTTTAAAACTTGAAAGAAAATTATCTCAATTACCATTCTCTGGAATATTGATAAACTGAAATAGTGATCATATGCTCATTAAACAGGCACGGTCATACATAAATACACAACTTTGTGTATGTATCTGTGTGTATGTATGCATGCGTTTGCCAGATCTCAAGAAATTCCAAGTTCCCAGCGAGCACAATTTTTCCCCAGGAAAATTTCTAAAGTTTCCGGATGAAAAAAACTCAGGTTGGGCAGATAGAAAAGTTGTGTGTATACGTGCACACATACCACTGGGACGTAATTTTCTGTCTATCTTCACTGAATACAGACTTGACACGTATTTCTCTTCTGTTTTTCAAATTTTACAAAAAAAAATTATTTCTCAGGTTTTACACAGGGTGTTCATTCTTCATTTGTCACATGAAGGTATACCTGTCTGGGTTTGTCTTTGTTTGGGTGTTTTACTTCAAAATTCAGTGAGATCCAGGTTATCCATACATTAGTTTTTATTATTGATTAAATCTGCTGAGTAGCATCTGTGAATTCATATTCACTCGCATTTTGATCTTCAACTGAATATTACTAACTGAATGATTCATTTCAAAAACTGACCTTTATTTTCCGTTTTCCCTTTTTTTTTATTTTCTCCTTCTTGCCTCCCCTTCCTTCTTTTTCCAAGGAACGAACTTTCGTACCGACAAACGACGCTCGCCGCGCAGCCACTTACTTGAGCCCCTGTGTGTGTGTGTGTGTGTGTGTGTGTGTGTAGAGGTGGGTATATTAAGATGCTTGTACACTGATTTTAGCCTGAAGCCATTTAGTCTGGAAAACATTCAATTTTATCTTCCACACCTATTCTTATACTCTTATCTGACAACTTCCAAATTTATTTTTATTTTCACTTGTAAATGAAGATGGATCAATTCACAGATCAAAAGAGACAGGGGAGGAGGGATATTGTTGTTGT
>OY735239.1:19512496-20032496 GCA_963457665.1 Thysanoteuthis rhombus | reverse complement strand
AGACAAAGAATGCTCGCTATTTTGTATTTTATTTATAAAATATATGCAACTCAAACCTAAAGAGGGAAGCACTCAAAATTTATTTATCAATTATACCTTGTTTTATTTTTCATAGTACCAAATATCGTCTCGGAAGGAAAGTCCGCTCTTCGATTGCTTACAAGAAAGTTGCCAAATGTTGTGCTAATTATGAAGAGATCGATGGTCGCTGTCACCGTAAGTTTCAATTCTTTTTGATTTAACCTTTTATGATACTTTTAAGTATCACATTTTTGTCGATTAATGAACTGCGTTTTCTAACAGTACTAGAAAGTCAAATTTCATTCTTCAATTAAAATTAGTGCTTAGCTGAATGTTTCTTCATCGTCAATGTTAGTTGTCCGTATATGGTCGTCAAATTTAGATTTGAAAGATATAATTACGAAAAGATATTAAAGTAAGGACATGAAGAATGATCTAATCCTATAATAATACTATAAGTGTGACAGACACGATGGGAAAGGAGAAAAAAGTTAGTTTAATAAGAGGGTATAAAGAGAGAAAAAAGTTGAATAGTTTAATAAGAGTTTATGAAGAGAGAGGGAAGAAAAGAAAGGTACTTTAATAAGGTGGTAGGCAGAGAGAGTAGCTGATCTAATAGATGATACAAACTTTTCATAAGTACATGATTATAGTAAAACTTGAGGTTTTTAAAGTTGTCACTTTTTACTCACCTAAGGTTGCCAAGTACAAAAATGTGATTTTATAATTTAGAAATACTTTGTCTTGGAATAAGAACGTGTAGCTTTCGAGTGAAGACCAATAAAAACTTTTGTAGGACAGAAACGATAGAATTTTCTTGACCCTAAAATCAAGAGAGAAAATCTTCTATTAGTTAACATATGAGAACCCTTCCCTCATCCCATAAAAAGATTATAATTTTCAAAAAACGCGTTTACCCGAATTCTTCTTATCAATAAGCCAGTTTTTTCAAACTCCTCCTCAAGTTCTGACACTGGACAATGGAGGTTGCGTTCACCTTTTGGTCCATCTTTGAGGGAGAAGAGGGGATTTTATAAGCCATTAAAAAGGTAGTTTTCAATAAAAAGTGAGGTCACTCTTATCAAATGTATTAGTCATAAAAAAGCCGTAAATCTTGGAAATTAAGATAGAAAAATACAGTTTGTACCAATTGATAAGACGTGTTTTGAAGATTAAAAAAAACCAACCCAATCCTGCTCGAACCATCTAAAATTTTGTTAGTTTTGAGAATAAATGTTACGGTTATACGAGGGTTTTTTTTAAATTTACAATGCAACTATAATGCTAAGCTGGGTCTTATTTCAAATGGGGCTTACATGATCCCATGCAAAAAAGGGTACACGCTGCATAATCTTGGAAAACGAAATAAGTGAATTCATACAAAATGAAACCGGGACAAAAGGAATATAAAGCATATAGGCCGTACTTCCATCTATTCTTTCGTAAAAATGGTGGAAAATGAGTTCCCAATTTAGCATTATTGTAGATACATGGTAAAAAGACACCCCCACCTAAAACCATTATTTTTTTCCTGAAGATTATCTAATTTCCGGCTACTCTTTAAAAACCTTCCTCTTACTTTAGTCAATTTGTTCCTGGCAACCCTAAAGCGTTACTTTTCGTGAGGTTATCCGTATAACTGTTTTAAATGATTTTCCCGGACAAATCAAATTTTTCTTCTACAGTGTGTGCAAGTTGTATCCGATACATTTCAAAAATTTCATTTTAACAGCCTCATAATTATACACCTTCAAAATGAATAAAATTCGGACCAATGATTTCTGATAACTTTTCAATGTCGAATCTTGCTTCAATAATTTTTATAATTTACGTAGTTTTTCAATGATTTGTCTAAATTCTGTTAATTTTGAAGCTGTACAAGATGTTGAAATCATCTTTTTGAAATGCATCGGATACATCTTACACAACATACATTTTGCACTAAATGTATATGCGACCTTTAAAGTCTCTCAGATCAGTAGGTGTTTCAGAGTGACATGGTATGATCGATGAGGTGCAGTGGGATGAATTTAAGATGATCTTATGATCAAGGTGTTGCCCTGTTGCATCACGTGACCATGGCATTACATGGCATGTGTCAAGCAGTCAGTCGAGTATTATTGTTGTCAAAATTAGAAAAAGAGCTAACTGAAAATAAAACTGTTCTAAATCAGGGGTAATGCGCCGTGGCAGTCGAAGGATTCATTCATTTAGTTCTTATCATTCGTTGCCAAGCCAGACATAGAGGTCGGCTTTTGTTTTGTTTTGTTTTTTTTTTTTGTTTTTTTTGTTTGTTTTTTTTGGCGTTGTGTTGAGATCAATTTTCATCAGGATAAATAGTGGGATAGCTACGGGGGTATGACTGGAAGCCTTTGGTTTGCATTATTGAGCATATGGTAGAAATTGGTCTCCTCCTTAGGAGGATTAACTGGATCGCAAGCGGCTTACGGCATCTGATATTCCTTGGCGGTTATCCAGCAAGGTACTGACCAGGCTTGACGTTGCTTTACTTCGGTGATCGTTTGTGAACAGTTGTGCCTGTCGTGATTTGGCCATAATGCAATCAGGGTGACAGGAAGATAAAGGCTCCATAGTAAACTTTGAAGACTTGAGGAAATCTTGAAATAACTTTCATATGCTGCATGAAAAATATTAAAAAATCATAGCTAAAGATTGATGTCTTCAAAGATTTATATGTAATATGTATTATGTAATATATCGTACTTGGTACTACTAGTTAGAAATTTAACGATTTAAAAAAAGAATCCCTTCATTTTGACCCTTAAAATGAGGAAAAGTCTCTCTTCACTTCCGACCTGTTAAAGTGGCGGGGGGGGGGATTCGTGCAAGTGAACAGATCTTTGGTATCACTCTACATAGATACTTTCCTTGAGATAGGGCGCTTTCGACGACGTCAAACAAAATACAACACTACCATGAAATTGAACATTACAAACCCCTGATATTGAAAATGGCAGAAGATGCTACCGAAAGCGTATCATCTTTTGAAAAATATACGTTGAAACCAGAGATCCGTTTACTCGTAAGAAAAGATTAGTGAAAAAAATCATATATATATACATATATATATATATATTGGAACACTTTTAAGAGAAGAGAGCAATACTTACATAAGTAAATATATATATATATATATATATATATATATATATATATATATATATATATATATATATATATATATGTATATGTATATATATATATATATATATGTATATGTATATATATATATATATATATATATATATATATATATATATATATATGATATTTTTTTTTAAAATAAGTCATACATATGATACATGTATATATATATAATTTTGTTTTACTCAGTAAATATTGCTCTCTTTTTTTTCAACACCACACCACTGTATTACCAATTTATATATATATATATATATATATATATATATATATATATATATATATATATATATATATATATATATATATATATATATCCAATGTATCCTCTCGTTAGTCACCTACGCAGCTGAAATATGGAACAATAACCAAGAGACTGACCCGCAGACTGAGAAACATGCAACGTGCACATTAAAGAATCATGCTGAAACTCACATGGAGAGATCACAAGACAGCACAGTATATATGGGAGAAAACAGGAGCTCGAGACATAATAAAATACATTAAAAAACTCAAATGGCAATGGGCCGCTAATGTTACAAGAATGGCAAACAATGGATAGATGACGCGATGCGAAACTGTGGCCCGCAGAATACGAGATGGCGAGTACTGGCTCCGCGACGCTCACAATAGAGAGGTGCGGCGAATCCTGGGGAAAGTCTGTGTCCAACGTCAGACGATAAAAGAATGATGATGATGATGATGATGATGATGATGGAAGAACAAAATTGAAGGGAATTACCCCGAAACCACACTAATGGAGACTCGTAGATCCCTACTTTGATCCCAAGCCTGACATCCCATGTGTACGTCACAAGGCAGTTTTGAAGGTCAGAGTTGGTAAAAAAATACGTCTTATGCTGCAAAATACAATGTGTATGAGGTTTTCTGATGTAACTTCGAGTTGGAAGAACGAAAGAACAGTTCTTATTTAGTCGAACCCTCACGAGAACACGATATGACACAAGGTCGATTCAATGTAGGTATATCATACATGCAAACGTGTCGGTAGGAACACATAAAAAAAACTGCAAACAACTATCGTTGCAAGGACATAGAGTTGCCTACCTTAAGGTCTATGACGAATCCTGAGCATCACTGACCTGACTACACAGAACAATACCATGCTTCATTAGGCAAAACGTCATTGGTTATGGCAATACATCTGTGTCCGTCGGGTCAGAAATGGTGTGAACAGACAACCAATTTTTTAAAAGTTGTTCCCTATTCTCTAAACACATTTAAAAGCTTCCCTCTTCTCGATGAGTACATAATCAATCTACATAGTTAACCTTATCTTTTTTTTTCCTGACAGCAATATGTCAATATGGCTGTAACAATGGCATCTGTCTGGCCCCAAATGTTTGCCATTGCCATCCTGGATGGAGAGGACACACCTGCGCTTCACGTAAGCAATTTTATCTTTCTTTTCAGACTGATATATATTTTTTGTCTTAACGTTATAACCTATGCTAATGTATTTTTGTTTTAAAATAGATAGAAACTTTCTAATCATTATAATTATAAATTTTACCATTTCAAACATTGGAAATTTTTTTTCACGGGAAAAAATTGAACCATGAACCTCTTGGAGTAAGTCCACAATAAAACTTTAACCATAAGTTAAGTAGGTCTAGTTTAGTCAATGAGTTGCCAGACTTTTCCAGAAAGAGGATAATCCGAGCTCTATCTAAGATAAACAGAGGCATTTGAATAGCGTCGAAATTGGAAATTAAGCGATTCTGGAGACAGAGGTTCAATACCGGACCTTGAGGCTATCCCAACTTGAGAGGCTGGTATTGAACTTCTGTCTCTAATGCCAGTGTTCGATAAGTCCCTGATTATTTTCCCCCAGGACAAATCTAGGAACCCTGGTTCACAGCATCATTAACTGTACTAGAATTACTGAATTTCTGGTGATCAAGTTTTTTCTTATGTAAAAAAGCCTATTATTTTTCATTATTTAATGATGGTTTATTTTTTCAGACTGTTCGCCAGGCACATGGGGAATCAACTGTGTTGAGAAATGCGACTGCAGCGGCCATGGGACTTGTGACCCAATTTCGGGGATTTGTCAGTGCGTGCCAGGTGAGGGACACTCACCTGACCTCCAATGATATCAGTTTCATCCTTAGACGACACGCCTCAACTATACTTGCCACCTCATTTGCACTAATACTTCAGTTTTAATATAGTAGACAATCCTCATTATGTACGAGGTGCATATGATTAGTGTAATCAATATTATGCACTTGCTAAAAATTCAGTTATAGGAATCAGCCATTCTAGGTCCAATTCGGATTGCAACCACATCTTTAAATTAAACCATTTACTGCGAATGAAGGAAACTTCTATTTTCGTTTAATTGTGATAAAAAGCAACTCCGTTCTATCCCTTTTTTGCTTTTATCTTGCACTGAATAACTTGCACTGGTAACTTGTAGTTGATTATTTTTCGATGGACAAGAGCTCTCATCTCGCAATGGATAACTTACTTTCCATCGCCTTCCACAGCAACTCAGTTATATTTGTGAGTCAGAGCTCTTATCTTTCAATGGATATTTTTCCGTGGATAACATGTAATGGATCTTTCGATGTCTTTCGATGTCTTCCATCTGTCAATGGATAACTTACTTTTCATTGCTTACCGCATTTAATGCATAATAATCTGGATAAGGCATAAGACGTAGCACTTCCTCTTTCTGATCGGTCCTATTTGTGGTAAGATGGAGAAACTCACTTAAGTTAGATTGCAAAAGCAAATGGCAATAATTGCTCGTAGTTAAGCTAACTTACGGATTAGAAGTTGGGTTATTCGGAGTAAACACCCCCCCCACACACACACGTCCCTCTATCTCACCCATCAGATGTCAAACCATTCAGCGTCTGAATGGGCAAGTTGTCAAATCTGAAGGTAGACAGATTTTTGCATGTCTGTCGAAAGAAAACTAAATAATGAAATTTTCTAATCACGAAAACAGGCGAAAATACTAAACAAAGGGATTTTCTGGCTCACGTTTTAGTAGCATAAACGCTTGTCAAAATTGGGTTCGATCAGATAATAATGATATATGCAAAGCGCGAAAAGAGTGAGTTCAAAACAATACTTGGAAATTAGAAAAGGGCACTACGTCGGAAATGGGGGACTGGAAGCCGTAGATGATTTATTGCTTTTGTCAAGATTACTAATGTAAGCGGGACACAGCTTTGGTCGGAGTCATTTGGCGTTGCATCGGACGGGACCAGGGAAATGTTCAGATAAGAGTCATGCAACTACAATGCAGAGGACATTAGTTTCACAATAACTGATAGTTATTGTAGCCAATTATTCCTTATTTTGTACTTAAAATGATGATAGTTTAAGAATGAAACCATGAAGATTTCAGAAACCGACAACCAAAACATTGGTTTCTCCAATTAGTGATTGTTCTGTCTGGCCGTCTATCTGTATATATGACATGTGTAAAGGCTGCACCAGTGGAGTTAGAAAATCTAAACATTTACTACTCATTATATCTAGAAAAAACTTTTTTTGTTTTTGAAAATTCTCAATAAATTTTCGCAGGAGGTTCAATTTAGTACGTAAGTTCATGCTAAATTGGTCCCTTAGTTTGTGTCGAGTAGCGTTCACTCTTGTTTTTTGAAAAATTGGCTTTTTTTATAATTACTATCCAACAAAAAGCGAGAGAAGTAATATTCATTGGTCCCCCCTTTTCCGATTTTTTAATTGATCATCCCCGATACGGCTCACTGACAAAGGATATGGGTCTCATCAGTGTCTGTCGTATTCAAGCTGACCAATCTTACTTAGTGGAAACATCAACTATTCCGTCTGGGTTTATCCCCTTTCCACTTTCAAAAAATACATTTATGAGACATTCAATAAAAAGCTATCAGAAATCTTAGCCTTATGAAACGTTTCAGGCATTTTTTTAGACATGTGTCGGCCTGCATCTGAGTTATGTTCTGAAAGTATGGACGCAACTCGACTTGGAACATACACCTTCCTTGTCTTTACGAAGAGGAAAGAACGTATGTCATCCATTACGTTCTTTCAAATTATAGGGACGTATCTGCAATGAGACGTAAGTCAATCGAGCTTAAGTTGACATGACTGTACTTGACTCAACGAAGATTCTACACAAAGTATCACTTTGTGTGTCGAATTCAAAAGTGCGCGCGTACTTTTGTCAAAGAGAAAAAATGTACAAGATTTTTACCATCATTCATTACAAAAAATAGAGGGAACACTTGTGGACGTCATCTTGGCTGGTGTAAAATTAAAGACGTTCAGTGGGTCATTTGCTTCAACAGGAACATCAAGAGCGAGTGACTGGAGAAATTTCACTACCGATCAGACAAAGCTGTTCCAAGTCTAAATTAATCAATGAACATAATGGAATGACTTGATCTATAATATCGTCTTGTCTCTTACTACCTACGTTTCAATGTTACGCTTTCGGTGGTAACATAAGGTAATGGTATGGTATTTGGATTTGACAGAAAAGAGAGTTAGTTGAATAAGGGTAGGAAATTTTACGTTTATATAAAATTTAGAGATGGGTTGTTGACAAAGATTAGAAGTGATAAGCGACAGAAAGAAAAGATAAAGGCAGAAAAGCAGAGTCAGGGGATAATGAATCATCTTAGTCATTTCCACAGGTTCAGCAAGGTTTTATACATATTAATAAACATGAGACATGAAATTCAGAAATACAGGTCCGTCGGACTAAACAGACCTATATTTCTGAATTTCATAGAAACTGTCATGCGACCAATGTCTTTGCCAGCATGCCATGTCGGGGATGATCAATCAAATAATTGGCAATAGGCTTGATTAGTGATAAAGAATAAGTTGATTCGATTTCATTTAAGGGGAAGTGATCACAAAGAAGTCAAAATATTCCCAAAACAAGTGTGGTTGCTGCCGGATGCAAACTCATTTAGCATAAATTAACATTTACCCTATTTAGCGGGGGGGGGGGGTAAAAAATTTTCCATAGATACTGAGGATTAAATGTTGGAAAATTCAGCCCTCTTGCTCTACTGGTGCGGCCCTTATGCGTAATACATACGTACATACGTACATACGTACATACGTACATAACTAGCTAGCTAGCCGGTTCAACTTGAAAACTTAAGAAACCTGCGTTGACAGTTTTGCGGACAGTTTTGTTTTATGGTTTCAAATGAAGGAAGCTGGAAGTCTAGTCACGCAAGAAATCGTTAATGAATCACAACCACAATAAGTACTCCAATATTGAAGCATTAGGCCCAAAATTAGGTAAGGTTAGCAAAAAGATTTAGTTTATAAAATGTTATATACCCGTCACCGCTAGGTTACTTCGCTCCCTCCTCCCACTTTGTATTAAGCGTCCGGCGCAGAAGTGTAGGTCACGAGGCAAAGTTTAATTTTTTTAAGGTTCTTGTTTTAACATTAACAAAACAAAGTGTATATAATGACATTCCCTGCAAGTAACAATGCGGCTCCCAATTTACGGTCGATCGTTAGCTTCTTACTACGTTGTCACGTGAGACAAGAGCTTGTGATTCAGGAGCCAACTTCTGCTTTTTCGTCGTTTCTGTGGATTGATTGTTGGTTTGTAATTTTTCAAGTTTTTTTTTCAATTTTATCTATATTTTTTTTTTTTTTTTTTTTGTCCGAGTCAGTCCCCTCGTCAGTCTCTTTAACTGGAGGTGCTTGGTTAAAGTGACCCTGCGTGATCTTTGCTGAAACTGAGCTGCTGTGAAAAAAAACAGTCCAACTGAGAGCAGCGAAGGGAAAAAAATAAAAGACCCACCTACTGAGTTATGGTAAAGGGCCTGATGAGTCTAGGGGTAAAATCAATCACCTTAGGAAGTGTAACCAACCACACTCCCATTCTATTCCAAATTTGTTGGATCACACTCTTGTCCAGTCCTAACTTTACAACTCTGGAATTTCATTGGCTCAATTCTATCCTACCATCAACTAAGTGTGAGCACCTTCCCACATCATATAGTCAACTAATCAACCTGTTTCACACATTTATACCCGCTTTGCAAGGAGGGGACATCCTTTTTACTAGTAGAAAATTACCCTCCAAATCTCAACATTGTGTGTTTTTCGTCTGTCATCGCCTGACCATGAGAAAATGGTGTCTAGCTATACAGTGGCCGCAAAGGAAATGTATACACCAAAAACGCAAAATAAAACTAAACAAGCAAAATTATGATTGTGTTGGAGTCGATTGGAGACAGAAGGGATTATTGTGGCGCAAGATATTGGGTAGTTTATGACATTAAAGCTTTTGTAAACAATGTTGTTAGCCCCATAGCCTTAATCTGCGGATCAATATACTTTTTCTTCAATGTAGTAGCTGAGATGACAGCGTTATACATCACCTTACGTTTTACAAGCTTTTCCGTAGTATGAAAAGTCTTCTTCTTTTAAGTACGAATGTTTACGCTTATTCATAAACATGAAATTACCAAAATACAATTAAAAAAATCTTCTACATTAAATCAGCTTCCATGAGGTCGTAAACTACCTAATTTGCACTCTGATATCTTACACCATAAGGATCACAGGAATTTGCTGTTTGAGTGGTCATCAGTATGTTTTTTCAGATGGACAGTTTTTCATGTACTAATACCAAGTCTCCCTTGGTGCTGAGCGTCTTCCAAATATACTATGACCCTCTTCTGTCTTTCAACCCGAAACAAACCTTTGTTTGTTCAGTTTTATTTTGTGGTTTTTATGTCAAGATTTTTTTGTGGCCACTGTATTCGACCGATGCACCTGGCTCGCTTACTGACCCCAAGTTCATGGCAACACAAATAATAGATTTTGGTGAGAATTTGTTTCAATTCGAAAATTCCTGATTGCATTAATCATTCAAACATCTATGAATACTTTTCTAGTCTCATTCGATTTTTTCAATAATAATTTTCATCTGAAATTCTGTTTTCAATCCACAAAGTGAAAACAATTGTTTTTGTAAATAAAGATACCCTTCAGGTGTTTCCTCGTCTACTGCACATTTCATCTACTTCTGAGTTATAAAGTTACTAAATTTGCTCTAATCAACCGCTTATAAGTGTGCTGTAGATTCAACTTTTTTGTAAAATCCACACTACTCGTAAAGTTGCAATAGGAAATATTATAATATTGCTATATCAAAATAATGGGCTACCTATCCGAAATAAATTTTTACCAAACTTACAGTAAGGCCAGTGGTGACTTTACAGTCAAGTTGAGAAGGCTCAAGTTAAAATTTTGATTGTGCACGTGGAGTATTTTGGTTGGTGTTTCAGTACTTTAACATATAGTACAGAGTAATGCACATAAGGAAAAACATTTTTTTAAAACTGTTTTCGGTCACTGATCTTCTCAGCCAATGATTCAATGAGATCCTGCGTGTTGTATGCTAAATTGTGTTTTGGTAGTTTCATATTATGGTTAAATTCCGCAAAACCATAATTCTATAATATACTTTCCTTTGTTCTCAAACGTTTTGCCTTTGTGGGGTGTAAGTGTGTTGAAAAAAAATACAATTTTGTGGAATATAATCATAAATACGAAAGTACCAGAATACAATAAAAATTAAAAAAACTATTCCATGAACAATGAAAAGATAACGTAAACTGAAAATGAAAGAGACCTAAATATAACTGTATCATCTAATTTTCAAATACACAATCACATATCGAATATAACTAAAAAGCAGCTCAAATAACAGGTATGAAAAGATCTAGACTCGACTACTCAGACACAAAAATCATATATCATACACAACGCCTGATATTATACGCAACATATACCAGACCAAACTTATAATAACTAACCCAAACGTAGAATCTACGGCTCAAAAAGGATATCTGAGAATTAGAAAACATACAAAGGTGGACAACGAAAATTGTCCCAGAACTTTAAAATCTCCCATACAAAGACAGACTTGAGAAATTAAAACCAACATTGGACGAAAGAAGAATAAGGAAAGGTGTGATACAAACATTCAAATCAATAAAATAGATGATAACATCACAGCGAAAATGTTCTTTGCAACGAACAAAGGGGGCAACAGAATTTATCATGTTCACTGCGAAAATGCAATTGAAAATACTTTCCTCAGAGAATAGTAAACAACTGGAACTCACCAGTACAGCACAGCTCAGCTATACCAAACAAAAAACAACGTCAAGAATAAGTGCGAAAAATACGAAAAAAAATACGAAAAAAAACTGAAATAAATAACTTTGACATAGAAAAGTACAAATAACTGCATCATTTTTACTCGCAAATTTTTCTTTTGGTTTTCGTGTGGTTTTTCATATCTGGAATATTAGAAATACTATTTTTTCTGAATTAGATTTCAAACATTAAAAAAAAAACATTTATAAGTAAGTTTAGGGGTTCATACTGCAACTGCACGATTGTGTTTGAAGCCCACGGTCTTGCTTTTTTACTGATGGTCACCCTAAGCAAAGTCTCTCGACCATCTTTCATCAAAGGATTACAAAAGAGCGAATTTTTAATGCCACCCAATTTAAGACCAGTCAAAACCCGTTGAAATAGTTGATTATGCTAAAATTGTAAAAATTAGAAACACCAAACAGCATGTTTAAAATGACGTTCTCGAAGTGCAATAGACAGCCATGAAAAATAACTTATAAGTGATAAAACGAAAAACAAGAACCATAAATTCAACAATGCGTCCAACATCCGTCGCAGTAATAGCAGGGAGTAGGAGAAGTAGGAAGATGAGGATGGGCCAAGTTTCATATCAATCGGACACGATAAGGCTGAGTAAATGGATTTTTGATGTATCAGGGACCAGGGATCGATCGACCCAAGAAAGCGAAGTCGCATCAAAAACATTGTTCAAATGGTTCATTAGAAGTGATAGAATTATTACAGTCAAACATACTAATACATGACCGGTTTAAAATGAAGGAGATAATCCAACAGAATATATCTGTCAAATTGTCCAGATATTGATTTATTTATTAATTTTATCTATTTTTTTCATTTCTCAGGTTGGACTGGAGGTAAATGTCAATCGTCGTGTCCCGAAGAAACTTACGGAACAAATTGTCAATCGGTGTGTCGTTGTAAGAATGGAGCCACTTGCGATCCTGTGAATGGAGCATGTAAGTGTCGCACTGGATTCAAGGGATCCTTGTAAGTAACTATACTAATACATTCATTTGGAATATTTACGCATTCATGTATACATGTCTCCCTAAAGTATACATATACTTGAATTTCCTTGTAAAATGCTAAATACCTAGCTTCATGTTTCTGTAACTTTTCGTGCGACACATACGCGAATCTCCAAGATGCACTGTTGGCAAGATTATAAAATGTTCTTAATCCAAAATCTATAAACTTTAAGTACTTGATATTTCTGAGTAAAATGTTTGCGTTTTGGGTCAAAAATTTTTATTTCAAATATCTTGTTAGAAAGATGATGAAATGCCCTTTTATATATATATATATATATATATATATATATATATATATATATATATATATATATATATATATATATATATATATATCAAGAAGTAAAACCACGATCCAATATAATAAAAAATTCCCTCGTAAAATGCTAAATACCTAGCTTCACGTTTCGGACTGTAACTTTTCATGCGCGACAGGTACAAATTGACTCGTTACCCTGTTGAAAAGCCGATGGAATTCCCTAATCTTGAAATAAAGGATTCGTTACACAAACATTTTTATTTTTCTGTCCCATTCCAGCTTCTTCAGGTAGATGATTCGATTTATTTTAAACCCCTATTCAGGACGTTCTGAGGGGTCTGGATGGAGAACCTTCCTCTTAAGAGGGGATGCCATGGACACTTTTGTTTTTATCAGTGTGTTGTTAAACCATCAGCTCTTCGTGGAATGTTTCCTCTCAGGAAGTATTCTATTCTTACTTTTATCTGCTCCCCAGTGTTGTGGTTTGCTTTTATATGAGAGTAGCGAATCCTTTATTCCGTCAAATTCCAAGCTCTACTCTATTGGACAATTTCTAATGATGAATGTGTCGAGCACTTTATGAAATAAACCCATAACACATCAGATATTGCATTATATTATATTGTATTCCTGATTAGTACTTTGTGTATAAATATATGTGTGTGTTTGTGTATCTCCGTCAAAAATTGTGTGTGTGTGTGTGCCCGTCAAGAATTAAGTCCACGATTCATAGATTGTTATGAAGTACACGTATAATAAAAATTACTTGTAAAATGCTGAGATACCCACTGAAGAAATCTGTAAAACTGAACGCGTATAACTATGGAATTCTGGGGCGGATCCAGCATCTTTTACAGTTACCTCCCCAATATTGTGACTACATATGAACAGATTTCAATTTTGTATTTACTGTCAACAGCTTTTTCAAGTGCTTTTTAATTTTTTTGTTTGTTTGCTTTTGTTTTTTGCTTATTTTTTTTTTATTCCACTTCATCCTTTTCGATAATTTTGTGAATACATGGTAATTAATTCTCTCTCTCTCTCTCTCTCTCTCTCTCTCTCTCTCTCTCTCTCTCTCTCTCTCTCTCTCTCTCTCTCTCTTATGCATGCACTCACAACGACTGTTCGACAAACCGGTTCATTAGCGTAAACATTTAATATAAGTTTTCAACCACAATAAATTGATATCCAAGCTATGAAACATGTAATATGCAATTCGCGTGTTTTCATTCACGTTTTCGATTATTTGTGGTTCAGTCTTGAATAATTCAATGGGGAGATTTGGGGGAAATTCGCGCCGTACTGCGAGAAGCCACATCACAGAAAATACAATGTGCAGTTTAAACAAAACGTAAAATGTTCAGGAAATCATAAGTGTATCGTAATGATATTTGTATTTAATCCTGTAAACAATATAAACTGGTTGAAATTTATCGTGATTGAAAATTTGAATCTGTTCAATGTTTACAATCGCGAACCGGTTCGTCGAATGGTATTTTAGACATCAATTCTTTCTCGATTCACTGAGCTGAAAAACAAATGTATTTATTCATTTATTAGTTGAAGTATTATAAATGATTAATAATAGTTTTTGTTTCATTCTTATGCTACTAGTTATCCTCATTCGAGTATTTTTGTTGTTTTTTATCGCAACTTTTTCAGATCAGATAAAAAAAAATTTAAATCAACAAGAATATTAAAATGAATGCAAGTGGTACCATAAAACGAGAAAAAAATGTGAATAATCATTGCACTGTTGTTTTATGAATTTTTATGGAATATCTAATCGGCTGTATACTTTTTAGTACCTTCTACTGCGCACCTTTTTAACAATCTTTTTAAATGTATTGGGATAATTGAATATCTTTGGAAGTTTAATTTTTGGTTATAACTGCAAGGAAATAGGATGAAGTAAGTTATAAGAAAAAAATATTTTGCATATTCACAGGATTTCTTAGCAGACTAGGACTCTTTTTACGTTTTTGACTAAAAAATATCAATTCCGCCGTAATTGATAGATATG
Source organism: Thysanoteuthis rhombus (assembly GCA_963457665.1). Taxonomy (NCBI): domain Eukaryota; kingdom Metazoa; phylum Mollusca; class Cephalopoda; order Oegopsida; family Thysanoteuthidae; genus Thysanoteuthis; species Thysanoteuthis major. The sequence continues at coordinate 20,017,822 of OY735239.1, read as the reverse complement.
TCACCGGGGAAAATGAAATCAAGTTTTAAAATTAGATTTTTTAACGGTGCTGGAAGGGTTGGAGGGAACAGCAAGAGTTATTAGCGGATTTCCATATTCACGGCCTCCGGTGCCCCTAACCACCGCCTATAGCAAAGGATATGTGTACTCGTATAAATAAGCCTGACAGCTGCAAGGTCTAATTCCACTTCTACCTCTATTTCATCTGATGAAGATTACTGAAACCTTTGTATCGTATACATAATGAATAAATCCATAAATACATAAGACTTGTCGGTTTGGCACAGTTAGTAAGCAATCACTAGGTCATATTATCAAAATCACGGTAGGGAAGTTTTATTTTATGTAATCGATTTGGTTTAACCTGAAGGGATAGACGAACAGTGAAAAGTATACACCACTAAATTGAATTAATTATTCTTGTTCTTGTTAGGGTGAAAACAATTGAGTTTGCTTCTCTACGTGTAAAAATCTTACCCTTTCAGGTGTGATCAAGTGTGCCTTGTCGATGGTCAAGATTGTTCCTCCCCGTGTCAATGTCATAACGGGGGTACATGTCACCCAAGCACTGGTCTCTGTGAGTGTCCTGCAGGATGGATGGTGAGTAAGACGACTTCTTATTAATATTATCATCATCATCATCATCATCATCATCGTCGTCGTCGTCATCATCGTCATTATTATTATTATTATTATTATTATTATTATTATTATTATTATTATTATTATTATTATTATTATTATTATTATTATCAGCAATCTCACACCAGTTGTTTGGTGGTTACCGCTGGAGTTTGAGTGACAGCAAGTCTCCTCAAGTCTCCAGCCCTTCTCTCCTAATTCTCATAGGCCACAATAATACTGCAGTTTACAGTTTCACACCGGTTGCCCAGTGGTTATCGCTGAAGGCTGAGTGACAATAAGTCTCCTCGGGTCTTCAGCTAACGTCTCCTCTCTCTTTCGCATATCATGACAGGGCTACGATTCGTTGCAGTACTTATATCTCTAGTACCTTCCTCAGTATCCGTGCAGTTCCCAGTAGTGCTGTGGTCTGTACGGTCTCTATCCTTCCCCTAATCCCGATCTCCTCCAGTCTCACCCTTAGCGTTTTGGGGACACTTCCTACTGCGCCCACTATGACCGGTATTACCCTGGTTTTCATGTTCCACATCTTCGTTAACTCCCTTGCTAGGTCCTGGTATTTTTCCCTTTTTTCACCCTCCTTCTTTTTTACTCTATGGTCTGCAGGTACAGCAACGTCTACTATTTTGCCTGGATGAGGTGGTCAGTTTGGATGTCAAAGTCCCACAGTAGTTTGTGTTTGTCATTCTCCAAAACTGCCTCTGGCTTGTGCTGATACCACTTTTCCACATGGTTGAATCCCATTTGTTTGCTTAGTTCCCAGTGTATCATTGTAGCTACTCTATCGTGTCTATGCTTATACTCCTTCTGGGCGAGTTGACTACATTCACTAGTTATGTGGTTTACTGTCTCATCTCTTTCACCGCACATGCAGCATTTGCTGTTTGTCTGTGTTCTGTCGATTTTTGTTTTTATGTAGTTTGTCCTTATGCTTTTGTTTTGGGCTGCCATGATGAGCGATTCTGTTTCTCTCTTAAGGTTCCCCTTTCGTAACCACGTCCATGATTTCTCGTCTGCTACATCTTGTATCTGTCTTTTAAACTCGCCGTACATTTTTTTCCCTTCCCATCTTTCTTTTCTTGTTTGCTGTACTGTTCCATTGTTTTCTACTTTATTGCTTGTTGCACTATCTCTCGCGCTCTTTATGATTTCTTCACTATTTGTTTGCACATATCTATCTAGGACTACTTTAGCTCTCTGGACACAATCCTCTATGCTGATGAGCCCCGTACCACCTTCTTTTCTCTTAACGTATAGTCTATCTGTATCATCTCTAGGGTGTAATGCTTTATGCATCGTCATAAGTTTCCTTGTTCGCCTATCCATTGATTGGTGCTCTTCCTTTGTCCACCCTAGGAATGGTCCTGTATACCTAACTACTGACACAGCCCAGGTGTTCATTCCTTTTATTAGATTTCTGCTGTTTAATTTGGTTTCTAATATTTTCCTTATCCTTCTGAGGTATTCTCTCTTTATTTTCTCCTTCATCTCTTCCCGTTTTATCCTGTCACATTCAAGGACACCTAGGTACTTGTATCGGTCTTGTGCGGTCAATGCCCTAATCTTGCTGTTGTCCGGGAGTTCGATTCCTTCAGTCATTGAAAGCCTTCCTTTGTGCATCACCATGATAGCACATTTTTCTATTCCAAACTCCATTCCTATGTCCTCACTATATTCCCTTACTTCGTTGAACAGAGTCTCAAGCTCTCCCCTGTTTTTTGCGAACAATTTTATATCGTCCATGTACATTAGGTGGTTGACCTTTCCTTTGCTGTGTTTCAGGATTCTGTTGAGCGGTATCATTGTTAGAACAAATAATAGTGGGGACAACGAGTCTTCTTGGAAGATTCCCCTTTTTATCCCTACCTCTGCTAGTTTGTCCCCTGCGGCTGTCAAATCTACTTTCCAGTCTTCCATTGAATTACCAATGAATTTAACCACCGGTTCGCTAATTTTGAACATTTTAAGGCATTCGAGTATCCAGCTATGTGGAATCATATCGTACGCTTTTTTGTAATCTATCCATCCCATTGCGATATTCTTTCTCCTTTTCCTCACTTCTCTTAAGATCATCTGGTTTATGTAGAGTAAATCGTTTGCCCCTTTGGTTCCTATCCTACACCCTTTCTGTTCTTCTGGTAGTAGTCCCCTTCTATCCATTGACATGTATATTCTCTCTGCTATTTGCCCGGTCACATAAGTGGTAAGCACGTGATTGGTCTATAGTTGCTTGCTATGTTCCCCTTTTCTGGGTCTTTTTGGATGAGGGTGGTTCTGCCTTTAGTCATCCATTCTGGTGCCTTGCCTTCGTTTAGACAAATTTGGAGTAGGTGGGTGAGTCTGCCGTGTAACGTGGTGAATTTTTTGAACCAATACCCATGGATCCCGTCGGGACCCGGTGCTTTCCAGTTGGCTACTTTCCTAAGAGTATGTTTCAATGTGGTTTCATTCAGTAATATTGGTTCCCCCTTGTCTATATCTTCTAGTTCTTTTCTCATGTTTCCTAACCATTGCGGTGTTACGTTGTGTCTTTTTGGGTGCCCCCATATGCTATTCCAATAGTTCTTGGCCTCTGTGGCATCTGGTTTCATGTCCTGCCTTCTTTCCCCATTTAAATCTTGGTGAAACTTCTTATCATTGTTTTGGATTGTGCAGTTTTGTGTGTATTGGGCCGTTCTTAGTCTGTATCTTTTCAGTCTTGCCTCTTTGGCTAGTCTTTTCTGGTGTAACTCTTCGACTACAGTTGCGATGCCTTTTTGCGTTACCTTGTATTTGTTATAAAGTCTTACTCGTGGTCTGTCTGTGTGTGGTGTATTTCTAAGCAGTATTTCATCTCTCTGTAGTTGGGAGATCTGCCTTTGTAATCTTCTCTACCAGTTGGGTTTCTCTTCCCTATTATTGCTCGGGTTCCTATCTTGTGTTGTGAAGCTTTGTACTACCATTTTCGCCCCAGCGTAAATTAAGTTGTTGAGTTCTAGGAGGGTGTTCGTTTCTATGTGCTGTAAGAGGCAGTTGATCTGTTCGGTCACTTCTCCGACTTTCTTTCTGTCTTTGTCTCTTAGGGAGGGGAGTGTTGTTTTCTCTCCTCGCATGATCTCTTTCAAAGCTTGTATTTTGGTTTTCTCTTCTTCCGTTGGTGCCTCGTCGTCACCCTTTGGTGCATAGTTTACTGTGGGGGTCTCATGGGGAATTCTTCTAGTTTTGTTATTCGTACTAGTTTTGCTGGGGGGGGGGCATTCTTCAGATGTGTCACCTGAATCTGTCTCTACATTAATGCGAATCTCTAGTAGTTCAGTCTCAGACAGCCATTTCTTCTTTTGGATTTGTTTTACTTGGTCAGCAAGGCGTTGGTTCGATACTTCCACAGCAGATTTTTCTCTCCATATTTGGAGCATACGCTCTCTATAAGATCGCACCGAAGGCTTGCTTTTAAAGTAACAATACATAACTAGTCTATTCTCTTCCCTTGTCCATCTCTTTCTCTTGTTCTTTATAGCAGTCACTCCGTGAGGACTGCGCTTTCCCTGGGTGTCATTAGTGGTATACGAGTTTTGGCCAACAGTAGCTGTGTGACGACTGTGTCCCTCCTGAAGGCCATTAAGGGTACACGAGCCGGAGTTTTGGCCAGCAGTCACAGGATGACGACCGGGTCCCTCCTGGTGGCTAACAAGGGAACACCTGCCGGTTACGACACACAGATCTTGGATCTGTGCCCCGTTTTTTGCGGTAAAATGGTTTGGTTGTACTGCCATGATTGGGGTTTTTAGTTCTTTCAAGGTAGCGCCAGACCTTGGTGGGTTGGTTAAGACCGATGTGGGTCAGAAGTAACCTAAGAGCCCCACCAGCCCTTTTGGTTCTTTTGAGGTAGCGCCAGACCTTGGTGGGTTCATTGAGACCGATGTGCACTGTGATAACCCAAGAGCCCCACCAGCTCTTACCACCCAGGGTATGGCCTCACAAGGACAAGCCATTCGGGTGTGCAGAGATATCTATTTAGTGATATGGCATTCACCTGATTGTTGAACTAAAGAAAAAAAAAACACACTAAGCCTTGTTCTTGAGGGGGGGGTTACATGCATTCAAGATCATATGTCTCCCTTAAATGTTTTAAGTCTTGACTTAGTATAAGTCTCGGTATGCGTTGTTTTTTCTTCCAATGCTGGCTGGACAAGGCAGCACAGCCAATTTATACGCGAAGGTGGCAGGGGCGGGGGAAAGTTCATTCACACATATATACTCGAGGGTCGCCTCTCACGTGAAAGAAAAGGAATCGCTTTCCTATACTTCTATGGGACAACTCATTTGTAAATTTAATTTTAAATTTAATTTTAATTCCACTTACCCACGTGCAGGTCCAAAAAACAACTTTTTTCGACTTGGCAGTGGCCACTTCATCAAAGGAGAAAATTTGTCAGACTTACAAAGAAAACCATCTCAGAGGTAAAAAAATACCATCAAAATATCAAGAATAATCAACCAAAGTAAAATATCAATAAAATGTTCGAAAATAATCACAGAGTTCATCTCAAAGCCAAACGTTAAGTATCATTAAAATCTAAAGAATAGTCACAGACTTTAACTAAGCCCAGAACAAAATCATCAGGGGCAGCCTGTAGTCAAGATAGCATTATTATTGTTATTATTAATATCATCATTATTATTATTATTATTATTATTATTATTATTATTATTATTATTATTAAGACATTAAATAAGAACCATCACAGAGTTAATTTTAAAAATCAGCCTGAGTTAGTTAGGTCTTCAAAGTCAGTCACCAGAATTCATCCAGAGAAAGAAAAAGGTCTTTGTCAAAAAATGTCGGAGGCTGTCTTTTCGGTATGCGTTGTTTTTTCTTCCAATGCTGGCTGGACAAGGCAGCACAGCCAATTTATACGCGAGGGTGGCAGGGGCTGGGGAAATAATATTATTATTATTATTATTATTATTATTATTATTATTATTATTATTATTATTATTATTATTATTTCCTCTTCTCTTATTCTTCAGGTTTTCTTTTATATTTCCTTCTTACCTTTTATGTTATTCTTAATTAATTCTTTACCTCATTTTATTCTTCTTATTTTCAGGGGGACATCTGCTCTTTACCCTGCCCACCCAACCATTATGGCAAAAACTGTGAACACACTTGTTATTGCAACAACGGTGGAACTTGTGATATTGTAACAGGCCGTTGTCGTTGCCCACCAGGTACGAGTGGATCAAGGTAAGCCGAAATTTGCAGTTCATATATAGGATCAGCGTTTAATGTGGGGGTGTTATCATCTAGACATGTTTTGGTACCCAATTTTTCGCCCTCTAACATACTAAAAGTTTTTTTAAAATCCATAATACCGAACAATCTATAGAAGTCGATAGTCTTCCATCCTTGATATGTGACCTGCTCAGCGCAATAGTGTTTTTTGCTGCATATCCTCAATACTCCAATTCCAGGGGTTTTGTCACCATTATTGCCAAATTCAGCAAAATCGGTCGAAATTTGGGAGACTTCCCTGATTGTAAACAAAAAAAGCGTTTTTGCTTATAAAATGTAAACAAACAATAAGATTCGCCACAACTCACCAGAATCTCTTTACAGCCCTATGTATGAAATATCATTGAATTAGATTAAGGAATAACGAAGTTATCCAATTGACGTCGATGACAACAACGACAACGGCAATAACGAAGACAACTATATCGATGGCTTTTTTCCGCAGGGAACAAGCAGTTCTTAAATATGTTTATTTGATTAACTGGTTTAGCACTCATTCAATGAATTTCTTTAATCAAGTGCTTTGTCAATAATTTGCTTTCACCCTTCTTTGTTCCCTCTTAAATCAATTCTTATCCTTCTTGTACTTGTTTTTGTGCTTCTTCTTAGGTGCCAAATCCAATGCCCCGTTGGTACTTGGGGTCAGAACTGTTCAAACAATTGCCAATGTTGGAATGGGGCCTCCTGTTCACCAGAGGACGGGTTTTGTTTGTGCCCGGAGGGCTTTCACGGAGAGTTCTGTTCTGACAGAGGTTTGTATACGATTATATACGAGTATTTATATGTGTGTGATTGGTGGTGTCGGTAACAGCGCGGACTATGGAATCGGTGATCCTAGTTCAAACGCCGGGCAGAGCTGGTTATGCTCACTTCGCACTAATATCCTTGGAAAAGGAGAGGTTTTTCCATTATCTGTAGACACCGAACGGAGGCCATTCATACGTACATATGATACGGTAATTGGTTCGTCATAAAGGTGGCCGAGGGATGGCTGATACGCTTGTTTTACAACCGATTACTTATAAGTTTACAATTTAACTGGGTGCTCTCTGAAAAAATTGGCTTTGTCTGTATCGTTCCCAAGATTTACATAAGTAAATTATTCCTGGTTATTTAGTTGATATGATATAAAATAGTTCATTTTAATTACCTCTGCCCCCGAAAAATAAAAATATAGAAGATATAAATTGTTGATATTGTGGTTGTGAGATGAAAGGATTTCTCCTAGACAGTTGCCTCTGTTTAGGTATTGTTTTTACTTCCGTTCATAGAAAACCATCTGTTTAAGAAACTTTTATTATCGTCATCCAACTTTTACTTTCACTCTTGCAGTCTGTTCACCAATTACCTATGGTATCAATTGTTCCTACACATGTAATTGTCACTGGCAAAATACGAAACGGTGAGTTGTTTTCATTTGTTCTCATCAATATTTTCCTTATGAACCATGATATAAAGACACAACTTCGTTAGAACCTAATTAGAGCCGGTTGACATGGGCCAACGATTTTGAGGGGAACTATTTCCTCGGATAAACGCAAATACTATTGTATTTATTCTACTCAATTGTATTGTATGCATTGTGAATGAAATTGAATCATATGAATTTAGCACTGATTACAAAAATACTCAATGAGCAATTTGAAATGGGGCCTATATTTCCCATCTATCCTGAAACTATAATCAGCTCTGCATGGGCCTTGACACAACTTCAGTCGTAATTTCATTTTCACGAAGAAAACTTGAAATATTTAATTACTTTTTCCTTTGTTCAATAAGGTGAGTTCACACAATTACGTACCGATTCAAGCAATCCTCAAAAAAATTTCTGATTTGCAAGAATTACATGTACGTGTGTTTGCGTGCGTGTATATAACTCTACTAAAAAATGATTATTCAAAATACCATTGTTTCGTTTAGCATAAAAGTTGTGTATAACTGGTGTATTCATAGCTCACACATGGACATATACATGTATACGTATACACACACACACACACACACACACACACACGCACACACACACACAAACACATATTTTGGAGTCCCGAAGAATTTTATAATTTTTAATTTTCTGGATCCTACTGGATCACCTCCACGATCCAGTCATGCCTATTACAATGATTAATGTTATGTTCTATGTTTAGGTGTCATCCAGGATCAGGAAAGTGCGAATGCAACAGCGGGTTTAAAGGAAATATGTGTCGCCAACCATGTTCGGCCCCATTCTACGGAGAGGAGTGTGCCCATACCTGCGAATGTAAAAATGGTGGCGACTGTGATCCTGTCACAGGAAAGTGCATCTGCCCCCCGGGTCGGACGGGTGACCGGTGCGTATCTTTGACCGATTTATTTGGTTTTGCAATTGTACATCTTCTCTCTTTAAAACTGTTCTTCATTTATTTGTCTTTCATTGTTTTTACTTTCTTCCCTTCTGTTTTTTATCGTTCCCCAGAGAAAATGGGGCTGCTGCAGGAATCGAACCTGCAACCAATAGGGCAGCCACTCCAGCATAGTGTTGCTCTCACCTGCATTTGTTTAACCCAATGGTAATTTATTCATGTTGTCTGGGCCAGATTACCGTGTAGTAACAGGAGATCATTTAAAATATTTCAAATAAGAGTTTTACTATAATATAACGCAATTTATAATCATTCTATCGGATCATATGCATCCATTTGTTGATAACATAATTGCCACGTTGAAAGAAGTAAATTGGCAAAAGATAAGAATTTCGAGTCAAAACATTTATTTGTGCCTTTGCATTGCCGACGCCGGTTTAGATCAATCGTAATTCTTTCACGTTATATAGACCAGATTATACATTCACCGTGTAATAACGGGAGATCATTTTAAAACATCTCAAATATGAGTTTCACTATAGTATAACACAATTTATGATCATTCTGTTGGATCATATGTATCCATTTGTTAATAACATAATTGTCGTGTTGAAAGAAATGAATAGGCAAAAGATGAGAATTTCGAGTCAAGACGGTCATTTCGGCCTTACCGGCGCCCGTTTGGTTCTGTGTTTAAAAAACGCAAGCGGCTACCGCAGTTTCGATTCCTGCAGCAACAACATTTTCTTCTTATTGTCCATGATATATGTTATATTAATCGTGTAATAACGAGAGATCATTTCAATTATAGTTTCAGCATGATATAACGCAATGTTTATTCATCCGTCGGATTATATATCCATTTGTTAATAACATATATTCCCAACCTTTTCTCTGTTCCGCACTCCAAAGAAATGTTCGAATAATTTTGCTTCACTCCCTACGAAAGTAATACCACATTTTAAGATGAGAAGGGCTTATTTGTAACCACATGCAGTACTGCAGTTGAATAAATGGAACTCTTTTTGCAACCCCTTGGTTAAGATCCCTTGCTCGAACGGATGGTTAAGTTCTGTTAATAGATGAGAACTATCCTTTCTCCCCGCAAAATTCACAGAAAACTCATAAACATTTATATTTATGTTCATCAATAAATCTAGCATTTATTTTACGTAAATATGTTATCATTCAACATAATCTCCTTCTTTGTCAACCCACTTAATTTAGTGGTGAATAATAATTACATTAGTCGAACAATATAAAACATTGGCAAGCTATGGTCTCATTGATCCACTCTTGTATTGATGGATTAAAAATTCATAATTACTATGAAAATTCATCGTAATCAATTGATCTTTATAATTAGGTGTGAAATGGTATGCGAACAAGGGACATACGGCATAGACTGTGCCCAGAAATGTGCCTGTAAAAATAATGGTACATGCCTCCCGGATTATGGTTTCTGTGTTTGTTCCCCAGGTAAGGTTTTTTATCACTTTTTACCAGTAAGAATAATACATGACTGCAAAACCAAAAAAAAACACAAACCAAGAATATTTAAACATAAAATAGATGACAGAATATTAATACTGTGACACAAAATAGTTATTTTAGTGGCATGTGCCCAATGAACATTGTGAAATAGAATTGTTCAATTTAGCCACTGCATTAATATTTTATATCTATTTATAGTTCGTTTGTTTTTTTTTTATTTCCCGCTTGTTTGTCTATGCAGTGTTACTAGATTTGGCCAGAAGAGGAGATAATCCAATCTTTATCTCAGAAACTTTCTTAACACTGGTAATGGAATAGCGCTGAATTCGGAAATTGTACCGGCATTGGACCTCCCACCAGATTCGCTGTATTTCCTAAATAGAAGCTATTCCAATGTCCGTGTTGGGTAAGTTCTAAAGTTCAGATTATCTCCTTTTATAGACCAAACTGGACACCCTGGTGTTTTTCATAAATCCAGCTGCTATCTAAATTTCTTTCTTTTAGGCTGGCAGGGTCAGATGTGCGAAGAGCAATGTCCTGGAGAGTTGTATGGCCCCAACTGCAGTAAGGTGTGCAGCTGCCACAACGATGCATCCTGTAATCATGTGACTGGTGAATGTCAATGTAAACCAGGATACAAAGGAATACGATGTGATGAGCTCTGTCCAGTAAGCAACAACTATTTTAGTTTTATTGCCTTGTCGAATACCACTAGGATAACTTTCATTGCGGTGTTAATCTTCATCTTGAGACAAGAAGTATAATCTTTGAAGACAAGCAAAATATAAACTGAATATTGCTTTATAAAAAAGCAATGCATTATAAAGAAAACATGAGAATCCCAGATAACACGTACAAACATACACACACAAACAAGCATATAATGAGTAGTTGAACAGAGTTTATAAATTCACTCATGTTTGGGTGACCACGTAATATCTACAAAACTCCTCAGTGACATTTCATGGAAGGATGGGCCTTGTCCCAAGGATTGACTGATCAAAGTCTGGGTGGATCCAGGATTCTTTCCCATTTTGTTAACATGCGAGATAGGACAGTTTTTCAGGTTTTGGGGTGTAATCACAAAGTTACTCAGTCTAAGAAAAATAATCAAATGTTGAAATGAATCATTGTTCAAACGGATTCCTTCGATGAATAATTATCATAAGCTTCTGTCATTGCATAGTTTGGGATCTGCAAACTAATTGTTCAGTTTTTAGTGCAGATGATGTTAATGGGGATAAGCATTTCTAAGAGCTTTGTATTTTTACAAATATCCAATTCACAAAACACACACACACACACACACACACACACACACACACACACACATATGTTGTCTATGGGTGATCCTATTTAAGGTAAAATTCATTCCATGAGTTATATAGTTGCTTTCCTGTCTTCTTTAGAATGGTCGCTTCGGTGCCAATTGTCGACAACAATGTCCTTGTACAGCGGACAACACAGTGAAATGTGACTCAGCCACGGGTCTATGCATTTGTGAACATGGCTGGACGGGTAAGATGAAATTCTTTTCTTAATATCAATCGAACACCGCAGTTTAGTATTCTGTGTTCTATGAAGGGATGCTTAGCTTTTGAAGTGAATTTTGTATTAATCTCCTAATCAACAATCCTATACTAGTGGTTAAGTTTAAATTCACAATTACAAGCAGGGATATCTGGTGTTTCTCTGGAAGAACATAACTTCAAATTTGACAACACATTGAAAAACGTGTTATTTATTCCTTTTTACCCAACACAACAAATGAGGAGATAAAAAAGTAAATAATTACTCCCTTTAATCTTCCAAAAATCAATAATGATGGTTTACAATACTTAATCCCCGACCCCAAATAATAGATTAATTTATTTCAATTTTATCTCAGAAACTAATCTGATTTAGCACAGAGCCATGTATCTCCAACCCTGCACCATCTTGTCATCACTACGAACTGAATTACTTCAAATTTTTGTCAAGGGGAATACAGTGGTAGGAGCAAGCTTCCTCTCACTATGAACTGAAAAACGTTGATTTTTTTTCTCAATTAAAAAAAGAGCGGAACAAAAACATTAACGGTGTATTAGTTTTCTGTTGCTATCCTTGCCAAAGAAAGCTATATTCAACGAAAAACACCAAAATATGTTTAAGAATTGATTTTATTGAGAGAAAATGTGTCATTTGTAAGAATAATAAATCTCAAAGATTGTAATATGAAAACATCTTGAATTCTAATTATACAGAGCGGGTGTGAATCTGTTCCCGATTACAAACTAAATGTACCTTATGCCCTGAGTGTGGTTTGGCACAATGTACCCCTTACTTCAACCATTCCCATGGGTGAAGTAGGGGGTGTATCGCACCAAACCACACACTCTGGATCAACTGGAGGACAGCATTTGACATCTTAGGGCTAATATACCACTTTCTCCAAAGGTTCCTCGAGACCATACCGAAATGCTTACATAAATTGATGGGCAACTGCGTGTCTACGTTGAATTCTCACATAGGCAAATTCAGCCATCATATGGTCCAAAGTAAAGCTGTTTTTTTTTTACTACCATCGACCAATAAATGATAAAGTTATTACCAGTTTCCAATAAGGAGTTTTTTTCATCCACTATATATATAAATATATATATGCATTGATGCAATTATTACAAAAAATAAGAATTGAACTTTCAAATAATATAATTTGAATTGTTCTGTCTTTCATGCTTTGAGTTATCAAATTTTTAAAACCTGTGCAGGATTTCATTGACTCCCCATATGGGCGAGTTATTGATCTTATTTAAATGTAACTTTTTGCATTGTAGTGTCGATAAGGACACTATGGACGCCTTGTATGATCGTGGTGGTGAGGGAGCATATATTATTATTATCATCATTATCATTATTATTATTATTATTATTATTATTATCATTATTTTGGAATCTCACACCAGTTGGATAATACGGAAAATAGTAGTATTTAAACCAAATTTATCACACTAATACGTTTCGCCTTTGTTGAAATAGTTATTTCAAAGAATGATGATAATAAACTTGATTTAAATACTACTAATATCTGTGTGTTCAATTAGATAATATTGTCAGGCATGGTATTTTTTCATAATTCATTAAATAACGAATCAACTTATCTAATTTCAGGTGTGTTTTGCAACAGTACATGTCCAGACGGTATATGGGGCCAACAGTGCGATAGACTTTGTACCTGTAGCAATGGAGGATCTTGTGACATGTACACGGGTAAATGTCATTGCCAACCTGGCTGGGTTGGTGAAAATTGTGATCAAGGTAATTGAATGTTGGTCGATTTTCTTTTTGTTTACGTTAATAATTTACCTATTTCCGACCCACTGATGTCAAGCGACATACAATACACAATCTGAATGATCCATTGACCAAGCACTTTCTGTAAAGACAGTAAATACGCTAACCTCTGCCATTGTCTCAATAGCATACATTTCTATGTCATCCCGCAATCTTGTGTCTGTTTTTTTCCTTCCTCTTTTCTCTCCCTTCGTGGTACCAATGGGATGCCATATGTGTGTGCATATATATATATATATATATATATATATATATATATATATATATATATATATATATATATATAAAGAAAGAAAGAAAATGGATATATAATCCGACAGAAATAATTATACATATGTAATGTTACTTTGAAACTCTATTTGAAATAATCTCTTGTTATTACACGGTGAATGTATCATTTGGTGTCTCCATGTATATAAGTGTGTTTGTGTGTGTGTGTGTTGATACATGAATAAGTTCGTAGCCAATTGATCGCAAAAGCATTTATTTTATAAAACAAATATCTATTTTTCAACAATTGATAAGAAGGTTTATAATACTCCATCTAATGAAAAATAACTAATAGAATAATAATTCTAATGCATGAACCAAAGCACAACTCGCAGAATCTATAGATTTCCCCATTGTCTAATGCTCATTCATACCCACGCTCATGTTTTCCGCTCATTTGTCCCCTTTCTCTGACCTCACGCTTATTTGTTGGCCTGTGCATTCATTTTTGAATAATTGTTTTTGAGAAATCATCCATATCAGTCACAGAGAACAAGTCTTATGCACTGATAACCATAGTCTACTGATAACCATATTCATATATTTTCTATTTCTTTCTTCAGAATGCCCTCCGGGTCATTATGGATTCTCCTGTGAACAGCAGTGTCCAGCATGTCCACCACATGATGGAGACGTCAGGTGTAACTTGCTCACCGGTTTATGTTCGTGTCCACCTGGAAAGATCGGTTACCTTTGCGATAAAGGTAAATTGGAAACTATATCAAGATAATGTATATTTCCCTATGGTTACTGTTACGGTCAATAAATAATAATGATGTTTAATCCATTTTATATCAACCATCGGTATTAATATAGTATCCCCGTTGAATTGCTTCCTCCTAATTATATCATTATTATAAAATGGAGTCCCTCTTAGGGCAATAGAATAGCACCATCCCGAAATGAACTTCTCCCCGAATAATAATGGGAGAACCCAAGGACGAGTCCAAAGGTTGCTAATGCGTTTACCAATGCATAGCCTCATTGGCTATGGCATTGCACCTACGCACTCAGTCTTTAACACATCCGCCAAACCAGTCTCTGGCCCATTTGGCTGTCAAGAGTCAGTACCGACACAGATTTTTCATTATCTTATTATCGATTTTGTAGCCATAGGTGGTGCTACTGAGTTCACTTGAAAGAGGGATCAGTGCTGAATATAAAAGGAGATATGAAATAGAATTTACCTGAAGGATTCCACAGTTGATGGCTATTTCTTGGATTCGGAGGTTCCATTATTGTGGTTGAGAAGGAGTTTGGCGTTTCTTAATGCCATGCTATCATTGACAAAATCTATTGTAGTTGGTGAAATCCCATACCAAATATGGTTCACCGTCAAACGCCTTTTAGTCATTCATCAATCCCAAGTTGTGTTTACATTACAACGTTTTATTTTTATCTTACATTTTTATTTTCATTTCTATTTTCAAGTTTGGGTACGAGAGTTGGGTTTTGGGTCTGTTTTGTTTGTTTGTTTGTTTGTTTGTTTGTTTGTTTATTTGAACTCTGGGGTTTTTTTCCTTCCTTGTTCTTTTTTATCATTGTTATTATTATTATTATCATTATTATTATTATTGTTGTTGTTGTTGTTGTTGTTGTTGTTGTGTCCGCTCGTATGGTGTAATGGTTACCACGTCTACCTCACAAGCAGAAAATCACAGGTTCAATTCCTGGGCGATGAGTGTGAAATCATAAGACAAAGTTCCCTGTGCACTAAGCAGCTAATTGAGTCACCCCATGCTGTGTGATTGGGGTGGAAGGTATCTATGGAATGTCTTACGGTCGCATCCTTCCCGGTGCTGCAGTTTACTGTTTTACACCAGTTGCCAGTGGTTGTCGCAGACGGCTGATAGTGAATTTCCTCAGGTCGCCAGCACTCCGTTCATATCGTTCTGATGCGTCACAACAGAGCAGTGGTTTTTATACTGTTTCAGTCATACCTTTTTCAGCCATTGCTGACAACTCAGGGTAGTAGATCTCATATTTCCACTACACTCCACAGTATTCGTATAGACCCCAGTAGTCTCGTGAATTACATAGTCTCAATATTTCCTTTTATCTCCTGCCCCTCCGCTCGTTTTCAGTGTCTTTGGCACGTTCCAAATATTTTGGGTGCAACCATGACTCTCATGTTCCACATTTTCTTTAGTTCCATTGCCTTGCCCACGACTACCAGGTCAGGTATTCTTGCTGGGAGCTGTCAGTTTGGATGTCAAAGTCTTAGAGTAATTTGTGGCTTTTATTTTTTTAGGACTGTCTCCGGTTTGTACTGATACTATTTGTCCGCATGGTCGAATCCCAATCGTTTGATTAGTTTCCAGTGTATAAATGTTGCTTCTCTGTTGTGTCTGTTTTTGTACTCCTTTTCGTCTGCTTTACTACAATCACTGGTTATGTGGTTTACAGTCACGTCCCTTTCTCCAAATAGGTGGCAGTTGCTGTTTGTTTGAGGTCCATCGATTTTCGTTTTGACATAGTTTGTCCTAATGCATTTGTTTCGGGCTATCATGATAAGCGATTACATTTCTCTCTTCAGGTTTCTTTTGCATGATCTCTCGTCCGCGATATTTTGTATCTCTCTTTTGAATTTCTGCGAATTTCTTTCTGTTCCCATTTTCTCTCCTTGTTGTCTACTTTGCTGCTCCCTCGTTTGCTACTTTTTGTTGTTTGTTGCACTGCCCCAGTCTCTTTTTATAATGTCTACACTATTTTGTTTGCAGATACTCTTTTAATCCTGTTTTGGACTTCGTCTATGCTGAAGAGTGTTTTGTCAACTTTTTTCTTCTTCACATACATCTATGGGATGTAAAACTTTGTGCATCGTCATAAGCATCCTTGTTCGTCTGTCCATTGATTGGAGCTCTTCCTTTGTCTATCTAAGAATTTGATCTGTGTATCTTACTAACGACACTGTTCAGGTGTTCATTCCTTCTACTATCTAGCCAGGTGTCTAATATTTTCCTTGGCCTCCTAAGGTATTCTTTTTCTTGTCTTCTCTTTCACTTCTTTCCATCTTATAGTATCACCATTGAGAACTCCCGTGTGCTCAATGATCTGATTTTTTCCGGTAATTTGATTCCTTTTGCCACTCTGAGTTTTCCGCTACACATTAGCATTAGTGTACAATTTTCTATTCTGAAATCCATTCCAATGTCAACGGTGTATTCTTCCATTTTTCCAACAACTATTCAAGCTTTTCCCTGTTAGCCTCATGTCGTATAAGATCAGTTACAAACGTAAAATCATTGGAAGTTTTTTTTATATAACTCCCAATGAAATACTCGTCTTAGGGTATGGGTCGTACTGGTAAACTCATTTTTTTTGTCTTTCTTTAAGCAGGCATTATTTTTGTAGATGCTTAGCCATTCCTTTCGCGATTAGTCCAAGAGCATTTATTATCACTGACGCTGTTGATGTTGTTGTTACTTATTATTATTATTATTATTATTATTATTATTATCATTATTATTATCATTATTATTATTATTATTATTATTATTATTATTATTATTATTATTATTATTATTATTATTCTGTTAGCTTTGATTTCAGTCAACGAAAGAAACCAGCTGTTTCGGTTTTCTATCCTGAGCTAAGCAACAACTCATGGGTTTTAATCTGATCTACATCAGCTCCTTTGGTACGAAGTTGTATTGGCAGGGAGTTGTTTCTCTTGCCAGTGGAGAATTTTTAATAGTTTCATTCCGACCTGTGTTTTTTTTTCTTCACTCTCTTTACAGCTTTAGTTGGTGACTCAGCCTCTGATTTACTTCCGTCCTTGAGGTCAAGTTTTTCTTTGTACTTATTTGCCTCCTTTGTAATGAAGTGCAGTTTCTGTACTACTTTCATCTTTCTCATCAGTTCTATCATCCAGTCGTTGGTAGTTTGGGTATAGGTTTGAAGTCCGATGGTGGTTGTCATACATGGGAGTCCCAGTTGAATGAGACCCCTACCATCCTCCTCTCGCGGTTGGTAATGTTTATCTACATCTGACTTAAGGGGGTGCATTTTATTTGCTGTTGGCAATTTCCAAGTTTTTGTGTCCATTCCTTGGATTTCCGGTAAATTCCAGTTGACGACATTAAAACTATATTGGACTACTGGAACAGCTTGTGTGTTAAAAGCCTGTATTATTATTATTATTATTATTATTATTATTATTATTATTATTATTATTATTATTATTATTAATCTCACACCAGTTGCCTGGTGGTAACCGCTGGAGTTTGAGTGACAGCAAGTCTCCTCAAGTCTCCAGCCCTCCTCTCCTCGTACTCATAGATCGCAGTAATTTTGCGATTTACAGTTTCACACCGGTTGCCCAGTGGTTATCGCTGAAGGCTGAGTGACAATAAGTCTCCTCAGGTCTTCAGCTAACGTCTCCTCTCTCTTTCGCATATCATGACAGAGCTACGATTCGTTGCAGTCCTTATATCTCTAGCACCTTCCTCAGTATCCGTCCAGTGCCCAGCAGTGCTGTGGTCTGTACGGTCTCTATCCTCCCCCTAATCCCGATCTCCTCCAGTCTCTCCCTCAGCGTTTTGGGGACAGTTCCTAGTGCTCCCACTATGACCGGTACTACCCTGGTTTTCATGTTCCACATTTTCTTTAACTCCCTTGCTAGGTCCTGGTATTTTTCCCTTTTCTCACCCTCCTTCTTTTTTACTCTATGGTCTGCAGGTACAGCAACGTCTACTATTTGGCAGGCCCTCCTTTTTTTGTCTACTATTACTAAGTCCGGCCTTCTTGCCTGGATGAGGTGGTCAGTTTGGATGTCGAAGTCCCACAGTAGTTTGTGGTTGTCATTCTCCAAAACTGCCTCTGGCTTGTGCTGATACCACTTTTCCCCATGGTTGAATCCCATTTGTTTACTTAGTTCCCAGTGTATCATCGTTGCTACTCTATCGTGTCTATGCTTATACTCCTTCTGGGCGAGTTGGCTACATTCACTAGTTATGTGGTTTACTGTCTCATCTCTTTCACCGCACATGCGGCATTTGCTGTTTGTCTGTGTTCTATCGATTTTTGCTTTTATGTAGTTTGTCCTTATGCTTTTGTTTTGGGCTGCCATGATGAGCGATTCTGTTTCTCTCTTAAGGTTTCCCTTTCGTAACCACGTCCATGATTTCTCGTCTGCTATATCATTTATCTGTCTTTTAAACTCGCCGTACAATTTTTTCCCTTCCCACTTTTCTTTTCTAGTTTGCTGTACTGTTCCATTGTTTTCTACTTTATTGTTTGTCGCACTATCCCTCGCGCTCTTTATGATTTCTTCATTATTTGTTTGCACATATCTATCTAGGACTACCTTAGCTCTCTGGACACAATCTTCTATGCTGATGAGCCCCCTACCACCTTCTTTTCTCTTAACGTATAGCCTATCTGTATCATCCCTAGGATGTAATGCTTTATGCATCGTCATAAGTTTCCTTGTTCGCCTATCCATTGATTGGAGCTCTTCCTTTGTCCATCCTAGGAATGGTCCTGTATACCTAACTACTGACGCAGCCCAGGTGTTCATTCCTTTTATTAGATTTCTGCTATTTAATTTGGTTTCTAATATTTTCCTTATCCTTCTGAGGTATTCTCTCTTAATTTTCTCCTTCATCTCTTCCCGTTTTATCGTGTCACATTCAAGGACACCTAGGTACTTGTATCGGTCTTGTGCAGTTAATGCCCTAATCTTGCTGTTGTCCGGAAGTTCAATTCCCTCAGTCATTGAAAGCCTTCCTTTATGCATCACCATGATTGCGCATTTTTCTATCCCAAACTCCATTCCTATGTCCTCACTATATTCCCTTACTTCGTTGAACAGAGTCTCAAGCTCTCCCCTGTTTTTTGCAAACAATTTAATATCGTCCATGTACATTAAGTGGTTGACCTTTCCTTTTGTTTTAGAGAAGTGGTATCCTTTGCTGTTTCTCAGGATTCTGTTAAGCGGTATCATTGTTAGAACAAATAATAGTGGGGACAACGAGTCTCCTTGGAAGATTCCCCTTTTTATCCCTACCTCGGCTAGTTTGTCCCCTGCGGCTGTCAAATCTACTTTCCAGTCTTTCATTGAATTACCAATAAATTTAACCACCGGTTCGCTAATTTTGAACATTCTAAGGCATTCGAGTATCCAGCTATGTGGAATCATATCGTATGCCTTTTTGTAATCTATCCATCCCATTGCGATATTCTTTCTCCTCTTCCTTACTTCTTTTAAGATCATCTGGTCTATGTAGAGTAAATCGTTTGCCCCTTTGGTTCCTATCCTACACCCTTTCTGTTCTTCTGGTAGTAGCCCCCTTCTATCCATTGACATGTATATTCTCTCTGCTATTTGCCCGGTCAGGATTTTCCACATAAGTGGTAGGCAAGTGATTGGTCTATAGTTGCTTGCTATGTTCCCCTTCCCCAGGTCTTTTTGGATGAGGGTGGTTCTGCCTTTAGTCATCCATTCTGGTGCTTTGCCTTCATTTAGACAATTTTGGAGTAGGTGGGTGAGTCTGCCGTGTAACGTGGTGAACTTTTTGAACCAATACCCATGGATCCCGTCGGGACCCGGTGCTTTCCAGTTGGCTACTTTCCTAAGAGTATGTTTCAATGTGGTTTCATTCAGTACTATTGGTTCTCCCTTGTCTATATTTTCTAGTTCTTTTCTCATGTTTCCTAACCATTGCGGTGTTACATTGTGTCTTTTTGGGTGCCCCCATATGCTATTCCAATAGTTCTTGGCCTCTGTGGCATCTGGTTTTATGTCCTGCCTTCTTTCCCCATTTAAATCTTGGTAAAACTTTTTCTCATTGTTTTGGAATGTGCGGTTTTGTGTGTATTGGGCCGATCTTAGTCTGTATCTTTTTAGTCTTGCCTCTTTAGCTAGTCTTTTCTGGTGTAACTCTTCAACTACAGTTGCGATGCCTTTTTGCGCTACCTTATATTTGTTATAAAGTCTTACTCGTGGTCTGTCTGTGTGTGGTGTATTTCTAAGCAGTACTTCGTCTCTCTGTAGTTGGGAGATCTGCCTTTGTAACCTTCTCTCCCAGTTGGGTTTCCCTTCCCTATTAGTACCCAGGTTCCTATCTTGTGTTGTGAAGCTTTGTGCTACCATTTTCGCCCCTGCATAAATTAGGTTGTTGAGTTCTAGGAGGGTGTCTGTTTCTATGTGCTGTAAGAGGCAGTTGACCTGTTCGGTCACTTCTCCGACTTTCTTTCTATCTTTGTCTCTTAGGGAGGGGAGTGTTGTTTTCTCTCCTCGCATGATCTCTTTCAAAGCTTGTATTTTGCTTTTCTCTTCTTCCGTTGGTGCCTCGGCATCACCCTCTGGTGCGTAGCTTACTGTGGGGGTCTCATGGGGGATTATTCTAGTTTTGTTATTGGTACTAGTTGTGCTGGGGGGGCATTTTTCAGATGTGTCACCTGAATCTCTCTCTACATTAATGCGAATCTCTAGTAGTTCAGTCTCAGACAACCATTTCTTCTTTTGAATTTGCTTTACTTGGTCAGCAAGGCGTTGGTTCGACACTTCCACAGCAGATTTTTCCCTCCATATTTGGAGCATACGCTCCCTATAAGATCGCACTGAAGGCTTGCTTTTATAGTAACAGTACATAACTAGTCTATTCTCTTCCCTTGTCCATCTCTTTCTCTTGTTCTTTATAGCAGTCGCCCCATGAGGACTGCGCTTCCCCTGGATATCGCTAGTGGTATACGAGTTTGGGCCAACAGTAGCTGTGTGACGACTGTGTCCCTCCTGAAGGCCATTAAGGGTACACGAGCCGAGATTATTATTATTATCGTTGTTGTTGTTGTTATTGTTGTTGTTGTTGTTTCCACAGAATGCCCCAATGGTACATACGGGATGAGATGCCAAGAAATTTGTCAATCTTGTTATAACGGTGCCAAATGTGACAGTATCAGTGGTTTTTGTAAATGCTTACCCGGATGGATGGGACAACAGTGTCGAATTCGTAAGTGAACAAATCTCAATGCATATTTTGGAAGAAAAAAGCTTGAATTAAACGCAAAAGGTTCGAAATAAGAGCAAAAAGAAATCTGGAATAAATGCGAAAAATGAAATTATTTTTCCTCCTTTCACTATGAACGATTCTTTGTCGAAGAAACAGCCATTTGTAAAGATAGTTTTGAGAAGAATCGATAACACTCGAAGAACTTTTCCAACGATTGAACTCTGTTGTTTTTTATGTGATATCCAATCGAAAAATCTTTGAATGAAACACTAATCTATTTCAATACGTTCCAGTTGTATATGTTTGTTTCCTTTCAAAATGAGGGAACATTTTCTCGCAAATCATCTAACACACAATTTGAATTCACCGACGAATAATAAGAACTAAATATTGCTTGATATGAGAGACTGTATCGTGGATATTGACTGGTACTTAATTAGGGGCTATTTTATGATAGTATTGGCTCTATCGTTTGCAAAATTCCTAGCATATCCTATTCAGTCGTATCTCCTTCAAATTGCTATTATTTTTTTGTTATTATTCTATAGAATGTCCCCAGAGTTTTTATGGCGAAGAATGTAAATTTAAGTGTGAATGCAGCAACGGTGGGAAATGTCGGTCGTCTGATGGGGCGTGCCAATGTATGCCAGGATACACAGGAGTTCACTGCAAAGAAAGTAAGTAACTTTTTTTCTTATTTCTTCTTATTATTAGATAGACTGTAGCACAATATCTGTATAAATTCGACTAGTTTTTGATTTCATTGTAATTTTTGGTTGTTTCATCACAACTTATAAAATAGGCTACCATTTCTACGGCAACGAATGTACAGCGCGATTGGAACTGAAGAGTAGGTTTCCAGTTAGAATCGAACTCACAGCCAGAAGAGAATCCTGGTTTACGCCTGGCTGTTATAAAAATTAAAATGAAAACTTGTGAAGATTAATAAAAAATATTGTGTATTTTTTTCTGTCATTCTTTTAGTCTTCTCTTATTGCCGCTATACCATAAACGATGTTACCCGAAAATCGATAAATAAATGAAGCCTATCAAAGGAACCAGTCGAAACGTTGTATACGATTTTTTTGAGAAATAGCATATTTGTCCAATAAATCTTAAAGTACTTACCGTTTCAAAACTTTTTAAATGAAATCAACAAAACAGGTCTTTTCTGGTATAAGGGAATTTTTGTGGTATATATTTCATGGACCACGTTATTGTCTTAATTTTGGATTTTTTGTCTTTGAACTTGAAATGAAAAGGGTTGGATTAGCTTGTCTTTTCGTTGATCTCTCCAGCAACAGTTTTTATCTGCAGGTAACAAATATTCACTTCTTTTTTTATAGGTTGTCCGTATGGACGTTATGGAGACAATTGCGAGCACCTGTGCGACTGTAGCAAACACGAATACTGTGATTTTATTCTTGGTTGTATTGGTAAGAGAACTTTGCATTCGTTGTTGTTGCTGTCTGTATCAGGGCTTCTCAATCTTATTCGCGACCCTTTTTTGATGAAACGAAATTCTCTGTTCCTTTTGATGAGACGAAATTTTTCGTGACTTTTCAGCCAAAGCCATTGGTTCTAAAACTATATAGAATTAGTCTTTAGCCGTAACCTAACATTAAAGAAAATAGAAACTACAAATAAATTGTGAATAATTGCAAATCTATTTCAAATATTACGGTATTTATAACGAGAAAGAAAGAAATTACTAAAACTAAACATAAAAGAAATTTGATTTTGATAATTTGTGAACAGCGCTGAGTTATTTTAATTAAGTACCAAAATGAATACATTTTTGTATATAGATACATTTGAGATTCATTTTCCTATTTACATAATTATTCTTTATAAAAGATTGCTAAATATTTCAGCAACTCCCAATACAAATTATGTCACCTCCAGAAGAGTCCCGACACCTTACTACAGTAAGAAGCCCTGTTCTATGTAATCCACGGGTGATCCCGAACCCAACTTTGGAATGTTTCCAATGAAATACTGCATTTTGAATTATATCATTTATACATCCATCTTCTTGATTACCAATTGCCACATATACTCGTGTATAGGTCGATCTATACATGAGTAATGATTTTTTAGGGTTGAAATTCGAGTATAATGTGAAGGTCTAGGGGAAACATTTGACCGAACAAAAGCATAAATTCATGATTTCGTAATTATAGATCAAAGGTCGACCTATACACGAAATTGACTGGTATATACGGTGATAGCTGCTTACCCAATCAGAACAAATAGCATCCAGTTTTTGTTGTAATAAACTTTCTTCAATTTTCACCATTTTCTCCAAATAGCGAATTCTGTTCACGCAGCGTATGGCAAGGCTGCCCATGATCAACCGTCAGTGAGTGCAACAACCGTTGTGCTTTCAGTTCTATTAGCTGTCTTACTCGTTGCCCTTATAGTAATGGCGTTCTATTACCGCAAACGTTTGAGCACTTTGGGACATCAAGCCGCTGAAGGTGCCCAAAGGGTATTAAAACCAAAACCACCGACACAAGTTGGTAAGTAGTGTCTCTTTGTCTTTGTTTGTCTGTCTGTCTGTCTGTCTGTCTGTCTCTTTCTTTCTTTCTCTTGGCTACACTTCCAAATGCATGATTGCAATCAGTGTCCTGAAAAGAATTCGTTAGATCTTACTATAATATAGATTGATGTATAATATATGTCATATATCTATAATTGTCTTTATTTTGTATGTTTCAAACAGGAATCGACAATCCTATTTACGGTATGCCTTCTCCGAACAACACCCGGATTCCTATTTCGGCCCCTATTCCCCAAGATGGTGCTCCACAGAATGCTACCCAAAATAGCAATGCAACCGGACCACAAAACCCTAATGTGCATTTGGATGCCCACAATGTTCTTCAGAAACAACTTAATAAAAACATCAATGAACTCGGTAAGACTTCTAATTTCTATATCATTATTATTCTTCAGGTGCACGTTTGGATGATCATGCCCACCCCCACATTGAACGATCCTCTTCTATAGTTTCGTATACCTAGTTTTGTTCTTTCACATCGCTCATACATTTTCATCTTCATCTTCCTCTGCCATTCTCCCCAGGACATATGGCATCGTAACGTAAGGTATTCTATTTTCTCTTTCTGACGAAAGGTTCCATCTATTTTTGTATCAATATATAAAAGGTATTTCAGTTAAAGATACTTCAGATCAAAGATACCTACGGTTGTTTTGATAATGGAAAAATGTTGTAAATTTTCCCATTTCTACAAATATTCATGAAACTGTAATGAGTTCTTCTACATGTAGCCAATTTTTCCGATTAGTAACCTTTAGAGCTGTCATTTTGAACGTGAGGCAATTTAAATATATAAGGATCAATTTTGAATTTGGTTTTGAAGAGTAAAAGGCGTTCTGTGGCTCAAAACTGAGTCGTGTTAAGGCTTAATTGATTGATTTATAATTATATGAGGAACAGTAGACCCCTGGGAGTTTGGACGATCTTCGTGGGATGACAATGGATGTTTGATCGTCAGGAGGTACCACAGAAGTAGTCACTCGGGTATCAGACGATTTCGACTTTTCCTCCGTGGCTGTGACCTGCATTGTTGCCGCTGTTGGCGATTGTTGGTTGCTACGGTTGTCTTATGTGTCTACTTACAGAGTATGACGTTGCAAAAACAGTCAATGAGATTTTACTCCGGGCTTCCAGTGATTATAAGAGTCAAGATCATGTGCAACTTAGTCTCTTTCCGGAAAACAGCGCAGATGGTGATTTTCTACAAACAGCACAAGGTTGCCATTTGAGTCAGAACAGTGATTATGAACGCGCGACAAATATATTGAGGGCTATTGTGTAATTTGGGTGTGAAGAGGAAAAAAGCGTTCTGTGGATCAAAATCGAGACGTGTTATGGTTGAACTGATTAATTTCACAGAATAAAGATTATTACCAAGATTTTAGTTAGTGCCTTGAAGTTCGTATATTAGAATGTTTTTTTACAAAGAAGTTTTTTACAGATGAGAAGAATCAACAAAAGAAAAATACCTTCTAATTCATTGAATATCATGATAAAATACACAATTAAGGGGAAAAGTGACGTAAAATCATGGAATGCTACGGAAAATACTTTGGAGGCTGAATAATGATGTGAATAAAGGAATTTGTTTGAATAAAAGAATTTGTTGAAAAAAACCTTTGCAAGTTCTACATTAACCTAATCCTCTGTTTCCCAATTTTTTTCGGCCCCTTTAAGAGCATATATTTCATAAGCACCACGATATGTGGAAAATCGAATTTTGACATATTTTTCAATCAAAGATATAATTGGACAAAAGTATCCAAAGTATTTAATCAGCTAATACATAAAATAAACTATGTGAATGATGAGCCTAGTGAAATGAGACTCTGGTTTTCCAACGCCTGCTACCGCCCTATTATTTTTTGTGTCCGTCATGTCTCCTTACGCCTTCAAGCTTTGGGAATCACTTACCTAATCTATTGAAATTAACCCTTTTGCTTTACAGGCACATCAGCTACTGGGGGCGTCGACCAAAACAAAGTGGACAACAAGCAAATCGAGAAAAACATGTTGAGTAATAAAGTGGAAACAGGATTTGCGATTCCAGCCAAAGTTCTCCTACCACACGACAGTAAGTGTCATACTTACCTTCAAAAGACTAATTTTTTTAATATGGCATTTTTTAGGTGGGAGGGGTTGATTTTTTAATGCTATCTACTCACAGTATCGTTCATAAAAGAGTACACCCAAGTTTCATCTTAACCAAATATAACAAGATTATATAATTTCTAGTGGAACAATACATAATCAAACGGATATTTTAGGTATTATTAATGACCAAACTCTACAACATTGAAACTCTGTTACCAAATATATTTTTGCGGGGATGAACTCATTTTGGATGACAGCATATACATATTTTTGGTCATAGAGTTTCAATGCTATAGAGTTTGGTAATAAATAATACCTAATGATATCCGTTTTGATTGTGTGATCTCCCGTTAGAAATAATGAAATCCTGTTCGGTTTGGTTTGGTTTGGTTCAGGGCTGTACTGATTTATAGGCGATACTGTTTATTTACAGTGTGATTTTCTTGGTTCTTTGTGCGTAACACTGAACTCTTCCACTCAAAGGTAACAAGTTTGCTGATAAAGATACCTCCTACCCACCATTTGAATCAATGGACTCTTCCAGGTAAACGAATTCAGTATTAATTCTTCTATTTAAAAAAAAAAAATCTCATAAAAATCATAATATATCTGATTTTTTTTCCACTGAAATTAACGCGTAGATCATACGGGAAGCAGCTGAGGGTGCACTTTGTATCGCAATGATCAGTAGCTAATCTTACTGCCTGTTGTTAGTGGGATCGATTATCATTAGATCTTCCAATGTTTATGGTCTGAAACCAAACTAAGCTAATTAATAAATGATTTGAGGAAAACATACGGCGATGATGAACAAGCTAATCTTGTTGGTCGTTGTTAGTAGGTTTGATACACTAGAAAGAGATCGAGAGGGAATTCTTCTTTTCCTTTTTTAGAGGTCAAAATTGAGAGGGAATTCTCCTTTTCAGGGGTCAAAATCGAGAGGTATTCTTTTCCACAATCAGGTGTCAGAATTAAGGGTGAATTTGTTTTCTAACTTTTAGGTATCAGAATCGAGGGGGTTCTTTTTTCCACTTTTAGGAGTTACAATCGAGAGGGAATTCTTTTTTCAACTTATAAGGGGAAATTCTTCTTTCAACTATAAGCAGTCGGAATCCGGGGGGGGGATTCTTTTTTTCTATTTTTATGATCAAAACGGAAATTGAATTCTTTTTCCACTTTAAGGGGTTAAGATATCGGAGGAATTCTTTTTTTCCACTTCTGGAGGTCACAATTGGAGGAAAGTTCTTTTTTTCAATTTTTAAGCGGACAAAATGCAAAGGGGTCCTATTTTGGGGGTCAAAATCGAATACTGATTTTTTTTGTTTTTTTGCACTTCTAGGGGCCAGAATTAAAAGGGAATTCTTTTTTTCAATTTTATTGGTCAAATTAGGAAATGATTTTTTTCCCACCTTCAGGGTTCAAAATGGAATTTTTTTTCCCCGTTTTAGGGGTCGAAATCGAGGAAGAATGTTTTCATTCCACAGGGGTCAGAATAAAGAGGAATTCTTTTTTTCAAATTTTTCGTGTCAAAACGAGAATCTAGACGGATTTTTTTTCCACTTTCATCAATGGAATAAATTTTAGGGGAATTCTTTTTTCCAATTTATAGTAGTTGAGGGGTCTTCCTTTCACTTTCAGAAGTCAGAATCGAGAGAAAAATTTTTTCTACTTGTACGCGTTAAAATTGTAGGGGAATTTTTTTTTCAACTTTAACTGGTAGGGATTTTTTTTCCATTTTTTGTGTCAAAATCGTTAGAACTCTTTTTCCATTTCCATGGGGTCAAAATCGAGGTTGGATTCTTTTTCTCCAATTTCAAAGGTCAAAGAAGAGAGTGAATTCTTTTTTCCACTTTTAGCGATCAAAATCGAGAGATCTTTATTTAGATTAGTGAGGGGGTATGACATTTTTGCATATGAAACCAATCCATGTTTGTATAACATAAACTCTCGGATAAGTGACACAGATTGGGAAGGATAAGTAAGAGAATCAGATGATATTGGCATAGGTTGAGAGAAGAGTGAAGTCATGATAATCTCGTCAACAGCTGCGGAATCTCTGCAGATCTAGACGGTGGGATGGTCATTATGTGTAAGGGAAATAACTCTCTCTAACTTGGATACTTATTCTATGTTATTTATTTATTAGCAACTTTTTACTATATTTTATTTAATAAAACACGACTTATTTCCGAGATATATTCTCAAAGATATACATTTTAAAATTTATTGGAAGCTGAAATATTGGTCGACCAGATAATCTCGTAGAAATTCAAATATATCCATGATTTTTATTTTTACGGGTATTTACTGGTCTATGATTTGTCCCTAGCTTGTGTTCGAACGCCAGATAATTTCGTAAGGTGAGTAGTGAGAGGAAAGAAAAGAAAGAGGAAGTTTTATAAGAGGATAGTAAAAGAGAGCTGGAGTACAGAAAAGAAAGTCAAGTGGTTTAGAAGAGGATAAAAAGGGAGAACGGAGAAAAGAAAGTTATGTAGTTTACTGAGTGGATATGAATACTTTGCATATTAAAGTATTATATTTGGATATAAGCATGGGCGAGCAACGATGATCAGATGAGATGAAGAAGAGAGCTAAAGGTCGTGAGGAGAGCAGAGATATGCCATAATGGATAATCTTAGTGATTATATCCACAGCTTCAGTCAGTTTTCATTAAAACGGTCATTTGAAAATCAATTCTCATCAATGAATTGTTTTTAAAATGCTTTTGTCTCTCAAATAAGAAAATATCGTAGTTGTTGTCGACACCGAGGACATGTGTAACACCATCCTCATCTATCATTCTGGTATAATATACACAGTATGTTGGTTGGTTCGTCTGTCATTGGAGGGAAATAACTTGCTACACACCTTATCTCTGTATTCTGAGTTTTCACGGAATTGTTCTTGCTTCCCTTGGGATACTCCTTTTATTTCATTATTTGTACGAGGGAGATGATAGTACACAATAATATTTCAATTCTGTAACAATTTCTTAATTGAAATACGTTCACACCTCTTCATTATCTTAGATTTTACCTTCTCTTTGGATATTCCCATAATTTTGTTTATATGAGAAAAATGATTGTACACAATAATATCTTAATTTTATGACAATTTTTCAAATCAAACACCTCTTTAATATTCTGAGCTTTTGCGTAATTGCAATTGGCGAAATTACTTGAATATCCCCATCATTTCTTTTAACATTCTTTCCTAAATAGGTTTTTAGTGGGGCCTTCAATTTGTAACGCTAAATTGATCACTTGGTTTGAGTCCAGCAGCATTCACGTTTGTTTTGGGTTTGTTTTTGGTTTGTTCGTTTTTTTTGACGATTCAGAATTTAATGATCACTGCACAACAAAATGCAAGCGATGTAACTTGCCATGGATCACCCTTTTTTCCATTTTTAATTGATCACATCCAAACACAGCATGCTACCAAAATACATTGGTCATGTGTGGTTTCTACTGAATGATTCATCAGACCTGTTCATTCTTTTCATTTTCTCTCTCACTCTTTTTTATCTTATTTTTCCCTTTTCCTTTCTTCTTTTTCCGTTTTCTTTCATTCTTTACTTGCTCACCGCATATGTTCCTGTATAGGACGGGTTTTGAAGAACAAACTTTTTGGCAAAAAAAAAAAAAAAAATTGGGGTAACAATTTTGTAAAATTGTTATTCAAGCATAATGGGAATGACTGCGATCAGTTTTGTAATATCGACTCATAAACGAGTACATAATTATCAACCAAAACTGTCACCAAAACTGTAAACATAGGTTTCTTCCGTTTTCAAGTGAGTCTGGCATGCTGCCAAAAGACATTGGTCACGTGACGATTTCTATTGATCGACTCACCAGACCTCTTATTTTTCTTTCTATTCCTCTCTCTCTCTCTCTCTCTCTTTCTCTTTCTCTCTCTTTCTCTCTCTCTTTTTTGTTATTCCCTCTTTTAAGTATTGATGTGATATTTTTCCTTTTTTTCTTTTAATTGCATGATTTAATTTTTTCTCTTTCTTCTTTCTTTCTTCTCAGATACTGAAAGCACTGATGAATATTTCTATGACAAGTCGAAATTGGATGAACCTGAAGATGACACGGTCGACATCAGTGACGAAGATGCTCCACCCAAATATCCTAGCCCACCAGTAGCCCCAAAGCCTTCCCGGCCACCAGTAGCCAGGTTTTGAGGAAATAAATCAAACATTGTTGAATCTTGGAGGAAGGAACGAAAAAAAGAAAAGGAAATATCATAACAGATGTCTAATACTCGACAGACTTTATCAAAAATGAGCCATCTTTAAAAACAGGTCAGGTGCCGGGTCGGTGATATTCGATTATACATATTCACAAAAATTGCCCTTTTTCTTAGCGGTCAAGTCTTCCACTAGTAATTTCCCAGCTACTTGGAATAAGAAGTTCATCTTTACTAAAAAGAGTCACCATAGTTTGTTGGAGAAATTCTTCTTTTTTCAAATACCCAATATTTTTAGGTCATGTTGCAATTTTTGAACTGTAAGATACCACGCAATAATTCTTATAATCCGAAATTACTCTTCCCACTTCCTTACCTACTGGGTAAGCACTAGCAATATACGTATTTCAGACTGAGTGACGGACATCTGGAGTGAACAGACAATTAGGTGGGAGACTTGTTAGGAGCAAATACATCAACAACCTTTACTTGAATGAGAAAATACCTAACAAGGAATGTACAAATATTTTACAGAACATTTTCATATCAGCCGAAAGAGTTAAAATAATTTTTATGTGAGCAAATATATTTTTGTGCTGGAATTTTCCTTTCTTTTAACTACATTCAAATTAGAATTAAATGCCTATTTACTTCCTTTGGAACTGCAGAATCGGACGTTGCCTTTGAGACACGCCGTAAACATACAGAAATGTAAATTTGAATGTCAACTGAAGAAGAGACAAAAAATTTTATCCTAAGAAAATGTCACTATTATAGAAAGACAGGTGTTTTTGAAAGTTGTTTTTATTAGCAATAATTTTTTAAAAGATTTAGATGACAAATATAAATGAATATTACAAGAAACAGATTTTTAGAATTGCCTGGTGTTGGTGTATTTTATAATAATACTTGTATTTGTATGGGTACACTCCAAACAAATTAGATGAACATTGTTACCAGAGGAACGTAACTGATTTGAAGATAATATAGAAGAGTTACGTCCCTGGAATATTTTTTTCATCCACGCATATAAAACGCTTTGTGTATACGAATATTTTATACATGCCGTCATTTTTTTAAGGTACAAATACATTAGTAATTACCGTATATGCTCCTGTGTAAGTCAAGTTTTGTGGGTCAAATTTTCGGCAGAAATTGGCGTTAGATGTATTCACGAGTAATAATTTTGTACAGTGGAAATTCAAGCATATTATATGCTTCAATAATTAATGATTTCATAACCGAAATTCAAAGGTCGACCAATACACCAGATCGACACGAGTGTATGCAGTAATGAAGAAGCAGAACAGATTGTTGTTGTTTAACATTACTGGGTAACTTACGAATAGAATCTACGGATGCGCATGACTGGTTATGTGTCTTGGGGTTGCTTCAGATTTGAATATTGTTTTTCTCCCACTTGCACGGGTTCACTTTGCTCATCCATGATGGACCCCTCTCTGATTCCCGAGCATAAACCCTAGATACAGCCTTACCGTATACCTAATTCACAAAATACATTTCCATCACTGCGTACAACACACTGAAAAAAGGATAATAATCATGTCAATCCTACCCAACAATTTTCTGTACTCTTTTGTATGTTAAAAACGAAATCGACTTTTTATTTTAATTGTACATATTTCTTTCTTCTTGAATAAAGAAATAAAATGGAATCAAAATAATCATAATAATATCTTTTCATTGTTATTTAAGATCATCAAGGAACGCCTGTTCTTTGTTACATAGACGTTTGTAAACGAGACCTGGACTGTAGGGAATAGAGGGGAGCGAGTGGACGGAAGAGGGCCGACAACACCTGTAGAGCTGGCAGCAGATTACACCTGCAAAAGTTGCAACTGAGTCTGTCACTCGAGAATTGGGCTGCACACTCACATTAAGCGGTACTGTTCACTTACAGGCAAGTCCCTGTTGCATACTTTATTGTCTTGTGAGACAGACAGAGGCTAATATGCACAAGGGATGGTGTTTAACAGTACCTTCCTTTAGGTAGAAGTTTAATGATAAGTAAATCTAACGACCAGAGAAGAATAGAAGCTACGAATTATTTACTGTAAAAAGATGAACAGAATTTACTTCTTTGGGGACTTATCTTTAAAATATGTAAAATTCAATATGAGCATTTTGTATGTGAAATAAATCATCAAATTAATTAAGAGAGGGTATAATCACATGAAAAGAACTATTTTCCGAAATATTGATTTGGTGGTGGTGTTCTTTTGTTGGAGAGATCTACTGCGATAAGGATAAGGAGTAAAGAAGAATGAAGGGAAAGGAATGTCACTAACTGAATGCGAGATAGAGTCTTTAGATTGTCCGTCAGTTTTGGTCAACTAAGTTATAGCCACTATAATGTTATCCTTGGAAGTCCGACCTAAGTACATTGAGAGTACTTAAGTTTGATAGGATATGTTCTTTGAGATGAAAGAAGAATGGATTACTATTCATATGTGAGGGTGTGTATGTAAAAAGTAGACGTGTGTAAAAACTATATAAACTGTCCAAACTAAAGAGAGAGAGAGAGAGAGAGAGAGCGAAAGAGCGAGCTTACCTCGAGGCCGTCAGAACAGAGAGAGAGGGGCAGTTTTACCGCCTCAGTTAAATTACGGTAAAGATTACGATCAGTTATCTTATTGGTAGCTCTGTATGACGTCAAAGAGGAAGTGACAAAGAATTTACCATTTCTATAGAGATTAAAAACTATGTAGGGAATTGCAAGGGCAGAAAACTCCAAGTATGTGTAATTTTTTTTTTCACTGGAAAAGGTGGGCAGTACATTGAATGGATACTTTTTTTAATCCGTCCTTCATTAAATACGTACCAAAATTCGATGATTTGTTTTTTGTGGAAAATGTGAGTGTAAATATGATCATTTGCCTGTTGATCGTCGTAAAACTCTTCAATAAAATAATGAACGTTATTTGCTGGAAGAATTTCGATTTGAAGGAAATTTCAAAAAGCAACAAAGCACAGAAACAATCGGCGAAAACTTTTTATTCATTTGTTTTGGAAAATTTTAAAGAAAAATGTGAAAAATGTTTTCTTATCAGTTGATGATTTAGAAGATTTTAATTAAATAGTTTCCATCAATTCTAAGAGAAACAAACATTTTTTATTTCTTTAAACAAAAATTGCGGGGTCAGATTCAGATTTTTTTTCCTCAAATTTGCACAAAAGTTTATTGGGAGGAGAGGAAAAATCCTTCCAATTACGAAAAATAAAAATGACTACACAAAAATCTGATTACCCCTTCAATTTTCACTGATCGAAGTTTTTCTCCGTTCGGCTTAAACTGCTCGAAATATTCTAGAAGAATAGGTTCTTATGACCAAAAATTCCCTCGTGAGTGATCGGTACAAATAATGGGTCCATTCCCCAGTTAGAAACCAACAATTAAAACTGTTACCATAACTGTGAACATAGATTTTGTCATTTTTTAAATGAATTTAGCTGTCTGTCTTGCTGGCTGTCTATGAATGTATCGCACGTACAGGCCACGCCAGTTGAGCCAGAGGGCTAAACATTTCACACATGGTGAGATCACAAGACAGCAAAGTATATTAGAAGAAACAGGAATCAGAGATATCATAAAATCCACTAAATTCAAATGGCAATAGGCTGGTTATGCTGTAAGAATGTCAGACTCACAACATGAATCCTCAGAGATAATATGCGAAACAAATACGATGGCTTGACGAACTAAACTAAACAAGTTCAGAAAGTACTTGATCCACGACATGTAGAAGGTCTATGTCCAACCATAGACGTTAGAAGGATGATGATGATGATGTGTAGAAAATGTGTAGTCTTTTGAAAATCGCCCTTAAAATAGGTTTTCAGTGGGGGGTTCAATTTATAATGTAAATTTATGCTAATTTGTCAGCGTCCACTCGTTTTATTTTAATTCGAACTTTTTTAGTGACCCTGGCCAAACAAAAGGTAATGATTAATTCATTGATCACCACTTTTTCCAATTTTTAATGCTGCCAAAAGACACTGATCACGTGACAGATTCTAAGCAGTGACCGACTAGAATCTTTTCATTTTTTGGCCTTCTTTTGTGAAGGAATCAATTTGAAGGAAACCATCGCAAGCAAAAATTGATGCGATTGGAAAACTCAATCACAAAAACAAAAATATCAGGAAAAATTGACCACAAATGAATTCACCTAATTCAGTGAATTCGATTATCGATTCGCTGTTTTTCTTTGCAACGCGAATAAAAGTAATCTCGATCTGTAAGTTCGATCAGTTCGGATTCAAATGTTTATCGAGGAAAGTTTAACGAGTCAGCCGTCAAAAATTAATCTGATCATTCAGACTGATATGACTGATAACTGCGAAACAAGCTAACTTCTGTATTTACTGTGTTTACTCGAAAAATAGAAATAAGAGAATTGACTTCCAGAAAAAAAATTGTTTCATCTAAAAGCACGACCTAAGACCTGATTCATGAAGACCTTTTTTTTTAGGAAACAGAGCGGACGGGAGAAAAAGAGAGAAATGTGGTGC
The DNA here is from genome assembly GCA_963457665.1 of Thysanoteuthis rhombus. Taxonomy (NCBI): domain Eukaryota; kingdom Metazoa; phylum Mollusca; class Cephalopoda; order Oegopsida; family Thysanoteuthidae; genus Thysanoteuthis; species Thysanoteuthis major. Next base: position 19,983,130 of record OY735239.1, on the reverse strand, counting down.
AGAGAGAGTGAAATTTTGACTTTCGACCTTTTTTGAATAAATGAAAGTAGCATTAGATGTGTGTACTTCTCTTGCGTAGCATTTCAGAAAGGTTGGAATGTTCTGCAAATATTTACCTACAGTTCCGACTTCATTCTTTTATTGATTTCGGTCAAAATTTGTTAGTAAAAAAAAGGTTACTCCTTATTAGTCGAATGTCTACCTCAAACTGAACAGGTCACAGACAGTTATACCAAGTATGGTTGATTATTTATTGCTAAAAATGTTTTTTTTATGGCAATATTTTTCCATTTCGAGGAAACTTTATAGGTGAATGGTTATACATATACCCTTTGATTGTTTAACGTGAGTTTTCATAAGGGATGGCCTTATGTACGCGCTGAATATTTTACTTAATGCGGTTACGAAATTTCCAAATGAAGGAACTGATCTCTTTGTTACATTTCTTTTATTTGTAACTAAATCATTTTACACTCAGAATTAATCTCCATGAAATATAAAACTGGAAATATAACATTCACAGCCAACAAGGGTTGGTGAGAACCTTAAATCTAGAGCGGGAATGAAAAATATTAAAATAAGAGAAGTGGCAAATTTAATCGAAGATGCTGCATTCAGGTTTATTGTCTGAAAATATTCATATTTGATATTTTTAAAAATAAAGAAAAAGAGGTAAACCTTTCTTAAACATGAGTTGATTTGAATTTTATGTTATTTTGATCTTTTTCTTATCGACTGACAACAATATCTTTCATTATCCATTAAGGACTTAAAAGTAAGAAGAAAAAACAATGAAATGTCTCAAAAATGATTTAAACTTATATCCTAGACGACTTAAGAACGTCATAGTATGAAACAAATAGAATAAAATGATACAAATTATTAGATATAACGACCCCTAATTAAAAACGTAGTTCTTGAGTTTTTTCTTGGCTTTGCTAGGGAGAGAAAATACCATTTTTTGTGTAAAGAGAGAGAAAATTTTTCTTTACTTAAAAAGTAGAATTGGACTGTTTCAAAGTCAAGGATTACTTTTAAGGATAATTTTTACACAAAACATCGATATTTTTTCCTCTGAAAGTAAATGTTGTCAAAACTACTTGAATGTATTCAATAAGCATTTACTTCACATTTATTTTCTGTATGAAATGATTTATTGATAAAAATTATGAAGTTACTTTTATCAAACTTACCGGATCTTAATCTGAAGACTGGATATCATCTTCAAATATCGATGTAGAGGGATAGAGATAATTTTTTGCCTAAGTATGAAGCCATTGTGCTTGTAGTTTATTACGACTTTTCTGGAAAATCCAAATTTACCTGCTATAAGTACTTAAAACATTTTTAGTTCTATTCTATTTCTCAAGTTTGATTTAATTATGTACATCTTACTGAATTCCAATTTCAGCATTTGAGTGAGGAAATATCTAACCAATTTTGTAGATTTTCAACGGTTAAATTTGGAAAAAATACCGTCAAGATAAAGCTGAAACATTCAATTTTGGCAACCCTTTGAACCGGTCTAGTAGAACAGCTTTATGAAGTCATGGGACGATGAAGATCTTTATTGAGTAAGAATTATGCCATCGGATAGTAAGGCGTTTCGTTGAACGGCAAGAGACTAAATGGAGTAAAAGATAAGAGAAAAAGGGAAACTGAAAAGAGGCAGGGAGTCAGCTGAGAGAGAGCGGGGAGGAAAGGAAATAGTCGACAGAAAGAGAGTGTTCGTTGAATTATTAACAGTTTCATTTGATTCCCCCTGTCGTATTTTGTGAATATTGTTTTACGACTGTCGTTGATTTTATACATGGGTTAAGACAAGCCGAAGGTACGTAACCCTGTTTTGTATATATTTCAGATTTTTACAGTTGCAAAAATCATATCAGTGTATGAGGACCACCTCTGGCTTCCAGCGACAAATTTGTGTATCTCCTACTTTTATCCATCTCCATTCGTTGTACATCTGTTTGATACTCATGTCAATTAAAAGCAACTTTCATACCTTTACGAAATGCTGTCGACATGAAAGAAACAACGTAGAAAAATGATGCTCGTTGCCTCTAAATCTACTTCACAATGTGAATATGTGGAGCCCAAAGTCATAACCAGCGTTAGGACACTACTTACTTGATATATGAAATAAAAGATTTCTATTAATATTTGATAGACTTTTTAGTTCTTTTTATGTAATACAAAATTATGTACTTTAATTAGAATTTTCTCAAATAAGACATTTTACTTTTCCCTTAAAACTTTCTGTGTTTATTTTATTTTACTTTCTCTTGTCACAATGTATATTAAATAAAACAGTTGTACTTTTTACATATATGTACACCATGTCGAAGGTAAGCATCAGTTTAATCTAAAGCTGGAGAAAGATGTTTCTATTGTATATCTACTTAATATAATGTTACATGCATGCCAGACGTAAATAGAAATTTACTATATTGATTTTGAAATAAAAGTTCGAATAAAAAGATTTTACTATCAAAATACTGAAATTAGCTTGAGAAAATATTCACACCAGAAAGCAACTATTTAATGTAGGTATAGATTCTATTGTATCAATATATGCTGAAAATGCAGTTAGTTACTGAGGGAGAGTAGTGATAGCTGTTGGTTTCTGCAGAGATGAGATTGAATAGCGGTCGAGGACAAAGGATTTTGTCTCCATATGTTTGTTTTTCCCCGCAGCAAAAAGTTTGTAATTGTAATAATGACACATACAAATGTTTGGACAAACAAATTGAACGTGCATTTATAACAATAAAAGACTGAGAGAAAATACATGTAAAAAAAACATTGATATGATCAATTGTGAAGAGAAAAGGCCTGTTTAGTTTACATAGTTATTCCGATACATTAAAATGAAATAGATGAGAGAATATTCAGGGAAACATTTGACATAACGGGTATAATGTCGTTTAGCTTATCAATCGAATGGAGCCTGATTAGTAGTGCCTATTATGATAAGTGGGAAGTTTGATCCGGCTACATTATCAAAAGGCGATTGGTTCAGGATCATGTGCAAGAAAGAGCTAAAGAGGCAATGTGATAAGCGTTTGCGTTGAGTAGATATAAAGCTCTTGTAGATTCTCACATCGAAGAAGATTAGTGGTGAAAGACCACATATATATGTATAGTCATGATCAAGGAATGGAAACTACGCCAAACGCAAGGTTAAAGAGACGGAAAAAGAGAAAGAGAGTAAGTAACTGACTAAGAGGGCCGAGGCAAATAAGCGAGTGAACACGTGTACGTTCAGAGCTTTCATAGAGGATTAGATAGAGGAAGCGATGTTTTGTATATATAGCAAAATTTATGGTTTCGTAGCAAAAGCTAATGTTTATTTATTTTCATATTTAATTCTAACTAAAAATAAAGGAGCTGGTACATTGGTAGAGGATTTGTAGTTATATGTACTAAAGTCTTTGGTTTGAGCATCCTATGTTGTGGGGAATAAGAATATTATAGGTATGATAATTCTTATATTGTGTGAGGGAGAGTAGTAAATAGTAGTTCTGTGTAGCAACTGGATGGTTTTAGTTACTGGGGACAAAATGATTTGTCTGTACGTGCTTTGAGTTTATTGCCATATGCTGACGTCACTATAAGTGTTGAAGGAGACAGAAGTGGACATCTTGTTTAGATATAAACATCCAGTAACCATTTTGTGTTAGAAAATAGAGTTTGTAATTGTAATAAAGACATATACGAATGTTTAGACTAACAAATAGGACGTAAATTTAATGATTCAACAAATGAGACATTTATAACGATACATATAGAGATGATGAAAGGGAAATATGTTAACATTAGTAGGGTTGATTGTGATAGAAGAGGCCTGATTAGACACCGAGGTAATTAAGGAAGGAGATGGGATCCGTGAATGAATGGGTATATAGTGTGCAACCTTGTAATAGTAGCCGTTAGTTAATGGAACAGGGGTAACTGAAAAGCTCTGAAACCATAAGGCTTGGTATTTTGAAGACCGGGGAATAATTATGGAAACTGGATTATCAGTGGTATGCCAGTCAAGTTAGGGGTGATGTAAGACACCTGAATTCATGGTCACCGAAACCAACATAGGGGCCATTTTCACACGCTGAAAAACACACGAAGGAAAGATTATCTAAGTCACAGAAAACATATAGGGTTTAAACCATGTGCGCTTACTGAAGGAAGGAGAATTAAAAGACAGAGGATAATAGTGACTGTGGTGTCTATGCATTGTCATTTCATTCGCACGAGATGGAGACGTGAATACAAGTTTGAGATAGAGGACTTGCAATTTATAGCTGAGCGTATGAGGGATATCTCAACATCAGTGAAAATGAAATAGGCAAGGTTTGAAACAGTGATTGGTCACGGTGGAAAACAGTTCGAATCGGCCAAGGAGGTCGGCGAAATAATGTCGGTCGAAGTAAACAAAGAGCGAGAAAGAGATAAATCATATAAACGAGCGAATGAACACGTGTGTTCAGAGCTTTTATGGACGGTAGGTAAAGAAAGTGACGCTTTGCATATGTGGCTGCATTTAAGGTTTCGCATCTAAAGCTAATATTTGATTATTTTCGTATTTAATTTTGATTTTAAAAAATGAAGTAAAAAAAAAAGCAGTATTCATATTGAAAATGCAGTCATCGCATGGTGTAGTCGCTGATTGATCTGTGACGTCACAAAGTGGTTGAAGAAGTAAGCAGGTGTCCATAGTTGACCATGGCAGTTCCAGATGTAAACAATCTCTGACGGCAGTCACTTTTTTTTTGTTAAGAGCATATGTTCCACGTGTGATAATTTCAATATATGGACACGGAAGGATGTGGTAAAGGGAAGAAGTTCGTAAAACAAGGAATGATGCAGATGTTTTTAAACAAACAATAAACGGACATTTAATGATTTGACAATTAAGACATTGATAAACATTACAATCAAAGCTGAAAAAAAAGTATTTAAACAATAAGACGATCGTTTTTAAAGCTGAACTGATAGGAGAAATGGAGTAACGAAGAAATATATATGATTTAAGATAGGGCGAAGCTATTAGCAAAGTAGAATAGAAAGGAAATGTGACGTTTCTAATCGTTGTTGTTACTTTGCGTAGCGGAGATACTGAAATGCTTCATGTCCACAATGTTTGGTTATGTCGATGACCCGAGTGATCATGAAGATGGTTTCCTGAGTTTTGCCGCACGGAAAGTTTCTAAGAAGATAAGTTTTGAGTCGTTGAGTAAACTCATGGGCGCTTTCTACGCCGACAAATTCAAATGTCAGAATCTTATAACAATAGTTAAGGGCTCGAGAAAACAGTATGTATCAGGACTGTTACGTAGAAACACATTGTTACTTTATTAAGAGACTGAGAAGTTGATATGCGTTATGTTTCAAGTAGAAAGTTAGTTGGGTGAACGAAGGGGAGATCTCAACATCCGTGCAATGAAACGGCAACACGATGAGAACGGTGAAAGGGGTCGGTGAAAGTAACTGGTCCTAAAGAGAAGAGGGGCTTGGAAATCCAGGGCGAAAGAGTATTTTTAATAGATATTCATCTTTTCATAAAGGAAGCGACGTCATTAAATATGACGCTAGATTTTAAGTTTCATGTATAAAGTTACATACTTATTCGTATTTATTTTTGTATTTTTATTTGACATCCTGTTTTAGAATAAAAGTATCAAATTCCTATTTATGCCTTTATAAACATTTCATCAAATAGATTCACATTAAAGAGTTTAGAGCGAAGTAAAGGAAGATTGTAAAGTTTCAACCTTCGCTCACTTAGGTTAAAAACTTCCAATAAATAAAAACGATTTAACAATTTGAATAATACAAAGCCATAACGAAATAATTCATGTAATTACATTTTTTTTCTCATGGGTCTTGTTCTGTCTTTCTAATTTTGTGAGCGACTGTGTGAAGCTTTACAATTTACCATCATAATCGAGACCACCTTCCTTACATTGGGCCAAGAGTTAGATTCGGTTGATATAAAAAGTATGAAACAATCATTAATTCTCTTTTTTTATCATATCTCTTCACCGGGAGAAGACTGAAAATTAGCGGTAAAATTTATCATCAAAATTATCAAATTGGTCTTTCTGGGCCTCATATGGAGAGACCACAAGACAGCACAGTACATCAGGGAAAAATAAAGAATCAGGGACATCGTAGAATTCATAGAAATTCTCAAATGGCAGTGGGCTGGCCATGTTGCAAGAATGGTGGACAACCGATGGACGTCGCGACTCACGACATGAATCCCTTGAGATCACATGTGCAACCGATGCCGGCAGAATGTAAGATGGAGAGACGAGATAGATAAATTCAAAAAATACTGGCTCTGCGACGCCCATGATACAGAAGTGTGGCGAATCCTGGCGAAATCGAAGTCCACACAAAGAATGATGATGATGATGATGATGATGATGATGATGATGATGATGATGATGATGATGATGATGATGATGATGATGATGATGATGATGATGATGATGGTGATGATGATGATGAAAGTGGGAGATTTTCAAAAAGTTTTGAGTAAGGGGACAAGGGAAATAACTCAAAGGGATCCTCTCTCAACTGTGAAGATGTATTGATTTATTTTTTATTTTGATGTTTACGCTTTTTCTGTAATTACTTAATGTTTCATTTGCTCACTGATCATTTTATTTACTTATTAAATTTTTCTTGTTGATAATATTCTAACAGATTCGTATTATAAACCATATTGTAAAATTATTCAGTGATCCGATACAGGGCCCCTTACGTCCACAATAAACCCAATTTTTCGCCGACGCAAGAGGTCAAAATGGCGACCAATCTTATGAAAATTATAAACACAAATTTCGTGAAGAGAAATAATCAGGTTTGTTGTTAATTTCGATTTGGCTTTTTTAATGTGTTAAAAAATGATACTGTGTAGGGAAGGTGTTCTTGACTATGTCAAAAACGGAGCTTAAATAAAAACAATTTATTCAAACTTTCGAAGCAACAACAATAACAATGTAATTTTTGTGTTTATTTTTCTATTCTTTTCTTTCATGAATTCTCTTATTCCTTTTTATTTGTGCGTGGTATTCAACATCGAGTGAGTGTTGGTAAAAATCAGGACCACCTTCTCTACACTCAGCCAAATTTACTGAGTATTAAACGAGGTCAAATCTCTTCTCAAATGTTGGGACTTAATTTTTTATCCGGACATTAGGACCAAACTGCTCCATCTTTGTTGTTTTCGTCTAATTTGTTGTTGTTGTTTTATTTCAATTCTTATTTGAAGAGTTTTTCAAACAATCTGTTGTTTATATATTTCGCACGATGTTTCAGCCTTTTCATTCTACGACTTTCTTTAGTAAAGGTTTGCTGTCGGTTCGTAAATTCTGTATCGAAGGGAGGTAAGTGAATTTGCTGCTACTAACGTACGAACTGAACGAAAGCTGACAACTATTAAAATGCGCTAAACGGAAATTAAGGCGACGATTTGGCACAGTGGGAGACCTTTTTACAAGCTTTCAATGTGAATTCAACTGGAGGAATGGTGTCAGAGATAGAAAACTGTTTAATGAATTCTGATAGTTACCTGTTTTCAGTGTATATTCTTTTTAGTTTTGTAATTATGAAAAAACATGTTCATTGTTACTTATAAAATATAGTTGTAAAGGTTCAAGTTGTCTGCTTTTCTTCATTTCGCATATTAGTAGTAGTAGCAGCTTCTCATCGGCCTACCTGCCTTCAATATTGAATTTACAAACCGAAAGTAAACCTTTGTTTTAAAGAGGCTGGTCACTTATCGTTCAGTAATGCTTTCAGTTTTATTCAGTTAGTTCAAATGATAGTTTGTTTGATTTTTTTATCTAAGTTAGGAATTAAAGATTCATCAAAACAGTGGTAATTCACAATATATGTATATGTGCAAAATATGACGCAAAGTCTTTTAACAACAAAAGTACATGTTTTCCTCCAACTTTGTTTCGGACATCAGGATATACTCTAAACCGTACTTCTCTTAGTTCAATGATGAGATGCTGTCTGGTAGATGAATATCTAATCTCTAAGCTAGAACTTGTTTTGGTGATTTTTAAAGTAAAAGTAGGGGGAAAAAAATGGTACCGAAATCAAGTAATATTTTCATCTTTTCTTTTTCAGATAATTGAAGAGGAACATACGTCTTGACAGTTTTTTTTTTAAAGAGAAAAAGATCAAAAATTCCAGAAAAGGTTTCTTCAATTAGTAAAATGTCCTGTTATGTACTTGAATCTTGGAATCCAGAATGGACATCAGGCTCTTCATTTTCATATGAATCTATTTTATTTTTCATCATTCTTCTCGTGGGAAACTCGTATCAAACTTGACATTTTCATACAATATACAGCATCGAAGATCTCATTTTGCATTTTTATTCCCTCAAACATTTCAAACATTTGCACTTTGTAATGGGAATTACTCTTCTTCTTACATTATAATTACATCATCAGTTCGTGATACAAGCAGTGCCAGTTTAACTATGTTGCAAAAGTAGCATATGCTACAGTACTCATGATTTCAAAGACATTGCACTAAATGCTTGTAAGCTATCAATTCCAATTCCATTACTATAATACTATTCTGCCTTCAACTTTTATGAACAACTATATGTCTAAGTTTAGCGATTTTAGTCAGTTATCACACTTAATTACAGTTATTATTTTGAAACATTTATTAATGGGAGTGCGGCATCTATGTGATGCATATACAATACATAAATACAAAGGTATTTGAAACTGAGGTCATAGCCATGGCATGAAGAACAAAATGAAAACAAAGTAATGCTACTACTGAGATGTCATATATATATATATATATATATATATATATATATATATATATATATATATATATAGTCATATTATCTGGCTATTTAGCAAAGGCGAAAAATTAGTTTCTATACTATGCAAATTAAAAATGTATGTTTTGATATTCATGTGTAGTATTTAGATTTTGAACCTTGCTATAACGATTCCCCCAGTCCCTACACTAGTTTGATCCAGACATGCATACAAGTTACATGTGAGGTTCATCAGTGGTTTACCAGTCTACATGTCATAACCCATTTAATCAGTTCATCTTTGATGGTTCAGAAGGGATCGCACTTCTTCTCATTTATGACAATGGTTGAGTTTACTCAAACACACTCATACTGGGATTACTTTCAATTGCACAGCTACTAAAGGGAAATAACTCCACTGTGTGGTGCTATTTTTAAACAGTACAAAAAAAATAAAAGATTCTTTACTTTTTTTTCAATTTGCATGTAATATTCAGGAATAATAATCAGTATGAAGTTAGTATTGCAAAGCCATGAAACAAACATAAGTTTATTTCAAGTTCCTGATCTTTCGATCATTTTCTGAAAAGGATATGAAAAAATGTTCATACATCCATTTCAGAACTTTTCATGCAAGTAGCTATTAACCTGTTTATATTACTTACCCTTTAGCACTTTGCATTCTTTTCCAAAGATGCCAAGATTTTGTGCTCTTGGTCACCTCAAAAGCCTGTAACTTGAGTGTCTGTTCATGTATGAATGAATTCAACATGACAACACTACTGCAAAATTTAAACACTGTGGGGTACTGTAGATTTTACTAATGCAGAGATCTTCTTATCTACTTCAAAACAGTAACCAGTCAGAAATACATTCATCATTCATATCAATTATAAAACCAGTCTTTTCACCATGAGTCCTAGCAATCCATCCCGTAAACGAGTTCTACCTTCTTGGATGAAGAAGGTGAAATCTGTAAACTCCTCAAATGCAGCCGATTCTTCCACCATTGGTGTTTTTTTAGATTCAAACAATGAAAAAAAGATGCTCTCTGCTTCAGGAGAAAATCTGACTAACACTGAGGACAGAATTATTCACAAGTCTATGTAAGTCATGGGTCCTATTTTTCAAATATCGCATCCTAGTGTTTCTTAAACTGGTGAATCAAATTATTTGGGGAATGAATGAAACTTATGAATTAATTTATTTACTTATATATTCATATAATTTTATTGTTAAAAAGTAATTTTCTGTGATAAACATGTACGAAAAAACATTTGTAAAAATTCAATTCTAAATTCTAAGACTTTAATTTTGTAATTATATGTAAACGAGAAAAATTCTGATAATTTCTCTGCATTAATTTTCTGTCACTCCTAATTTTCTCCATAGATTTAAAGATGTTCAAAAAACATGAATAAAATAAATAAGAAATGTTTTTTGTTCTTGAATCAAAATGAATTAAAATTATAAACAAAGGAGGTTAAGATGAATTTAATGAAAAAGAAGGAAATTTTTTTCATTTGTGAATGAGATTTTAAGAAGACTTGAATGACACTGAAATAGTTTAAGAAGCACAGCCATATATTTCAGTGTATAAGATGGGCATTTTTTTTCTTTTTGTTTTGTTTTAGCTTCTGCTTGTACTCGACGTGTCATAGCAGTCACATTACTTTTGCCCTTCCGCTTCCACTGTCCTTTATTTTACTTGGGCAGTCTACCACCATCCACTTCTTGCTTGTCAGGCCCATCAAAGTGTTGGACATTGGCCTCCCTTCTCTAATTTATGGATACCCTGTACATCAAATATAAGTTCATAAAAATAACACAAAACTGGAAATCTATGCCTTCCTCTTCTCTCTCTCCATCTAATCCATGGATAATTCTTTTCTACTATAATTTATATGATATCAGCGAATATTGATGTTTTGGGGGGATTTTTTCAACTGACCATAAAAAGTTTGCATGTGATTGTTGGCTAAAATTTAAAAAAGAACTTAATATTTCCATAAGGCAAATACAAGATAACATGCTGAACCAAAATTTGACTAAACAAAATCTACATGTAAATACATTTTAAGGGAACAAAGTACCTAATAAAGAAATTTGATGATGATTTACTGATGTCATAAAAATCAAGTCACATGCGAAAAATATTTTGCATATATTTGTTTTGCAGGTTTGTGCCTCGGAACACTGTCCTGTATGTGATGAGTGAACTAGAATTACTAGAGACTGCCAAACTTGTTCTTGAAGAAGTCAGTTCAGTTTTTCTTTTTCTCCTAATTTATTTTTGTGCCAAATGCTACATAACGAATGTACTTTTAATCCTTTTATATTTCATTAGTAGGATCTCCAGCATAGCCTTGAGAAACAAATGACTGATTTTTTTTGCCCTAAATTGTGACATACTGACGAATATGTCCCCATGAATCTATTAACTTGTCTCTATGCACTCCATTGCTGTCATGGTCTACCACTAGCAAAAAGCTAATTTTCTTTTTTTTACAAAATTTGACCTAAAAATGTATGCTGTAAATAAAATTAGGTGTGCTTTTACTGAAAATACTTTGAGTATTGCTCTGGGATGCCTAGTTCTCGAATTATAAGAGTAGAAAAAAACAAACAGACAGACATATACAACTTCGTATATTTTGATAACCATCATCATCATTTTTATTTCATTACTATTATTATTAGTAGAGAGTACCTGATGAAAATGATGGATTTGTTGATAAAGTATCGTTGCCCTCTACCTTGGGATCAATGTAGTATCTGTGCACTAATTGAAAAGTTTTATGCCAAGTGTGCAGTTTGATTTGAGTTTTGATTTTCTTTAACATGTCTGTAAATTTTGTAGATATTTATAATTTGATTACTTTGATCTTTTTTTTTTTTTTCCATCTTGAGAGGGCAAGAAAGGAAATAGAGTCTATATCAATGTTGCATTATTTTAAATATATCTTTGCATTTTGTTTATTTTGACTCCTAATGTCATGAATTGTTTGATAACATTCCTAATTGACAGCAGAGCTCCTCTGGAGGAAACGTATTGGATGGAATAAAAAAATACTTGTATATTTCGGCAGATAAGACAACACTTGAAACATTCAAAAAATATCACCAAAAATGGTGTCATTGTATAGGCCAGATACCTAAACATGAAACTCAGACTGTAATTAAGGTCTTATCTTATCTACCAAAATATATGATAAATAAAAAAGATTTACTTGGATTTGAAAAGGAGTTAACTTTGATCAGTAGTATTCTCTTTGTTATTGACATCTAAATTTTCTTATATGAAACTAAGAGTTGAAAAAATTTTTTCAGGATGAGCATTCTCTCTCACCTCTGCAGCAGCCAGAGAATCTTGAAGCCCTGAATGACAGTGGCGATGATGTAGAAAAAGAACAACAAAATGGAGAACACCAAACGAACCTTAATGACATGCCTGGTATTTTGGATAATACAAGTAATGGTTTGAAAAATCCAGACAAACTGAACCATGAAAAAGCAAATTGTTGGGATTCTTCACGCCTCAAACTGAAACGCACTTCCAAGAGGAGACTTTATGAAAACCTTGATACCAATGACAGCACAGATGAAGATGCAATGGATGTAGAACCTTCACCAGTGGTTGGAGCTAACCAAATTACCGCCCAGTCCACTTCAGCTATGTTTCCTGTCTCAGAAAATACCAACAAAGACTTGAAAATTCATTTGTCCAATCCCAAAATGGATTCAATGCACAATAATCAGAGTCCATCGACCATAATGCCAACTCAGAAAAAGCGGTCTAAACCAAACTTATCAATTTTAGATGAGATATTCTTCTAAAATTCAAAACCATTGTGTTATAGTCACTTTCTCCATGGTACGTTCACTCATCAATCATTTGAGATCCTTCATCCATCAGTACCTCAATTTGTATACTAATCTGATCATACAGTGCTATTTGCTTCTGTTTCTGGCCACATGTTTCCACTTCCTTCTTTGCTTCTTATCATCAGTCGATCCCATTTCATCAAGGGTTTTCCTCTCTTCCATTTCTATGCTCTTTGATAACAAACAGCTATTAGTGATGTCTACATATTGTCTGACATTTGTATTATGTGGTCAACCCATCTTGGCTATTGTAGTCGACTTTTTAGAATGACATCCTTGAATTTGGTAGCATTTCTCATGCATTCATTCACTATATGTTCACAAAGTGATGTATTAAGAATGCTTCATTCCATAGTTCTTTGGGTGACTGCTATGCTTTGCTCTTCTTTTTTGTCAATGACCAACTTTTGTAGCCATACAGTATCATTGGTAAGACTGTGCTGTCAAAAATGTGTCCTCCTATTTTAGGCTCTTCAGTTTTTTTCAAACATCTTACGCAAGAATTTTATACCTAGATGCCCTCTGTGCTACCAAATTTTCGCTAATTAATCTTACAATCTGTTGACTTACTACAGATAGATTAAAAAGTACTTCATAAGAGATGATCTAAACTAAATAAGTTGCCTCCTTGCAGTATTTTTATGTATTTAATTCATTATAGGGTTATGTGACTAGCAGTGAGATACTCTTCCTGCTCTCAAACCTTACAGATTTGTGCTGTTGTTTTATCAGTGTACTTGATGCCGATCATAATCCCAAATTACACTAGCCAAAAAGGTGTAAACTCAAATCTTAAATTCTCAAATTCTTAAAAGGCTGAAGGCTGGTATAGTGGAGAACAAAGTTGTATCACCAAATGGTCCTTTTTTTATACTGTATCAAATTTTGAGAATTAGTTTGAAAAGTATTTTTAAAACCCTTTTTGATATAATAAATACTTAAAATATTTGAAAATATTTTTTAAATCAATTAAATTCTTTGATAATCTTTGGAAATATCTGTGTGAATTCACTGGTATTAATTTCTGGTATAAAGAATTCATTATTATAAATACTAAATCTGAGACCCTCATTCGAGCTAGTGGTTAGAATCTGCTGAGTTGAGTATTAATTGGTAATTTTTGTATGCAATATTGAATAAAATAAGGACAATTCAATAACATAAGTTGTCTACCTTTGTTCTTCAGGATATCAACATACTGCCTTGCAACCATTTGGTCACTCAGAAATCTAGCATTCAGTTTTACAAAGTTTGGGCTTGAGTAAATCAGGATTATCATCTGGACCCTAGTGTACTGAAGCAGGATTTCTCAAACTTTCCTTCCAGTATACCCATTCATCCTGTCCAGCACTAGTGGCCTACCCATTGTGAAGAATGTAGTTTGAGATGTTCAAATACCATAGAACAGTATTTAGTATTAGTTAGTAATTTTATTCAATTTAATGTTATATTTTTAATGAGATAGATGAGTTTGGCTACTTCCAATAGATAACTTCAGGGAGACACATCCAGATACCATTCTCAGTTGAGAGTTTTGCTCAAAATTTTGTTGCTACTAAGAAAAAAGTAAATTAAGAGCATGCTAAGAAGTTGAGCAAACATGGATACATGTTCAAACTAGAGAAATTTAATTTTACAGAATTATCATTTTGATTTATGTAGAGTTGCCAACTATGAGTTGTTATCAGTTCATAGTGATTACTTCCTAATTCCAGTGTGTATCAGACATCCTTTTATGAAGCTTATATTTAATATCTGAATACATGCTTCATAAATCAATGTTTCATATAATTGTGAGTGAGTGTTTTCCATTTGAATTTAGCAGTTTATTATGTGTGTTGAAAACATCAATGTTTCTCAAATATACAGTTATATATACAGGTATCCCCCGCTTAATGAAAAGGTTCCATTCCGGTGACCAGGTCACTGAACAAATGCCTGGTTTAGGAGCTTAAAAAATCCAACCTTCATCCTTTTTCTTAATCTTTGTCAATTCTGTGTTGGAGAGTTATGTACCTTGCAATGCATTTTTTCATGAATCTTATTTCATTGAACATTGGTTCAATATTTTGCTAGATACTAAGTGGACTAATGTTTTGTTTTTATAATTTTTACTTGTTCATGATTTTTTTCTTTTCATTTAACAATATTTCAAAACTAAAAGTTCTCAAGCTTGATCTTTTTTTTTACACTTTTTTCTTTCGTTTATTAATCTATTCATTTTTATACGCACCTATATGTTTCGCTTTTAATAGATAAGTGTTGAAATATATGGGGAGGAGTAGAGTGGGTGAGTTGTTTCAATCTTTTTGGCTGACTGGTAGATGGAACTTCTCGTGTGTGTATGGGTGAGGTAATCTGACAAAATGGTGGTGGTAATTTGCCAATTGGAAAGTGAAAAGAAATTTAATTGAAAAACTTATCTAAATGCCCTACTATAACTCAAAGGTATGGATATTTCTGAATCAAAAACCCTTTTGATGCATTAATTTTGAAAGAAATTCCCATGAAAACAACACATTACATATTAGCGTGCAAGGTATTGGTTAATATTTACTAGCCACTTTACCTCCCCTTAAAAAAACACCCTTACATAGACACACACACGAGAAGTTCTACCTACCAGTCAGCCAAAAAGATTAAAACAACTTACCCACTCTACTCCTCCGCACATATTTCACCATTTATTTATTAAAAGCCAAATAGCATCTCTCCTTTCAACAACCTCATGGTGATACAAACAATACTCCTAACAACTGATCTGTTCTCATGCATGTGCTTTTTGAAAAAGTTGGTGGAACCAATGAAATGCATAAAAGCCTATCCATATGATAAATCTTTTTTAGATATAACACCTGTTTTTCTCTTAAATTTCTTTTCACCTTCCAATCGACAAATTACCACCACCATGTTCCTGTATAAAATAACATGCTGCCAAGAACAATGAGGTCTAATGGCAATACCACTTATAGTAAATTTAAAAATTTATTTTCCAAAGTTCCGTCAGAGATACATAGAAAAATATATAATAAAAAATTGACAAAACACATAAATATAAATAAATTCAAAAATAGAATACTAATTGACTCAAAATGTACACGTGAATAAATTTTTAAAAACGCCACGTCTTTTCTCTGGAATACTGAAATGGGAGTTGTTTTGGGAAAGAAAGGGTCTTATTGTAGAGCAGTTGTAATAATTCTTATGAACAAACCAGTCAGAATAGTCTACATTGTTTTCTTTGTGCATTTCATGATAGCACAATAATACTTCAAATACAAAAGCAGTCACTAAGATTGGTAGTGTTCATTTAACAAGTAGGTCAAAAAGCAGGGTATACCTGTATAAAGGGCTAAAATCTTTTAGTAAATACTATTTATGTGAATGAATCATTTTTCTGCTTGTTACATGTTTTTAATTGTTATAGTTGTGATTAAGAAGCCGATGAATGAAATGATCTTTATTAAATAACTCCCATATCATAAAAGCAAATTATCACTTAGTGGCTGGGTTGCCAGATTTGGCCATAAGGGGAGATAATCCAAGCTTTGTATCGGAGACTTATCCAACCCAAACATTAGAATAGCATCAAATTTGCAAATTGAGTGAGTCTGCAGGGAGAAGTTCACTATACCTGTGTATCCAAACAAGCTTGATTATTAAATTCAATGCTATTCCAATACCTGTGTTAGATAAGTGTCTGTGATAAAGCTTGGATAATCTCCCTCTCCTGGCCAAATCTGGCAACCCAGATACTGCCTCCTATGATCTCAATTGCTTGCAAAATTTTTAATTGTTTCTCACATATTTCTATTATTTGGTACATTCCTTGCTCTTATTTATTTATTTTCATATTGTTTAGATCCTGAAATTCTAATTTATATAAATTATCTCTATTTTGTATTAAACATGTATGCGTATATATGCATATAAAAGCTCCTACTTTGCACAAGATGTATTCCATGAAAGTGGATAATGGCTTTTTGTAAATATATATATCTGGCACTATATATGAGGATGGATCAATAGGTCTATAGTCTGAGTAATTAGCTGAATTTTGATTTGAAATTTTCACTGCATAATGTTCAATCTATGATATCTATGGATTAAGTTCATTGACAAGGAAGATTAGATTGAATATTTGTTGTGTATAATATATGCTTTTTTCCATCATTAGACTAAGGACTTATTGACATGTGTGTGTGTGTGTGTGTGTGTGTGTCTTTAAAAAAAGTAGGCCCAAGTAAAAATGCTCTCTTATGAACTTTGGTGAGATAGCTACATATTTGGTCATTAAACTCTTACAATGAATTTCCAAAATTGGTGTAATTGTATGCCTTAATATATTCTCTGTACATATTTCTGTATAAGTAGATATATCAATAAGTCCATTGCCTAATAATGAAAAAATATATGTGTGAGTATTAGTCCAGCTGTTGAAGGTCACATATTGTAAGAATCATGTAAAATCAGACAAAATTATAAAAGTTTCTAAACCCAATGCACCATGGTGTGTGGAGATCAAAATAAGATGAGGAGACCTTTATGGGTCTGATGCATGCTTCCCCTATGGATAAGTTAGTGATGAAGAAATCTCATGCATGACAATCATCTCTAAATGCTGATTATTTAGAACTGTACATAACTTGTCAGAAATGATGATTAATTGGTAGGGGGCTTTAAAGAATCTTTCTGTCTTAAAAATGAACCTTGCCTATTATCCATCTCAGATATGGGTCAGTTTTGAAATCTGACCTTGAGGGAATCCTTGAAATAGATTTAGAGCAAGTACATACTGCTACAGATGCAGCACCATCATACAACTCAACTTCATTCGATGGTACAGCATTAATCCACGCTGTCACCCAAAAGCCAGAAAACCTTCCAGAATTATGCTGACAATATTTTCTCTCCATACCGAGTAACTCAGTTTGAATCAGTTGACAGAATGGGTGTGGTATGGGATAGATACTTTGAGAACAGCTTGAAACATGGTGTGCCCAGGAATCAGATCTGTGAAGAGAATTGTCCTACCAGCTACTTCTACACCATGGAAACTGGATAACCTTCTTACTCTTGATGCAAACAAGAAAGGGCTCTTCAAGTTCCTGGCTAGAGTATGAACACAAGACAAAAAACATCTAGATTAGAATGCACTAATCATCTGCACTACAGAGACATATATACTAGAAATGATTTATTTTCAAATATGAATCATTTGTGCCAGCATTAATACATTCGATGATGGGATTGTCTTCAAATGATGAAAACACACATGATGGGTTGATGAGGCTGATTGCTCTCACAGATGATTATGGAAAGGAAGGATACACGGAAGCTTTAATAAGAATAGTTGACACTTACGTAGGTGTCCTTGTTAGACTCTTTGAATGATTGGAATTAGGATTAAGAAGAACAACTGATACATCACTGTTGATGATATCTGTAGTAAACTTGGTAGTCTAAAAAGTAAAAGCTAACTGTCGGGTGTAATTTTGTGCCATTTTTTCATGGGAAAAGTCAATGCGATAAGCCTGAGAGATGTATGCTTCACTTACAGATGCATTCCTACCACTCTCTGAAATGCCAAACAATGTAAGTGAGGTTGTGCTGCATGCGATTGAAAGATTTGTTGTTGTTATGTACAGTAGAAGATTTCCTTGAGTAGAATGAATGGAGCTAGAAAAGAACTATTTCACCATGAATTGCTTTTCATTGAAAATATTCCACCAACAAGCAGCTCTTATACAGCCCATCAAACATGCTATTTATCAGGTTGTATATGTATGATGCCAAAGTATTATTGCTCAGTCATCCCTGACCCATCCAACTGGGCTGACCACACTGGACTAACCTCCCTGAAGCATCAAAGTCTTGTGACAAACTAATCAAATGTGGCTGCCAAAAGTGCTTGCTAATATCTGAGGGAACACGTCAAGATGAAAATGCAAAGTTATGATAAAATTATATTTGGAACCAATTAATTATTTGTCTGATCACTTGTCTCCATCTCTCATCCAATTCAATGTACCTTAAAATGGTTCACCTCAAAATTTGATGCTTTTGTCACAACTTGATTTTTCTTGATTTTGCATGATTTTTCTCTTAGCAGCTGGACTATATATATATATATATATATATATATATATATATATATATGCAAATATTGATTACTCTTGTAAATTTTCTATTCTACTCCAAAGCAAGACTCTCAAACTGTGATAAACAGCAGTGCAAATGAAAATGTCAAAGTGGTACAATGAATTTCTGCATGAAGAAAAAAATCGAATGTTATCTTTGGTTCATCCCATATTGTCAGTAACTTGCAGTCACATTTCTACTGTTCTATGAA
Source organism: Thysanoteuthis rhombus (assembly GCA_963457665.1). NCBI lineage: Eukaryota > Metazoa > Mollusca > Cephalopoda > Oegopsida > Thysanoteuthidae > Thysanoteuthis > Thysanoteuthis major. The sequence continues at coordinate 19,964,090 of OY735239.1, read as the reverse complement.
GTTGTTTTGATCTTTTCTTTGATGACATAATAAAACATTAGTTTACCTTAGCTCGTTGACTTATTCCTATCTTCTTTGACAATCTCCATGACAGGGCTTCTGAGACTTTTTTGTTCATAACACTTTTGATGAGATAAAATTTTTGCGACCTATTACTCATTGTTATAGAAGCAATAGGTACTAAAACTAATTTTAATCAGTCTTTATCCATGATCAGCAGTATCTAAACATAGAGACTACCAGAAAAATTTCAACATATAATCTATGTTCAGTTTTACAAGTGTTTATCACATTGTGTTGGTACACATTTTTCTTGTTAGTCCTACTTTTAACATTGATATATACACACGACGTCCTCCACTATTACAACTATTGTTCAAAAAGGAAAAATTTTCTTGGTGAACTCAAACCACCAATCTTAATCATTTGTGTTTGACATTAAATGTCTATGGTAAGTTTGGTAAATTAATAGTATATGAAAAGTTAGGCATAATTCACTCCTAGTTTAGACGTGCATCACATTATATCAAATTTGGAGTAAAAATTCCCTAAAAATATGTGTGTAGAAGTTTTCATGTGTCGGTGTAAATTGAAAAGTTATTCACAATAAAGATCTCTTCAAAATGACAAATTTTATTGAAATTATTTGAGTTATAAGTGATATCAAAATACAAGTCATAGATAAGTGCAAAAACTCTACTTATATTAGGGACAAAGCACTAATATATCATAATCATTTCAGAATCCCCATCCCCACTCTGCTGTATTGTAACTTGAAAAGCCATGAAAGAGTTGTTTTTCAATAGGTCAAGAGCATAACTGCAACCACCTGATAAAATTTACTGTGGGGAGAAAAGAGATATAACTTGCCTGCTGGATATATGAAGGGATATATGTTGATAAAAGAGTAAGGGAGGGAGAGAGAGAGAAAGCGCAGTAGAATAAACAATACTTTTGTTTATTTGTTTACTTTATCCGATTTATTTTGTTGTCTTTTATATACTAGGGCACACCCGTTTAAAAGGTGCATTGGGTTTCATGAAAATCGAAACTTGAAATAACAAGGCTGTTCTTTGAATCATCTATGTATGATTTGTTCTATATAAAAAAAAAAAACTGATTCTCTCTCTCTCTCTCTCTTCCCATACTTACTAAAAGTTTTAAATCTATAAACTCACATTCATGAACACTGGTGAAGTATATATTTCAGCAAAAACTATATCCCTTTCATGTAAATTGAGCACTCTCCTCATATTGAGAACCGTAAATCCAAACAACTTCAAACATGATACTGCAATGTCCGTTGCATGAAGCAACATGTCTAGTGAATATCAACTTTGTACCATTACCAGTTGTCAAGTTATCTCTGTGCATACACACACACATGCATATTTTTCGAATTATAGTAAGGATGGAACTCATACATAAAACCTTAAAATGTCATATTTCTTGGTGGTTGTTTCTAATAAAAGTGTTGAATTTCCACGGATTACTGCTAGTTAATGTTATTGTTGCTCTTACTACATCTGTACATTACAATAAGATAGCAAAACTAGTGATTTCATTAAATCCCCAGGAATTTGATGAAATCCCTGAGCATTTCAATAATTTTGTAAAATCCCTAGTTTCACACTCAGTGTAATAAGCTTATGATGCTGGCTATTACTACTGTAATGAGTTTGATTTTCACTGGGGGCTCCACTGTCATGGCCTTTTGTCAAATCAAGTATATTCTGTTTCAGTATTTACTATGTATATACACTACAGTTTAGCTTGATTTAATACCATGCATTATACTTGTAAAATCTCCCTCATCATGTGTGCTCTAAGACCTAACATTTTTTCAATTTGAGCATCTACACTTTCCCTATGATTCTTTTGTGAATTGAAACAGATGTCATTTAGTCAATATCACCAAACAAATCCCAAGATTATTTTTTCATTATCTATTATTATCAGATGAAGTATTGTAAATCAATATTATTGATTTTTTTCTACAACTATTTGCCATCAGATTTTTTCTTAAAAGCAACTAGAAAATTAACCTTTTCAATGCTACTCGTTCTTACAGTTATACTCTCTATTGGACTCTCCATTTTCTTGAGACCATCAATGAGATGGGAAACTGAGTCATATAATGCTGTGGTAGTATAGGAAGTAAAACACAGCTAGAAAGATGATCTTCGTATTCAGCAGTTCTGACCCAGGAATGCTATGAAAATCTTTGTAGAAACCACTAAATGAAGGAAGGTAGTAGTCAGAGAATTAACAATAAATCTTGACATTGTCCAGAATTCAACAAGCTGTTACCATTGGAGTTAAGGAGGTAGTGGCCCAAAAGATCGGCTTATTTGTATATAATGGATAATGATAGGTGCTTTTATTTGCATTTACTAGACAATAGCCTCATATCAACTTGATTTCCTACACATGTTTACAGACAAACAAGAATAGAATGATTTAGGTATTCTTACAGGTTTTAGCAAAATTGCATGAAACTATTAAAAATGCCAAAAAAGTCAATTCAATTTTCTTAAACCAGAAATTTTGGGTGCAAACAAGATATTTATATTATTTCAATGTTTAAAAAAGTAATTTTTTGTGGTAAACTATATACAATAATGAAATATTCTTCTGTGACTGCGGCTTACTCATTTTACTTCACAGAAACTACAAATTTCTGATAATTTGATGTCCAAAAACTTGAATGATATAAACTCCTATGAATTAATTGATGTTTCTTGCACATGATACAGAAGGAAAGACATAAAAAAATATACACAAAGGAGAATAAGACAAAAGCGATTAAAAACTAGAAAATTTTGTTGAGGGTGAATGAAATTTTGTGATGATAACTTGATTGAAAGGTCATATTCTATTATATTATTTGAGAAGCTGCTCAATTCTAAGTTCATGAGCTTATTCATTGAAGGCATTTTACATCTTTTCATTAATAATTGGTATATATTTTAGAATAAGAAGGGTAACAGATTGGTGCTCCAAAGATAGCAAGCTCTGCTGGAGACCAGACATAAGATGGAGAGAGGAGATAAAAAGTGGAGCTTTGAAAAGCCTTTGTCCTGTGATGAACTAATGATTACCGATGATAATAATGAAAATGATTTTATATGTTCATTATTTGTCAGCAGTAACCATTAAATATTTTAGATTTTTGAAGCCAAGGGTTGCCACTAGTCCTGCCCATTAAGTTCGAATTTTAGTCTTACAAAATCATTACTTCTGTATTTTTGGCCTTGAAAATTAGGTCTTCAAAACTAAGCTTATACCCAGTATTACGCACGCACTTCTGAAATCTCGGTAAAAAGCTGCTTGATCCTAAATAAGTTTTCCCACACAAATGTTGTATAATGTGTGTAGGTGTGCATATAAATAAATATTATGTAAATGAATATATTATCACAAACTGTCTCTTCTATATTCCTGTAAATGCTTTGATGTCATTCAATTTCACCCTAAGCTTTTGTTAATGACAGGTCATCAATAACGATACAATGTCTGCTGAAAGAAATATGATTCAATTATTTGAAATAGATTAAAAGCTAGCTGGGTATCACAACTGCTGTAAAAATCAATACCTGTACACAGTGTGTATGAAGGATTTTATACAATAGATAAGTGGTTCTCAAACTGTGTGCTGTAGAACAATAGTGTTACAACTATCCCTTAAGTGTGCCGCATAAAGCTTCCCAAATAGGCAAATGTATGTACCAACATTTTTTGACACAACATTTTGTCCCATTAAATCCACAGCTTTCTTCAAGTGTATAATGCATCAAATAATCTCTTTCCTTATAGATATTGCATTCTGCGCTTGAAGAAGGCCATAGAATGAATCGGCCAAAAAGTTGTGTCAACAACAAAGATGGCAAAAAAAGATTAGATTGTCTAAGCAAGAGTTGGTGTGTTAATGACTCCTCTCAAAGTTACAGACAATACAAAGATGAATTTCAAGACATATATATTTATTATGTCTGTCCCACTTATGCCACAGAGTTTATCATAAGATTTTGTACAATCTCAACTTTTTTTACCAAAGAAGAAAAATGAGTGATGCTTATGTATATCAATAAGCTAATAAGAGAAAATATTTTTTTGTCTTATTCATTTCAGAGTAATCTTTAGTTTGACAGGTAACCATTTTAAATGAATAGAAATGGCTTTCAATGACTGGCTTTAAAAAACGGTATCTTTAGTGCAAATGGAACAAAATTGTTTGAAGAACAGTATTTTAGAGCTAGAACATATTAATGGCTTTAATTTTCATTATTTTGTTAATATCTGGTCAATAATGAATGAATATACTTTTTGGAGCCTCTTTATATATTTTTAGAATGTGTCCGTATATTTATATGTATATATATATATAAACCTGTTTAGCTGTACAGTTATCTGTGAGTTTATCTTTGTTTATTCATCTCTGTGTTATGAATATGAATACCAGTATCAGCTGCCAAAACCTCATTCAAAATCTCTCAGATTTCAAACTTACAACAACCGGAATCTGTAAGCAAAACATCATTGACTCACTGTAAACTACAGATACACAGACACGGATTTCCTCAAAGGCTATGTTCAGGGCATCACCATTATCTCAATCAACAATAATAATGATGAAAATGCACTACCAAAAAGACATCTAGATGCATTGCTCTAAATTTGCTAAAATGGATACACCATCATAACGTGTAGGAGTAGTTATCATGAACACAGACACTACAAAAGACTTATGGACCTTATAAACAATGATAACACCTATGCAGAAGCAATAATATAAAACATTGAGAAAGAACAGTTAGCTCATCAAACCTTATGAAAAATGTATGGCTGCAGAAAAATGTTGGACCACACTCATTGTATATTACCCGATAATCCCCTCATTCTACAGTCAACCTAAGACCCACAGAACCAACGTCCCCATGAAATCTATTATATCTGGCATGGGCAGCGTTCTCTACAAAATAGTCACAACCTAAGCAAAAATTCTAACTCCCCTTTTAGGAACCATCGGTCCTCCACATATCAAAAACTAAGGAGACCTTGTCATCAAAGTACAAAACACCTACATTAAAAGCTAATCAATGGCTAGCCTAGACGTTGAATCTCTCTGCACAAATATACCATTTTTTTAAAAATTTTCTTGAAGGATCATCTCAAAAAATCAAAAACAACACTGACACTACCCACGGATACACTCATCAAAATACGTACTGTTTGCAATGCTTCTCTTCTTTCAACACCGATTGCCAACAATATTAAAAGACCCTTACATGAACATCACTCCAGGCACATCTGAGATGTTTGAATACATCAAAAAACCAAAGAATGATTAACTCTGAAGCATGCATATATGCAATCCCTAGTCAAGATTACCTTAAAATGTATATTGGAGACACCTCAGTAAAGACAACTTGGAATAGACAACCACTTCAATTCATTCATTAAATATAGAAACACATTAGGCCACTGTTTCAACCTACAACCCACTCATATTACAAAATATGAAATCATAAAAGAAGAAAATGTATAGAAGCAGCTGTTTTTCACAAAGCAATACAATTACTAAAAGACCAGGTTGTTTTAGCACCAATCCATATCTGGGTAAACTCATTATAAAACAACACAAGATGAATATATATATTTATGTCTATGTGAATACAAATTTGCCCAGTAGTGGGGCAGGATCAATTCCCATAGGGGCACCTATGATCTGATGAAATATTGTATTACCTATTTTAAAGTAACATTCCCGAACAAGATAACTAACAATCTCTTCAAGTGTTTACGCAAAGTCTTGCTTTATTTTTTTTTTACATCAGTAAGCTTTAGAGTTTGTAAGCCCAATATATTTACTATTTCCTCCTGCAAATGCCAAGTCTACAGTTTTAATTAATTTTCGATAAGATCTTTATGAGGAATTCTAGTGTAAAGAGTACTAAAATCGTAAGTTGAGGTAGATTAAACTCTTTATGGATACCCATGGAGGGCCAAATAATGTTATATCCAATTTTTCTTAAACTGGCATATGATTATTTACAATCCAAAAGAGATCTAACTCACAAGAGAATTTACTTTTATTATGGAATTTCTGTCTTACATTGTGTATTGAATTAAAAACTTTAGGAACAGGTTTGCTATGAGGTTTAGTACTGCAAACTGTAACGGCTACAATAAAGCGAACGTTTTTATGCATTTTAGGTATCTAAATCATAATTGGTTAATTTTGTATTTTTTCATCTATTCTAAGTCCTAACTTTTCACATAATACGATGTTATCAAATATAATATCATCTGGTTCAAAAGTAAATTCTTTAATTCAGGTTTATATTCTATTGTTGTGATTGATATATCACATGTTTTACATAACGATACCCCAAAAGGAGCCACTAAAATCTTCAGTCAAATGAGCCCCATTTGCTATATATATATATATATGTGTGTGTGTGTGTGTGTGTGTGTGTGTGTGTGTGCTTATAAACTAAAAATAAACAAACAAGGCTTGATGTATCATCATCATCAGTATTTTATCGTTCATCCTTGGAAATAGACCTTCCCCGGGATTCGCCACATCCCTCTTTCGTGAGGGTCGCGAAGCTAATGTTTTCTGAACCTGTCCAGTTCGTCTCACCATCTCATATTCTATCAGCTTTGCTTCCACATTTGATCTCTGGGGATCCACATTGTAAGTTCTGACATCCATCTGTTGCCTGCCATTCTTACAACATGGCCAGTCCACTGCCATTTGAGTTTCCTAACAGTTTCTATGATGTCTCCTGTTTCTTCCCTAATATACTGTGCCGTCTTATGGTCTCTCCTTGTGATGATGAGCATGATTATCTCAGGTATATGTTGCATGAGGGTCAGTCTCTTGATCAGGTTCTATCTTTCAGCTCCCTGTGTGACTATATCCTGAGGTTGCATCAGTTGATACACTTCTTTTCAAGACTACTGTTTTTTTTGTTTTTTTTGAAGGTTGAGCTTGCTTTCCCAAAAGCTTGCCAACTTAGAATGATTCTTTGCTTGATTTCATCTACTTTTGCCACGGAGACTCGTTGTCCTAGGTAGTGGTCCAGTTTATCGACATTGCATTTTCAATTTTGATTGTTGTGCGCTTATTTCTGACATGTTTGTTATACATGATCATTGTTCTGCTGAAGTCCATGTGAAGGTCAACTTTCTTGCTTCTTCTGTTCAGTTCGTCTAGCATTAGTTGGAGGTCGTGGAGGTTCTCTGCAGAAAAGACAATGTCGTCTGCAAATCTGAGGCTACTCAGGTATTCGCCGTTTATTCTGATTCCTTTTTTTTCCCATTCTAGGGTTTCTGAAGATCATCTCAAGGCGGGCTGCAAAGAGTTTGGGTGAACTGATATTACCTCATCTTACACTATTTTGGAGGTGAAAGGGCTTTGAGTCATTGTGTAACCTGATGAGAGAGCAACTATGGCGGTATATATGTTGCAATACTCTGATATATACAGGGGTTACACCTTGTATGATGATAGTATCAATGACATTGGGAAGTTCTACTGAGCTGAAGGCCTTATTGAAGTATGTACACACACACACACACACATACACACACACACACACACATATATATATCCATTGATGGAGATGATGATATTATGTATAGCTATACTGATATATTCATCATATTTGACAATATGCATACTCTAAAAAGACAAATTGCTTTGATGCACACACATATTTATGCATATTGATTGATGAACAAATACATTCCAGAAACAACCTTAATGACATATGTATACAAATATATACAAGAATATAAGAATATACAAGACCCACACGGATACACGTAATATACACATTTGAATCAATATAGATCCTACTTTTTGGAAGTTAGGGAATGGCTACTCTCTCCCCCTGTTGTTTCGTTGGGAGCTCTTGGCCAAAGTATCCTCCATTTTGGAAGTTTGGATTTTGTTCCACCCTATCTATGCCAAATCCAGATACATAGAATTTAAAAGATAGATAAACAAGCTTGAATTCCCTTTAATGTCATTCATTCATTTCTCATCACTCTTTTCTTTTGTCTTACTCTCTTTTCCCCTCTCTCTCCTGATTCTCTTTTCAACTCCACACCCTCTCCATTTTTTCTTCGTAGAGAGAGAGAGAGAGAGGAATGTACAAATGACTGCGTACTTACGCTTGCGTGTGTTTAATGTATGAAAAAAGGCATACGTTTCATTTTTAAAAAAAATACGTATTTACTTCTCACCACTCTTCTCCTGTCTTGCTCTCTTCCTCCCCCTCTCTCTCTTTCTCCCTCTCTCTTCTATTTTTTTCTCCAATTTTTTACTTTCATACCCGACTGCCACACATGATATTCACCAAATGACTTCTTTATAGATGGTTGTTCAACCTACTACCCAGTGTCGTCGTCGTCGTCGTCGTCAAATAACCTAGTCACCAAATAACCCCAAAGAGCACTTGAATGCTTGCTTCTTTCAAAGGTGATGGGGCCACCCCCTAAATCAAATTCTGCTTAGGGCCTCATAAATGACAGTGTCGCCCACAATTAAGATTCACAATCAAAAGCCAGTTCCTGTAGAAGACAAACACGTGGGACAAGTATCATGGCTTATCCAGTAAAGACATTCGTTTTTTATATCCATAATCAATGAGTTCAGATCTATGAGTGGGAATCAAGTTTTTATCGGACAAATCTTTTGGAATCAATTGTATTTTGCTAATGCTTGAGTATAAAACCAAGGTTCTTACATCTGGTAAATAGTATTAGAACAGGGTATAAGAATATTCAAGTCGATTGTTAGCAGCCACCAGGAAAATGTTTTGGTTCTCACGTGAGTTGACTCACGGGGAACACTTATTCGCGCCAAAATCTCAGACGTCATGGAGAGGGGAAATCGTGGAAGATGCACTCGCCATTTTTAATGGACTCGCATGTTGATCGATATCTTTGTTTGACGAGTTAACACGTAGATAAAATAACAATGATTGAAGAAAGTTCGAGAATATGAGGATAAATGCGAGCGTTTGTAAGAATATCCAACAGAGGCAAACTCTCTTATCGTCTGTCATGGACCTTCTCCAGGATTAGTCACATATCGCTATCAATACTAATTCGTCACGCCCTCTTATATTCTGCCGGTCTCGATTTCGCATGCGATATCTGGGGATCCACGTTATGCGTCGTGATGTCCAGCAGTTGTCTGCCATTCTTGTATCATTACCTACCCATTACCATTTGAGTTTTCAATAGATTCTATGATGTCTCGGACTCCTATTTTCTCACTGACATATTTTGCTGTCTTGTGATCCCTCCAGGTTGAGCATGACTCTTTCATGTGTACGCTCTTTTGTTAGGTTCCATGTTTCAGCTCCATTGGCGACTATCGGGTGGATGCATTGGTTGTATGCCCTTCTTTTTTGGACTAATGGGATTTCCTTGTTCTTTCTTCACCGAAAGATTGCCACCCCAGAGTGATTCTTTGCTTGATTTTTTCTTTAGCGGATTTCATGTAGATTCGTTGTCTTGGGTAGTTTTAGACATACGTTAAAATTTACAATTAATGAATACTATGGAACAATTGGATACATACATTTAAGGTTGAAAGAAATAACGTAAAACATTTATAGGATGTAGAGTCTTTCTTGTGTTGGATCCTCGTGGGTTGACTGTGTAGTGCGCCGCGGCCCTGTAGCTGTGGGAGGGAAGGAAGCTGTACAAAGAGAATGGAATGCACACCAAGTATGAAGTTGGACGCGCATTGATGAATAAAGAGGAATGAACACATACAGAGAAAAGACGTACGTTTAATACAAGAATGAAGATGGGGTACATGTAAAGATACGATCGATCGTGAGGAATAATGTTTGGAGAAGAGATAGCGAAAGGTGGGAGCTTTCTTGTTTTGATAGTGCTGGCGTCGGAATTGTGGCAGAGTTGTCTGAACGCGTGGATTCCGTATGGTTTGATAGCTCCCAGATACGTCGAAAGCGGGTTCAGTGTGCGAGCCTTACTGCCGAGTAAGTGAGTTATTTGGGGGCTATTCTCAAATGCTGTTGGACTCTCGACGAACAGACTATGAAAGACATAGAACATGGAGTTTTATCCATGCGTGTTTCTCGAAGTGAGGATGGTGGTTAAGATCGGATCGGTCAGTGGGTCGGCGAAACAACGATCTTAGGGAGATGGGAAGAGAGTGAAAGAGTAGCCGGCCGTGAGGGTTGGGGCCAGAGGTATGACCAGATGCATGACCAGCTAGGGGTCCTGGCGCTAATGAGCATTGGACCAGGGACAAGGAAAGAGAGAGAATAGCCGGCCGCAGAAGCGTAACCAGATAGGGGTGCTGGAGTTAATGAGCATTGGACCATGTGCCTCAAAGGGTTTTATAGGGGTCGTCAGAGGAAGTGACGTTTTGGATATCTAGCTAAAAGAAGAGTTTCGTACTTAATTCTTAACTAAAGATATAGGGGGCACTACTCATTTATGGGTGATTGTTTTAGCCGACATACTCAAGTACTAGAAAAGGCAGCTACAAAAGATGATTGGTTTTTAGCGTTAAGTAGGGAGAATTAGGATTAGTGAGGGAAACATGTAACCCATTTGATCTAATGCTGCTTGGTTTATCTGTCGATCGTGTCTGATAACTATTGCCTTTGTAAGTGTGGTATTAATGGACCATGCGAGATTATTAAAAAACTGTTGATTCTGGTTAAGTTGTGGCGAATGCGGTAAGGAAAGTTTGTGTTGATACGCTAGAAAGCCTTCATGAATTCTCAACATCAATGAAGATAGTTGATAAAAAAACGATACGCCAGGCCAGGGTAAGAATATTTTGGTCAAAAACCGACTAGGGCCAAAACTTTACTGGTCCAAAGACCATCAGTCTAAGAAGTGAGCAAAGTGGTAGCGGGAATTACAGCTTTTATTACGTGTAATTGAAAGAAAGTGATTTTATTTATCCGAATAGTACAATTTTACACATATAGAAATTGATTACAAAAATGAATCGAAAAGGGAATACATCGAAACAGAGATTATGTACAAAATGCAACATGCAAGAGAAATGCATTATCTGAATGTGACATATAGTCGAAGTGGGGGTTTTGGTCCTTGCTAGTTCCGATTATTCAATGTATGCTTGGCAGTTTTGTTCTTAGCTATTCTGTTCATCTGTCAACTTTCATGCTTTTCTCACTGTGTTTTCTCCGTCCAATAAATAATTGTGAGATATTTACAGTGATGCAGATGATGATGAAGGATGGGGCTGTGAGAAAACCTGTGGGGGGGTGACCATTGATTTCTGGGGAGCCCATTGGCCTCACAGACTTGTGCCAGAAATCAGTGGTGGTCCGTCAATAAATGGGATGCAGGGGTGTTATATGCCAGTATTTGGGGGCTGTGGTTTTGAGGCTACAATCATTCACCTAGTTGGGGAGTTTTTAGTTTTTCCTTGGTTAACTGGCGGAGAGAGTCAGCTGTCCCGAACGGAACGGCACCCTCGGCCGCCTATCGAGAAAGTCCATCAGAAAAGCCAGTCAATCCTGGAGTTTTTAATGTGTACCAAGCTAGCGGCTTTCACCCATCTCTCGCTGAAGCTGAAGGGGTCTAATCTCTTTCTCTCGCATCTAATCTTTACTTTAAGCTGGTGTTTAAAGCATAAGATCAGCTGCTCCTGGGAGAAGGATTCGCCTTCGTATGCTCCCTTCAGTCGTGTCTGCCATACAACCATTCTTGCTACAGACAGCAGTGTGCGAAAGACCATCACTTTGGTCGGGGACCACGTTGTCACAAATGTAACCAACGTCGAGGGACAGGAAGGGGTTACTGGGTTCCATGCGGGCTGCTAACTCCTTGACGTGCTCCCAGAGTGGGTGGACCCTCGCACAGTGGACGAAAGGGTGCTCGGCTGTTTCTTCCATCCCCGTGTTGCAGCGAGTACAGTCGGGTAGGTCTGATTTGCCCATCTTGAAAAGCACGTCGTTGAGAGGCAGTGCATTCCGAGCCAGCCTCCAGGTGAGGGAGAACTCAGAGTTGCTCAGGTAGTTGGTGCCCGGAGCCCAGTACCATAAAGATCTGAGTTCATCTGCCGATAGAAGCGACTCCCCCCACTAATTCCCGATATAGTGTCTTACGAGGACGTGTGAGGCCGCTGCCCGTGGGAAGTTTTAACAGAGCTTCTCGGCACTCCGCTAGGAACGGTTTCTCACCGTTGGGCCTGCGCCGTCTGGCCATTTGGACCGGGTTGAGCGTTAGCGTAGCGAAGGTCTTCCTTACGGTCTGCCCATAAACCGGTTCCTCTATTAGCGTCCGGCTGAGGAAGGCCAGCCTGGAGGCGTGTCGGTGACTCGCTAGATGTGGCATTCCCAGGCCTCCGTCTTTTGGTCGTTGGATGCAGATCTGTCTGCGGACCATTGGCTTGCCCTGTTTCCAGAGCAGTGAGAAGAGCAGGTGCTCTATCAGCCTCAGTCGGTCCTCAGGCAGTGGAAGTACAGACAGTCGGTAAAGGATAAGGGGGAAGATGTATGTGCTACATACTTCTGCCCTGCCCTTTAAGGATAAGTCTCTTCGGAGCCACTTGCCCACAGCGGCTCCGACCTTTGCTTGTACTTCCGACCAATTTTTCTCCAGCTGGATGTCAGGGCCGAACCATACCTTGAGGATGGGCACGGGTCCGTCAGTCCATCTGAAGGGTCCTGGTGCGGCAACCTCAAGTACAATTCGTAGGGTAAACCATCCAGTCCTGGTGCTTAGTGGCTGCCGACCTGCTTCAATGCTTCTCTGACTTCGTCTTCGTCAATCAGACCCTCGCAACTAGCCGATTCGAAGTCTTCCAGTTGGGAGAAGTCTGCCAGATAGTCGCGGAACTCCTGCTCGCGAAGGTCAGCTTTTGCAGTGTAAAGGTCTTGGAAATGTTTTCGGAAGCCCTCGCAGATATCACGAGACGATCGTAGAGTGCCACCGCCCGGGACAGGTTCTCTTCCAGTATCGTTGCCGCCTCTGCTTTAGCTAAGGAGAGTCTTTGTGCGTATTTCACGGCAAACGACCAAATCTTATCCTTAAGGGAGGCCCACCACTTATTACCCACTATCACCCCCACTAGCTCCCGCTGAACTAAGCCCTCTAGCTGCTCACGGAAATCCCGTCGATCCAAAAGGGATATATTCAGTTTCCAGTGACCAGTCATCTTAGGTCTGTTTCCTAGCCTTAGCTGGGCCACCACTAATTTGTGGTCCGAGTAGTTGTACTTGTGGAACGTGGGGCAGCTTGAGAAGTCTACATCGACTCTCCTAACTAGCATTCTATCTAGGTAGCTCGTTCTAGGGGAAAGGGGCCAGTTTTGCGCCCACGTCCACATTTCCTGCCTCGGATGATCGAAACGGTATCTGTCGACGAGTCCGTGATCGTTGATCAGCTGGATCAGGTTGCGATCTGCCGGGGTACCCCCTTCGTTATCTTCGTCCCCCCCCTCGTCCCTCTGTCTATTTTAGGGTCTAGGGTGGCGTTCCAGTCGCCAAGTAAGACTAGTCGCTTAGGGTCTAGAAGGAACCTCTCTAGATGTTGGAGGTAGGTGCGTCGCAATGCCTGGGAGTTGGGCGCATATACCACCACTACCCTGAAATTGCTGTCTCCAACGGTAATATCGGGCACGATCAGTCTGCCCTCCGTGTCAGTGTGGATGATGTTGACCGTTGCGTCGAGGGTACGTTTCACTAATAACGAGACGCCCCGCGAGTTTTGGTCGCCGTACGCCGAAAAGATGTTGAAATCTTTGGCGAACATACGGCTATCAGCCTTGCACGCAAAGTGGGTCTCTTGCACTACCGCTATGTCCACTCTAAGTGACTTGAAGAAAGCCTGATGCTCTCGTCGGGGTCCTCAGGCCACGCACATTCATGCTCGCTAGGGTGACTGACATGACCTCTAATGGCTATCGCTAGCCGGTCGAAAGTGGTCTCTGGTTAGTTCGACGCCGGCGTCCCCCAGGTTGCCCTTCCCCATTTCGGGGGTGAAGCTTCCCACTGGGATGATTCCGGCGACGTCCGTCGGGAAGTTTAACTTAACGGCTCTATAGAGGGATGGGTGCATAGATACGGGGGCTCTACCTGTGCATTTCTCTTGCATTTGCACAAGGTGAGTCTTTGTAGCACTGTAGACCTTCATGTCCGGGAAGGCCTCAGCGGCTGACTCCAACATGTCCCACACTTGGTTGCAGCCGCCTTTCCTGATTAGTGTAGTGACCCAAGGTGTGTTCGGGAAGTTCCTTGGGTCCTCTACGTCTGTGTTTTCCACTGTCTTTAAGTTGTAGAGGCTCTTCAGACCAATCTTCCGGTGGTTTGGAAGGGTTTTGTTAAGGACCCTTTCATCCACCTTGCAGACTCCGTCCCCCATCTTGTTGGAGTACCTCTTAGTGGTGGCGGGAGAAGCGGAGGGGCGTCGTGTAGGGGGTACCTTTGGTGTCTGTCTTTCTGGTGAGGCAGACTTGGCCCGACCCTTGACGGGTGAAAAGTTCTCAGGTTTCCTCTTCCCCTAAGGTTCCTCCCCTCTTGATCTCCTTTTCCTTTTGGAAGCGGAGGAGGAGGAGGAAGAGGAGGAGGGGATGGTGTCTTTTGGCTCTGTGGATGAGAGGGTAGGTTTGTCTGTTGGACTGGTTGGGGTTGTTGACTAGTCGGGCTGGCTAGTTTCTTGTTCGCTGGTCTTTGGAAAATTAGGTTCTGGTGTTCTCTTGCCGGACGGTTCCGTTATGTTGCTGGTCTTCGGGTTGGGGTTGCTGGCAGAGATTAAAGCTGTTTTTTTTAGGCTTGCCGTGATGGCCTTCCTCTTTTGACGACAGTGCTCCAACTGCCTCCGTCGGCTTTCGGGGCTGGTGTTGGTGCTGGTGCAAGGGCTTGCTTAGTTGCAGGCCTCTGTTTGACTGCTGACTGCGTGTTGGTTGGGGTCTGGTTGTTGTTGTTGGGGCATGCAGCTGCCACGTGACCTGGTTGTTTGTAGGTCCAGCAGTGTGGCCTGCGGCCCTCGACGACTACGAACACCTGGCTGCCCTGGCAATACAGGATTTCGGGGATATCCCTAAAGTTTCCCCTGTTCAGTGAGATGAACAGGGTGTAGTCGCCGACGTGGCAACCTTTTTTGTCGGTCGTCGGAGTGACACTCTCGACGATGCCGAACTTTGTAAAGTAGTGGCCGCGATATTCAGTTTGGAGTCTGAGGTTTTTGGTCCTCAGTTCAATCCCGGCTAGCCGGGCACAGCAGAGCCTCCCAGGCGGCGAAGCTCTTCCTCACAAGGTGTTTTGGAGTGACCTTCTGTGCTTCGAGGGCTTCCATTACGGCCTCCCTTGAAGCACTTACCAGTTTCCTGGTCTTACTATCCGAAGAGATAAGCGAAATCAATCGCTGGGATATGGCCTCCCATTCTTCAGGGATCAAGAGGATCTCATTCCCCTTGAAATAGGAGGCATATTTTGTTGCCATTGCCACGTAGGGAGGAGCAGCTTTTTTGCTGACCAGGCGTTGGCCGGCGTTGTCTGGCTGGCTCGATCAGGCTGGCTTGGGCTGGCGGGTCGTCCGTCCACTGGGGTGTTTGAGCCATCCTGAAGGGTTGGTGGCTGCAGTTGAGGTGTTGACTGGGCCAGCACCTCTGGTTGCGCTAGGCTGCCGCCCAGGGGGGATGGCGTCTGTGTAGGCGGCTGCTGCTGCTGTGGTGTCAGCTGCTGCTGCAGCTGCTCCCCCGTGACCGTGATATCAGTAGCTGTGGGCCAGCTTAGTATTTTCGTATTTAGATCAATGTATTCAGTTAGTTTCGTATTTAATTTGGTAATTTCGTATTTTAGTCTCGTGCCAATTTTAGCTAATGGGAAGTATGGACATAACACTACAATTGGTAACAATTGATGTAATACAGCAGTCAAGCCCTCAGATTTTTACCAATTGTTCTGTTTGTGAAAAAAAGCATAATACATGCCATAACATTAATTCTATGTTGTAAAGGGAAGTTAGATTTGACCCCCGAGGACAGTAAGTGGTCAAATTCAAGATGGCCTTTAATCGACTGGTTCTAATGATCAAACATTTTTAATTAAAGAATCAAAACATTTGAGTTGATATTTCCAACAAAGACACCTGATACTATAAAACACCATTGGAATTTTTTGTCGTGATTTTGAGGGAGGTGAATTTATTTCATAACGAAATAATTTGGACGCCATCTTCAAAATTATACCTCTCCTGTGGTCAGACTTCGTAAAACAGTGGTAAAACTTGATATGTCATCAAGCACACGACACTATAACAAACCGTTGAAAAGACTTGTCATGTTAATGATTTGGCAGTCATCTTGAATGCCAACTAGAAAATTATACTTCTCCTGTGGTCGAATTGTGGTAGACCTTTTGTCCGTTATTGAGCACACTGAATACCACAACGAAACGTCGAGAAATCTTCTTTTTTGCGGGGAGGGGTTAAGGTGAGGGTTCATAAATCTGATGAATTACTGCAAATGATAACGTCATAAATTCTGATCTGTACATTATCCATGGTAGTGTTGAACAAATCGACGATATGTTTTTTTTCCACATCGACACACTTAGATATTTCTGCGAAATATCGTTCATATCGTCATTGACAAGCTGCATCCCTGAAAATTAATGAATGTACAATGTTAGAAATTTCATGTATATTTGAAAAAGTGTACAATTATCCTTGTTATCCGTTGCACTAGTGAGACAGTTCAGTTTTACTTACACTAGGACCCAACGCAGACTTTATCACTGGGCTATGTGTCTGTAAAAACACTCGGGGTGCGTACCATCTCAATTTTATCGTAATAATGTTGTGTCATTAATGAGAAGATTGTAAAACGTTTTCATATAAAAATCATTTGTGTAGACAATATAAAAAGTGAATTAATCTGAGAAAACTTGTTTATACTTACCGTACCGGTGTAAGGATTTGCATGAGAAAATTAGTTGGTCTTAACGGTCACAAAAAGACACATAGATTTTTTACCAAAAATTAACTAATAAGCTTTACATGAATGATTTTCATTTCAAGCCCATTGTTTGGTTAGGAATCACTTCAAATAGAGAACTGAGTGAAAGCTACTTTATGATCCTTACTGAAGTCAGTATGAAGTGCTTAGCGGGCAGCGATGTATATGCGTATGGAAGAGAGAAAGAGAGAGATCTCACTGACTTCGATTATCTATTAGAACCCCACAAATGTAACCTAGGTACAGGCAAAACGGGAAGTCACCCAGGGCGTCAAGTGCTAGGAGACGCCTGTCAAGTGATTGGGACAATAGGACTTCACGTTTACAACTAAAAAAAATTGAAAATGAATAAACTTAACCGTGTGAAAATAGTCAAAATAAGAAAATACTTTGATGTGAAGTAAGATTTAAGGTTCATTTGACTTCCCATTGAACGCAAATGCGGTCCTTGAGTATAAACAATAGAAAAAAACATTTGGCTCGACACCAAGTTCAGAATTTTTAAATCCTTTTATCTGCACTCGTGGTACATTCAGATAGCGTGCGTCTTTCTAGCCACATAAAAAATGGTGTAATGTGATACTCAATGGCAACTCATAGACGGAAAAGTGCAACAAATTTTGAAGTTATGACAAACTAGGTCAAAAAGCTAACATCTCAGCGATACACCCACTCATTCCAACTTTTCCATAAGTACAGGCAACCACCACAATGTTCGTTCCGTCTTTTTTATGCTCCTTGGGAAGTGTAGGCCTACCACGATGTGCATCTTCCACCCATTTCAATTTTCTTACGTATTTCTTTTACAAGTACAGAAAAGGGTAGAAAAAGACAGAACGAATCTTCATTGCCAGTTAGCCATAGCCTTTCTATATCTCCTAACAAGCAGCAGCGAGCTAACTCACTTACAGTCTGTAAACATAGCAATGCTATTTCGACTACTGACATATACGGAGTCTATTCCGACTTAATTTGTTCCCCGTTTCATTCAAGTTAATCTAACAGCGTATCGTCGTAGATACGAACATGCGGAATAACAGTATGGTAATTCATGACAAGAAGTAAGGTTGAATTCGAAATTCTCAATAACTAGACTAAATATCTGCTCTAACGCCAGGATTAAATTGCTGTCAAAGGACGAATTAATAAAATAGATAGATGGAAATCAGAGAGAGTTTAATTTCATTTATTTTCAAAAAGGCTTTTACAATCTCGGTGCGTATATATGTCACTTAGAAATTAAACCAAGTCATTTTTTGTCTTACACTCAGCTCCTCTCCGTGTACAATACGTAGTCTCCACTCGTTGAGCGAATGAGCTGTTTTTCAGCAGAAGTCTGTGGACAATCGATGGATTCAGCCGAAAAAACGGACGAAAATGTGTCGAATTTCCCACTAATTTACATTGTCAATCGAATCCTCCAATGAAACATATTTTGGGAGGTAATTTTCAAAAAACAATAAGCTAAAAGACACTCGTCAGAATTTAAATAATAATTGATAAATAGTTTTAGTGATATTCAAAAAGGTTTGTCTATCCAAGAAAACTCAATAAATAACACACCTTGAAAAAATCGAAAAAAGTTTTAGTAACACAGCTTTATACTTAACTTGTTCGACTTCTATTGTCTGACAGAAAGGACAATATAAAAATTTAAACTTTTAAAAGTGTTCAAGCGTAAATAATTGGTTAGCTTGTATTTTCTTTCGATAACAAGCAAAAAAGAAGTGTATGTCATCGTATGACATCTTTCGGTACAACTTTCTCTGGGGTTAGAGCAGGACGAGTGAGTCACTCAATAGAAACTATCATGTAATCAACGTCTTTAGAAACAACCTCAAGAGTTAAAATTTGGTCGCTATTCATTGCAGAGTGACGGATGCTCTTTGAATAAGTGAAATGCCTCATATTATTTTGTTCTGGTATATACTTGTCATCGAAAAATGACGGCAATATTTTAATAATTTTACAATTGCAAATATATAAAAGATCATAATACAAAGATGAGGAGTGAAGCTATTTCGATCAAGGAATTGTCATAGAATTTAAATGTTATTGTGTATCTTTCTCTTAGAAATAACGAAATAATGAAAGTCTTTCAAGTTATTTTCTTTGTTATTCCCTTTGCGGGATATACGGACCATCAAACATATGTATATATGTTTGCTAGAATAAAGTTATAAAGTCCCCGACTTATGAACAACGCTTATTTACGAACAGACAGACACGAATAATTCTTTTCTTTTTTAAAATTGTGTTACTGACTGCGATTCGTTATCAAAACAGTACAAAAAATTCAAAAGTATTTTGGACTAGAGTTCTTCAATGTAAGTTCTTGTGATATCGAGTATACGTTGTTCACACTAATACTTTAATGGGAATATATATATTTAAAACTTATGCCGGTGTTAGCTGAAAAATGTTTTTCTCTTCCCGGTCCTTTTCAAATTGAAGATTTGTTTTACATACTGTCTGACATGTGCAGTACTCGAGGAAGTGAATATATTTTCTTGACTGACACGAATTGATCTATTTTTTTTCAAATTGTGTTGGAAACTGTGGTTCAAATCGAAAGGATATTATTCCAACTGGTCGAAATCCAAGGGAATTTATTTTCACTTTTAGAGGTCCAAATCGAAGGGATATTTTTTTTATTTTTTACTTTTAGCGGTCAAAATCGTGGACCACATGATATTGATGTCCTGTCGGTAATATGATAAACTTTTTTCTTTCGCAAAAACTCCGTCGTCTGTCAGTATGTATGTACTTGCCTACCACATGAAATGTTCTTTGGGTTCGGATTTGATCCCTGGGAAGTGCTTTTAGCAAATTAGTTTTAGAAAGCTACATCCTAAAATATGTTTTTATGAGGTGATGCATGATAATCCATTAAAGGTAAAAATGATCTCTTACTCTTTGATAACGTAATGAAAGAATTTATAGGTATGTTCTTGTTACTTAAATCAATTCTCGAAAATCAAAATATAACGTAGATTATCTTCTTTATACAGAAAAAAGCAAAAACATTGGTTGTATATGAATACCTTAAATCACTCTAGTGTCCTGATTAGTCACATTTTGACGAAGTACTACGGTCCATGTACATTTTTCCGAAACATAATTTGGGGATTGGAGGTCATGTTGATCACACGGAGGGAACTTTTATTTTCTCTTTGTAGGGATCAAAATCGAGTCAGAACTGATATTTCTCACTTATAAGGGTCGAGACCAATATGAACTTTTTTTCTCTTTCGGAGTCAAAATCTAGAGGAAATTTCTCTTTACTTTTTTAGGCGTCGGAGAATTTGTTCTCTTTCTCTTCTTTTTTTTTTTCGATTTTTTTACTCCTCGGTTTTTCTTCACTTTTGATGACTTTTCTTTCACTTTCAGGGGTCAAAATCAAGAGGATGATTTTTTTTTCATTTTGGGGGATAAAATCGACGGAGTACTTTTTTTCTCCTTATCACGATTGATAGGGAACGTTTCATTTTCAAAATTCAAAGTCAAGTGGTGACTTTCTTTTCATCCTAGGGGTAAAAATCCAGTGGTGAAATTTCTTCTCCTTTTCAGGAATCTAAAAAGAGTGAGAATATTTTTTTTAAATCGCAAAATTACTAATGAATATTTGTTTTTCGTTCCTTTAGGGAACAATTTGGGCCTTTTCTTTAAAGCAAATTCAAGGAAAAACTCAGTTATGAACTTTCTAATTTCAATTAATCACGGATTTGAAATAGGGCGTCGATCGGCGAAAGAAGATCTTAGTAAAATTCGAAAATAACATAAAATTTACTTTATATCAATATGTAGCTAAGTTCATTTATTTTTTTACAATATGAATTGCTTTATCATCACGGCAACAAGTCAACAGTGCGATCAGAATTTGTGTTTAATGTCTTAGAATGACAGTCTGAGTCAAAGTTGTGATAATAATATCATCATAATTACTGTTTTATTATTGCTTTTTTAATGTTTTTGTTTTCATGCAGTAGAAAAGTACTATTTACTAAGGCATGCATTTGATTACATGGCGTACATGGCACTAGATATGCACCGTACATAATTATTCCGAGTCACGAATAGGTCCGACTTACGAACCTAAGAACAGAACTTGTTCGTAACCCGGGGACTACCTGTAAATATATTTTCTAAGCTTAATTTAATCTGACATAAAGCTACAATAAAGAAGTGATCAATGGGAATTGAATCCACTAACATTGACTTGAGACCCTGACCTATCGAGTAGAAATATCATAGAAAGTTGTTTAAAACCTTATTCAGGTATACCCCGCTGTATAGTTTGATGATAAAAGGTAACAACGTTCAGCGTTTGTTATGAGGCGAGCCGCTATAAAGACACACCCTCTGTCACTCTCTCCTACATCCTAGTCAGCCTTCATCACTTTTTCGGAGATCAAGGAACGCTTAAATTATTTTCTTCTTCGCTCACGCAAACGAAAGATTTTATAGGAACGCCCTGCTTTCGGATAGCGTAGGGAACCTGTAACAGAGACAGCAAAATCGGTAGTAAGTATGTGATTTGTAACAATAATTAAACGTAAGTACATGAGGTGTACTCTGAATAATTAATAATCCTCCCCCCTCTCACACAGACACAGTTTTTAGGAATAGTAAAACACACAAAATGTACTACTCTGTCTCATGATAGTTGTTACATCAAGTAGTAATCAGTGCCCTAACTGTAAACTTGCCTAGCTTGGGCTTCAGGTATCACATTAATACTCTCTCAGACCGTTTGCAATTTGTGAAATTAGAGACGACAAGCACCCGAAGAGGTGTCACTCACTTCTGTCATTTTACCAATCGCTTGAAGGAAAGAAAGATTCATGCCTATTCCAAGGTTATTAGAATGACGTGAACACAATCATAGCTGGATTTAGAACTCAGCTTGTCGAGTTCATTGTCGAGCCGTTACCCACTCGGCCATCCTACACCTACAGTTGTCACTATTGCAGACAAATCCCTAACACGAAACGTAGCTACTATTATGGCACATAGAGGTAGTAGATGATTCCATGAGTATTTTTGTCGTGAGTCACATCTGGTAATAAACAACATTCAAATAAAATTATATAGATAAGAAGAGCAAAGCGTTCAACACCTATGCGAGTCCCACTTTTAAACATGCAAGCAGGCGTCATACATGACGACCTGTTCATCTAGTGATTGCCAATTCGTTGTAAACATCGCAATTGAAAGGACTGGCTGGACTACTCAAACTCAAGATTGCCAAATTAGCCATTTTTTGGCTTGGTCTGGCTGATTTTTTCCAATTTAACCGATGAAAATCTACGATAGCCGATTAAATCAGGTAAGTTTGAAAAATCAGACGAGCGATCTTCACCAATAATATATATTATAAAATAATAATTTGATATATAAAGTATTTTACCGTGTATGACCCGCATTTCGAGAATTTCGTGCTAAAAAATCCGAGTGCATCATACCTATGGAAATATAATTGTTTTGTTTTTTTTCATATTTGCACACATATTGAATACATGGAATAATGCATTTTTCATTCGAAACTGAGGGCAAGTTGTCTATGGTGGTGGATTAAACATTCGGTAGTTATCTTATTGGATATTAGGCTTTAAATAGGAATATCTATCAATCTCTCCGTCGAAATACATCGATTTTTATGATCGACTTTCTTCCACCCTATGTTTACTCTGTGTTTCGATTTTACTCGGACTAATATCTTCATTTTGGTTTTTATAGTCCCAGCATTTCGGTTGTTGTACCCTCCGGCCTTCCGCAGGTGTCGGTAGTCGGTAGTCGAATTCCAAACGAATTCAATCCTCAGGGGTAGATTGTTCTCATTCCGCTGTCGATGAGAGAGTATATTTCGTATCAGTCATTTCTTCCTCAATCTGTCCTTGCGATCCACTGAACCAGAATATAAATGTTGTTGTTTTGTTTGTTTGTTTGTTGTTGTTTTTTTTTGGGGGGGGGTCTTTTCTTTTTCTGCCCTACCGGAGATTGAATTCATAACTCATCTCAGAAATTCAGACAAAAATTCTTTTGTTTTGTTTTCTCATTTTCAGTCTTGTTGTGGTGATTTTAAAAAGATGTTTAAATTCACGTAAATAACTATAAGCGCAAACAATAATAGTTCTAGGGTTTGAAAAAATCAGATAATAGTATTTAGATTACAGCTTGAGTTATTTGCTTTAAATCATGGTAATACTTGTTTGCTTCGAATCTGACCAAAGGTTCCTAATCTTTCTTGCTCAAGGCTCGCACCTTGACAGCTCAAAAAATTTATGTCAAATTTTTATTACAAAAGCGTAATTCATTTTGTGGCAAAAAGAATCACCTGTTCTCACATACCTATCGTTAAATTTTTGTGGCAAAAAGAACTACATCTTTCCACATGTGTATACTTATAATTTTGGCCTCGGCCAAATCTTGTGCTTTGCATTTTGATTGGCACTACTGATCGTGGGTGGATATACATCTGTAAAAAAAACATTTTCCTTGTGAAAAACAATACTGATATATGAGCTTAAGGGCATTTATCAATTTTTTTTTTTTTGTAATTTCTTTTATGGTGTGAAATTACGTTTGTGTATTGACATTGTGTAATTAGTAATTGATTAATAGCATTATATAGGAATTAAACAGTTAAGCCTTAACACGACTCAGTTTTGAATCCACGAAATGTTTTTCACTCTTCGCACCCACATTCCAAATTACAGCCCCTCGTTATATTCAAATTGTCCCATTGTGGGATTATGTCCTACATTTAGAATCACAGACTTGGACTCAAATGTCTGATTCGTACCAATATTCCCCAAGTATCCATTACTATGATACTTATAAAATCAGTGAGGTAAACACGTTTATGCCTTCAAGTTGTATACATAAAAATTAACATTTTCCGGAAAGCGTTTTATTGCCCCAAGAAAGATATTATCTTAAACCACTCTCCCGAATCCCACGCCTTATCGGGGTAAAAGCACCTTTACACACACGCACACACATTCATTCATTAATATACACACATTTACACTCACTTACTTACACAAACATCATTATCATCATTATCAGCCTTTCAGCGTCCGTCGTTGGAAATAATTTTCCCCAAGATTCGCCAGACTTGGCTATCGCAAGCCAGTACTTCCTAAATTTATCTAGCTCGTCACATCATCTTATTTTCTGTCCGCCACAATTTCGCATACGATCTCTGGGGATCCACGTTGTGATTCGTGATGTCCAGCGGTTGTCTTTCCTCTAATATACTGTATTATCATATCTCCATATGCCAAAGTACCCATTTTCGGGCTAGATCTGACAGTTTTCACCAATTTAACCATAGAAATCTACAATAACTGATAATCTGACCATTTAAAAAATGATTAGTTTGATTGATAAAGGTAAATGAAAGTTTATTCTGGAGTCTTGGTGTATATTTATTTCACTTGATGAATGGCTTTTAAATGAGTATATATCATAATTTTTGCTATGAATGAAGAAGTTGACTGATTTAGCGATTTTAAAGGCAGTTTTAGCAATGAATAACGAATCGAACTTGGCAACACTGTCCTGAAACTTTCTAGAGTTCATCCTGTTGTGTCACATTTTTTCTCCACGAAGACGGAAGTCATTGATCGTCCTGACATAGACATACAAGCAAACAAACAAAGAAACATTCATCGTCTTTATTGCATTAGATTCAGTCACGGTCTCGTTCTCCTGGTATGTAGACATTTAAATATAACGCCTCCGAGATACTTGCATCAAAAAGACTAAGAAACATAAAGACCCACAATTGTTTTGTACTAGCCGAATACCTGTCTTACGACCAGATCTTTCGGCTAGTTTTCAAGAAAATTAGTATTTCATTTTTTTATCTTTTTCATCATCATGTGATTAAATTTGATTAATTTGCAATATGAAATAAAGAATTTTGAGAAAATAAATATACAGATTTACAAGTGAAACATAGATGTCATTTCCTTGAAATGATGAAGAATTTTTTTAAAGAGAAAATAAAGAGAAACGATAATAGTGAAAATAGTCGAATTAACTTTAATAACTTAGGAATCAAGAAATATGAACTTAGATACAACACTTCCATTAATTACTATGTTCAAATAACTACCTTAATTAAAGTTGATAATCGGCTAAAATTGTGAACTTTAAACGCGCAGGTGTTCATAAAGATTAAAGGCAGTATAGTATTAAAGTAATAGAGCAAGTGAAGGATTGCCACGGTTCCACATGTGATATCTGGGGATCCACGTTGTGAGTCCACTGATTATCTATCATTCTCGTAACATGGCTAGCCAACTGGGTTTTGTAATGGATTTTATGATACCTCGGACTTCTGTTTTTTCTCTACATATCTGCTTGATTTCTTCTTCTTTTGAGGATTTCATCTTAAAACACATCCACAAGTACATATACATATAAGAATACATACGTTTTTACCTAATGTTAACTGTGGCTGGCAGAAACTAAGATGGTCTGATGAACTAGACAAGGTCAGAAAGTATTTGCTCCGTGACGCCCATGACAGAGAAGCCTGGCAAATTTTAGACAGGTACTTAATGATGATATTGACATTTGGGCAGCAGTTTGCTTTTCAAACTAGTATTGAATTTAATTGACACCGCTTTTCTCCTATTGGCGATGAGTCACTACAAAATTGTATTAGAACTGTCCAAAGTTCATTGTTTGGTCAGTCCAGTTCAAGTACTTTCGACCATGGTTGGTCATTATCGAGAACAATTGATGTCTATAATTTTCCAAGTCACGAAATTGTATTGCCGTATTAAACTTCGCGTTTATTAAGAACTTGTAGATTTTAAAAACTTTTCACCTATACCTATATTTTAATCCACAGAAAACAAAATAATTCAAAATAATACCTTCTAAGTTCCATATTGAACGACTACATGCGTGTTCACACCCATGCACGCAGTAACTCTGTCAGACACATTCTCTCACTCTGTCTTACCCTCTTTCTCTTTCTTTTTTTCTCCCA
This sequence comes from Thysanoteuthis rhombus, assembly GCA_963457665.1. Taxonomy (NCBI): domain Eukaryota; kingdom Metazoa; phylum Mollusca; class Cephalopoda; order Oegopsida; family Thysanoteuthidae; genus Thysanoteuthis; species Thysanoteuthis major. The sequence goes on along the minus strand of OY735239.1, from coordinate 19,938,087 downwards.
CTACCCGTCATACTCTTTACCTCTCTCCAACATTCATTCGAATTCTACATTTTAATTCAGTTTATCCTGGGAGACGCACATAATTCGGTCGGATTACTTTCAATGTTTTCCCAAACTTAGTTTAGTCAAAAGAAAACCTCCACTCCCCGAGGGCCAATACTACGATTCCTGGTGCCCTGGGCAAGCTGAACTTCGGTACCCTTTTAAAGTATTGTATTATGTTATATTTCTGAAAAAATTACTTCAAACCAAGGAATCTTTTGGCTGTTTTAACTCTGTTTAATCTTCTCATTCTCCCATTTTAAACTTGTATTTGGAAAGTCTTACTGTCACATGGCAGATGCTCCTGAGCAATAGGTATCTCAGGCGACTCTTCATGTTGCCAATGCCTACGTCTGACCTTGATTCTATCTCACCCTCTTTACTCATTTTTTTTAAAATAAAATTTCCTACTTTTCCTTGGACAACTTCTAATACCCCTTTTTTACATTTCCGGCTAACCAACTCTCCCTCCATCTTCAACTTATTGACCGCCTTATTCCAATTCAACTTTCGCACTTGAACATATTTTCTGACATCACCATTAACCAAAACCAATCCAGTAATGTCCTCTGTTCCAAGACATGATCGAACTGTACCGGACTCTTCAGAAGACGTTGTATCGGGAGATTTAGGCCTGGGCCTCGGATTAAAGCCAGGAGGACTACGCCCTGACATCACGGGACACGATGGGGTCGGCTCAGTCGAATCTGGAGGGTCAGGTTTTAAACGGCGCTCCAAAAGGAATTCTTTCAGCAGCGTCTCAACCACTTGTCCCAGTACGTGTCCCTCAACCTGTCTGCCCAGTTGTCACTTCTGTCAATGCACATCAATTACGACTCCTTGTTGTGACTGCGATCAAGTCACATCCGATGAAGGTAAGTTTCTTTTTTGTTGTTGTTTCAAGATACTGTCAAAAATTTTAAGAAGGGACATTAACATTCAAAGAATTTTTCGGACGATTGAATTCCTTGTGGTTAATGTTGTCAACACGACATTCCGGTCGATCCATTCGAAGTAAACGTGTTTTTATCAATAGCAGTAACACATGAAACGTGGGAATCAGATATTTTTGTTCCGTTGTTCCTTGTTTATTCGGCCAGGATATCGGCTGAGTGTTCAAGTCAGACCAATGCCTAGTTCAACTCGATGAGGCTACTGCTACAGGTATTATAGCATTACAGTTACATTGAAACGTATTTTTTTCTCAAATTGACAGATTTACAGAGATGAAATAGGTTTTATGATTTGAAGCACAAAAATTACTGGCAAAAATCTTTTTTCCGTTTTCTATCGAATATTCGATTCAATCTAAGCTCAAACCGTTTTTAATTAGCAAGGTTTTTTCGGATTAAAATTTACTCGAAGGTTTCATAATTTACTCGAAATTCAATTTAGTTTTGCTGGGCAGTTTGTTTTTTTCTGACCCAAAGTCACAGTTTGAAAAGTCTTTCATTGTACTATGAGCAGCATATTAAAAAGTAACACTGGATAAAAATGCGTCTAATAAGATATCAGGTCATCCTATAAGTAATGTTTGAAATTGGATTGTGATATAGATTGAATGATATTTTCGCTATTCCTGAACGCGTGGTGCCCAGTGATATCAGGGCGTAATTCTCCTAATTTTAATACGAGGCCCCGGCCTAATGTTCGTGCAGTTATTAACGTGCAAGTTACATTGTCACGGTATAACTCAATTTACCAACTTGACCCTTCTAAAGGTGGACGTATCTACGAAACACACATACCATGCAATGCTAGAGTAGAAATGGTAGTAATGTTGCAGAAGCAACTCGAAATATATTATGATACTTTCTGTGATAGTCTTTTAACGAAAGATATTGCCGAAGATACTTTGAAAGCAATCTTTATTACTAGTTTTTGATGAAGTTTCGTAAGGCAATATTCTTATTAAATTTCACTTGTTGTTACATTGATCTTAATTTTTGTTGTTTCTATACAATTTCCAATCTAGGTCATTGTTTCTATGACAACGAATAACAGTGCGATCGAAAATAAAGAGTAGGCATTTGGTAATGAGGCTTACTCTTTATTTCTTGTTGCTAGAAAATAAGATGAAGATAAAAACCAGTCAATTTTCATAAAAATTTTATGGTCTGAAACGTTTTGAAAAGGTGACCAGCTTTAAAATGCGCAACGAACAGGTTATCCTGTTGAATCTAACGATGACCTGCTTAGCCTGAACTCAATAGAAATAGTGATATTACGGTTGAAAATAAGTTTGAAATCCGAATTGAGCCATTAAAAGATTCACTATCATCAGCAACAGCTTGTAAAGGTGTCTAATTTTTGAAGATGGATTCCATGCGATTCGGTAGAAGCCAATCGTAAAACAAGAGTGGGCAGCTGCACTTCACGGCTCTCTCGTAAATGCAGTCGCCATTTTTTGAACAGTTTGAAAGATTAAAGACCTCGGCAAGGAAAAAATTACTTACCCTTCTTATTCTCCAGATCTTGCTTCATTTGATTACCTCCTTTCCTGAAAAGTAAAAAAATCTTCCCGTTTTGTATTATCATTATATGAAGTATAAAACATTATTTTTTTTTTTTTTTCGTTTTTATGACTTCTTTTACTTTCATCTTAATGCTGTTTTTATCACAATTTTTTGCTCAGGCCAATCTCCCTCCGGCAGTGAGCAAATAACGTTGACCAAAATATAAAGAATAAGCCGCAGGTCAGAATCGATCCAACACCCCATTGCACGGTCTGCTTTACCTCTGCGACTTATGAATTTCTGAATTCTTTTTGCAGACATCTCGCCCGATACCTTAGTGGAGTTATTGGGAATTGACTCTGCTTACTCAACGAGCGATGACAGTGCATCGTATCCCGATCTACCGTCAACTCATGGAACATCCAACCATCAACAGAAAAACTTTCATCCGAGGAGTATTTTGCAGTTGATACAGAACACGCGACGGTTTCAACGCAACACTAAAAAAAAATCGGACCAAGGACCTCAGTGCAGTAAGCATAGTATCTAACATAGGGTTTAGATAGATAAAAAGATAGATGGATATGAATAGACTGAGATACATACGTACATACATACATGCTACTGATGTATTAGTAGTAGCAAGGTAAACAATTCCACTAAACATAGGCATCGCTGATTTTTCATGAACAAAACTAATGTTTTTCTAACATCAAAGAAGAAATTCGTTTTTATCCTATTCTGTTGCCTTATTTATTGCTTTAAAATTATTTTTTTTAAAAAACAGAAAATATGGAGAGTTGTAAAAAATTAATTCTTCTCTAGTCAGTAATCCCGGGATTTCTTTTACTGGTAATATGCTAATTTGAATATAATATAGTCCCCTATCAAATTTCATCATTTGTTAATTCTCTTCGAATTAACATTCATTTTTCTGCTGCGTGGATTGTAGTTGATCTGATCAAAGTAAGCTAATAGTACTTAGCTATTCGGGTAAGCTGAACATCGACACCCTTCAAAGATTAACTCAGCTTGTTGTTGATCATGAGAATTTCCTTTGCTTACATTAATTTTACTACAACAGAAAATATGTTTTCTCAGATATTCCAGAGAAATATGACTTCATACCAGGGAATTTTCCGCTTTTGATTAATTTTATTCAATTCAATTTTATTCATTTTCCCATTTTTCCATTTGGAAAGCCTTTCTGACATATGACAGGCGCCCCGAACATTTGGCACTCTGAGCGACTGTCTGTATTGCCGGTTCGTTGGGCTTCGCAGGCGATGACCACATTTTACCACTCATAAAAGAAAAAGGCTCACGGTTCAAGTTCCAAACAATGACTTACAATGGGTGCAAAAAATATCCAATACATGTCAAAAAGTTAATTTTAACATGATCTCGTAAGTCAGGTACAAATGATTCAAATTCAAAAATAAATTATTTCTGTTGCACATTTCCCGAAGCGTAGTTGTGTAATAATTATGTGATCGAGATATTGGTGATTTGAATCTGCCCAGGAACTATTTTTTTTTCAAATTAAGTATCAAGACTAGTAAGAAGAATGCACACTTGCACAATGTTTTAATATTATAGTAAAAACATAAAATAGACGGGAAAATATTAATACAGAGGCAAAATTGAACAAAATTGATCTTATTTTACACAGTTTTTACAAAGGTTCATACCACTTTAAATATATATTTTGTTCTACTGCATTAATATTTTTTCATCTATTTTTGCAAAAATATTCTCGTTCAGTATTGTCCAAGGTTTTACAATTATATTAACGTATTATGCAGGTACACATATTTTCTACTTGTACTTAAGATGTATAAGGATGTTAAATGAACTATTTTCACTCATTTAATGACTCATCACTCTAAAAGCAAAACATTAAATCTTTTCAATTAGTATATTTACATCTGTTACCACACTTTCCAACAATAATGAACACTCTACAGTTCATCAGTGAATAGTTCGTCTCAACGTCATAATGTCTCGCTCTAAATGAATTACCTTTTAATCAATGAACTATATTCCCATTGGTAGATTTGACCTAAATACAAACGTAGAGGAATCTATTTAGGAATGACTTTTAATCGTCAGCATTCATCAATTTTCGTATTTTTAGTTAAAGCTAATAACTTATCAATTATAATTATCCAGCTGTTGGTGTCTGTATATTATTTAAATGGTCAATATTTTGTTAGTTATTGTTTTCTTTGATGAAGTATTTGAGATAGTAATTATTTAATCGTATAGATGCTGATATAGCATTGTGAGAAATAATTGAATGCTTGAATTTAAATTTTTTAAAAAGAAATTGGGAACCAAAATATAGGTACATTGTTTAGTGGGGAACAAAAGTTACTTTCCATTTAAGACGTGAATAATTTTTCTCAATAAAAAGGTAGGGGAATTTCCCCTTTATTTTGGACCTTGGAAATAACTCACAACTAATTGTAGAATATAACATTTGTTGCTTGTTCATATAAACTCTTTCTTTTGGATAAATCCAAAGAAAATCGAGAACAGTCAAATCTGCGGAACATGACGGCCACTCAATTTCTGATCCACGTGAAATTAATTTGCTAAGCTGGAAATGGAAGGCATTTTCGGAATGTTATATCCTATAATTCTTCCAAGGTAATTTAAAAAGTACAATATAATAAAGGCGTTAGTTTGTATGAATATAGGTAGTTCGAGTTGTAACCTAAAAGCAAATAGGTAGTTTTTAGCAAGTTTCGATCAAAACAAGTCCCCTACGATCAGTCTATCTGTGTATTTATCAATCTGAAGTATTGACCTGTAGTGGACTCTGAAGAGGTTCTAACAAATAAAAAGTCGGACTCGAAATTACAAAGTTGATTCAACAACGATTTTGAGTTCATCAAAATTACTGCACGGTGCGATTAATCTAAATCAGCTATAACCTGGCTCTGCGATACTATAGTTACCAGAGGTGCCCGAGAGAATGCCTATCATCATCATCATCATCAGCAGCAGCAGCAGTCTTTTACTGTCCGTCGTTGGACATAAACCTTCCCCAAGATTCACCAGACCTCTCTATCGTGATTGTTGCGGAACTAGTACTTTCTGAATTTGTCTAATTTGCCACGCTAGCTTATATTTTACTGGATACAGTTTCACATGTGTTACATGTCCAGCCCATTACCATTTGAGTTTTCTAATGGATTCTATGATATTTCTTACTCTTGCTATTTTTTTTTTCTAATATTCTATGTTGCTTTATGGTCTCTCCAAGTTGCGATTCTCTCCTGTGCATGTTGCATGGTTCTCATTTCGAGGATCAATCTTTTAGTTACGCCCCATATTTCATCGGTGACAGTCAGAAGAATGCATCGGTTAGCACTAACCGAAAGCTTGCCAAACTAGAATGATTCTTTTTCTTTTGAGGGTTTCATGGAGATTCATTGTCCTAGGTAAACGCAGTGGTCTACTTTCTTCATCTCTGCGTTTTCGATTCTGATTGTAGTGTCTCTGTTTGTTTGTTTGTTGCATATGACATTTGTTACACTGAAATTCATGTAAAAACCAACATTTTTACCTTGTTCATTAAAGGAACGCAAAGAAAAACAAAACATTTTTAAGGATAGCAAAATCGAACGGAATTTAGATACAAGCTACATACAAGTCGGGAAACCCGAAAAAAATGTGTATGTGCTGTGCAAAGCCGCTAGAATTTGTATGAGAAAGTGCATAAAAGTTTGTGATAATACATATGCTTGTACACGTTTAGGGAAGGTTTGTTGGGCATGCAAAATACCAAAAAGTGTTGTTGATAAATTCAATGAAGCAAAATGTTCAAGTATACCTTATTCTGTCATGTGTGTGATATGGATGATGTATTGCTCTGAGAAGCATGGAGTCATTAATGTTCAAATGATGACTGACTAACTAAAGTTTAGAATTCATTATTTATAGTCATTTAGAGGCTCCATAAACAATTATTTTTGTAGTCTGGTCTACTTGTTCATATTTGTTGGAACATATTCTTTGGTTTATGCTAATTGTTCGGAATGTTTTATTTTTATGATAGCATCAAAGATCTTTTTTCCATTTTGACCCTACATTTTTTACAAAAAGAAGTGCTTTTGCTCATTTGCAAGCTCGAAGGATACACGTGGGAACACACACGAGTGTACAATCACTATATATAATTGTGTGTGTGCTTATGAGAGTGAGAGACCCGTGGATTTTAATAAGGGACAAGTTTCAACTAATTTCACTTTTCTAATAACATTTGCATCAACTGTAGAAGTGACTGTATACATGTGATCACTTCATCCAGTTAGCAGGTCATTTTAATTTGCTTGCCACATTTTTTTTATTTACTCGACACATTTTTTAACTTGTGTTCCGTATTTTCAAATTTGCATGCCGTATTTTTTCCCAACTAACTTTGCATATTTTAAAATATTTTACTTGGTGTATTATTTAATTTGCTTGTCTTATTTTAAAATTTGCTTTTAATTGATCATCCCTAACCCAATATGCTGCAAAAAAACTGAGTTACTAACCCGATCTGTTAACTATGTGTTCGATTTCTAATTTACCCATTGCTATTTCTGATCAATTGAAATTTAGAAAACACTGACTTGTAGCTTGGTACATTTTCTTTGCCTTTTTTACTCATGGTTTTCCTTTGACTTTCTTTAGCCACACGATAACTAAAAAATGGTTGTATCAAGCTGCTTTATTTAATACATGAATATTCATTCGTCCGTGCATTCGTCTCTTCTTTTTTTAAACAGTGTCCTTTAAATGGTGGCTAGGGCTTCAGACGTCACTGCGTGGGCTTTATATATTCTATTATCTAATTATAAGACACGTTATATACGTGAAATGGACTTACAGGCGATAAGCACCGAAAGTGGCGTCGCTCAGTTAACCCTACTCAACGTCAGCGTAAAAAAAAAGCCACTTTTCGAATAGGTGACTTCTGATTAGTAAATTGTACCTTTATGCTGGTTATGTCTTCATCCGTGCCTACTTGGGCTCCACATTTACTTGGCCGTTTGCGATATGTGAATTAGACTGAGAGGCGATAAGCACCCAAAGTAGCGTCATTTACTTTATCTTGCTGGTTTCTTCTTCCTATAGGGAAATTGCTTTTGTAATTTCAGATCAAGAGAAGAAACGCAATGCTAAACTTTCCAAACAAGAAGATATCGAGAGGAAACTAATTCTTACGATACAGGTAAAGCCATATCTATCTATCTATCTATCTATCTATCTAACTATCTATCTATCTATCTATCTATCGATCTATCAGCTTATTCCCCCTCCTCTAATTACAGGTTTTTGTCTATGAAACGGGCCAAAATTACCCACGGTTGCTTACAGTGCCCTGAAACCACTAGCTGCATGGGTTCACTCCGTTCATTACTGATGGATCCCTCTGTGATCTCTATGCATAAATTCTACATACAGCCTTACTGTATCTCCAAACCCATTTCCATCACTGATTTTAATGTATGTTTTTGAATAAGGTCTTGCTTTATTTAACTGTATTATTGAATAATATTTTATTTAATAACTTTTTTCTTTCCTTTTGCTTTTGCTTTTCAAAATACTTTTTTCCCAAATTTTTAGATGAGCTAGAATATCTAGCGGTGATTGCCGACATTGAGTGACATATCGCAGTGTTAGTAACATCCCTTGCACAGTGTTGTCAAGTTACGTCCCTTTCTCAGTGTTAGGAGGTTTCCCGTCTAAATCTCGATGTTTTGGTTGCGTCTAGATAGATATTGCTATTTAATCAATATTTTATATTTAATCTATAGTAATAAGATAAATAAGATTTTTTTTAAAATGGGTGATATTTTGATTAAATAGATATTGAGTAACAAAGCAATATTTGATTCATGAATAATATGTCATACATTTCCAAGAATTTAGAGATATGACTGGAGAATCTAAAGGCTGTAGATGCTTTTTGACTCAGTTTTAGATTTAAACTTGAAAATAAAGTTTGAAACGTTTCCCTAGCTAGATCATACAAGAAAAGAACTAGTGCACCTATGATCTAACTTTCAGGCTTGTCATGATAACATACCATTTCATCTTTCCAGGAAGTGGAAGAATTAAAAACAGAATTTGAAACATGTCAGCAAAGGTTAGAATCAAAATATGAAGCCATCCGGATTCTCAAAAAGCAGGTAAATGAATAGATATCAAATGTACATGTTATGCCTATTCTGCGAAATTGATTTCAGTTAAACTTTTGCTTTGCTCTGAATGTCGTTGATTGATAAAATAGGCTTTTCACTATATATTAGTAATTATGTGCAAAATTTGTAATCTTTATAAAATTTCAGGAAAATCAAGTCTTTTACCCTTAACTAAAGAGTTCCCGTACGTCTTTGCCGCTGTATATTTATTTGAAGGGGGAAACGGCAAAAATTCGTTGGAATACATTTCTCAGATAATTCAAAGAAATATGTCACTACGAGAATCTTCACTACTAGCTGGACAGGAACTTATTAAAAAGCACGTAAATTGTGTGCTTGATTATACCTTTTTATAATTCGATTTTTTTTTAAATGAAAACATATTTTTTCTTTGCTATATGAAGTTTCTAGAACATCGTACCAAAAGTCCCAAGGAATCCTTGTTGGAAATCAAAAATAGAAACCATTTTTCAAGATGGCCGCCAGTATGACCTAAAAAATAGTTGTTTGGCACCAGGAAACCCGATGTTTGTTTATATGATATGATGTATCGTTGGAAGGAGAATTTAACGGCATATCTTTTCAGTTTGTATTTGAAAAAAAAAACAAAAACGTTATTGCAAAAAATATGAAAGTATGTATTGCAGCATATACTGTTATTAGTATACCAGAAAGTGGAACTTATCATTTTCGTGGAATTCTGACAACCAGGTTAGTTAATGTTTAAAAAAAACATCCAGATTATGAAAAGGCTGAGGCCAGTTTTTCTATGAAGTATAAGTGTGACACTATTGAAATAAAGGGTTGATTAGAAAAATCTGAAAGTGGAAATGAGATAACCTTGCGAGGTTGAGTGTAATTACAGATCAAAACGGTTACCTGTTGGATTTTCGAAAGAATCCAAATGCATGATTAATTGCCTTTGTTTGAGAGGTTTTAAAATACCTGACTTGGGAAAATTATTTCTTCTCTAAAAAGTGCCAGAATACAGACGTCTGATTAATCGCCTTTGTTTGAAAGGTTTTAAAATCCCTGAGTTAAGAAAATACCTCTGGTTTCTTGGTAAATTAACTACCAGAGGATCTGGCACCGCCTATAGCTTCTGCATATTACAAAAGGAAAATTATGGATTCCAAAATTTGGAGCTTGCTTAGGTTAGCATGATTTCAATATTTACCAGCTGAGAAGGGAAAAATCAATCATAAACTCTTCAGCCGTTGGCCCAACACACAAAAGGTGCTGATTATTATATGACAGCTATTTTTGATAGCAGCGAGTGGGTGCAGAGAAGCCACCAGGAACTGTATAGAATTCCACGTTCCTTGTCACCACGAATATCATGACTGCCAGAAGATTATACCTTTGGTGAAGCTATATCAATAGATATACCATGAGACATCAAGTGGATTTCCCGAACGACTTATAATTTGACTCGAAAATTTTGTTGAAGTCATACCAATTGACATACCAAGAGACATCAAGTATATAACCTGAAAGACAGACTGATAGTAATTCCATAGTGTCCTCACCCGCATCGGTGTATATTTTAACCTGACATTCTGTTATAATACTGACATAAATCTTGTTGTATATTATACACTCAGTGCCGATAGTTCCTTTTCAATTTGCGACGCCTCCAAGGGTCTTTGTCCTAGCGTCATAAAGTCTTTTAGCCAACAGTTGCACCCCATCGGATCTGGACATTACGTGGGTGAGGTGGATGCGACTTGAGGCAGAGATATAGCAACCAGTCAACTACAGCCTGACCAGCGTCGCACTCATCGACTGGCAAAAGGGCTGCGGAGACCGGCCTGGGTGCCTGTTCACATAAGGGCGGCTATTTTTTAATTCAAAATGGACGACTGTGTATGTACATTTCTTCCAATTATTATGGATCGGTCGCAAAATTCAATCACTTCTTTCGTAGTCTATTGCCCAGCCTTCCTATAAATTTAGTTTCAATTTAAATATTGTCTCTGTTTATATATTGAGACCTCTTTAGATAAATATCGAATACAAGTATACACTAGTGCATTTGTCCATGATTATACATGTAGTTAGTGCAAAAAGGTATCCGATACATTTCCAAAAATACATTTTAACTTCATCATACAACTTTAAAATTGATAGAATTGGACGCAGAATGAGAATACAATACCAATTTTTTATTACTTTATTTTTTAGATCGAAGTTTCCCGCCAAGAAAGCAATTCAAATGAAAGAAAGGTGAAATCAGAAAATGAAGAACTTATTAAAGTGAGTTGATATTAATGTCCAAGAGATATACGCAATTTTCATTTACTCTCAGTGCTTCCTAAACTGGTGAATGTGTGAATGAAATCATTTTGGAAGTAAATGGAACTAAAAGTGTGAGTAAAACATGGAAGGTGAATCACTGAATTTACACAGATATTAATCTTTTCTATCCTTAAAATGTATTACCATCTAAGTGGCGTATAAGTTCTCATTGCTTCCCAATGGTAGTGGAGCTGAAAGGTTTTTTTTCTCTACCTATGGCTTTCTAGTGTCGAAATAGCAGGGTGTCTCCTAAGTTTACTATTATGTAATTACTCAGGGTAAACTGGAAAAAGCTGATCAAAAATATATTCATATAACAGTATACACACAAATGATTTCTTAAAAATTTAAGAAATTTAGCATTTAGTCGTGGGCATAGTTCATCGAGGCTACATTAGTTTGCGCGCACACTCGTTACGCAACCAAAGCTTAGTTTTGTTTAAGATTTTAATGATAGTTTGTGTTCTTTGGTTTAAACATAGTGGCAGCTTTTATTGAAGAGGTTGTTATTTTACTGTGGAGATAATGTTGATGTCGTTCTCTTCGGTAGGGATTTTATGTTTTTCAATTTAATATCTATTTTCTGACCCTGTAGTGCACGAAATTTCATTGAAATATATTGAGAACCTCCAGGGATATTGGGTGGATTGACAGGGGCGAATACAGAAATATTTGAAGAAAAAACGATAATTAAAAATACCAAAAACGAATCCTTCGTCCTTCTGACTACGTGGCTTACTCTTCCACAAGAATTCATTGGGAACTTTCAGAGATATTGTACGGAGACACAGTGGTGAATGAAGAAATGTACGAAAAAAACTTTAAAATATCTTTCAATCAAAGGCAAATTCCTGGACCCACCCCAAAATGTAATAATTATTATGTGGCCTAACCTTTGACATCGAAATTCATTGAGAACATTTGGAGATATCGTGTGGACAATACAGAAATGTACGAGACTAAAAATTGGGAAATATATTTCAATCAAAACTGAATTCCTGGATATGCTCCCCAAACTTAATCACATCTTCCTTAATATGCACCATGACAGTTCATTGAAATTCATCGAGAACCTTAAGGGATAACGTGAAAATAGAGAGGAGCTAATGTAGGAATGTATGAGAGAAACTGAAAAAAAAAATTCCTTTATCAACCCAAAAATTTAATCACTCTATGGTCCACCTTTCCCACAAAATTGACACTGATAAAGAACTGGTGGTGATAATATAGACAGAAACAGGAGTGAATACAGAGATGCAGAAAGAAAAAAAATCGTTCAACGAAATCCCCTTGAAATTCTTTGAAAACATTGGGATATCGCGAGAAACCCTCCTACAAAATTTCATTGAAATTCATTGCGAAATTTTGGTGATATCGTGTAGACAGGAATGTATAAAACATTAAAACGGAAAAATATTTCTCATTCAAAAACGAATTCCTTTCATTCAGTGTGACTTATCTGTCCATAAAACTTGTAAATTATATACTTCATAATTAAATTCAAGTGTTCTGCTTTCATTTATTCCTCAGTTAGCTGCAGCAGGCATATAACTCAGCATTATTTGTTATCACACTTTGATATTTTAAACGACATCAGCCAATTTGCGAACCAATAACAAACCGTCACCTAGCGTTCTGGTTCTATTTGGGGAAGTGAAAGCGGTGTTATACGTGTATATTACCAAAATACTCTGTCCAAGCAATTCACTAGTAAGAAAAATTAGCCAGTATATGTCCAAATGCAGAAAGAAATGTTCTCATATGTTCTCAAAACGTTTCTGAAATTGGTTTAATTACAAAACTTTCCACCCTGAGGATAGGCACCCCTGCGTTCCTTTTTGTGCACTGGCACTGAATGGATATAATGAATTAAAAAAATGAAAATGATAAGTCTTCCCTTTATCACCTTTTGTCTAGTTACTGAAAGTGCTGCTGCTGCTACGCCGGCGTCATTAGCCAGATTTACCGATAGTCAGAGAGGTAACTTCTTACAGGAATTACTGACGTCAGGCGAGCAGCCATATATAAAGTGTTATGTAGCAAAATCAAACCTCTTTGTCTTCCGCCCGATCCGAGGTAAGGTCAGCCCCATTCTGTTTGTACTTCTTTTTACACATTCTGTCCAACTAAAGATAACTTTGCCATCCTAAACTACAAGACTTAGTAACTATACACTTTCAAATAACTTTTCTCTTTCGGAAAGACCGCCAACCTTGTGACATTTCGTGGCTGTTTTATTTGGAAATAGGTAGAAGGACTTTGTAACAACTCTTATATAATAAAGTAATAACTCAGGATCATAGCTTCAGTTTTTAAATTCCTTCTACTAAAAAAAACTCTCATATTATCCATTGATTTGAGTATATTTTAATTCTCTAAACTCAGTACATGACGTTTTTGTTTTAAAATTTATATCTACTCTCTATCTATACGTTTTGTCCTATTATCTTCCAGCGACCATAAAATCTTGCTAATGGCAATGAGTGCAAGGAGCACAACTCTTGTCTTTATTGGTTTTAATTTCGTAAAATATTACTATAAATTCTTGTTTTGAAAAGAACACAAGTTAATTCTTGTAACATATTGCAACAGTGTGTTCTAGGGATTTGTTGAGAGCTGATTCATTGGCTTGCACAACAATGGCCACTAATATACCAACTGAAGCAAACTATACCGACCCTGGGCTCGGTACAGATGTTTAATGATGTAAGTTTTTTTTCTTTGTTAGGCCAGGATTTCCATACAGTGTTGCTGTTGAGCAGTGGAAGCTGCACCGAGTTAAATTCCGCACAGGTCTGACAATTAGCTGACATGCTGATGTATGCCTTTTCTTCAAGTTAGAAAGCAGGAAACCTCTTCAAAACCATAAAACATATCACATCTCACAAAGTATCTTTGTCTGTTTATATTCTTATACATTTATGTTATTTCCCTACGTTCATTTTAGGCTGTGAATAGTCTTCAGTTTGCACTTGAGCAACAAGAATCAACCCTCATGGATAGCCAAGAGACCTGGGCACGCAGATTCGACAGGTTCGTAACCAAAAATTCTTCTTCCTCTTTCACACTTTTTCAGTCTAAATTTCAAAGCAAAGCAATAAAATTCTCTATCAAAATACTTATGTCTCACCTGAAAATGATTCGTGCTTCTAAAATAAGAGCAGTAGGAAGCAAACAAAATGTGAAATGTTGTTGTCTTTACACTTGCTACCCTATTTCATTATAGAGTAGCAAGCGTAAAGACAACAACGAGAATTTGAAATCAATCACCACAGAACTTTGTATAGAAGCTTTTCAAAATTACATTCCTTTTCTATTGGGTATCCCTGTAGAATTAGTAAGTTGAGTAAATGATTGAATACAATGTGATTAATGCAGCCAGTGGCTTCATTTTGATTATCTTCCACCTGGACTTTATTTTTCTTTGTTTTGAAATTTCGTATTATCGTTATATTCATGAATAACTTCTGGTAATGATTGATATCTTTGCTTTGCTTCTTGTTGCTTTCTGCTGCTTCTCGTATTTACATAAATGGATCAGACCGACCGAAAAGCATCTTAAAGAGATATGTTCGACTGAAAAATGATCTAAAAGTCTACAAAATAAAACCTAAAAAATCTAAAAAAATAATCCAAAACATTGGTATCAAAGATAATACCTGGCACTGAATGACTCAGGAGATTTTGTCATACCTGGAATTCCTTTCATTTCTATTATGTAATTGTGATTGAGACACACAATTATCGTCCTTTTTATCATTGATCAGTTTCCATTAGTTAGTTGTTAGAGACCGTCAACCAACACTGTCACTAAAACTGTCAACATAGGTTACTTCAGTTTACAAGTGAACCTGGCTGGATATTTATGTATATTTAGGAATGAAGGTTGGTATTTAGGTATCGGGGTCATCAGTAATAGGAAATGATGGTTCCTATATTGTGTGGGGGTGAGCAGTAATTGCTATTGGTTGTATGTGGCGAGGAGATGTAATAGTAGGCAAAAGATTTTGCCTCCACGTAGTTTGGTTGTTAGCACCACACGCCGACGTCATTGGAGATGTTGAAGGGAGTAGGTCTCGCTGAAAGTATGGAGAGTCTGTGCACCCATTATGATTCTGAATACGGAGATTAAACAGAGTGAAGACGACCCATACAAGTATTTAGATGGAAAATTAAACCAACATTTATGACGATACAGGACTGAAATGGAAATACATAAGAAAAAACATGGACACGGTAATGTTAAGAGAAGAGGAGAGATAAGATAGGAGATAGCTTATATGCGAAAGATGTGAGCTTTGTGCCGTGATAGTTTTAGCCGTGTGTTGGAGCGGAGGTGTCTGAACTGCTGTGAATCTATAAGACTTTGAGCAGGTATCAGTGTATATACCTAACTGCCAAGCAGTTGGTGATGTATTTGGGATCGCATGTGAGCAACTTGGGAGCCATTCTCTGACGCTGAACACACGACAGACAGAATACATAAAACTCAGGAAACATATAGCCTATCTGCACTTTCCGAAGTAAGGAGATTTTGAAGACAGACCATCGTGTTTTGTGCAGTAAAGGCGTCGCCATTTAATTCATGAGAGATGGAGGTGTATACGCGTTTTGAAACAGTGGGGGGACATGGTTGAGTAGCTGTGCGTATGTGTGATGCGTCGACATCGGTGAACTTAATGAGCAATGTTTAATACAGTGATTGTTCACGATGGAAAAAAAGACGACGACTGACGAAATGATACCAATCTGACAGAGAGAGAGAGAGAAAGAGGGTAACCGGCTACGAGCATCGAGGCAAAAGAGCAATTAAACACGTGTGTTCAGAGTTTTTGGGGGGTTGGTCGTCGGAAGTGACGTTTTAGGTATCTAGCTATTAGAAGGGTTTCGTATTAAATTCTCAACGAAAGGTGAATGAGGTGCCACATACATATCGCACGTATTGGCTGCCCCAATGGAGCTAGAGTGTGCGAAATTTAAACATTTACAGCGTCTAGGAAAAACGTTGTTTTTGGAATTACTCAACGTAACTTTTAGTGGAGGTTCAATTTACCGTTACATTCATAAATTATGCTAAGTTGGCCCATCAGTTCGTGTCCAGCAACATTCATGCCAGTTTTAATTTTTTTAATTCAGACTTTTTGAGGATCAGTGCTTAACACAAGGCGAGAAAAATAATTTGTATATTGATTACCCCTTTTCCCAATAGTTTAATTGATCAACCCAATACGGTATGCTGCCATAAGACTCACGTGACGGTTTCTATTGAGTGACTTACCAGACCTGTGGGGTTTCATTTCCAAGTTCCAAAGCTCCAGCTGGTAATTTTGGTAATACTATCAAATGATAATGAAACAAACTGCGATGTTAAGTACTGATTTTTCTTCAACTATCATGCGGCAAATGCTCGTATGCTATACTACAATAACGGAGTTCTCACCGTGGCGTGACGTTTAGCAAGCTGGTTTTGTAATTCATTAGTTGTGAGTTAAATCCTGTATTTGTGGCCTGTGCCCATAGTAAGCTTTGCTAAGTAAATAACTACTACATAATATTGTGAAAAAAAGTACAAATACTTGAAATGCTTGTAATAAAATCAAGAATCGCAGACTGGATTCCAAACATTTAACAACTGACGCATACATTCATCTGGAATTTATTTTCCTTGTCACTCCATGTGTGATTTCATCAGAACACAGCAATCCCAAACACCAAGTTAAACGATATCTAAAGTTCGAAGAAGGTTCAGCATCCACAGTTTCTATTGTGGTCACAAGTAAGCCCCAAAACACTCGATTACACGCATTTGGACAATACTTACATTCATTAGATCCAGGCACATATTTGCTTGTGCATAAACAAGAATAGTTGACTAGATTTTTTTTGAAGCTTCATCTGCTGTTTTGATCCAAACATGTATCAATGAAAGATTGCTGCCAAATACACCTTATTTTAAGTTTTGATTGCTTCGATATGGTGAAGGCAGACTCCTCAACGTCGTCTACCAATACACATTACTTTAAGCTTTGATAGCCTTGATATGGTCGTCAGCGTGAATGTCGACCACGTACTCAAGTATGCTGTTATTGTTTAGGAATGTGTATCCAGGTGTCGGTGGGTTGTCTGGAACCTGCTCGAGGAATTCTCCAGAAATTTCTTGATGCTCACTAGTTCTGTTGTTATGGTGGTTCTCTGGGGATGCAGTTCTAAAGATCTGGTCCAAGCATTCAAGAAATTTGGATTGGGCTTCGTTGACCGCTTCCTGGACTAGAGTTGGAATAGTGGTGCGTATGTATACTCCTTCGTTCACTGTCGAGAAACTAGATGTTCGGATTGTTTGGTATAAGTTTTTGCAGTATCTTAAACATCATTATGATCATGTAGCGTGCCCTCCTCCTCTGTAAGGTTCACAAGGTTCTGTTTACGAAGTCTTTCCTTGTAGGAAATCTCAGCGCAGCCACTGATTCTGCTGGTCAAGTGCCTCTGCACACCTTCAAGGATTTGGATGTCTTGGATAATTTTTTTATGGTGACCAAAGGATGGAACAATATTCCACCCTATTTCTTTATATCATTGCTTTATAAAGTGTCTGCATTATTCTTCCACTGTGATCGCAAATGATTCTATAACTTGTCCGCTTTCTGTTTTATATTCCAAATACTGTCTTATGAAAGGGGGGTTTGAGTTTTCCAGTTGAGTGGAACAGGAGTTCGAATTGTGTTTCTTTTGGCTTTTTTGTTGAGCTTATTTGCAGTTGCAGCTTGAAGGGTTTGTACATCATTTGCTCTGGCTATTATTTTCAATGTTATCAGCAATACTACTGACTGTATAGTATTGACTGCACGCTTCTAAGTCGTTTATGTGCACGATAAACAGAATGACAGTCCCCAGTGTAACTCCATTCAAAGGATTTGGTACTTTTTTACAAAGTTTGAACCCCTTCAAAGGAGTCGGTACCTTGAATTACAACAGTCTGGCGCCAGGTATTCACTATCCACTGATGCAATTTACCTTTAATTTTATATGCTTTCAGTTTCACGAGCAACATCTGGAGATCGACCTTATCAAAAGCCTTTTCATAATTCACATCAGTTGAGAATATTCTTTTAAATCTTATTCTCTTGAAAGTTTTACATGGAATTAACGATTTTTCTACCTAAAGAAAGCTTTTCAGAAAAAAAAAGCTCAAAAACTTCTAATACTGATCCTTCATTTCCGATTTTTCGTTTCCATTGAAAAGAGTTTGTACAGAAAATGCTACATTACTGACCGCTTACGAGGAACGCTCAGAGGAACTGCGCAAAACCGTCTCCCAGAAAATGGGTGAGTTACCATATTCGTTTTCTATTTTCATCTTCAAAGGCAGGGCTTCTAGGGATCGGACCCCTCCAGTGGGGAAGCTTAAAGATTATTGAGGGTTGCATAAATATTTGAATATTTTTAACAAGATTTTTAAAATTGTTTCTATACAAGAATACACTACACTTGTCGTCCATTGTAAAATGACTACAAAAAATGACTTGGAAATTTTTCGTTACATTATAAAATTAAAAAAGTATCCAATTTTTTCGTAATAAACATGATAAAAATTATTATATATGTATCTGTCGCAGGACCCCCTAATTGTCCTTCACAATATTGTAATATCTTTAATGATTATTTACCATTAAAAATTATAGAAAAAAATTATGAACAATTCCTAGGTGATAACTCCTTATCACCCACGGATAACTCCCCTTGACATTGGATCAAATCTAATCCGGTAGAAAGCACTTCAAAGAAGGTTTGCATCAAGCAAGAATCTTTGCAACAACATCTGATTTTAACAGCTCTCTAATTTCTGGATAGATGTGCACGTGGTATGTGAAATGTTTATCATTCATTCTTGGACATCGGAGTGACTTTCTGAAAATGCTTTTATAGGAAGTATTGTCCTTATATTGTGGGTGGTAGAGAGTAGATAATAGCTGTTTGTTAGATACGACGAGAAGATGAAGTCCTTAACAAAGGATTTTGCTTTCACATGGTTTGGTGTTAGCGTCGACGTCACTGGAGATGTGAAAGGAGAAAGGGAGATGTACGAAGAGAATGCACGCCAGATATGAACATAAACACGGAGATGAAACAAAGTGAAAGGAACACATACAAGTATTCGGATGGACAAATAAAACGTACATCTAATACAGGAACATTAATAACAAATAATGAATGATAATAAAATACTTGTAATGATATCATTTATACGATCGATCGCGTAAGGAGATGAGAAGAGATAGCGAAAGGTGGCAGATTTCTTGTCATTGATAGTACAGACGTCGTAATCGGAGCAGAAGTGTCTGAATTGCTTTCGAATCCATATGGCTTGGAGCGTACCAGGAAATGATTATGGAGACCGAGCCTGAAATAAGGTTAGATTTCCCTCAAATGTATCTGGAGCTGGGAAAGAGGATAAAAACGCTGAAAAATCAGATGGACCTTGGAACCATGGAGGCTGAATACAAATCAAATGCAGAAATGAAAGATAGTGGATTAATAAGCATAACAGCATCTGGATTCCCCAAAGCACTTCAGTCTCTCCTTGCTCTGAGAGACTAGAGTCGCCCTTTTGTAGTCTATTCCGGGGAAAGTTTTAGATAATTAAGAAAGATATCATAGAAACTTCCCCGCCGGGCAACCATCGGCTGGAACTTTAAAGCACTTGATGAAGGATATCTATTTCCAGATTCTAAGGAATTGCATGCAACCCTGTTCCCCCCTTCATGCATTGAAACATACAGATGAAAAACATGCGAAAGTCCTTTGATTAACACAGGGTCGATCACATTTACAAAAATTGTAGATGGCAGGTTACTCGCAATATTTGAGGGCGTATCTACCCCTCTATGTTTCACGAAGAAGTCTATAAGCTCTATCACCAGAGGAAAGTACATCCACTCTCTCGTGCATCAGGAGAATGAACAACAGTGATCATACTTCAATGATTGTTCCAGTGTGTCTCTCTTGAGCAGCAAAACAACAGCCAAGAAACCTTAGTATCTGCATTACTGGATATGCAGAGCAGTAATGCATTTATTGGAAAAGATAATTGGGAACAGACTCGAAACCTATTAAATTGAAGTTGTTAACAATGGCCAATAACGGTTCAATAATAAATTGTCAAAGAGTGGTTGGATTGAGAGTGAGTGGGTACCGTTCACATTGGAAACATATGCAGAAAAATGGGAGAGAAACCTTCAAGTACCACGAGAAACCTTCAAAGAAACTGAAGAAGACCAATTCAGGATTCTAAAGAAGTAGTCATCGCTGCTTTATTCCTCAACCAGTAAAATTGGGCTTTAGTACATGAATGATCAGGTTTGAAAAATTGATCTTCATGTCTCCAGGAAAGATTCTGAGGTTGAACAATCTGATGATGTAGACAATCAAGATGATCAGAAAGAAGGAAAACCTTGTCATTTGAAGTCTGGAGTCGATTGGTATACTTGTGATCAAAGATGTTATGAATATCCATAACTTGCATAATTGGATCACTGTAACATGCACATGTACCAGAACTGATTTAAAACAATTATCCAAAATTTTTCTTTAAGAATAGATATTTTATCTAAATTTATTTTTGAAAGAAACAGCAGCATTGTTGGACCAAAATGACCATAAAATTTTTAGATGGTACCGAGTGGTGTAATCATACAGTTTGTACCCCCCGAAATGTGACATGGGACTCTCGGAGACACAGACGAGTCCACTTGGTTGGTTGGACGTGCCTTTTGTGGGGATACGGTGGTTCGATTGGGAAGGCAATGAACAGCAAACACTGATTCGAAGGTTGAAAACAAGTCATCAGCCAAACTAAAAGAAAAATATAGTTAAGAGAAAAATTTAAGAATCTTTAAGATTAGATAAAAATAGCTGTGAGTCTTCAAAACATCTTACCGAAGCCAAGGAATGTGAAGAATTATTGAAGAAACTCCCAAGAGAAAATCAAGCTATTTGTGAGACTCCAAATAAAGAAAAAGAAATTCTCAACTGAAATGTTGTTGCTAAGTACCAAAAGGAAATAATTACACCAAAAACTGAATGGCAGGTTAGGAAAGATTAAGGACCAACAAAATACTTTAAAGAACATGCTAATACAGAGGCAGTCAAAAGAGAATACTTTGATAAGGACTTGACAGATAAATAAGAAACATAAAGGAAGTGTTAAGTAAGTATTCTCATTTTAGTTTTTTGGATGCTAGTTATATTAGGCCCCCAAAATAATAAATTATCAGAATTGATCTAAGAAGATAAATTCTGGTAGATAGCGTGTTCACTGCTTAACCGCAAAAAAACAAGGTTAGTACACAGTTAGTTTGATTGTTAACAAACGCAGAAAAAAAAGAACGAACGAATAGGTTAACAACAATATCATTTTTAAATGAATTGAAAGAAAGAAAGGACTGGAATTTTCTGCCTACACAAATCTACTGCGATAAAGATCAGGGGGAAGGGAGAATGAAGGGAAATGGAATCATCGTCAGTCTTTTAACGTCCGTCGTTGGATATAGACCTTCCTCAGGATTCACCACAAATCATGGGTGTTGCGGAGCCAGTATTTCTTGAATTTGTCAAGTTCATCTCTCCATCTTGTGTTCTGTCGTCCTCGGTCCTCATGTGATCTCTAGGGATCCATGTTCTTAGTCGTGATGTCCATCGGTTGTCTTTCATTCTTGCAACATGGCCTGTCCATTGCCATTTTAGTTTTTTAATAGATTCTATGATGTCTCGGACTCCCGTTTTCTTCCTTATGTACTGTGCTGTCTTGTGATCTCTCATACGCACGCTGCATACTTCTCAGTTTGTAGGTCTGCCTCTTGGTTAGGTTCCATGTTTCAGCTCTATAAGTTACTCTCGGGAGAATGCATTGGTTGTATACTCTTCGTTTCAGGGTTATTGGGATCATCTGGTTTTTGAAAGCTGAGTTTGCTCTGCCAAAGGCTTGCCATCCCAGATTGATTCTTCGTTTGATTTCCTCCTCTTTTGAAGGTTCTCGTGGAGATTCGTTGTCCTAAGTAGATGTAGTGGTCTACTTTTCCGAGTTTTGCACCTTCTATCTTGACAGTGTAGGCCGACTTTTTTGCTTTCTTCGTTTAGTTCATCTAGCATCAGTTGGGGGTCGTGTAGGTTCTCAGCAAAAAAGTACGATGTCGTCTGCAAATCTGATGTTGCTCAAATATTCGCCGTCTATTTTGATTCCTCTATTTTCCCAGTCCATGCTTTGGAAGATCATCTTAAGGCAGGCTGTAAAGAGTTTGGGTGAGCTGGTATCACCTTGTCTTACTCCTTTTTAGAGCTTGAATGGTTTAAAGTCCTTATGTAGCCTAATGAAGGAGTTGCTGTGATTGTATATATGTTGCAGTACTTTGACGTATACAGGGTCTACAACATGTACAGTGATGGCCTTCATGACCATGGGAATTTCTACAGAATCGAATGACTTTTTGAAGTCTATAAATGCTACCGCGAGTAGCATTTTGTATTCTACTGCCTTCTCTTTCAGCTAATTTATTCGATGAAGATGGTCCATGGTCGAGCAACTTCTAAATCAAGCCTGCACTCGTTGTTGAATTTCATCTAATGTTCTTGCAATCCGGTTGTATACGCAGTTGAGTAGGCTTATAGGTCTATAGTTTTTGAGGTCTTTGGAGTTTTCTTTTTTCTGTAGAAGCATTATGATAGCAGTGTTCCAGTCTGTCTGGACTTTACTTTGTTTCTTTAGACTGTCCGTCAGTTTTGGTCATCTAAATTTTAGCCACTATATGTTATCTTCAGAAGTCTGACCTAACTATGTTGAAAGTGCTTAACTTAGATAGGATGTGTTCTTCGAGATGAAAGAAAAATGGATTACTTTTTTTATATGAGAGGGTGTGTAAAAAGTAGGTATGTGTAAAAACTATATAAACTATCCTAACTAAAGAGATGGCAAAAAAGGCTAGCTTGCCTCGAGGCCGTCAGAACAGAGAAAGAGAGATAGTTTTAGCACCACAGTTTAAATACTGTAAAGATAACTTATTGGTAGTTCTGTGTGACGTCAAAGAGGAAGCGACAAAGAATTTGCCATTTCTACAGAGATTTACAACTGTGTAAGGAAATGCAAGTAGATCCCTACTGAGGGCAGATAACTCCATTCAGGTTTAATATATATATATATATATATATATATATATATATATATATATATATATATATATATATATATATATATATATATTGCTAGATAAGATGGGCACTACATAGTATCAGGCTGTGGAGCGCTTATGAACTTCTCATGAACTTTTCATGAACTTCCGGTGAGGTGGCCATTGTTTATGTTCTGAGTGAACAAGCACTGTATTGAATCGAATGAGAGACAGAGGTCGCTCGTTGTAGTAAGAAATAATAAAGAGTTTGTAAGTTAATTCCTGTTGTTTTATCTGTCATTTATTAAATTACACTGGTAGTTAGACATAGTTTTTGTCTCAAGCCTAACTTCTGAATTCTTGTTTCAGTACTGGTAAGTTGTCGTTTTTATCGTCAGTTTTGTTCCCTGTCAAACTTCTGAACTCTTGTTTCAAGACTACCTTGTCGTTTTTGTCGTCAATTTTGTCCCATTGTTTTAGGACTGGTACGCGTACCAGGTCTTCAAAATCATCAACTTTTATAATAATGTCACTTCTTGGGGTAGCTGTTCAAGTTTTTGAATAATCATCCCTTTCAAACATGCACCTTTGGAATGAGAACTACCCTAGCTCTTTTAAGATTAAATCGCAGGTACATAACAATATTTCAACATCAAAGCGACGAGTCATGGACTGGTGATTACAAAAAAAGGACCTGATGATAACTATTATGGTGATGAAAAATTTTAAAATGTCTGAACATAGTGAAATTGAAGAAAAATCTCATTTTAGTTCTGTTTTAAAATAGTCTATATATGGCAACCGGTGTTATATCAAATACTTTAAAATGGCACTCAATGGCTCTCCGCTAAGCACAAAGACGAAGAAACGAATATCAAATAGAAATTATCGTGCAGCATGGCCTTCTCATTGCTATTTGAGTTTTCCAATGGTTTTTCATGATGCCTGTTTGTTCTCTAATACAATGTGCTGTCTTGTGATTTCTGCATATTTCTTTTTAATTCTACGCAGCGGTGACAAGAGAACGTGATGAACTATTGGCTTTATTGGATGTCCAAGAGAAAATCAAGTATGTTAAGACTCACAACGGCACCGAGGATGAGAATGACAAATACAGTTCATTTTCATCGACAGAGGTTTGTATAGTTATACGAATTAAGACATCCTCAAAGGATACATTTATTATTGTAGTATTATTTTGAAGACATCAACATGTAGAGGCTATTTTAAATGGAGTCCTTTTTTTAATGTCATGTTTTTCTC
The DNA here is from genome assembly GCA_963457665.1 of Thysanoteuthis rhombus. Lineage (NCBI taxonomy): Eukaryota > Metazoa > Mollusca > Cephalopoda > Oegopsida > Thysanoteuthidae > Thysanoteuthis > Thysanoteuthis major. The sequence goes on along the minus strand of OY735239.1, from coordinate 19,913,670 downwards.
GTATAAATTTTGATATCCCTCGTTGTTTTCTTTCTCTCCTCTCAGCTTGCCATCTTAGGAGCTTGCATGTGTCGTGGGTATAGATGTGAACCTTGCAGTTGCGCTTATTCGGCTGCAAATTTACACAGAGAGCTCCTCAAAATAAAAGAAGAGGTACAGTATCATTTTTTATTCAATTTGATTATTGTATTCTGTGTTTACTGACGCAATTATATCATTGTTGATCGCGTTTTTATTATTACAGTGAGTGCAAAAATGAGAATTATAGTACTCAGCTTCAGAATTGATAGAATTTCTGATTTTTTTACTTCATTTTCCAATAACTAATCTTCTGTAAATTTTTTTTATTTTGTTTTAATTTTGTATTTTTAGTCTTTAATCTAAATTCTGTCAATTTGAAGGTATATACGGATGTTAAAATGAATTTTTTGTCAATTGATGCCTTCACTAGGTGCAGAGAGGTTATATGAGGGGATCAGTAAGTGTAGCTGCCTTGGGGTTCGATCTATGTGATGAATATTCCCCACTGATTTTAGTGCATTGACCTGGAGATTATGCTGAAAACTAAATATTGGTTGTATAAAATGACTGCCCTCGGCTACGGATTCATTCATTTACCTCCGTAGTTGAAGCAAGGATGGTTTCAGACAATCATTTTCTTACGTTAGAAAGGAATGCATACATACATTACAACTTTATAGAGAAGAGAAGAAGACAAAGAGGCTGCATTGTAATAATTGTAGTGATAATGCTAGAATTATTATTATTATTTCACTTTCCTAATCCCATCCTTCCCCCCTTTTTATCTTCATCCTCTCATTCTTCAAATGCTCTCTCTTTCTCTCCTTACACTCATTAAACTAGCCTTAGAGGAATGACGAAAGACTACAGACCAATCAGTCTACTAAAACTGCATCTACAAACATTTCACCAAAGATTTCACCAACCGAATCTCTAAAACGCAAGATGAAAACCAACCGCTGGCTATAGAAGAAGCTACTCGCCCATGGACCATCTCCATTCGATAAATTAATTGAAAGCGAAAGCAGCAGGATATAAAATGCCACTCACTGTAGTATTTTTTGTCTCCAAGAAGGCCTTCGACCCAGTGAAAATTCCTAAGGTCATTGAGGCTACACTTTACAAGACATAGACCCCGTATATGTCAAAGTACTGCAACATATATACCGTCATAACATAAAGACTACATAAAGACTCAAAACCCTTTCATCTCCAAAAATGGGTGAGATAAGGTGATACCAGCCCACCCAAACTCTCCACAGCCTGCCTCGAGATGATATTCTGAAACCTAGACGAGGAGAATGCAGGAATCAAAATAGATGGCGAATGCATAAGCAAGATTTGCAAACGACCTCGTCCTTTTGGCAGAGAACCTTGACGACCTCCAAGTAATGAAAGACGAACTGAACGAAGAAAGTAAGAAGGTTAGCCTTGACATGAATTCAACAAAACAAAGGTCATGTACAACAAACATCTTGGGAAATGATTACACCATGATCGAAATTGAAAACGCGAAACTGGAGAACAACGAATCTTCATGAAATCCTCAAAAGAAGGAGAAATCACTGCAGGATTAGAAGCTTTTGCAGAGCAAGAACAAGAAAATCCCATTTGTCTTGAAAAAAGATAGAGTATACAACCGATGCATCCTCCCAATAATCACCTGAGGAACTGAAACATGTAAGCTAACCAACAGACTGGATTATTGAATTGATAGAATTGGAACGAAGATTTCGGATTTTCATACATCATTTTCCAAACCATGCAGTGTGCACGAGAAAGAATCGTGGAGAGATCACACGACAGCACAATATATTAGGGAAAATGACAGTCCGAGATATCATCTGGCAATCCATAAGAAAACTCAAATGGCTGGTCATGTTGCAAAAATGGCAGACGACCAATGGACATCACGACTCACGACATGGAGATCACATGCAAAAACCGAGGCCAGCAGCAGTATCTAAGATGGATGGAGGTATTAGACGAGTTCAGAAAGTATTGGCTCCCATGATAAAGATTTCTGGCGATTCCTGGCGAACGACAAGAGACTGGTGAAGATGATTTTCAGGGTGACGTATACCATAACCTACGTAGGAAGAGAAAGTGGTTGCAATAACGTGTATCAACAATATAGATATGAAGTATACTTTTGAATATAAGTCGATTGTGAGTATGAGACAAATTTTAATTGAACATGAAATCAATTTCTTCCATCTCTATAGTTTCAATCTTTTTATTTTCAGGTCATAAAAATGAAATTCTTATCAGTGATGACGAATATTGCTGAAAAATGACTTCAAAAAGATATTACACATTTTTTAAGTAAAAAAAAATTCGTCCAAAGTAGGTTTTTAATTGTTTTTGCACATTTGTTTCATTGTCGTAAATGATTGAATGCTGATTAAATCGATTGATTCATCATAGGTTGACTTGAATCGTCAGCTGCGACAAGAGGCCTACCTAACAATGGACGCCTACAGATACGCCTTTGAAGAACAACTACTGAGTACCAAACAATTGATGAAATGTATCAATGATTTGAATAGCAGGAAAGTTAAAAAAGGAACGAGTGGTTTCAAACTGAACAAACAGTCTGAATCAGGTATGATATATCCGTGACCTATTGTGACAGAGAACAAATTCCTTTGACTTCCCGGCGTAGATTAGTGATTTTGAAGGTGGAATGCATGCCACACAAAAGTCGAGGCTATTTGGAATTTTATATATGAAGAAGAAAACGAGTTACAGTACCATTTTAAGGCTTAACCTACTAACTAATAACAATTTTCGTTTGTCATTCAATAGAAATCGTCAAGAAAACAACGATTTTTGACAGTATGCCATGTTGGGAGTGATCAATTGAAAAATTAGTGAAAAGGATTACTTCTAGTGATCACTAGAAATGCCTGAATTTGAACGAAAAAAAACAAGCGTCGGACACAAACTAAGGAATAAATTGGGCATAAATTTACTTTGAGAATGGAACTCCAACTCAAAACCTGATCGGGATGTTAGAAACGTAAAATAGCTCCATTGGTCGCAATGACACATAAAGTCATATATTAGAACATAGTTTTTTTTGTCAAATGACATAAAAATACTCAAAAATTGTTTTATAAGTGAGGCAGGTCTCTCAAACAACTCCCAATGAAGTATGAAGGCTGGTTTGGGAGTCCCAGTTTCTCTTGTATCTGATCATTAGAACCTTGCAAGTCAAAACCAGGAATTAATTCCCACAAATTTTTATGAGCCACCCTTTGGCAATTCCACCGAACGGATACACGCAGCTTTATTCGGTCATACCTAAGGGCGTATGTGTGTGAGTTCGATGTGCTAACCATTATACTATCAATAATCATGATTCTCAGATTGAAATCCCGACTCAAAACGTATTTAAGGTGTGGTGGTCAAAAAACATCGAGTAAATGTTTGAATATTATGTATTCCAGCTCCACTTGTGCAGCGTGTAGCCGGTCGGTCAGCCATATGATGTAAAAAATTGAATGAACTTCGTTGACAGTTTGGGTGACAATGGGAGGTTTCAAAAAAAAAAGAAGCAAAATTGGCAACATTGAGACGATTCAATTAATTCCTCTTAAAAATTCTCTGAACAAAAATCTAGTCTTTAAAAATCTAATAAAAATGAAATGATTGATATCAACTCCAAATATGACAGATATTGTTTCATTCCAGCAAGATACATTCTTTAAAACTGTTATTTTTTTTAGTATTTAGTGAATTTTATTTCGTTCTTCTCTTGAGAAGTGAGTTTGATTGAATTTCTTAGTTATTCAACAAAAATATTTTAATCGAAGTTTTTTAGTGTTTACACTTTTACAGAAATTTTCTTGTCCTCGGCAGAAAAAGGGGGATAAACATTCACAATGGATGTCCGTCGTCGTAGCGTCATTTTCTAAATTGAATATCTTCAATATTCCTTAATGAAATTTTGTATGTATCTCTACTAGGAGAAATTCTACCCGGGGGGGGGGCAATCTAACTGTTTGTTAACGTTTTATAAGAAATACGTTTTGTTTACAATTTTTAGGAAAATTATATATACGGTTTCGTTTACATTTGGGGAAGATTTAACTGGGATTTGGTTATAATGTTGACAAACTGGGAAATGGTTAGTTACTGTCGATTTTTTTTTTAACATGGAAAGAATAGTGAAGCAATTAGAATAGAAATTATTATGTTGGTTCTTAGACCCTTAATTACTGAAAACAAATAACGTTTTTGGTATATCGGAGTTAACTGATTCTAACAGTGTATATATATATATATATATATATATATATATATATATATATATATATATATATATATATATATATATATATATATATGAGAGAGGGAGAGAGACTATTAGTTGTTTATTTCAACCGTTTCCATTATTATATCATATAATTTTTTTTCAAATATCAATAATGGTGCATTGCTCTATTCCGAATTTAACATACTCCTTCTGTAACGTTACGTTATTTCTAATCTTGATCCTTGCACCTAGAAACTAAATTATTCTTAAATAATACTAGTCACCAAACTGGTTTGTAAGCATATTTGTCTGTTCGCGTTTAACAGTTCCAGTAGAAACATAAGCTCTATTTGTAAAAGCCAATTAAAAAGGAGAAAAGACTGAAACTTGTAGATCGATTACAAAACAACAATTTCTAACTTGGGACAGGTCCATAAAAATCAAAATTCCTGAATTTAATCATCAAATAAAAATATTCTAAAATGATAATCTATCTATGAGTAACATTATAGATCATCCATCATTTACTATACTAGTTCTAAATCAAATAATTGAGTATTAAACAATCTGAATGGATGATAATTCGTTTCTTTTTACTTTTAGTGGTTCATGGTGTGCTTGGTCATTCCACAGACCTAGATGGGAGCCCCAGCCCCCGAGAAACCGCTGCCCGAACACTCCAAAATTTGACCACAGCCAAACTGAAACAGTTGGATCTCGATTCTCTCGATTCTCCACACCTAGTCACGCTACTCTTGGAAATGGTAACAATATTCATTATATCATTTTGCTTGTCCGTTTCCCATTCATTTCTCGTTACTCCAAACCGCTGACTAGCCAATTCACTAAACTGGCCCGTATGCCCAGGGAATAGAGGGCATCCCTCTTTTCATGTTTTTTTTTTCATAATTGATCACCATCAGCAAGCTGCCGAAAGACAAGAGAGATTGTGATATTTATAATTATAATTTCCCAATCTTGCAGGTTTACATGGTTAGTTATTTGATGGCGACATGAAAATTGGCGCCGTATATTCTTCCTAAAAGCGTAGCATTGCAGATTAATGTTACGTTTTTTAGAAAATAATTGTTTAGGAAAATTATGTATACCGTATATACTCGTGTATGTCGTATATACTTGACCCTTAATTTAATAACACCAAATAATCAATTTATGATATACTGGTTTTTGAAGAAAAAATAGCGTGTGTATCATTGATCAAAAATCAGACCAGTTTAAACAATGTTATTTTTCTTATTTTACTTGACGTTATATCAGGGGGAAAAACTTTTTCCTTTTTCAGGACCCCTTCCATAAGTTTTTAGAGGTGGGAGGTTCAATTAGCTAGTTGTCCGGCAGCATTCATGCTTTTTTGAAAATTTAGATCACAACCCCGAAAAGAAGTAGCTTATTTATTGATCACCTCTTTTTCAATTTTGCGTGCTGTCAAAATACGTTTGTCACGTGACCTGTTTCTTTGTTTTTATAGCTTCAAGAAAAGTCAGAACTTTTGGCCTTCCAGAAACTTGCCGCTCGACTTTTGGCCAATAAAGTTGAGGAACTGCAATTCTTGCAATGCGAGCACCTGCTGCAACCGACCTACAACAAAAAGTGCATGAAAGAAAACAGTAAAATGTTCACAGGACAGGCAATGATAACGCCCATAACAGCTACTACGACCACCTCAATAACCACATATACATCAACCTAGCAGACTCATCAAAATAACATTGTTTCTTCTACTACTTACTTGGTAGAGGAAAGGCATATAACCCACCTGAAAAGAAAAAAATACAGTGGAGCGATAGATAATTTTAATGGCTGCCCACCTCAAACCTCCACACACGAATGGTGAAATCCGAAGATAATAACAAAACAAACATTGCCTGATTTGTCTTCAGATATATCTAGACATTTATGAAATATATTACATATTATCGATAAATCAACGTCAAGATTTACTTTATTGATTGTAGCAAAAATATAATTCTTGAATTAAATAAGATATTACTTGCTTTATCATAAAACACACGGATAATAATTTCTGAATTCTGATCGTCACAATAAACATGAGAAATATCAGAATAGTTCTCGATTCCGCGGATGTGCTGTATTTTTTTCTGCAAAAACACAGGAAAGAAAGAAAAGGTACATATTTGAGGGATTAGATTAGTATAGTTAATGCGAAATTAAAGAAAATTTCAGTTCATCCTTTAATCCAATAATTGAATTTCAATCGATGCAATTCTATGTCTAACTCAATAAAAATACCGTTTTTATCAGGATTTATCAGTGCTTTTTTTGATCTTTTGATGGAAAATTTGTAAAGGATAATTTGCAAGATGTTATCATGTAATTGACATGGGCTTTCATCTAGCAATGAATACTAACTGGATTTCCCCAACGTTCACGGTTGAGGATTTAGTGTATCAAAATCTGAACGTGCGATTGAAACATTCAGTAACAAATAGCGTGGACAATGGAATCGGTGACTCAAATTCAAGCTACTTCAGTAATCACGAAAGGAAGTTGCGATGACTGGGTATCTCAGAATCTCCATAACCTTCGCATAGAAATAGTCTATTTTTTTTACTTTGGGGAAAATCACGCGTGCACGATGATATATACATATATATATATATATATATATATATATATATATATATATATATATATATATATATATATATATATATATATATATATATATATATATATATATAAATATAAATTCAAAGTCAGATTTTTTATGGAATCAGTTGACTGACAGGAGGTAACACTGCTGTAAAAAAAATGGGTATTTGTATACGTGTGTATTAACATAGAGTTTGAATTCGGGTTGCTGATTCAATTGTCCACTTTGATTAAAAAAAAAAAACTTCTTGAAAAGAATTTTCCAATTAGAATAACTAAGATTGACAAATGGTTTTATCTAGCATTCCTGATACCTGTTTCAGACAGGTATCAGGAATAAAATTCAATCAACGTCTAAAATGAGTCAGTCAAAAATGGAGAATATAACTCCAATAACATTTATTGATACCTTGATTTCTAGCAGTTCAACGGAACAATCAACATTGCAATCAAATGATATCTCTCTCCTTTTCAAGGTGATCACTGATACATGAAGTTAAAAACAAGCAAAAATAAAAAATGAATCAAGCATTTTGATCATCAGGAAAAACTTTTTCAATAATTGTCAAGCATTGGAAAAATTTCTTTTGGGTGATATCAGTTAGTGTAATTGAATTGTTATTAGAAATTGATGGAAGCCGGCATGTATCAAGTATTTATATAATATAAATGCTCTTTGATCAATTTCCTGCCTTATATCGTGAAATCAACAAAAGATTTCTTAAAGAAGCAAAAGGTATAAATCATTTTGAATGCTAACAATTTTCGATTTAATGCAAAAAGGAAAAGGAAAGGTCCGATTTTGAAGATAACAATTCAGGCCTCTTTCGACTTGGTTTCACGATGGAAAGGCTTAGAACACTAAATTGAACCCTACAGAAAAATATTTCCCGATTGAAAATCCTGATTCAAGACAATCAACTTGAATTCTATGCAAAATATCTTATCTATACTTGAACGGCCCCTTTCCAAGATAAAATTGATCCATTAAAGTCAGTTTCACGATATAAAATGTTAAAAACAGCTAGAAAGCTTTCTTCCAAATATCAATACCCATCTAGCCTTTTTTATCATGCAGGGAATAGCAATCAAACTTTATTTTCAATACAGGAATGATTTTGATTCATATAATGAAGTATTGACATCTAACTTCAAAAGAATTTAGTTCAGAATTCCTTTTTCACTTGTTTTTCCCAATATTGAAGAGCGTATGTGAAACTGCTACTACATTGTTCCCCTTATAAGATGAACAGACATATTCATACATTTTTGGCTTGGTTTCAAGTGACAAAAGTGTGAAAATACCACTGAGACTGCTCCAAAGCCTACTGATAAAAGCTTATCAGCAAGCTTGTTTGCAGCATCTTCATGGTTTTTGACCATACAATCCGTACAAAATTATAGCTAATAGGCTGCCACCACTTGAAAAATTGATTTTCAAAATGTGAAATGCTTCATTTGAATGTTTCCTTGGATTGGGAATCTAGCAACCACACTATATTTTCAAGCTGTGATGACATGATTCCGAGAATGTAAGATGCAATGATCAGTACATCAAACATTTCAATATTTAATATGTATAATTTCAAATTTCAAAAAGATAATAATTCATCAGGTATTTCTTTTTTCAATTTCGTAAGACCAAGCCCGAGACTGAAACTTCGGTATGATAGTTTTTCCTCAAAAAGTCTCAAGAGTTCTCAACCATGGAAGCAGTATTGGTCACGTTCGATCGACAAACTGACTGTTGATAACAAATTATTAATGACAAACTGATGAATGGTAACGATTATGTCGCCTACTCATTTGAATAGAGTAAATAACAAAAAAAAAGGCTAATGTATGTTCACCTTGAAAATTTTCAATTTCAAATATTTTCCATGTTGAAACGATTGAAACAATAGTATACTTATTTTCAAGGGTTTTTAGCGCATAGCATACCACTTTCCGAGAGTTATCGATGAAAAAAATCGGCTTGACTGAAATGGTTGAATTTTTTAAACAAACATATTTTAGTACTCCACGTATTGGTTGACCGGATACACCTGAGATGTAAGAATGGCAATGATGAAAGTTTAGAGGTTCAAATCTTTTTCGAATCCGGGAATACTTCATTTCAATGCTTATTTCAATGTTGTTTTGTTTTTGTTTTGTTTTTCATCATGAAGTGCATTACATCTTATAAAAATTGACTTTTGAAATGGAAATGTTCTATCATTGGATGTTGGAAGCTTCGAAGCTAATTGAACTTTTACTCAGAAAATTTATTATCAGGGGAAAAATGCTTGTTTCAGTCCAGTTTTGATTTGTTTTGTGGGGAAATATCGGATACCAGACATCCTTTGGAAAACTAACTTTCAAAATAGAAATCGATTCTGGACTTCATTTTCAGTTACATCATACGAAATTTTCAGACTTGAAATGATGTGGTTGAATATTCAATATGTGAAACTGACACCTCAAAATTGTTCTTTTCAAATGTAAAATATTCGATTCAGAGCAGTTTTAATTTTGATTTGGAGCAGATTCAATTTTTTTTTTTACTCGGAAATATTTCTTGTTCGACGACATTCTGCTGAAAAGCATACATGATTTACTGCAAAATTCAGATGATTTTCCAAATGAAATCGCCTGATCCTACTTTCTCTCGATGTTTACGGGTTCCTTTAGAAAATGATTGAATACGTACTTTCCTTCTTTTTTCTTCAAAAATGCCATTATTCTCAAATTTGTAATCCATTCAAAGCAGTGAAACCTTTCGATAATTTCTGATACTTTTCAAACAATGACTAACTTTTCGGAAAGATTTTTTTAAGATGGGAATGAGGTGATGAAAACATCACCTCATTCCCATCATTTATTATCCAGATAATCAATAACTACAGCGCACTTAATCAATAACGACTGAAAAAAATTAAATTTCTACCAAAAAATTTCCCATCAGATTTAGCGTTTATGTTATGATTAATTCTAAAATCAAGATAAGATTCAAGGTCATAAATATGGCTTATAGTTCGAATTGTTTTCGACTGCTTTCGATGTAGGGTGATTATTTTATTCATCAAAAATACATTGTTCAGACATATTTCAAATACAGATTAAAAATCCAGTCTTAAACTCACTACTGTCAGGGTCCGTGTCCGCGTTAGAACGATTGGTTAATATTTATAGGTTGGTAATGGATAAGGTTAAGTTCAAATATATGCCTAGAGCTCAGTTTACAATCAATGATAGTAAAGATACAAGTCAAGTTTATCATGGAAGTTTAATCCGGAAATAAGAGATTTCATGTTTAATTTCAACATTTTTCCAAGGATAATGTCAGTGTTCATGTATGGATTTGTAATAGGGTTGAGATTAGAGGATTAGGTGTAGGGTCAGGTTATCATATTTAGGTATGGTTGAATTTTCGATGATGGTTATGAATTAGGTCCGTGATCAGCGTATTTTTCATAAAGATACATTTAACTATGGAAATCAATGTTTCCAGATAGTTTCACCCAGCATTTGGTTCAAAATTTCATTGAGACTACAGTTAATCTATCTATTTTAGATAGATTAGTAGTAGACCGGCATTAATCTTTTTGATGGGATATAAAGTTTTCATTTTTTTTTTTTTCGATAGGTTTAAAGTCAAGTCATGCTTACGTTTACCGCTAGTTTGGGGTTAAGATTATTGTACACTACATTTGCTGATTTTCCAACTGAAAATCCAAATTCAATTCACCTTTGTTTCAAATAAGTATGAATGACTATGGAAATTGTTCAATGATTAAAAAATCACTGAACAATTTCCATAATCATTCATACTTTTTTGAAACTGGCTGCAAGCATGTGGAAAATTGATCCCCCCCCCCAAAAAAAAGTAAATAAAGGCTGGATATGTTTCTGTATTCATGCAAAATGATTTCTCACTGAATGAGAAGAGGGAATAATTTTCGATTCATTCAGGTCTGTTTGAATTATCTACAATTTTGGAAGATTAAAAAATCAGTCATATATATAGTACATGAAACCTGATTATAGGTATGAGGAACACCAACTCAAATGTCATCTTTAGTTAGGATTATCAGCCAAATTATCAATAACCTTGAAAACTGATTGTAAAACTGATCCTAACCTTGAAAACAAAAAAAAAAAATCTGAATACAACTGTAACGTAGTGGACTCACAGGAATACGAAAGACAGACTCAAGTTGTACCCATCTTTTGGAATTTCATGATGTTAAAAGGAATGGAAACAATAAAATCAGAAAACGGATATTTTTTCAGTTGAAAGTTGATTCGAAAGTTCTCTGAAAAAACAAAACAGTGGACATTTTTTGTTTATCTTTATCTATTCTAATAGCTGGGTTTTACGGAATTTTATGGAATTCAATTATCAGGATTTTAAACTGGCTGCAAGCACATGGAAAATTGATTCAATTGAGTTAAGCAGATGGAAATATAAAGCAGTTGAGAATTTAAAGCAGATTGAAAATCAACTTCACTCTGTTAAAAAGTATTGAAATTTCTCAGAAACCGAATTACAACTTCCACTAATTCACCACAAACTGTAACTATAACATAAATTGTATCATAACCGATACATTGAATCTAATCAAAACAAACAACCATGATACTGAACATTTACCTTGAACACTGAAGTAAAGCTGTCCCTTTATCCTACACCAAACCTGATTAAAAGTATGATCAAGATTACGTACATATCTAGGGTATATAGGTCACATCGCAGATAAAGCTAGTTTTTAGATAATTTGTCAGAATTCTACAGGTTGGTTAGCTTAGATTAGATAAAGACATAGAATTAGGTTCAGGGTCAAGTATACATAGTATTGAGTTCACTTTCATGATTAGGTTCAGAATTAGGGTTGAAGTTATGAAATTAGTTATGGCTTCTCCAGTAAATAGAGTTAATGAGGTTAGAATTAAAGTTACATATAGTAATGATTTAGAGTTAACTTTGAGGGCATGGGGTTTTGATTTATATTAGGGTTATGGTTAAGTGGAGATTTCCTATTCATAACTGCTGATGTTTATGGTAATGGTAATAAACTTTAAGATGAAATGATAGTTTTGATCAAGGTCAGATCAGGGATGACCAGTTAGGATCTTTAAATTCATGGACATGGCCAGGATTCATATATCAATGGAAGTGATAGGTTTTTTAAAACTAGCCGGAAAGATGATTTCCAAACGGAAAATGAATGACATCGATATCGATATTTGACCTTTTTGAACTTACAATTTTCATATTCCAATATAGTCTGAAAACATTCAATGTAACAATTCTTCTATACCCATTAATACCTTGAAAATCTGATAAGTTGATTCTTTAAGTAAGAATAAGTATTTGAAGCTAGATTTCTTCGTTTTTAATTTTCAAATGAATTATACCCGTCCAACTTGGATTGCTATTTGTAAAAAAGTTTTTTCGAATTGAAAAATTCGAAAAAAATTTTTACATTCATCAATTTCGTTGAATGAACGCGAAATATAATCATAAAACAAATCATGAGACTCAGAAGGTCCAACCTTAATCCTAATCCTGACTTTAACATGGGAATTAACTCTCATCTTATCCAAAGCCCTGCAAGTTGGCTTCAAAAACTAATTGAAATTATCTCAATTCGATCATTTCAAATAATGTTTTCAAAAGAAGTCCGTTTTAAATGTTTTGCATTGCTTTAAATGCGGCACATAAGTTTTAGTATCCTATAATCTCAAATAATCGCTTATTTACCCGATTATCATTACTATAAATCTGATCTATATCTTATCTACTAATCAATCTATCCTTGATGCTAACAACAACTTTAATCATTACTCAAAACATAACAATAGCACTAACAATGATCCTTACCATAACCTCTGTCTCCGTCAGCTAACCTGAATCCTTTCCCAAATCTAATCCTTACCCGTCACATTTTTCAATCTCCAGATTGAAAAATCATGCAGGTTCAAGATTATGACGAGTCCTAACAATTACTAAAACTCATGGAGATTGGATACACATTATATCCTAACCGTAAAAACAACTTCAAAACTAATCTTCAATAACCTTCGTATCTGAACCTATCCTTATTCAAATACAATTTACTCAAAACCATATACATAATTTTTGAGCTAAATCTCTGCTGGATATAACCCTAATATTAATCCAAACCAAAACCCAACCTAAATCGTAACTAGCATTATGGAACATAACAGGAATTCAACTATAATTGAACGCTTAACCCCAACCCATAATTCAGCCAAAATCCGATCCCCCTCCAAACCATGAATCCAGAACGTGATCCAATAAACTAATTCTGTCTTTGACCTTGACCAAAGCGGAAAACCTGGATACACATTAGAATTTCTGTCCTAACAATGAGATATACCATGAAGATTTGAAGAACCTCGTAATTTCAATCCTTGCCCAAACTATAAACCCAAGCATACTAACAAACTTAATCGTAGCCAACAATTACAGCCTAATCTGACTTTAATCAAAACTTTGATACTATAACAACTATAACCTCAAACATTCACCAGAACTGACCCCGAGCGATATATATATAAATAACTCGAATACATACATTTAGATTGATGTAAAATTGTGTATATATATATATATATATATATATATATATATATATATATATATATATATATATATATATATATATATATATATATATATATATATATATATATATATATATATATATATATATGTATATATATATATATATATATATATATATATATATATGTATATATATGTATATATATGTATATATATATATATATATATATATTCAACTCAAACCTAACCCATATTTTTAGGGGAATCCTCAAAAATTCTATATCAATTTAACCCTAACAGCACATCTAAAACTAACCCAACACTAAACCTTATTTCAGATATAATATCTGAGAAGAATGGAAGAATTGAACCTAAATCTGATACTAATCTGATTGTGAACCCGAAGCCCCGATTTTCATTTAGGGATGGGGTTAATTTATCCGTGAATATGACGCTGAATTTGGAACTATTTTTCAGAGTTTTTCTCAAAAAATGACCCAAGAACTAAACGCGTTTCGCAATTGTCCATTGTTTATTTACTGGATTTAATTGTAAGCACGTTTAGATATGATGTGGGTCGATACATGATGTTCGTAGGATGAAGGGGAAGAGTTTTTATCGAACTTTCGAACACATGAGATTCAAAACTTCAATACCATGTACGACTTGGGAAAAACATTTCAGCATAGCACTATAAAAAGATTGGTATATACAAGTAATTGTTTTGAGATTGATGGATGAATATATACGAATCCACCATTAAAAAAAAAACAAATTAAACGAAACTGATTCCTGTTCCATACTAGGTTTCTTCATCGTACTTTTTTATTTTCTGACGAATATCGAATTTAAATCACAGATATATATATATATATATATATATATATATATATATATATATATATATATATATATATATATATATATATATATATATATATATATAGCACTTCACACTGGGTAAAAAATTAATTATGAGAAAAGTATCCCTTACTTTCGACCTTTTGTTGGGGGAAAAGCTTCACTTCTATCCTAAAGTTTACTTTCATATCTGACCCCACGAAGGCAAAAAGATGTTTTGACCTCTGAGAGAAGGGGAAAAGTATCCTTTCATTTTGACCCTTCAAGGGTATCCCATTAATACTAACCCTTGGAAGGGAGGAAAATTCTCCTTTCTCTTTTGACACATTGAAGGGGGAAAGATTCTTTAACCGTTAAAGATCCATTAAACAATGAAAAATTAACCATTCACCTGACCACTTAGAAGATAGAGGGGAAATTCTCTTTTTTTTTTTTCTTTTTTCGGGGATATTTTTCTCTTAAAGGGGTCGAATCTTCTTTTTTACTTTTGAAGGTCAAATTTCAAAATGATTCTTTTAAATTTTAGAGGCAAATTGAAACGGATTTTTCTTACTTTTAGGGGCAGAACCGGATTTTTTTAATCCCTTTTTGGGGCCTAATTCATGGTGATTCATTTTCGATTTAATTGTTGGAAACCAAGGAGATGATTTTTTTTTTCATTATAATGGTCAATATTGCATGGGGGATTTTTTTCCCTTCCCAATTTTCTAAGTGTTCTAAGCCAAGATTGATGTTTAGAGACAAGGTAAATTATTTCATCTTCAGGGTTGATCGGGAGGGAATTTTTCTTCTTTAGGGGTTCAAAATCAAAAATTATTATTTTTTTTATTATTATTATTATTATTATTATTATTATTATTATTATTATTATTATTATTATTATTATTATTATTATTATTTGGAATCTCACACCAGTTGCCTGGTGGTAACCGCTGGAGTTTGAGTGACAGCAAGTCTCCTCAAGTCTCCAGCCCTCCTCTCCAAGTACTCATAGGTCGCAGTAATTCTACGATTTACAGTTTCACACCGGTTACCCAGTGGTTATCGCTGAAGGCTGAGTGACAATAAGTCTCCTCAGGTCTTCAGCTAACGTCTCCTCTCTCTTTTGCATATCATGACAGAGCTACGATTCGTTGCAGTACTTATATCTCTAGCACCTTCCTCAGTATCCGTGCAGTTCCCAGTAGTGCTGTAGTCTGTACGGTCTCTATCCTTCCCCTAATCCTGATCTCCTCCAGTCTCTCTCTCAGCGTTTTGGGGACAGTTCCTAGTGCGCCAACTATGACCTGTACTACCCTGGTTTTCATGTTCCACATTTTCCTTAACTCCCTTGCTAGATCCTGGTATTTTTCCCTTTTTTCACCCTCCTTCTTTTTTACTCTATGGTCTGCAGGTACAGCAACGTCTACTATTTGGCAGGCCTTCCTTTTTTTGTCTACTATTACTAAGTCCGGCCTTCTTGCCTGGATGAGGTGGTCAGTTTGGATGTCAAAGTCCCAGAGTATTTTGTGGTTGTCATTCTCCAAAACTGCCTCTGGCTTGTGCTGATACCACTTTTCCACATGGTTGAATCCCATTTGTTTGCTTAGTTCCCAGTGTATCATCGTTGCTACTCTATCGTGTCTATGCTTATACTCCTTCTGGGCGAGTTGACTACATTCACTAGTTATGTGGTTTACTGTCTCATCTCTTTCACCGCACATGCGGCATTTGCTGTTTGTCTGTGTTCTGTCGATTTTTGTTTTTATGTAGTTTGATCTGATGCTTTTGTTTGGGGCTGCCATGACGAGTGATTCCGTTTCTCTCTTAAGGTTCCCTTTTCGTAACCACGTCCATGATTTCTCGTCTGCTACATCTTGTATCTGTCTTTTAAACTCGCCATACAATTTTTCCCTTCCCATCTTTCTTTTCTTGTTTGCTGTACTGTTCCTTTGTTTTCTACTTTATTGCTTGTTGCACTATCTCTCGCGCTCTTTATGATTTCTTCACTATTTGTTTGCACATATCTTTCTAGGACTGTTTTAGCTCTCTGGACACAATCTTCTATGCTGATGAGCCCCCTACCACCTTCTTTTCTCTTAACGTATTGTCTTTCTGTATCATTCCTAGGGTGTAATGCTTTATGCATCGTCATAAGTTTCCTTGTTCGCCTATCCATTGATTGGAGCTCTTCCTTTGTCCATCCTAGGAATGGTCTTGTATACCTAACTACTGACACAGCCCAGGTGTTCATTCCTTTTATTAGATTTCTGCTGTTTAATTTGGTTTCTAATATTTTTCTTATCCTTCTGAGGTATTCTCTCTTTATTTTCTCCTTCATCTCTTCCCGTTTTATCCTGTCACATTCAAGGACACCTCGGTACTTGTATCGGTCTTGTGCGGTCAATGCCCTAATCTTGCTGTTGTCCGGGAGTTCAATTCCCTCAGTCATTGAAAGCCTTCCTTTGTGCATCACCATGATTGCGCATTTTTCTATTCCAAACTCCATTCCTATGTCCTCACTATATTCCCTTACTTCGTTGAACAGAGTCTCAAGCTCTCCCCTGTTTATTGCGAACAATTTTATTATTATTATTATTATTATTATTATTATTATTATTATTATTATTATTATTATTATTATTATTATTATTATTATTATTATTATTCACAGTAAGCTTTTTTGGAATGAGATATGGAGAGAGAAAGAAAAAAGTGAAAGAGAGAAGGGTGAGAGAAAGAGAGAATGTGTGATTAAGTGTATCATTTCATTTTTATTTTTTTTAATACAAATTTTTTCATCATCTATCCTCCTTTGAAATCATATCTCAAATCAGCCACATGTCGACCTCTTTGGTCACTGTCAGGAGAGTTGGGTCTGGTAGATAGATCACTTAGGTGTAAGATACACTGTGAGAGTATTTATAATAACAGAACTGGAATAACAATGACGGTGATTCATTTATGGTATCGTGTTATTGTTTAGATTTCATGAATATATCTACCACTCTCTCGTCCCCTTAAGTTAACCATTTAAAAAATAAAAACAAGTCGTCTGATGTTGCTCCCCTGACTCAACGGGCCCCTGAAAATAGGGCACCAATAGATTGAGAATCTGTTATGCTTTTTATGGAATGCATAACATTCTTGTATTAATCAACGATATGGAGATTGAACAGTGCAAAGAACAGTGCAGAGATAGTGTTGCCGATCATTTTTCACTTGAGATTTCGGGGTGATTGGAGAACCTGAAGCGTTTTAACCTTTAAATATCTCCATCTTGAGCTACAGTTATGTTTATAAAATTAACATTATCATAAAAAAAAAAAGTTTTCAGTTGCAATTTTGGCGCGGGTGAAATTCAAAATGATCCTGGGGAGCATCCCCAGCATGATGATCTAGCCCCGCTTTCGGGGAAACTAGTCCTCCCGTTAGATAAATCATGGCACCACCCCTGATTGGACATTAAGCTAAACGAGTCTCTCCCTTGTTATATGAACGGGTTTAATACTATAGGATGTCTTCTTGGGTTGGATAAACGAACTGCGTGAAGGCAGTTGTTTGAAGGACGAGGAGATTTGGCCCTCGTGGGTTGATGTGTTTGTTGTCCCTCCTCGTGGTTTAAAGTGTAGTGCATCAGCTCTGTAGATGTGTTAGAAAGGATGCTGTATGAAGAGAAGAGAATGCACACCAAGTATGAAGTTGGACGCGTATTGATGAAACAAAGTAGAATGGACACATACAAGTATTATTGCCAGACAAGAGACCCACGTTTAATACAAGAATGAAGATGAGTTACATGTAAGGATAACATAGATACGATCGATCATGAGAAGTAATGTAAGGAGAAAAGATAGAAGGAGAGATGGCGAAAAGTGGGAGCTTTCTTGTCTTGATAGTACTGACGTCGGTGTCAAAGCGGAATTTGTCTGAACTGCTGGGATTCCGTATGGTTGGACCACTCCAAGATAATACGTGGAATCCAGGTTCAGTGTGCGAGCCTTACTACCGAGTGAGTTAACTTGGGGGCTATTCTCTGACGCTGATAGACTCTCGACAAACATACAATGAAAGACAGAGAACATGGGATGAAGATCGGATCGGCCAGTTGGTCGGCGAAATGATAACAATCTTATAGAGAAAGAAATAGTTTCTGGCCACAAAGGCCGGGGCCAGAGGCATGACCAGCTAGGGGTCCTGGCACCAATGAGCCTTGGACCAGGGAAAAGGAAAGAGAGAGAATGGCCGGCTGTAAAAGCTGGGGCTAGAAGCGTAATCAGTTAGGGGTGCTGGAGCTAGTGAGCATTGGACCATGTGCGTCAAGGGGTTTTATAGGGGCCAGAGGAGGAAGTGACGTTTTGGATATCTAGCTAAAAGAAGAGTTTCGTACTTAATTCCTAACTAAAAGTATAGGGACACTACAATACAATTACAAAACCAGTTTTTTCTCGCACGTAACACGTGGGCTTGACACCAACTACTACCAGTCATAATTTCAAATAACCAGATAAGTTATGGACTACATTTCGCAAACTACAATATTTTCTCTTGTCTGGCAAATGTCGGCACCACTCCTGGTTTGATGCAATGCATAACGGGTCTCTCCTGTGGGAACAACCTTTACAATATCTTCCGAAGATTACCAACGAATTCATCTTAACAGGACCTTCGAACATTAGAACCAGTTTCGATTAAAAAAATTAATGGCCATTATAAACCAAAAATAGCACACTTTAAGCAACTCAGAATTCCGCTTAAAACAGATACGTCCTGCAAAATGGACTACACTTCGCAAATAACAATATTTTCCCCCTTACTTCTTTCATTTTTTTTTCTTTCTTTTATTATTTTGGAATTTAAAAAGTTTTTTGCGTTGTCTGTTCTTTTAGCCCGAATAAACCTCTCAAAAATCTCATCAATCCTCGTTTTTAATATTTTGTATGCTTCCAAAGTAAAAGCCTCTCTTCTCAAAGAACAATGTTTCATTTAAAACAGAAATCGCTATCAATTTGTTTGAGAACAATAAAAAGAAGAAACACAGCTCTTGTACTTTATATATAGATAGAGAGAGAGAGAGAGTAAGAGCCAAAATTCTTAGAATGGTGACAGTAAGGAAGATTTCTATGCAGGCAACATTCTAAGGTTTGAAAGAAAGAGATCTTCCTGAACCAACTTACGTTCTCCCTCTTACCCTCTCACTCTCTGTAGAATATAATGCTCTTAGGTTCTTGCTGAAAAAGCCACCAGTCAGTGGAATTAGGCTGTTTTTCTGTTCCTATGAAGATTTTCTGTTGTGAATCGATAACTCACCGTGTAAACATTTCGGGGAGAATTTTTGAAATCTAACTTGCTGGACTGATCACTGGAGTACCCACTAAACATCTTATAGGTTTATGTCAAGTAGTTTTTACGGACGGACGGACAGACAGACATTTGGTGAATTACAATATAAAAAATATTTTGTGCTGTTAATAAAGAATGAAATATAATCAGTTGAAAATTCGATTTATTTGAAGATGTGCAATTGATTGTTCGTTTTAATTCCGGTGGATGTGCTCTTCTAGTTTTTAACATTGTTTTAATTTGTCTAAAACTGACTTAAAAAAATTTTTATTCCAATTTTACTGATCAGAAAGTAATAGAGCAGATATTTACAGTCAATGGGGAGTTTTCATTTATTTTTATGCTCATTAAGAAAATTCTTTTTTATGCTCTTTTCCATGTATATTTATATGAATTTTGTTTCAATGAAAATGAAATTTTGTATTAAATTTCGTTCGAAAGTATTGTTGATTATTAAACTGTTTTGGTTTAGATAAGTTATCATTTGCGTCGGATCTTTTTTTTTTAATCAATTTTGCTTTATTTAAATCACAAAATGTTCTATCAATAAAGTTAAATTTACAGTTTTAAGGCTTTTTAAAATTCCGCCCAAAGCCCTGAAGGATCATGAATCGATCAACTACGACAATGAAAATGACGGAGTTCTTCTTGATACGGATACTTTTGCCTATGGCACCGGTGTGATTTCGTGCTGGATTTTTTGGTCGGTTCTAGATCATAGGTTATTTTTACGTAACATTAAAGTTACTTTTCGTTCATGATAAATTTTGGTAAACAAGATGGATTTCGGGATACAGAAGTTTTTTATTACAATGATTACAAGTGAAAACAAATGACATATGTGATGCCATTCATGCCTTCAAAGGCCTGCCGAATGTTCTGAGAAATTTTGTTGCGAATTCTCCGATCTGAGAAGACGTTAAATCTGTTTGCTCTCACTAATGTTCACATCACATGATTAGAAATCTGTTGAGCCTAATGGGAACAATTCATTTTGAAATATAAAAAAAATATTTTGTGCTGTTAATAAAGCATGAAAATATTGCCTTTTCCTTTTCTCAAAAACCATGACAGCAAAATGCGTGTGTTCGTATAACAGCAAACTCCTACAAATATTAATCACATGATACAAATGAAGTGAAAACAATGTCAACCTGGATCAATGAATTTGCCGCCCTAATTTATGATTTCTGTACTTTTGTTATTTCAGTAGTAAATATGATAAGTAATTAAGTTCTTCGAATGAATAAACAATACTTATTCTATTTTTTAAATATTAATTATAATCTGACCTAATTTGTTTTAATATTGTAATCTTTACTTGTTGAACTTGAATATATATGAAAAGATTTTTATGAGTCTGTTAGTGATATCATTGTCTTGTCATGGGGCTTGGTCTTACTTTTGAGTTCTTGTAAGATGATAGTGCAAATTGACTGAACTGATTGATCTTCCTGATGAGTCCCTAATTACAAAGATGAAGAAGTTTTTGGTCAATAGACCTAATATCCCGACCGGCAGTTTCCCCCGTCCCCATAAATCTATCCATCGATAATATGTCGTACGTTTATGAGAGACAGGGTCGTTTCTACTTTTTCCAATGCTTCTTGATATTTTATGAAGCGTACAGCAACATTCCTGTTAGAATAAAAAATATACATCGTTTTAATTTGATCAGAAGAATATCTTTTATATGTCTATCTAATTAAAATAAAGGATATAGTGAGAAAAGTATTCTATTCTTATTTCATCTCTATACAATTTTTAAAAAACTCAATCTTTATTCTTGAAAAAAGATAGTTATAATTTCATTGGACCTTAAAAAAAAAAGAAATACGTAGTTTTAATTTGACCAAAAGTTCACTTAGTATAAACAAGGTGGATGATTACACTAAAACATTTTTTACAAAACATTTTCACCGAAAAACGAATACGTTGTTCAATTTTGATCGCGAAGAAGAAAAATATAAATATGCTAATTTAATCAAAAGGGTGAAGAAAAAGTGCCATAAATCTTGAAAACGTAGTAACAACTTTTGGGGAGAAAACAGTTTCGATACACATTTCAAATTTTGTGATACTATTTCCTCACAGTATCTTCTTTTTATTAAATAAACATTATACTTCTGGCCAAATTAAAACTATGCATATTTTTTGAAAATGAATTTTGTAAAAATAGTTTTCATGTAGTAACTCACCACCATGTTTTGATTAGATAAACTTTTTGTGAAGGAAAATAGTTTTGATCAACTTATTCGTCCTTTGATTAAATAGATTTAGATAGAATTAAAACTAGATCAAATTAAAACAGTGTTGAATAATCTTCTGATCAAAACAAAACTATGCATTTATTTTCTTTTGTAGAAGTTTTTTTCTTCAAATGTTCTGATGTGATTATCTTCTGTACTTTTAAAACTTTTCATCAAATCAAGATTTCGTATTTATCTTCTTTTTCTGTAAGAAGGTTAACTAAATAAGATTCTGATTAAATTATAACTATCTTTTTCATTTATTCAAAAAATAAGACTAGCTATATAACTACAATTCCACAATTAACTTTGGAAATCATGTGAAAATCTAAAATGATCACAGGTGTCTGGAGGAGAGGATTCAACACAAAACCTGTTCCAGGAAATATCACTAAGCTAAGCCAATAATTTTTGCAGGTACAAAAATTATGGCCGTCGTAAACGTCCACCAGAGTAGGATCTCTTCGCGTCTCTTGGGAGCTAAAATGGCTAGATTTTTTCCAATTTCCATTACTACTCACTTTCAGCTAATTTTATTGCTAAAAATGTTAAATACGCTCGAAAATACTGAAAATCTTGGGATGTTTCGCCGGTCTCCCGGCCGATTCAAACATGGTTCCTTTATTGTGTGAGGGAGAGTAGTGATGGTAGTTAGGTACTATATAGCGACGTGATGGTGTAGTTATTGAGGTTGAAGGACTTCGTCTCCATATGTTTTGTTTTTTTTTTACTGCTGCGTGCCGACGGCACCATAAATGATGAAGGAAGGTAGTCGATAATTGCCACGACGGAAAGGAGAACATGCATACTAAGAATGAGTGTGGGTACGGAAATCTAACAAAGTTCGTAATTGGAATAAAGACACTTACAAATGTAAAGACAAACACATACGACGCACATTTAACGAAGATATATTTATTGCAATACAAGGCTGAAAAGAAATGCATGCAAAAAAACATTGATAAGATCGATTAAGAGGCCTGTTTAGATTGAATTACTATGTAGCATCTTTATAGTGAAGGGGGGAGTTGGTTACTTAGTCAGATAAGGGTATGTAGTGTACATTTATTGCTAGTTTAGATTGAATTACTATGTAGCATCTTTATAGTGAAGGGGGGAGTTGGTTACTTAGTCAGATAAGGGTATGTAGTGTACATTTATTGCTAGCTAGAAGAGTAAGATTGAGAATAACGTCCAAGCGGAAAGTAGGGGCTAAGTGCAAAGTAGTCGTAGTAGCCATACATTAACGAAGCGGGGTTAACTGAAATGATCTGAATCCAGGGCTTGGCATTTTGGAAGACCAAGGGATGCTTATGGACACGGGGTATCAGTGGTATGCCAAACTGCCAAGTTGTGGACGATGAAATTGTGATTATGTGTCTTTCTGGCGCCTGAGAATGGTCCTCAAGTTGCTACTTAGAGACTATTCTCAGGAAAAACACACGACGGAACGACTATTTAAATCACAGAAAACACATGGTATTTAACCCATCTGCGCTTCCTGAAAATATCAATGAAAACTAAATTCCGAACCAAATACGAATTTATCCAAATAGGATGCAAATATTTCATCTGCTGTGCCAAACTGTCAATTCAATTTCCTTGAAACACACATCCACAGATTTTCCACGTTTTAAGTATGGATCTTCGTCAAGAGGGTCTACGAAGTTCTTTTCATGGAGCTCTGTATCGTGCTGGTAATATGCCATGGGGTGCCCATATGCTTTAAGTTAGGACTTTAATACGGACCCGTTCTTTCAGCTAGATATCCAAAACGTCACTTCCAACGACGGCTCGCTATAAAAGCCCTGAACACACGTGTTCAATTGCTCATTTGCCCCGGTGCATTGAGCCGGTTACTCTTTTTCTCTCTCTAGGATCGGTATCATTTCGCCGGTCTCCCGGTCGATCTGAACTTTTTCCACCAATCTTTTTTTAACTAATCTGTATTAAACGTCGTCCATGTTAGTTGACCGATGTCGATGCATCTTTGTTTCTAGAACTGCATTTGGCCACTGGTGGTCAGTTTGTGTTGTAACTTTTATTTAGAATTTTTTATAAAGATTATTTATTCATTTTGCCTTGTTATTTGGGCAACTATAACAGATTTTTGTAATTTTTGTTTATATATAATGGATTATACATTGGGAAATGTTTTTCAATTAGATCCAAGAACAATTTGACGATTTAAACAGTTTACAAAATGATGGATTAAACCGCAAAATTTCCTCACTTTTTTTAGTGCATTGTTATAAATATCTTTGATCTGGTAAAACATATTAATGTTGGAGGAGTTTTTGGTGATTTTACTGTTGATGGACTTTGGTAATTGTTTGATGTTAGCTGATGGGTGATTGGATTTGGTATTCTTATGAATTGGATATTGATTTTCTTTTATGAAAGGCTTTTAAGCATTATCGTTCTGGTTTAAAGTGATATCCAGAAAGTTAACTATTTCAGTATTAGAGTTAAGCAAACTGAAAGTGTTTAGAATCATCAGTTTTCAAAAACAATTGAATCTAATGTAAAATACAAAAATCCATTATTGAAATGAGAATCAGCTGTTATTGTTCCATCATTACATAACATATAGCAGGCAGCTGAGGAGTACATATAGCACAAAATATTGACATACACCAGAAATTTTCCTTTTGATTTTGTTTTAATGTATTTATAGCTCTATTCATTTTGATTAGATATCATCAACTACAAAAAATCTGTTTTTTCTTTCTACTCTTACACATTACTAAAAACATTATGAATTATTTATGTATATAAATTCATTATATTATTTGAAATAACCAACTTTTACTCAGCGATTGTGTCACTTGTTACCAGTTAGGTAGCTGCTTAAGTGTAGTGTAAATAGAATGTAGAGTAAATACAATAAATAATTGGAAAAAATTGGGACTGATCAATTAGGTAGCTGCTTTAATGTCATGTTGCTCTTACCATTAAGTTGGATAATCCAGTATGAGAGTAAGGGCCCAAATGACATCTTTATCCACCCCCCTCTTAGTTATCATTTCAATATATTGCTTAGGTAATACATGTTGTTTGTTATTTTATATAGGGTATTATCCTATTGTGGTGTGTATGAATGTTATTTCATACTAAACATCATTTAATTTCCTATTGAAACAGGGCTTAGTTACATATGTTACCCGAGAATCACATTTAACAGTGATGGATCAGTAAGTATAGCACCAGGTGTGACATTGTTGGTGTTACTTCTATTGAGTGTTCACCCATGTGAATATCAAATATACATTTGTATGGCAATATTGCTGAATATTTTAAATTAAGCATTAATAGATATTTACAATTTTGTTATTACTGATCAGTTTCACTAAGCAACTCAAAAACAACTGTTTTTCTGTTTTCATCCAGCCTTCATGTTCAACTGGAGTGTTGCTTTTATGTTGTAATCTTTGTATAGCCAGTGCTAAATGGGTTCTGGGGTAGGGCACATAATGGAAGTGGATTTTTGTTGCATGTGATGTTGGTGCTGGGTATCATTGGGATAGTTGTTTCTGTGGTTGTATTATCTTGGGGGCAAGATGGGTGATGTTGGTTCTGGGATTATTTTTCTGGTTAAATTTTTGTATGAGTTTACAGTTTGGTAGAATGGCTTTATATAGTTTATATGGCTATAAACGGGTATATAAGTAAGATTATAAATGATATTAAATTAGAAATTAGTTAACTTTAATAACATTGAATGAAATTATTATTATTATTATGATTAAAAAATTGTCTTCATGGGAATCTCCCAAAACAATTTACATTAGCATACTTATTCAATATTGAATATATATTAATTTAAGTGATAAAAATTCGTGTAAACTTGATAGAAAATCACAAGCTGATCAGTACAGAGAAACATTTACCAGGTACATTTTATTTTAATGTTTTCCGAAATTCTTTTACCTATTTCTGCTGATAACGCCCAGACTTGACTTTATAATTCATTTTCTATCCCAGATGATCTAAATTTGTCTATTCTGAAAATTATTTACTCTCATACTATTTATTACATAAATTATTTCAATACTCTGAGAGAAAAATCAATTTGTCTCTGCAAGCTCATGTCCTTTCTAAATAAGATTAAATGGGATGAAATGGATTTGAGGTTGCAGTAAAGTAGTATGGTTTGGGATGGTTTATATGGAGGATAGGGATGGAAATGAAATTATAGATTTAAAAAAATTAATTTAAAACTAGTAAAATTGGTAAAATTCAATAGGACTTTAAAAAATGAAATTGAATGGGGTAAACAAATTTGCAATAGCAATATTGATATGAAATGTGAATGTAACTAAGATATCTTGGGGTAAATTGTTATATTAGTGAATAAATAAATAAGTAAAATGTGTGGACATAGATTTGAGAACGGGATAACCTGAGTCAAAATATAACTAAAATGTAAATTTGTAGCTGATGGGGTTGGGCAATTAGTTTGTATGGGACCATGTTGGTTGGATATTACTGAGTTTTTTACTTTCTTCATTTTTGAAGTTGTGTTTGAATTTTTTGGAAGAATCTTTGTGTTTTAATTTTCCAATTATTCGGTTATTAAACTGTTTTTGTTGTTAGATTTGTTTGCACCATATTTTTTGTATAGTTTTTGTTTTTTTCATTACAAGTTCACTTCTAGTTATTAGTCATAACAAAATTGGAATTTATTTTCATGTTGATATTTTGATATTAGTTCGGATTTAGGAGTGTTTGGGATTCGGGAAAGGAATGATTGCTAATTATTCTTCTAAACAAAGAATACATCATTTTGAAATGTTATCATAAGCTTGTGCAGATTTTCTTTTTACTTTCAATGTTATTCCTGTTTTTTGGCTTTCAAGTTTCCCTTTGTATTTTGATAGTGTTGTGTTCATAATTTATGTCCATGACAGTTTGTGTTGCTAACTCTTTTGTTTAAATATTTCTTCTGTTATTCCTATGAATGATTTTCCTGTGTTTCCTTCAGATTTGGTTGTGCCTTAGCATATGGATTCGAGGTAATTTCCTCTGAGTTGTCAAGTGAATTCTCTCTGCAGTTACTTGTGGTAGTTGGTGTCAGTGATTTTTTTTTTATATTCTCTATGCAGTCATAGCTAACTTTTGATGTATTCCTGCTAGATATTTGTGTAGTTTCTCTGATAGTGGAAATTATTAGTAAATCAGACTGAGTAATATTCTGCCTGTATTTGTTTTGATAGCTTTGTTGTATGGTGAATTGAACCATATGATGTTTTTTTCCATTGTTTCCCTCTTTTCTACATTGGTTGAATGTTAATGTTGTGAAAAATCCACTATTTTTGACAGATCTTCTGGGGAATTTATTTGAGTGATTGGAAAAGGTGTTTATGTAAGTTGGTTTATTGTTCTCTTTTTTTAAGCAGTTGGTAAGTTCTTTTTTGGAGACTGAAAGTTACACCACGAAATTCTTGCATTAGTGGGATTTAAAGGATGATTTAAAATTCTATTTGTTCGAAGGTTTTTATGATGTCCTTTCTTATTCTATCAGCTTTTGGTCCTATTTCTATTATTATTTGGACTATCCTCATCTTGGTTGTTTTTCATACAATGTTTCAGCCGTTGCACTCTACGGCCTTCATCAGGTATCATCTGGTAGGTGTGAGGAAGTAACGAACTGAACCCTTTATTTAACCGATAGGGGTATATAGACCGCACTCCCCTCTTAGCAGTTGTAGTATTTTCAAATTATTATTGTCTCACACTGGGATTGAACCTAGAACCATTAGATTATTTGCAATAATTTTCTCTGAATCTCTAACCACTACGCTATGTGTCCATAGAAATAATTATAATACCTCATCTCAAAAATTTAGAGAAACAGCTTTTGGTCCATTACAGTTTCTTTAGGTTTGTATCTTTTTTGCCTTTTCTTCCAGCTTGAATACTTCTGCTCTGTTGAAACTTCCAATTGTTATATCAAATTTTTTCTAGAGTCTCTTTTTTACCCATAGTAAGTTTTTGTCAAATATAATGGATTTTTGGTAATGTTTGATTAGTCTTTGGTAATCGTTGATGATTTGGATGCATTCTGTCCGGAGAGATGGCGTTGTCTAGTATAGCTTTTGTTATTGATGGATAGAAGTCATTCATGTCTAGTTTCATAAATTAATAATTGTTTTTTTTTTTGTTGTTGTATACCAGTCTATTGCTGACTTTGTGTTTTCCCACTGGTTAAGCTTCAAGTTTGTTCTTAGTTTGGAGATTATTTATATGAGTATTGTTTTGCTGAATTTTCTGATTTTTTTTTTTATGGGGTTAATTAGTTTGCATGTTGGGTTTGTTTTGAAGCTATCTTTGTGGCCCTTTAGTATTATGAAGGTTTGTGATTTTGTCCATTCAGGTGGATTTTTTTAGCTCTTTCTTTTGCTTTTAGGTAAATTTATGTACGTCTTTGTTTAGGTATGATAACGATGAGTGAATCTTTTTCTAGTATTATTTAGAAATAAGACAAGAAAGCTCCCACCTTTTACTATCTCTCCTAACATTACTTCTCACGATCAATTGTATTAATGTTATCCATACATTTATTCTTATATTGAACGTGCATCTCTTGTCTGGCCATAATTCTTGTATGTGTTCATTCCTCTTTATTTCAATGCGCACCCAACTTCATACTTGGCGTGCATTCCATTCCCTTCTCTTCATATAGCTTCCTTCATTCCACAGCTACAGGGCTGGCGCACTACACATCTCCGACGAAGATCCAAAATCCTCGTCCCTCAACAATCCATCGCTGTACGGACACAATAATAGACACCCTGACGCGAAAACTGGTGTGGATTCAATACAATTACACTCTACATCCTATAAAACTAAGGGTGGGAGTTCTTTTGTCTTGATAGTGCTGGCGTTGAAGTTGTAGCGGAGTTGTCTGAACGCATTAATTCCGTATGGTTGGATCGCTCCCACATACGTGGAGAGTGGATTCAGTGTGTGAGCCTTACTGCCAAGTAAGTGGGTTTACTTGGGGGCTATTCTCAGACGCTGTTAGACTCTTGACAAACAGACTATGAAAGACATAGAACATGAGAGAAGGAAAGAGAGTGGCTGGCCGCAAAGGCTGGGGCCAGAGGCATGACCAGCCAGCTAGGTGTCCTGGCGCCAAGGAGCATTGGGCCAGGGAGAAGGAAAGAGAGAGAATGGCCGGCCGCAGAGGCTGGGGCTAGGAACGTGCCCAGCTAGGGGTGCTGGAGCTAGTGAGCATTGGACCATGTGCGTCCAAGGGTTTTATTGGGGTTGTCAGAGGAAGTGACGTTTTGGATATTAAGCTGAAAGGAGTTTCGTATTAAATTCCTAACTAAAAGTATGGGGGGCACTACAGGATTATTAGATATTGGAGTTCTCTATTATAGGGTAGTAGTAGAAAGATATCTTGACGAGAAGCAAGAGTTCTACACACCGTTGAATATGGACACTGAGATTATAATAGAAATGAAGGCAAATGCAGATGTTTAGATGAGCAAATAAAGAAGTACATTTAATGAGTCGACAAAAATAATACAGGTATTACATGTAACACTGAAAAGGGAACATAAATATGAAGAAAGATCAATCATGATAGACCAGGCCTGTTTAGAATGAATTACTACATAGCTACAATAGTTAATAATTATTTCTCTAATGCACTAGATAGAATTTGTTATAAGCAGAAATAACAAAAAGAAGCAAAGATAGGTGCTCAAGCAAATTAAAGAATTAAAAAAAAACTGTTTTGATCTACTCGTTGTTGAGGCTGCTATACATGGAGGCACTGAAAGGACTCATCTCCACAAGTGCTGGTTGCTTCGAAGACCTAATCATTAGAAACAGGATATTCAGTGTTGCACTGACGACCAAGCTTGTGTGACGCACTTGAATTTATGATCGTTGAAAGCAAACCTAAGGGCCATTTTAAATGCAGAAAACAAGAAACAGAAGTTACAGAAAACACATGGAGGCTTAACCAATGTGCGCTCCCAGGGGTAAGGAGAATTAAGACATAGAAAGAGAGATTGGGATGGTAATTATCAGTGCAAAAAGTCAAGATAGATCAAAACTAAAGAAAGTGACATATTGCATGTGGTTTTGTTTCTAATATGCATTTCTATTCGTATTTAATTCAAATTAAAAATAGATGACTCATAAAATGATGTAGTTTGATGTAGTTACCTCCCATTTTGATTTAATTGAAAATTAATGCTGTGTATCTATCAAAATCAAATTAAAACTACTCATATTTCGTAACAATATTAAATAAACTTCTGATCAATTCAAAACTAAGTTTTTATTTTCATTTATTTTCATTTTTTTTTTTTGTAAGAAGGTATTCTAAAAATACATTCTGATGTGGTTATCTACCATGTTTTGATTGAATAAACTTTTGATCGAATTAAAACTATGGATTTATTGGCATTAGCAAATGCAACTATACAACTGACCATCCTTGTAACTCAAAAAATTTGCTCAATATACTATAACAACTGTTTCGTTTTTAAACAGAAAGATAGGGGTCCAAGAAAGTGTGAGATGTTTGAGAGGGATTGACAAAATAAGCAGCACTCAGAAACAGGGCGGTATGTTTGTACAAAATTTGTACCATTTGCTATCTGTTGTATGCTTGGTCCTACACCTGATATTTTGGTAAGTTTTATGAATATTGCATGATATTATTACAGTCTAGTCAATATAACTCAACTCGGAAGAAATAGAAATGTAAATAATTAAGTTTTTATTCTGCATCATACACCAAATTTCTAACTTGGAATAAATGTGGAATATAATTATATTTTTCAAGTTGAAAAATTTCAATATTTCAATGTTTTAGAATACATCACTTGGGGTAACGGTGTTTATATTGGAGGGTATATGTACACCTATCTGACATATATGGTGTGATTTCCTAAGTTTTTACGGTCAATCTTCCAATAAAACATTATTTTCAGAGCATATTCTAATCTTACACCTGTATTTAGGGCACAACTACTCAAACAACAATTCTTTTGCCAAATTTTGCCACACAGCCGGTATGGGTATATTAGCATCAACACTGAGTAAAAATTGAAATTGATAAATATGATTTGTCCTCCAGTATATTATTGCAAACACAATTACGTAATTTCAATAATATTAATCAAGTATAGGTGTCCATCATGCAACAATGCATTCACCCTAGCCTCAAATATGCAATAAAATTCTTATGTCGAACTTTAATCAACCACAAATGGTCACAAGTTTCATTATTCATTTCCTTAGGCAATCCTCTATGAAAGTAAATACTATGACCTACACACGGTGCTAGTAAAGTCACAATGGACAAAAGAAAAAAGACATTTGGAAATGCAATGAGGCCATTTTTATGCATGAAAAAAAAATTGTTGATGATGAATGAATATGAAAAATCAAAAGACGGTAGCAAAATATGTTGCAGCAAAAGTAAAAGTAAGTGATCTTTGGCCATAGAGGCTCATTCAAGGATCAACCCAGACAAAGTCCTGGAGTGATCCTAAAACCTTACCTGAAATGCTTAATCTAAGGCCTGTTGGACACCTCTCCTCTAGAGCAAAACCCATGGTCTTATTGAGATTTGTTGAGTTGGCATTAGGAAATATGCAAAGAGCTAGATCACTCTCCAACAGAGCGCACAACGCTTGAGATCCACAATCTACCACACTCTACCATAAGATTTACACAACTATCTTTATATATTTATTGAGTTTTCACACCATCTGTCTGTCTGTCTGTCTCTTAAAGCATTTAAACATGGGTGCTATCCAAACAA
Source organism: Thysanoteuthis rhombus (assembly GCA_963457665.1). Taxonomy (NCBI): domain Eukaryota; kingdom Metazoa; phylum Mollusca; class Cephalopoda; order Oegopsida; family Thysanoteuthidae; genus Thysanoteuthis; species Thysanoteuthis major. The sequence goes on along the minus strand of OY735239.1, from coordinate 19,881,958 downwards.
ATTTGCTATACACATTGGAAATAAAAAATGTTTTAAAAAATTTTCATTGAGAAAACCCTTTTTTAAAAAGTTAGGAGTAAGGTTCTATTTACATTGTCAATTGAATGCAATGAGGCCATTTTTATAAACTATTAAGCCAGGGAAATTAGGGGTCCAGTTGTTCATCAGATGAACAATATAGATTGGACCCCTACTAGGGCCAATCCATTCACTTCAACTTGCGTACAAATATACGTAAATGTTGACCCAATATGCTACGGGAAAGAGTCCCGAAAGAGATTTTTTCATAAGATTAGAAACCTCAAGATTTTTTCTAAAATAGTTTTGATCTATTCCACATATTTTCCAAAAGTTTCATCCTTTCAGGAGCAGAATTTCAATCTTTATGAACATATTCAAAACCTGATTTCTCAAAAATTTAAAGATATCAGATTTTACTCATGTTTTACTTTCCCTTCCATTTTGAATAGATCATCAACAAAGAATCTCAAATCACAGAAAAAATTTGCTGACATCATCAAGAATTGTGATGTCATAATGGAAATAGACGGAAAATAAATCTTCAATCACATGAAAATTGGTTGATGACTTGGAATTAGTTTTTGAGTTTTTTCAGTTCAGCGGGTTATCAGTTATAGTCACATAAACTTTTAGGTCTTTTAGGTCTACTTTGTTTTGTGAAGGATACGGTATTTTTTACCCTCCTTTGTGGCTTTGAGTACTGAAAATAGCCGGTAGTCAATAGGGTTGAGATTTCAAAATTATGAAGTATAAGAGGAAAATCAAGAGTCCAGTTTGGCATCAGATGTACATGGTAAACTAGACCCACATTTTATATCTAAGGCACTTGTTTCTACTTGCATAAAACATAGGAAAATGTAATGATATCAAAATTCCAAGATTATCAAAAAATAAGAAAAGTAAAGGTCCAGTTTTCATCCTACGCACGTTGTCTCTTATTTTCATTTAATTTTTTCCCCTGAGTTTTGATTTGTTTTGCATTTTTTCACTGATTTAAACTTCTCTGGTCAAAATTCATTAAGAAAAAAATTACTTTTTCTCAAAAACTAAAAAAATATTCAGGTAAAGCATTTCATTCTGCATTGGAAAATGTTTTATAATGATCACTTTGATAAAATAAATATTGACCCTTCATCATTTGTTTTAATGAGGAATTGCTTCAGATGAATGATATAATGTGAGAGATACTGGCAGATTCAAGTTTCGCATGGGAATTTTTGAAACTGTTGCACAATGGACAACTAATTTATTACTTTGAGTAGCCTTGCTTTAGTGAATGAAAATGTCTGCTTACCTGAATAGTGACTCATGATATCTATTGAGACTTTCTTTGATCAAATTCACTCGAACAATCATATTCAATATTATCATCTGGAGCTATGTTTTGACTGATGAAGAATTACAATATTTTTTAGAACAAACCTTAAGTCATGAGATTGCTCAATAAAAAATATTGTCATTTGCAACATGTATTTTCAAAGTACTCTTTGAGGATTCTTTTGAAACTATTTCTACTTGAATTTGATGAATATTTTTTGAAAAAACTTAGTGAAATTATTGCAAGCAAGTATAGCTTGATGTTTGATTGAATTTCTTCCATATTCTTCTGCAAGAATATGAGACATAAATAAAGAGTCTTTTGAGGACTTTCTTATAGAGCATTTTTCTATATGCAGAGTGAAGTTTTTCATGGATAAAATCATGTACTATCAAACAAATTTTTTTAAAGTTACAGGTTCAATTCCTGAAGCTTATCCATTTTCTTGATATGTTCATTCACTTTACATAGTCTAGGCTAAGTGACATATGCTCTGTGGTCATTACACGGAAGTCATTTCAATAGAGTTTCAAACGATATAATGCATTCATGATTATTTTGTTGGATTTCTATCTCTTAATAACCTAATTGACCACTTTGAGAAACAGACAGTGAATGAACAAAAACGCAGACAACGCATTCATAATTTCAAATATGTATATATATTTATTTATATATATATATATATATATATATATATATATATATATATATATATATATGTGTGTGTGTGTGTATATGTATATATGTATACTAGCTCTTCAGCTAGTATATATGTATAGTATCCATTTATGCTTGGTTAATTAGTTTAGGAGGTAATAAAAATAACCAAAGCTTTCATACATGTAAAATGTTAAAAAGCTCCCTCTCCACTCAAGGCTGTAGCCAGAGATTTATGGATCCAGGGGATTTTTGGATTACTACTGGAGGCTTAGTTCCTTTAAGGGCTCCTCCCAACATTTGGTGACAGTACTTATTGCATACTACCAGTAAAGATGCTGTGGGAGAACTACTGATTAAAGTAGCCTCCTGTTAGGAAAAAGTTTCTGCACACTTTTGATCCTTTGAAAATTCATCTATGAACATATGAAATAATTAGGTACTCTTAGATGCAAAGTTATATTCAGCGGGCATTATAGTAAATAATTGTAAATCGAATTCCCCTCCAAAATCCTTAATATTTTTATGTATAGAGAGCTGAAGTACCTGTCTATGCTGGGTAAAATATTTTAGGTGAAGAAAAAACATACTAAAATTCCCTTCACTTCTAAACCCTCAAAACGGAAATTAACGTTAACCCTCACTTCTGAACCGTTAGAGGCAACAAAAACATTTACTTTCAGTTTTGACCTCTGAAATGAAGAGAAAACTTGCACTTCCATTTGCGATCTAAGGGAAGAAGTCCTCCCTTTTTAACTTGAAAAAGTCTCCCTTCACTTTGGAGTGGAGGGTTTTAGTTTCCATACACTTCCGTCCCCTCAAAATATGAAAAGATATTCCTTTCACATTTGACCCCTAGGAAGAGGGGGGAAGAGTTTTCTCAGTTTTCTCTTGATCACTTGGGAGAACAAAAGTCTCCCTTCATTTTTGACTCCTCAGAATGGGGAAAGTTTCCCTTCAATTTTGACTTGGAAGAACAAAAACTCTACCACCTAAAACCTATGAAATTTTCTTCAAAAACTTCCCTTTGAATTCTAAAATAAATAATTTCTGTAATTTTCCCTATTTCTCACAAATCAACTTTTACTTTAAAAACTGGCAATGTACATTAGCTTTAATAAAAAAAAATCAAAGTAGTCTTGAGTCTTTTTCCTTTTCTATATTGTCAACTACTTTTGCACTTTATATATAATACATAATTTGAGAGTCCATACAGAAAGACAAACTATCTTTTGTTGTTATTTTGAATGAAGAATATATATTACTATTGATTTCTTTATCCAATGATTTATTTGACCATGCCTTGAATTTAAATTTGTATGCTGTTGTGCATTACTCATGTGCAACAACCCTACAAGGCATCTCAAAATCTATTCAAACGTGATTTTATTCTCTATTTCTCTTTCCATAACAAGTGACTCCTGGGAGTAACTATTCAATTTTGCTGATAGAAATCTCTTTCCAATCATTTGAAGCAATGGTCTGAAATGATTTCAGCAAAATAGAAAAAATTACTGGGAAAAAAATCATGGATATATTTGATATTCTATTTCAAATATATCCTTGATTTTTTTTCACAGCAATTAACAAAACAAAGAGTAATACTACAGTATTCAATGTTTTCTATATTCACAAATTTTTGTCGCTGAACATTTTCAAGTCATCCAAATAATAGAGAATAATAAAGTATTTTTTTTTCCTTTTTTCTGTTTTACCTGACCATATTCATACTGTTTTGAAGCTTAACATTTTTATAAGGTATCCGAATATCAGAGAATAATACCAGACTGTATTTAATAGATTAAAGAGAAAATGTTGAATTATATACTTTTTTTTTTTTTTGTATTTTGGGGAAAATGTTTGACTTTTCCCATTTCATAATAGCCAGCTGCTAATAATGATTTCAAAATCAGAGAAGCAGGCGGCAATTTCAAAATTATTTCACTTTTTAAATTCAAAATGTGTTCATTTACCATAAAAAAAGAAATGCTCTACCTGGACAAATAAAATCAGGAAATTTTCTATACTGGACTTCACATTATTAAGATGACACTAACCCTAATGTAGAAGAATATGATTGTCTTTTTCTGCACACTGCCTCTTCATGTCTATAGTGCTTTTTTAATCTATTTCCTCTGGTTATCGAGTTTTTTTGTTGATGAATTATGCCAGAAAATTCTTCATCACCATTGTGATGTGGCATATCTAGCTAATATTTATGATATAACAAATATATTAAACTTGTAGCTTCAAGATGAGAATTTCAAACCCTGCATTATTCATCTCTCTTAAGAAGATTGATCTTCCTTCCTTACTTGGATTTTCAAATCAATGTCAAACTCTTCACAGCAAAAAACATAAGTTTTGAACTGTATTTTTGTTGATCTTCTAGACTAACTGATACCAGACTCCCATGTGGACAATTTACTTTCTTTGGAAGTGCACCAGCTGAATTCTCTTGGAATCCCTTTTCAGCTCTTTCCAGCTTACTGCTATGAAGCAAAAAAAATGATAACTGCTTGCAAGCTGTTTCACATGTGTTAATTCTTGGATTCTTTTAAAAAGGTTTGCTAATTTCAATTCGCCAAATGCAACATGCTATGCTCCCTCCTCGATTTTGACTGAGGGTAAAAAAAAAATTATTCGATAAAATCTTGATGTATTCATATTATTGGGTAAAATCTTAATATATTTATATCATTGTATAAAATCTTGATATATTTTGATTATTGGGTAAAATCTTGATATATTCATATTATTGGGTAAAATCATGATATATTTATATCACTGGGTAAAATTTTGATATATTTTTATTATTGGTTAGAATCTTGATGTATTATTGGGTAAAATCTTGATGCAAAGAAAAAAATCAAAATTTTCCCAATCCCTGCCCTGCAGTGATGGCCACTTGCGCTATCGTTTGTTTCTCAACTGGAAGGTAAAATATAGAGAGAAAAACAAAAACAATGTATAGGGCTGTCGAAATTTTTAGCAGATTGCCAGAGCTGGCTGGATATTCAGAAATGTCACGTAGACTTTTGAAAAAATAAAAAAATTAAAAATTGAAATTATGTAAAACTGATATTTGTACCGTAAACAGTAAAACAAGATGAGTTTATTTGTCCGTTTCAAAGTATATTAAGTCGTTAGTATTTTTTAAGTTTGCAACGTAACTTTTTTCTCAGCAGAGGATCAAATTCTTTGAACCTTGCAGATCTCGTGGAAGATTTTCTTTTCTCTTCCAGTTTTAAATGCTTTTCAATCACCAGTGGTTCTCAAACGGTGCGCCCCAAGGCAATCGAGGTGTGTGAGAATATTTGTAAAAAATAGTTTGTAGCTGCTAAATATGCAACTCTCACTTTCAAAATTAACAAATTATTTATCCCCACTTCAAGATGTAAACGAAAACGAGGTGTGTGTTCCCTATACTCATTTTTAAATTTTACCACTTATTTGTTTTGCGTTTTTTCTTCATTGGCTTTAGACTTACTTGAATCATGGGAGACTTTCTAAAAAAAAAAACAAAAAAAAACATATTTCATCAGCACAAGGCTATTCCTTCAATCCAGGTCAAAAGGCATCAAATAAAAAAACAACAGCTTAGTTACAATTGCGTCCGGTCAAGGAGCGTCATATCAGAATGTCAAAAATGTAGTACAACTATGTATATATTGTATTACTTTGACTAAATAAAGTGATTGAGTTACGATCAACTTTTAAGCATTCAATAATTTGATTCTTTCCTTCGGGGCAATCGCCAGATGGTAGGGGTGGCTACAGTACCAACGTCGGGGAATCCTCGTCCCAACCCGTCGGGAAAAAAAAAAATCTATCAAGAAATTTTTTTAGCAAAAGTCTAAATCTATACTGTTTTGGAGGCATGTGCTGTGCCATTTGAAAAGTTTTTAACCATGAAGCTCCCAGAAAAACTGTAAATACATTTGTAAAAAAATCCTGAAATCATCAATTATAATATCAACGTACTACAGACTTTATATTTTATTTGGCAGGTGTGATCCAATATTTCCTCTCCTAAATCGAAGTAAACGTAGTATTTAGAGGATTAATATTTAGATCTTTATTCAACTTGGAATTACCCACTTTGCGTTAGATTACAAGAATTTTTACGAATAATCTCAGTAATTTCAATAAAAGCATTTTAGTAAGATTTTGAGATAAAAACCAAATTGTTGTTATCTCTATGACGGAGGTTTTTCAATAAAAAAAAATTATCCGAAATCGTTCAGCACCTCGTGCGTGGTCACATCACGTCTTTTTGCCATGATAAACAAAAACACAAAGCTGGAATACTCTCTGATTTCAAAGGATGAAGAGAATCTCCCGACTCAAAACACAGAAACAAAACAAACGTTGTTTGATACAGCACTTACCGCTATATTTTAATATTATTACAATAGAACTCATGAAAATTTGGGGTCGGAGTTTTTAAATCGATTTTTTAGACATCTTGACTGAATGAATTCGCCTGAATTTTGTACGGTAGTTTAGTGGTAATATCGAATAGGCCAGTCTCCAGACATTTTAAAGCATCTCGTTCCGCGGAGAAAAACAGCCAGAATGTGTTTTGACCCCTGTGATCCATTGAATGGAAAATTCACACTAAAATTCATTTTAGGTCAACAGATGAAAAATAAGACACTGATTCAGGTCTGAATATTCTTTGATATTCTTTACATAGCATGCATCAGGGCCATCGACAAAACAATTAAACATTTGTAAGAAATCAAGAATTCTACATGATTCCAAGATTCATTCAAATGTCTCATTTAGATGTCGATCGATATATTTCAGCTCCCTGACAGTGAAAAGAAATTGGTACTATCTTTGCGAATGAATAGAAATGTTATGTGTGTTACACATTCGTTTTTTCTCTCTGTTTTTTTTTTTTTTTTTTTTTAATCCTTTGTACAATCAAATATTGTTTTTCCTACAAAATATCCAGTTTCAACATTTAGGTAAGTTGCTTCCAGCCGGGCATTATTTTGAAATCTGGTGATGAAATGGAGAGTACAAAAGAAGGAGAGACAAGAAGAAAGAAATACTTCATTATGCAGTTTTTCAGTAAACAAGATTTGGTGTTTCAAGGAGATATCTCTAGAAGACGACAACTTTGCCCAGTTAATGAACTTACGTGTGAAGTATGATATAAATACGAATCCGGATTATCAACGATGGCAAAACAAGTTTTAAAAAACAACAGTCGAAAATTTCTTTTTACCTACGTATGATGACATCGGAAACTTTCCTTATAATGATTTAATAAACTCAGTTACCCGTCCCATTATACCCACGAAGAGTTTCTATAGTGAAAGATTTGCAATTCGAATCCAGTTATCTTTTTCCAAGTGCAGGGGGCAAATGTATGATGGTTTTAGGGACATGCAGGGTAAAATCAGGTGTTACTTCCCAAATTTCGATTATTCAGTCAAGAGCCTTAGTCAATTATTGCCATGGATATCCCATTAGTTTATCACCTCTACCAATTGTCGATACAAAATGATACAAAGGGAACTGTCAGTGGAATATGCATTCACATGTTCTCTCTAAAACGAGAAACAAATGCTTAGTTCCACCCGAGAAAACAATGTAGGAGTTGTTAATGCTGAAGAATATGCATACAACGAGGCATGGTCGCTTGACAAGCTTTGTGCAACACGGTGTATTCGTGCTTTGTGTTTCCAGAAAATACAGTTGGATTTGTTGAAGATGTGTCCGTGAGACGTTGTCACTGGATATTAGAGCGAGAAGCTTTCATTTTATTTTGGTATTTCACTTGGATAGAGTTTATATCCATCAACAGACAGCTTATCCAAAAGCAGAGTGAGAAGACTGCATCTATCAATGGATAGCTAACTGAACTGTTCGGGCATTTGAATGGATGCAGAGTGATGCTACCTTCAAATTAAAACTATGCTGATACTCTGTCCAGAAAATGGAACATTATTCGACGATTTGACACGTTGATGACTATGAAGGTGTTTCTGCTTGCCAGTGTTGATCACTAAACTAGAAAATGGTTGGTTCAATTAAGGTAAGATTTCACCAACCAATTTTCAAAACCTTTGCAATGTTGGAAAATCTCAATGCTATTACAGTGATGAGACTTCAAGTTCCATACAAGAAATATCAATATTAATATCTTGGAAACAGAATTAAAAATCTTGAAACAATATTTCGAGGTATCAAGGCAGTTTGTTTCAATGACACCTATGAATGGTTGAAAGAGTAACAAAGAGAAGAAAACATATTTACTCCAACACCATTTTGATATATAAACTGCTATTCGTCAATTCTGCTACGACTTACGATCGAGTATGTCACAGAACCGGTTCAGAATTTCTATATATATTGAGCTGCTACATATTGAATGACGGTCTAAATCTTCTAAGAGTTGGAAACGATTTCGTTGCATTTTTATGGGGACTGGTTCTCCATTTGATTTGTTAAGGAGCCATTCAAGTTGAAAATTATTATTTTCGGGTATTTCGGAAAAACCTCCGATTTCTTATAATAACGAATGTCAAAATATAACTGAATGATATTCCTCAAATACATTTTCCGGCAAACTAGAAGTGTCAATTTTTGAAATTTTCACTGCAATACCGACCAAGGAGGCGTTTCCAGTAAACACTAACTTTAGGCCCCTTCACTTTCAAAACCTGGCACTCTGGTATTTGTCGACACCATGGAGTTCGACACTCTTCAAAGTAGTACAAATGTACTGCCGGTCATTTCACCATAGCTACTTGTTGATTGAAGTACCAGAAGGATTTTACATGATCTCGATTCTCTTTATTGTCTTGTTCCATAAAAAAAATCAAAATTACCCTACGGAGTATGCCTGCAGTTCCCTCTCTAAGCTGGGTGCTTGATTATCTAGCCCATCACCATGTTTTGGAACCTAGCCTCCCCGTCGGGCGAACCCTAGTGACATCCCTAATTAATGGATGTCATTCAGAAAAGGAAACGAATACGAGCGTAATAAATCATCCCACTAAACATGTTAAGAATCAGTCTGAACACAAATACGCTGAAATTTATCTATGCTTCGGATTCGGGATTCGAAAATGAAGATCAACCATTACAGTTGGGTAAAGTATCCATAAAATGTCAAATGGATCAATGTTTCCAAGAAATTTAAGCAAATATTTCAAAACTAAAAATTCCAATCTTCAATCTATTTAAAACGACTTTGGCAACATCATTTTTCAAATGTGCGTGAACAATTTTTGAAAATTATGCCAATGAAATATCAAAAATAAGAATGAAGTCTCATATTTATTTATTTTTACTGTGCACCGAAACATACTTAAGGCATACAGAAAAAGAAATGATCAGAACCCAACCGTCAAATGATACGATTCTCAGGTGTATTTTGGAAATGTCTTCTGATATAGAGGAAATGTAAGCTCCAATAAATAAACAGATATTACACACTAAGTGCATCTATTGGCATTCATTCGTTATCGATGGATATTGAAAAGTAAAAGAAGTCTTTGCCTCCAGAAACGAAAAAGTATTTTTCATATTTCAAGCAACTGTAAAATGAAACATCATGGGAGTGTGTGTTGGGATTTTTACCGTTGGAGTTCCTTCAAATGGGAAGTATGTGGGAAAAGGAATGTCACTTATAGAATGTAAGATCTAGTCTCGGAATGTCCGTCAGTTTTTGATCACTTGCACTCCTAAAATGTTTTTTCTGGAAGTCTGTCCTAACTACATAGTGCTTAGCTTTGTGCCAATTTGTCTTGGGATAAAAAAGAGGATTGTACTTTAGAGAAATGAAGGATTATTTGTATTTGAAAGATTTGTAAAAAAAACAAAAAAACTTTAATAAATCGTGTACGTAAAAACTAACCTTATCCCTGACTAAGAGGAAGAGCAAAAATGTGAGCGAGCTTTGAAGCCTTCAGAACAGAGAGAGAAGGATTAAGTTTACTCAAAAAAAGCTCAAATACAATAAAGATGACTTAGTATGACGTCTAGGAGGGAGAGACAAAGAATTTGTAAGAAGCAAAACATGGATATAATTGAAACACGCTACTTTGTACGGGCCTTAATGGTAAAAACTCTCGGAAATAAATTGAGGGATGTTTTAGATCAAGTTATCGAAAACTATTAATATTGATATGAATTCACAACTCTACCGCATGTGATATGTGTCAGCATGTATATGCATATGCATAAATGTGTGTTGTGACACGTGATCGTCATTTTATGTGTGTAAAAAAGTGACATACGAGTATTAGTTGTGTGTTTGCACGTGGCATGTGAACTAAAGTGTATATATATGCATATGTGACGTGTTTGGATGTAGTATGCAGGCAGTATGTTTGTATTTTCATGTGCATTTCTGTAAGTTTGAGGCCTTTGTAATTCGCAATCATTTTCGATGTTTGACCCATAAGATTTATTGAGTGCTTCCTGCTCACTTTGGTGTCTCTCTAAGAGCCCATTGTGTATTTTGCAAATGCAACTCTTTTCAGAATTAATTAGATATTACTGCCATTTAATTTATCAAAATTTAGCCATTATTGTTATTATTATACCCTACCATGACGCCCATCCACGGCATTTATCGAAATCATTATTCTCTTCAGCCACCCCAAAAAAAGACGTCAGTCGAAATCGGTGTTTTCTACATCAACTCCCTGCTAGGAACTATCAAGGTTGTTTTATCTTAAGTCAACCTCCCGATGGCACTTACAAAAGGGTTGTAAGAAAATCTTAATTGTGCTGTATTGTTGTACATAATGTATTGGTGTACATAATCAATTTATAAGCTGAAAATAGCATTAAATTATTATAAGACCTCGACCAGTGATGTTTTAAACAGTAGAGAAAATCTTGGAACGCATCAACTGCGCCTTACTTGTATCAATGTGTTTTTTCTTTCACTCTATACAAAAAATATAATCCTTCTGGTGCTATTTTTTTTTTGTTTTAATAAATTTAGTCTTTACATTTTCGTAATTCATTCGAAAAAGTATTTCTTTTTTTCTCGTAATAAACTTTAAAACCCAATATAGATTATAAGAACGTTGAAATTAAAATGTAATCTTACTATTTGAAGCGTAAAATCAGTAGAAGTATTTATCAGGGAAAAGTAAGTTATTTATGGTGGTAGTCAGTTCGGGAAAATGAACAAAGGGTCAAGTTAATAGGTGACTGAGAAAAGAGCTCTAGGCACGAAAAAGAAAAGCATTAGTAAATGCTAGCTGTAGTGCATTTGAAAAGATATACATATGTGCGTGCCATGAAATGACAAAGAACATGATTTTAAGATAAAGAATGTATGATTGAAATATAATGACTCGGTTGTAATTTTCTTCAGGATAAGTATGAAGAAAGTGTGCTTTTAAAAGTATTCCTCTACTTGTTGGGATAATATTAATAAATGGTCATATGCGTATGCAGAAAATGAGAAACTAAAGTGTTTGTTTGTATTTAAGTATCTGTATGAATGCGTGGTATATTTATGCGTGTTTTGATGAGGAAGAAAATTCTTTGAAAAGACCTGGGATATAAATCCCTTACAAAGTTTTGTGGTGACTCTTATGGTTGAGAAATGAATAGTGCGATGGATGTTGGTGGAGACGAGGATTTGGGATCCTCGCGGTTTATTGTGTAGCGCTCGTGCTGCCCTGTAGATGTATGTTCGGAGAAAGGATGATGTACGAGGAGAATGTGCCCAAATTATGAACTTGAACGCGGGGATGAAACAAAATTAAAAGAACAAATACAAATATATTAGACAAAAGACGTGCGTTTAATACTAGGGTACAATTGACAAATGAAAATGAAATACATATAAGGATGACATCAATCTGATTGATCGTGTGAAGAGATGAAAAGAAAAAAAAATTGCGAAAGGTGGGAGCTTTCTTGCCGTTTATAGCACTTGCGTCGAAGTTGAAGCGGAGTTGTCTGAAAAGCTTGGATTTTCAAATGGCTTAGATCGCGCCACAGTAATACGTGGAATCCGGGTTCAGTGTGCGAGCCCTACTGCCAAGTTGTGTGCGTTAACATGGGGGCTATTCTCTGACGCTGATAGACTTTCGACAGACAGACCACGAAAAACAGAAAACATGGAGTTTTATCCATGCGTGTTTCCCGAATTAAAGAAATTATCGTGAATATCGGATAGTAAAAGAGCTTTGCCATTTCATTCACGAGAATGAGAGGTGTATACACGTTTGGGGCACCTGGTAAAGACACGGTGGCGCAGATGCATAGCTGTGCGTGTGTGTGTGGCCTCGACATGGAAGTGAAATAGGCAAAGTTAGTATAGAGATAGGTTACGGGGGAAAAATAGTTAAGATCGGATCGGGAGTCGGCGAAATGATAACAATCTGAGGGAGAAGGAAAGGGAGGAGAAAGAGTAGCCAGTAGCAAGTGCCAGGGCCAAGGCATGACCAACAAGGGGGCCCTGGTACCAATGAGCATTGGACCATGTGCGTCCAGGGGTTTTGCAGGGATAGTCAGAGGAAGTGACGTTTTCGATTTCTAGCTGAAAGTAGCGTTTCATATTCAATTCCTAATTAAAAGAATAGTTGTGCTTTCAAGGAAGTTTTCAAGGAACGGTGGGAGCGTTCGACCAAACTGTTTTCTTCTGGATGATATGCAGTTGTGTGGATTCTCTAGCAATCAAGGAGATTTGTAAGTTGTTGGAATCGGCTCGACTCGAATTGCCGTCCCCGTCGGTTGTAATTACCGATGGGACACCGAATCGAGCTATCCATTCTGAAAAGAGAGCAACTGTCTCTGCCATGATGTCTGTGATGGGGAAAGTCTCAGGCCAACGTGTAAATCAGTCGACACAAGTCAACAAGTACGTGTACCCGTTGAATGGCGGTAGGGGTCCTGTGATGTCTACTAATGAAAACGTTCATTAAGACTTGGAAATTTGCCAACCGGTGCATGCGTGTGCCTGTTGATTTGAGCTTTCTGACATGCCATGCAGGCTTGTGCCTACCGGCAGACATCAGTTTTCATTTTGGGCCACACATACCTTTCTGCGACCAGCTTGATCGAAGCTTTCACTCCTGAGTGAGATGTGTTGCGCAACGAATCGAAAATTTGTCTCCGCAGTTTTTTCTGGGACGAATGGACGTTGTTGATTCGTTGAAGTGTCGCATGTGATGTGAAGGTCTGAATGTGGGACTGGTAAGTTGTGTTATTGGAGTGCTGTGTCCATAGATTGAAGACAGTGTTGTAGCTGTGTGTCGTTGAGTTGCTCTTCGGCTATGGCTTGTACATCAATTGCAGGATCCAACACAAAGGCGTTAATGTAACAGGAGAGAGTGTCAGCAGTGATGTTGTCTTTGCTTTTGGTATGGTGAATGTTGGCAGTATATTGGAGGAGGAAATCAAAATGCTGTATTTTTCGAGTTTCTATCTGTTTTAGCCTGGAAAGCACTGAAGAATGGTTTGTGGTCGGTTAGAATATAGAATTCTCGACCTTCCAGCAGATGGCGAAAGTGACGTACAGCGGAATATGCAGCATACTGCTCTTTTCCGAAAGTACTGTCGCACGATTTCGTGGCAGTCAACTTTTTAAAGAAAAAAGGATATAGGTTGCCATGAACCTGAAACCTTCTGCTATAGCACACCACCTACGGCACGATCTGTGGCGTCGCAAGCTAGGTGTTAGGTACGACAAAAGATAAATTAGTGGCATTTATTTTGTCAAAGGCTTTTAATGCCTCGTCAGGCAGTGTAATGTCGTAGTTCTCAATGTTAGTCTGAGTGTTGGTCAATGGTCGTAGAATGTTTGTGTAATTTGGGATGAATCTCCTATAGAAGTTGACCATTCCCCAAAATTGGTGTAATTTCTTCATTGTGTCAGGGGCAGGGAATTTTCGTATAGCTTCTGTCTTTTCAGGTAGGGAAGAAACACTAGTAGCACTAACCCTGTGTCCTAAGAAATCTATTTCAGATTTTCCGAACCGACACTTGATCGGATTAATAATAACTCCATATTCCTTGAAACGTTCAAAAACTTGTTGTAAACATGAAACGTTGGAAAGTCCAAAAGGAACTCGTAGAAACTCGAATAGACCAACATGTGTTGTTATTGCTGTTTTTGGTATGTCAGTGGGTTCTACTGGAATTTGATGATATGCTCAAATTAGATCTATCTTAGAGAAAAGTGTCTTTCCTTGAATTTGTGATGTGATGTCATGTATATATGATATCTTTTTTCGGGACCATGTGGAGTGGGGAAGCCCAGCTACTTTGAGATGGCCAAGCTCAAGCATTTGATCGAATTCCATCCTTGCAGCTTTTAACTTTTCTGGGGATAAGCGTCGTGGACGCGCATGGACAGGAGGACCTATCGTTACAATGTGGTGACTTATTTTGTGAGACAATTCAAGGGCATTGAACGAGGGCTTGCTAATTTCGGGGTATTTCCTAAATAGTTCTAGATATTTATGGTTGATGCTAGAGCTAGCTATTGAGGGACTTAATTTTTCTGTGGCCTGGAGGAAACTTTTTGTCTTGAGACTTGGTGCAGAGTCTACGAGCCGTAGGTTTGTCAAATTTTTCAGTAGCCCAAAGTGCTGTAAGAAATCTGCCCCTAGTATAGGTGAAAACCCATTTAAAATTTCTACGAAGACCGATAGTGACGTTCATACATCTCTGACTGAATGTACGAATCAGAGTGCTATTGACGTTTTGTAGTGTCAATTTCTTCTGGCCCCTGTTTATATCTTCTAGGATGGCAAGTACCAACGAAATTTGTATGTCGCTATCAATTAAGAAATTGAGTCCCGTTTCCATGTCGTAAATGTATAACAGACAACCTCCCTTTCTAGTAGGAGGATTGTGGCCAACAGAATCAGTCGTCGAATTCTGCCGGCATGTTAGTTTCTCTGAACAGGACGAAAGGTACAGGGAGGTATACACTTTTTCGCCAGCTTCCCAAACGAACTGTGATACCAACAGACAGGGTGTCTGCGTCTCGACCCTGACCTTAACTTTGACCTCGATTTCGGCCTGGATCGATCTTTCCTGCCGCTGCAGGCTGGTCGAGTAGAAAGTTCGTCAACCATGTTTTCTAGTGAATCTAGTTGCTTAGCTAAGCTATCAACAAGGTTTATGATTCTGCTGCTATCGGGCGCGTTGAGTAGCGACGGAAGAGAACACCGAGTTAGTTTTGTCCATAATTCGGTCGACCATCTTGGCCACTTCAGTGGTAAATTAGGATCCATAGAAGCTAAAAATCAGCTGGATTTCTGTGAACATTCTCTCTAAAAAGATGTGTTGTAGGATGTTGTCGTTTTATTCACCTCCCGCTAATAATCACATGTGACGAAAGTACTGCAATGGTATTCTATTGCCTAACGTCTCTGCCATCAGAAGTTGTTTCAACTTCTTTCGCTCTGACATAGAAGTTCTCTCTACTACGACTTCTTTCAGCATTACATAAGCGTTTGAAGCTGGGGCGTTGTTGATGAAATCTTTGATTTCCGGAATCAGTATTCCGGGTAAAGCAATCACAGTGAAGTGAAATTTCTGTTCCTAATCGGTGATTCCTCTCATTGCCATGTGTGATTCGTTTTGAAGGAAATACGACTGGGGTTCGCTGCTAATAAAAGGTATCTTGGTATTATACATCGCATCCATGTCGTGATGGTCTTGAGAACTCATGGTTGTTATTGAAAATAGAGTGCACTGGATGAACTGAACTGTGTAAAGAGAAAAAACTAACCTCTCGTATTTTTCGTCACGAAAAGAAATACGAATTTGTGCTTAATTCACTTGAGGGTCACCAGTTTTAGGTGTGCTGATATATTAGCCCCTTAAAATACAAATTACCAGAATTGATCTTAGGAGATAAATCCTGGTGAGTAACGTGTTCACTGCTTAAGCACAAAACAAGATTAGTACACAGTTAGTTAAGAAAACGTGGAAATAAGAGCAAACGAATAAGTTAACAATAGTGATGAGTTTTAATTCAGGAGTGAATTAAAGTAAATGAGAACTGGAGTATCTGCCGACACGGTTATGTGGAGGGTCCACCCGGATAAGGACGGAGAGATAGGAAGAATGAAGGGAAAGGAATGTCACTAAGTAAAGGCAAGATAGAGTCTAAAGAATGTCCGTCAGTTTGGTGATCCTAGTTGTAGCCACTATGAAGTTATTTTTATAAGTCCGACTTAGATGTGTTCTTAAGATGAATATGTGATGATGCATGTGTAAAAAGAAGGTGTGTATAAGAAAAACTATATTAACTATCCTAACTAAAGAAAGAGAGAAAAGACGAGCTTACCTCGAGGCCGTCGGAACAGAGAGAGAGAGAGAGAGAAAGTTTTACCGCCAGAGTTTGAATACCGTAAAGATAACGATCACTTATCTTATTGGTAGTTCTGTGCGACGTCAAAGAGGAAGCGACAAGGAATTTACTATTTCTACAGAGATTTAGGGGTTAGCAAGTAAATCCCTGCCAAGGGCAGATAACTCCGTATATGTATGATTTTCTTTTGCTGGAAAGACTTTTCAGAACATATTGCACAACAACGCCTTATCGAATACCGTTTCCAATACTTCCAGGGGTAAAGAAATAACAACAGCGGAGAAGTAATAATACGGAAGGTAACCAATGATTGGTGTGCTCCAATAGGAACAGTAGTAAAACAGAATATTAGGCTCTGAACCGATCCAAATGAAGTTGAATATTGTGTTTGAAAGAGGGCACTTTATGTCACCAACGTTGGAAGATATATCACCATGATTGGCGGGATAACCGTCTTTACAAACTTAGATACGGACAACTTCTATTACACCGAGGCAGTAACAATGTTTATATCTGTTGTTGGGAGGATCTGTTTCCGAAGATTGCATTTTGGAATTTCATCTGCTCCAGAGATATTCCAATGTAGAATGACCGATGATGTAGGATGAAAAAATAGACGATATTTTGGTCCATAGGAAGAATTACGCAAGGCAGTAAAAAGAACAAATTAAAGCTGGAGAAATTCAACAGAATTGAAAACGTGTATCTCATGAAGTAATATGTTCATTTTCTCCATATTGATAAAATCTTTTTTGGTAAAATAAAGGTAACTTTTGATTTGAAAGTAGAGATGGTTCATAAAGATTATATATATTGTTGTTTTTGGCGTTAGCGTTTATACATATTGGATTTGAATGTATATAATGAGTTGAATGGATGTGTTTCAGGCTACTACAACCCTGAAGTGATTGATGCTTGAGGAGCAAACATGAGCAACATTGTCAGATATGATAGATATGATCGATATAACCAGAGTTGTGAACATAGATATATGATCAGACAAATTAACAAATTGAGATTTAGATTTAAAACGAAATAGATAGACATGAACAAAATAAATTAATAAATATGATCGCATAGATAGATACACTCAGGACGACAATTGCTAGACAACCTATTGTAAATTCATTCATCCTTTACTTTTTTGGCGAAATGTGAGATTGTGGGGGAGACGTGTGTGTGACTCTGTGTGTGTGTGTGTGTGTGTGTGTGCTATGGTCCGTGTTTATATCTATGATATTTGTACATAAGCGTGATTGTGTACATGCTCGTAGATGAGTATATCCAGAATAATTTAATCACTATAACACGGAACAAAAACAATAATTTATTTCAATATAAAATTTAATAATAAATAATATGATAAAATGATTAAAAAAGTAGTAAAGAGTAGAAGGGATTCAGTAAACTATGAAACAATCATTTTGTTGTTTTTTGTTGTTTTTTGATAAACCATTTTATCGTTAAGACAGCTTTCCTTTGATTCTGATTTATTACTAATTGGTGCCCAATAATTAACATGGTGTCGGCATGGGATACTTAAAACAAGGTATAAGAATCTAAAACAATCTCTAACAAACGTAAAACACCATTTTTTTTCTCAGAGAAGAAAGAATTTACATTTTTACACGTAAAAAATTCGACTCCACGAAAACAGAAAGCTAGCAAAGATAGTTACACTCGAGTCTAAAAATGTTTTTTTTTTACTTAATAGAAATTTAATGCATACTGACCCCCCCCCCCGTCTAAAAAAATGCAAAAAAAAAACCCACCATAATACACGTAAGGGAGAAGTTTTACATGAGAATTCAACTCTCAGGTGAGTCGATTAAAACAATTACACTTCCACCACATGATCCGGCAGAAGAAAAAAAAATTTTTTTTAAATCACCAAATCAGGAATAATTTGATTATCAGTCACCAGAAGGAGTTATCTGAAATATTCATTTGCAACTAATTCTTGACCTAAAGTTAAAAAAGGCGATAAAGATGACGAGAAGTAGCGAGCAGGTCAAATCCAGGACAACAAATCTTCAAATGTTGTCATTTCTCAGGAACACACAAACTGCAGATATGGTAGATGTAACAGACAGTATGAACTTCACAACTCTCCGGTGATCAGAAAAACTTACAAAAATGTGTGGCGCCCCCTATACTTTTAGTCAATAATTCAATACAGAATCATTCTTCATTCATCCAAAACGTCACTTCCGACGTCGACTTTCTATAAAAGCCCTGACCACACATGTTCAATTGCTTTTTTGTCCCAGCGCTTATAGCCGGTTAGTATCTCTCTTTCGGTATCATTTTGTCAACCTACCAGCTGATCTGAACTTCACAGTTTTTTTCTTATCTTCTGATTCTCCTCACATCGGTGAGTACACGTGTTTTCTCGGTCTTGAATAGTTTGTTCATAAGAAAATGGCCACCAAGTTGCTCAGACGTGATCCCGAATACACTGCACTCAACTTCATAGTTTTCATAACCATTCCTTGGTACACTCCAAGCCTTATGGATTCACAGCAGTTCAGACACCTCTGCTCTGACACACGACAATAACCATTGCCTTGCATCTTCTCTCCACTCATGTCTTCCTCATAATTATTTCCATTTCAATACCGTGTCGTCATAGATATTTCTGTGATAATAGTACGTTTTATTTGTAAATATATTTCCTACTCTGTTTAATCTTCGTGTCTACAATCAAACTTGGTGCGCATTTTCCCCCTGCTGTCAGGCTGACAATATATCTCCTTAACTTCCCCCAACATCTCCAGTAACGTCGGCATGTGGAACTAAAACACGTAGAGGCAAAACCCTTGTCTTTACAAACATCTTTTCGCCACACTCAACCAACACCTATTACAACTCTGACCCACACAATACCCAAATACCGAACAATCATCCATCAAATGTAACAAACCAATCAATATGCTGTAGAGGGAAAGTCAAGAATTATTAAAATACAGTCAGTGAGAATAGCGGCACTGAGTTGCAAAGGAAAATTCACCAACACATCTCGAAGAGAAGGAACATTTTTCACCTTAGACATTCACTTAATAGTCAGCATGAATAAAGAAGTTCAGTTACGCGTCGGAAACAGTGTATTCGATTCTGGCAGTTATATGAGTGACGTGATTACTGATAGGTCACTGAACCGTGCAATCCATTCTGATAAAAGATCACGCACAACTGTCTTTGCAGTGATGTTGATGATGAATGAAATGACAATGGACAGCACAGGTACAAGTCAACACAGGTTAATAGGTATGTGTTGATGGCGGTGAGGCCGATGTGGTACAGGTTGATTTGCGATTTCTGACATGCCACGCAGGCTTGTGTCCACTGGCAGATGTTAATCTTGGCCAATACATATCTTTTGTCTGTTCGAAGCTTTCAGTCTCAAATGTGAGGTTTTTTATTTAGAATCATATATGTTTTCTTAGCTTATCCGGGACAATAGGACGCAGTTTACTGGTTATTATATCGTATGTAATTTGAAGGTCTGGGGAGTTGTTTCTGCAATTTTAGTGCTGTGTTGTTCGATTCCAGATAGTGCAGTATGTTCTTTTGTCGTTCTGCAGCGTCAGTTGGAGAGCGTTGATGCGACAAGGTCGAGTAATAATGTTAGATTCGTTTTTTTATGATTTCTTGCATTACCATGTTCACTTCGTTCTAATAAAACCAGGTCTGTACATCGTTTGAAAAGAAAAATACACTGAAATCAAACATAATTCCGTTGCCCCAGTAAACTCAGTTTTTAATCAGAAGAAAAACAAAGGTACGTTCAACAAATTTTCGAAGGCAAACACAGAAATTAATCTCGTATTTTTCGTTGGGAAAAAAAACGAAAGTGGCGCTTATTTCACGCGAAGGTTATTAATAGCTCCAGATAAATTACTGGATTGGACGAAAATGAATTGCAAAAATGATAGGTGTTCGCATTACAAACGCAAAACAAGATTAATGTACAGTTTATCTGGTCTCAAACAAAGAGAAAGGACAAAAAAAATCAAAAGAATATAAAAATTGTCAATGACAAATGACTGTGTCTATAAAAATGTGTGATGTAAAAACTACGTGTGAAAATTACCCCAATTAAAAGATAAAGTCAAAATGTAAGTTTACCTCGACGCCGTTGAAAAAAAGAGAGCGAGAGAGTAAGAATTACCGATCTGTTATTTCCATGTGACGTCAAACAGCAAGAAAAAATGGAACAATCTGTTTAGACACCTCCACAACGTGAGTGGAATTGTATCTGGTGTAGCACCCCAAGTACCATTACTTAGGAATTAAATACGAAACACCTCTTTTACCAAGATACCAAGTCACTTCCTACGACAACCCCTATAAAGAAAACCCTGAGCGCACATGGTTCAATGCTCATTGGCGCCTGCACTACTAGCCGGTTACAATTTTTGCCCCGGCACCTGTTGCTAGTTACTCTTTCTCTCTCTTTCCTCTTCTCTAAGATCGGTATCATTTCGCCGACCGATCCTAACTATTCATCCACTGTGACTTATCTCTGTACTTTGCCAGTTGCACTTCACCGATGCCGGGGCATACGCACAGCTATGCAGCTACGCAACTGTGTCATCAGCACGTGCTCCAAATGCGTATACAGCTCATGAATGAAATGGCAATGGTTTTTACTATCTAATAGTCACGATAATCTCTCTTAATACTCTTTACTTCGGGAAACATGCATAGATAAAACTCTGTGTTCTCTGTCATGGTCTATCAGTCAGAGAATAGCCCCAAATTCACACACACACACACACACTTCTTTTTTCGGTACGATTCATGTCGTATGGATTCACAAGCGGTTCAGACGGCTCCACTCCGACTCTGATGCTAGTACTATCAATGACGACGGGGTTGCCACCTTTCGCTATCTTCGCTATCTCTTTGCACGATCGATCAGATTCGTGTTATCATTATATGTACTTCATTTTCATTCGTCGTTTGTCAATGATGTCCATGTATCGGATGCACATCTTTTTTGTTCGTAGGTGTACTCTTTACCTAGTTCCGTCTCCGAGTCCAAGTTCATACTTGGCGTGCATTCTCTTCGTACATCTCCTTTCCTCCTTCCACATCTTCAGTGACTTCGCAGCTAACCCTAAACCATGAAAAGTTAAAACCTTCTGTCTCCAACATTCTTTGCACCAACATTCCACAATAAGAATACGTACTACACTAATAAAATATAACAAAAATAGATCTTGCCAAGGATAGACAACCCCCCAAATCTTTTTTTTTTTCTAATTCATAATTTTTCCTAAAAAGAATGTCTGCTTTTATACCGCGTAACAAATGCAAAAGAAAAGTTGAAACTGACACCTCTGCCACAGATACCATGGTAGAGAATCGTGGTGATTAAAAATATTTTATTGGGTTCCCTCGGCTAAGATCATAGTAAGACGTTAATTCCCCCAAAATCCCAGCCTAGCACCTGGGAAGTGCCATGACGTAAATTTCTCGGAGCAAGTGTCTATATACGGTTCAGATTTTTATAGGATCGACACTTTTTTTAAAAAGCCATGAATTTTGAACATACCTTTAGGAAATCAGTTGTGTTTTCGCCTCAATAGTTATAAAACGACAGCCTGCAGCCTCCTGGGTTTTAAGACCGGGATGGTTCGAGTTAGATTTTTGCCTCTCTTTCCCCATCTGTCTGCAGAGAGGTGGCCATGATTGATGGAAATAACTTTTAGTCCATTCTCTCTCTACATTTTTCTGATTCGCAGAAATGTCGTCGCAGCTATGTTTTGATCTTTCTCGCGCTGTTTGCATCCCCAGGAATTCACATCTTGAAACTAAAATGAACTGGTGATGGTTGAGACATCATTTCACCCGCACTTTTTTTAGGGTAAACAAAAAGATCATGTTTGAATTCCAGGATTTTGCAAGGTTACTGAAATCCGAAAACGGGCTGAATTGCCCTTGCCAAAAATGTCGAAGTTCAGCAGTACCTTGAATTTAGAATAATCTAAAAAGAGCTGAAAAGCCCTAGTCAATCGTTTTCACATAGAAAATCAACATTATCGAGATGTATCATCAGAAGTTTTCAGTATCTGTAAATTATGTCTAAAAGGGATGATAATCAAACATTTTTATATCAAAGAATCTGGAAGTTTTCAAAATCAATTCGTCCGAGAGGAGCCATAAATAGTCATTTTGGGGTTTAATTCAATTTTTTTTCAACATCAGTGTTAGATCTATAACCAAGCATTTCCAAGCATTTGCAATATTCCAACATGTAGTTTAAAAATGCCTTAACGCGGCATTCTTTTTTAGAAATGTGCTGTTTCAGGCGGTACAAGTCAGAATTGATTCAAGGAATTTAAGTTATAAAAACAAGCAGGAACAGGTGTTAATACACACTTTCGGTTTATCGAGTGGTGTCAAATGTTTGGGCAGTTGCAGTTTGGTTTATAGCTTTTTGCAGCTGTCAGGGAGAAGCTGAAAATGTCCTAAGTTATTCATTTGTAATTTTGGAAAAAGATTTTCATAGTGGGTGTCAGTGGATTTTTATTTCCTCCAGTGGTAGTTTTCATTCGCTAATTTGGCCAAGTGTAACAGCTCTCTATCTTTCATTCGATCAAGCCCTCTTCTAGTCTCATTCCTTGGTCATCTCCAAGTCTTGGAGTTAGCTCTGTAGCACTAATTGAGGTTTTGAAATCAAGCCAAATCATCAAGCAATCTCACATTCAAAATAGCAGTTTTTCGAGGTTTCTAAAATATCTCAAAGAGAAGTAAAAAAGAAAAAAAAAACGAACCCTAATGAATAATTTAGGTCGAAAATCAAGCTTTCTGGAGGTTTGTTTCCATGCACTTTTCCGTTGCAATGTTTACTCAAAGATTTTGTAAGTCTCTAAGATAATTATTATTTCTGGGTTAATCAATCACACATGAAAAATATTTAAAACAAGAGGTTTTGCAAGCAAAGATGTCGGAATTAATAGAATTATACTCTTTAGGAAAAGGATTACTAGAGGTTTTCAGTAAATGTCGTCCGTGTGAAAAAGACAAAAAAAAAAACAGCAAATATGATTTTTAAAAAGTTTTCAGAGAATTTTAACTCTGTAGTATTAATATTGTTGATTGTCTTTCTTGGATCAGCACGATCCAAGAAAGACAATCAACAATATCAATACATCAATACATTTCCCCATGTCGACAAAACTTTGTCGATTATTCTTCAGTCATTTGAGTCTATCTAATTTTATGATATACCCACGTTCCCTCCTTCGAGACCTTCAGATACGAATAATCCATATAAATCTTTAAAATTACCGACAAAAAATATAGTATCATCTTCTGAGGCTTTTGCAAGGCATTGGAAACAAGCCTGAAAGGTTTAACTTTGAAATTTTTCACAAGAATCATTTTGTCGAGAGAGTGACATTAAAGGTTTCAATATAGCCCCGATTCCGAATCATGATATCTAAAAAAACAAAAGAGGCCTAACTCATTCGCTTGGTGATAATTAACATTATCAAGTGTTTTCGCAAGGATTTTCCAAAGCAAAATTGCAAGTTATCAAAAAAATAGCCACACGATTTATAAATCAAGTATTTTCAACTAGCAGTGTTGAATGGTTTGAAGAACGTCAAAGCATTATTGCATGGGAAATATATACATATATATCAAGGTGTAAAAATGAAGTACAAAATGTCAGTAGTAAATTGACAAAAAAAAAAAGCCAAAAAGGATATATAATGGAGTGTTATTTTTTAAGTTTTCACTGAGTGTAGCAATGTTGTTTCGAACATCAGAAACGACTTCCTATAACATCCCTTAACACAATCGGTTAAACAATTACAACCAGTTACACCCTCTCTTTCATCTCCTCCATTCAAGATCAGTATATCGTCGACCATTTTTCCTCAGGGAAGAAAACTCTGAAATAACTGTACTGCCCATTTCACTTCACTGATGCATAACTACACGTGCTCGATGAAACAGGCTACATCAATCGTTTCCACCTTGAGAATACATTTTTAAAAAGTATAATGATCTGTTATTGCCGAAGGATAGGCAATGTTTTATTTACAACAATGACCTAATTTTCCTCACTTCTTAGGGCGCATATGGAGTATGTGTTCTCTCTCTGTCTGCTGTGTGTTCTTTGGCGTCAGAGAATAGCAATTCGGCAATTTGGCATACATACTGCACCTGGACTCTATAACTATTTCCTGGTACGCATTAAGTCTTAACCATTCAAAAACAAGTTAAACACCATCGCTCCGACACTGACGACTTCCGCTTATCTCTTTCTTTTTACATTCATCCTTCGACCAAAACTATATTTATAAACTTCGACCGATAATTACTTGGGAACAATATGTTTTTCATGGAGTTTTCAATGCATAGTTGCTCAAATCAATCTTTTTCACTTTGACAATCAACATCAACAAGACGTAAATAGTCTTAATCAAGCAATTATTTGGAGAGGTTTCATCCTATATTGGTGTAATAGCAACTTTTCATCCACGTTGGTCAAAAAAAGCATTTATAGATTGAGCTTATTTAGTGGATGTTAGTGCTATATCAGTGTTTTTCCTCGGAATTTAGCGAAACAAGATAAACCATTTTTTACTATAAAATATTTGCAAAAGTATTCCCGTTTACCATCTGTAATGGATAGAAAAAAAGAAAAAAAAATTGCATAATTGAGAACTTCTAAGATTTTTTATCAATGTTGGCAGTCAAGCATATATACTGACATGTCTTCATAACCAAGTCTCATCGATTTCGGATACATAACTACAACTATTGCCATTGTATTGGATGTGCGTTTTATTTGTATACGTCGTTTAATTTCAACATTCACATCGTACTTATTGTGCATACTGTCCCTTCTGTCAGTAAGACCATACATATTCCTTGTGTAGCGCCCCCTATACTTTTAGTTAAGAATTAAATACGAAACTCTTCTTTTAGCTATTCAAAAACGTCACTTCCTCCCCCGACCCCTATGAAACCCCCGGATGCATATGGTCCAATGCTCATTGACGCCAGCGCCCCAAGCTGGTCTTGCCACTTGCCTCTGGTCTCAGCGCTTGTCTCTCAGATCGTTATCATTTTCACTGACCTCCCGATCTTGACAATTTTTTCCACCGTGACCTAA
Organism: Thysanoteuthis rhombus; assembly: GCA_963457665.1. NCBI lineage: Eukaryota > Metazoa > Mollusca > Cephalopoda > Oegopsida > Thysanoteuthidae > Thysanoteuthis > Thysanoteuthis major. Next base: position 19,856,503 of record OY735239.1, on the reverse strand, counting down.
CTAACTTTACCCATTTCACTTCACCGACATCGAGGCCTCACTCATACGCACTGCTATGCAGCTACGCAACTATGCTACCGTGTCTTCACCATGTGCTCCAAACGCGTATACACCTCTCACTCTCGTGAATGAAATGGCAAAGCTCTTTTACTATCCGATAGTCATGATAATCTTTCCTAAAATTTCTTTAATTCAGGAAACACGAACTCCATGTTCTCTGTCTTTCATGGTCTGTCTGTCGAGTCTATCGGCGTCAGAGAATAGCCCCGAAGTTAACGCACACAACTTGGCAGCCTGGCTCGCACACCGAACCTGGATTCCACGTATTACCTTGGAGTAATCCAAGCCATATGGAAATCCAAGCTTTTCAAACAACTCCGCTCCAACTCCGACGCCAGTGCTATCAACGGCAAGAAAGCTCCCACCTTTCAGTATCTCTTCTCTTTTCATCTCTTCGCACGATCAATCAGATTTATGTTATCCTTATAGGTACTTTATCTTCATTCTTCATTCGTCATTTATGTCCTTGTATCAAACTTACGTATTTTGTCTAACCAAAATACTTGTATGTGGTCTTTTCACTTTGTTTTATCCCCGCGGCAAGTTCATACTTTGGGTGCATTCTCTTCGTATATCACCCTTTCTCTGAACACACCTCTACAGGGTAGCATGCGTACTACACACCAAACTACTAAGAGACCAAATTTCTCATCTCTCAATCATCCATCATACTATTCATTTCTCAACTAGATATCACCACAAGGCTTGCTTTCTTAAGCGTGTGGCACTGACACATGCGTGCAAAATCCTTTGTCTCCAGCCTACAGCCGACTCCCCCAAAACAATATAGGAATCATTATTCTTACACAAACATTTTCACATGGAAAATTATTAGTCATCAGCTTCTTGATGTATTCCAATGTATTGAATAATGAATTTCGAAATGCCATAACTAAACTCAATCAAGCGTTTTCACTAGAAAAGTATATCAAACAAGGGCTAGATAGAAGAATCTCATGCTTGAGAATGTAAATTTGGTAGAGAATTCCCTCGTTTTGATTTGTGAGGTTTAAAAAAGATGCAATTTCATTCCAGGCCACAGAAAAATTAAGTCCCTCTATAGCTAGCTCTACAGTCAATTTAAGTATTTAGAACTTAATAGAAGATACACCTAAATTAGCATCCCTCTTTCAATGCCCCTCAATTGTCTCACGGTCCTCCTGTCCATGCGCGCCCACGACACTTATCACCTGAAAAGCTAAAAGCCGTGAAGATGAAATTTGACCAAATGCTTGAGCTTGGCATCATATGGCCATCTCAAAGTAGCTGGGTTTTCCCACTCAACATGGTCCCGAAAAAGTGCAGCTCTTGGCGTGCATACGGTCATCATCGTGCTTTGAATTTTGTTACTCAACCAGATAAGTACCCACTATATACATGACATCACATCACAAATTCAAGGAAAGACACTTTTCTCTAAGATAGATCTAATTTGAGCATATCATCAAATTCCAGTAGGACCCACTGACATACCAAAAACAGCAATAACAACACATTTTGGTCTATTCGAGTTTCTACGAGTTCCTTTTGGACTTTCCAATGTTTCATGAACCATGACAACAGTTTCTCATATATCGACGATGTTATGATAGCTAGTTCATCACAAGAAGAACACTTGGTACATTTACAACAAGTTTTTGAACGTTTCAAGGAATATGGAGTTATTATTAATCCGATCAAGTGTCTGTTCGGAAAATCTGAAATAGATTTCTTAGGACACAGGGTTAGTGCTGCTAGTGTTTCTTCCCTACCTGAAAAGACAGAAGCTATACGAAAATTCCCTGCCCCTGACACAATGAAGAAATTACACCAATTTTGGGGAATGGTCAACTTCTATAGGAGATTCATCCCAAATTACACAAACATTCTACGACCATTGACCAACACTCAGACTAACATTGAGAACTGCGACATTACACTGTCTGACGAGGCATCAAGTGCTTTTGACGAGATAAAGAACAAATTAGCCAATGCCTCTAATTTATCTTTTGTCCTACCTAGCTTGCGACACCTCAGATCGTGCCGTAGGTGGTGTGCTACAGCAGAAGGTTTCAGGTTCATGGCAACCTATATCCTTTTTTTCTCCAAAAAGTTAACAGCCACAGAATCGCACTACAGTACTTTTGGAAAAGAGCTGTATACCGCATATTTCACTGTATGTAACTTTCACCATCTGCTGGAAGGTCGAGAATTTTATATTCTAACCAACCACAAACCACTCTTCAGACAGACACTCACCTCGAAAAATACAGCATTTTGATTTCCTCCTCCAATATACTGCCGACATTCACCATATTAAAAGCAAAGACAACATCACTGCTGACGCTCTCTCGAGGCATTAACGCCTTTGTATTGGATCCTGCAATTGATGTACAAGCAATAGCCGAATGACACACAGCTACAACACTGTCTTCAGTCTATGAACACAGCACTCCAATAACACAACTTCTCAATCCCACTTCATTATGTTTATTTCAGTAGGTTTTCACTACCTATTCATATTATGTAGTAATACAATAGCACTTCAAATTTAAAACAACTATTAAAACATTCATTTCAGTGCTCAAAATCTACTGTCTTCAGCTATTTAGGCTTGCTTTTGACACTTCCAATAATCAAATATCTATTATTGATGCACATCAAAAACTTGTTAACTCGTTAGAAACCTGTGAAACATTATTTTCAGTGCTGAAAATGTCTTTCAGTAAGTTTTAACTATTTGGGCTTGTTTTGGACGATTTCAATTATCAAATTATTGATGCATATCAAAAGCTTGTTGAATTAAACATTACTTTCACTACAAAAGCATTCATTTCTAAACTCAAAATCAACTGTCTATAACCTTTTAGGATTGCTTTTGACACTTTCAATAATCAAATATCTATTATTGATGCATATGAAAAACTTGTTAAAAACCTATGAAATATTACTTTCAATGCTGAAAATGTGTTCATTATGCTTATTTCAGTGAGTTTCCACGACGTATTCACTTATATTATGTAGTAATACTAAAAATATATTACTTTCAATGAGTTCATTATGTTTATTTAAGTTGGTTTTCACTACCTATTCAGTTATGATCTATAATAATAAATTGGCACAAAAATTTTTTTAAGCCCCACGAAAAGAATCATTCCAGCCCTTTAGACTTAATTTTGACACTATCAGTAATCGAATATCTATTATGAATGCATATCAAAAGCTTCTTAAAAACCTATGAAACATTACTTTCACTGCTGAAATTATCTCCATTATGCTTATTCCAGTAGGTTTTCACTACCTATTCACTTATATTATGTGATACAATAGCACTAAAAATTTGAAACACCTACTAGGACATTCATTTGAGTGCTCAAAATGCACTGTCTGAAGACTTTTAGACTTGATTTTGACACTTTCAATATTCAAATATCTATTGTTAAAGCGTGTCAAAACCTATGAAAATTTATTTTCAATGCTGAAAATGTCTCCATTATGCTAATTTCAATATGTTTTCACTACCTATTCACTTATATCATGTAGTAATAGTGTAACAGTAAAATATAAACACCTACTAAATTTTTAAGGTATAATAAAAATTTAAACACCTACTTCATTTCTAAGTTATAAATCAACTGTCTATAGCCTTAAAGGCTTACTTTTGACACCCAAAATTCAAAACACCATTGCAAATATATTGATGCGTATAAAAAACCTGTTAAAACCTTATGAAACATTACTTTCAGTGCTGAAAATATTTTAATCATGCTTATTTCAGTAAGTTTTAACTACTTATGGTAATGAACACATTTAGTAATACAATAGAATTAAAAATTCTAAACACCCTTCTGAACATTGATTTCAATGCATTAAATGTACATATTGATATAGGTTTTAATACTCGGAGTTATCAAAAATATATATATAATATATTTATATATATTATCGAAGCCTTTGAAAAAAACTTGTTAAAAAGTTATAAAACATTATTTTCAATACTGAAAACGTGTTCATTATGCATATTTCACTAACTAATAATATGTAGTAATAAAAATTCAAAACAGACTATCAAACATTGATTTCAAAGCTCAAAATGCACTGTTCATAGTCTTTCAAGTTTAGTTTTTTGACTTAGAATTATCATATATACATTAATGGAGCAATTAAAAAATTACTAAGACTTTAAAAACCATTATTTTCAATGCTGAAAATGTTTTAATTAAGCTTAGTTAGTTTTCACTAACTATTTACTTATATTATATAGTAATAGTATAACATTATAAATTCAAAAATTTGTGTTCATTAGGCTAATTTATGTTGGTTTTCACTTATATCATGTAGTAATAGTATTAGTATAGCATTAAAATTCAAAACACCCTTGCAAACATTGATTTCGAAATATAACTTCTAAGTTCGGTGATTAACCAAGGGGAAATAAAAAAAAGTGCAAGGGAGACAACTTGTCAAAACCTTATAAAACATTACTTTCAATGCAGGGAATGTGTTCATTATGCTTATTTAAGTTGGTTTTCATTTATTCTTCGCTTACATAATGTTATTATCAATTCAAAATACCCTTGCAAACATTGATTTGAAAATAAAAAATGCACTCATTAAAATCAGAGTTCAGTTATCAGACTTGGGATTATCAAATATATGTTATTAAGGCTAATCAAAAAAACTTGTTGAAACTTTATGAAACATTACTTTCAGTGCTTAAATAAGCATAATGAACACATGTTCATTATGCTTATTTAAGTAGGTTTTCACTAACTATTCATTATATTATGTAGTAATGGTATAGCATTAAAAATTGAAACACCATTGCTAACATTGATTTCAAAGGATAATCAAAAAACTTGTTAAAATCTTTCAAAACCTTAATTTCAATGCTAAAAATGTGTTCATTATGCTTTTTATGTTGCTTTAAAACTAAATATTTACTTATATTATGTAGTAATACTATAGCACTAAAACTTCAAAACAGCCTTGCAAATTGTGATTTCAAAATTGAAAACACACTATCCAAGGTCTTTCAAGTTTGGTGATCAACCTTGGAGGAATCAAATATATATGAGCAGTACAAGTGAAAAACTTATTAAAAGCATATAAACATCACTTTCAATGCTGAAAATGTGTTCATTATGCTTTTTATTTTGGTTTACTTACTTGAATTATCAAGCAATAGTGTAGCACTAAAAATTTAAACACTCTTGCAAACGTTGATTTCAAAACTAAAAACGCACTATTCAGAGTCTTTCAAGTTTGGTGATTAACCTGGGAGGAATCAATATATCAATCAATGCTAAAAATGTGTTCAATAAGCTTATTCAAGTTGGTTATCACTAACTATTTACTTATAATATGTAATAATACAAGAGCATTAAAACTAAAACACACTTGCAAACATTGATTTCAAAGATTAAATGCACTATCTATAGTCTTTAGAGTTGGGTTTTATATATATCATTATTCAAATATATATTAATGATGCAATCGTAAAAACTTTTTAAAACCTTTAATACATTACTTTGAATGCTAGAAATATGTCCAATAAGCTTATTTGAGTTGGTTTTCACTAACTATTCACTATTTATGTAGTAATAATATACCATCAAAACTTCAAAAGACCCTTGAAAACATTGATTTCAGAGCTCAAAATGCACTGTCTATGGTTTCTAGCATTGGGTTTTATAACTATCAATATATATATATATTTATAAGGCAATTGGAAAAAACTTGTTAAAACCTCTTAAAACATTACTTCAAATACTAAAAATATGTCCAATAAGCTTATTTAAGTTGGTTTCAACTAACTATTCACTTATATTATGTAGTATTAGTATAGCATTAAAACTTTAAAACACCCTCGAAAACATTGATTCTAAAGATTAAATGCATTTATAGTCTTTAAAATTGAGTTTTATATATATCATTATTAAATATATAAAAATTATGCAATTGAAAAAACTTGTTAAAATCTTGTAAAACATCACTTTCAATGCTGAAAATGTGTTTATTATGCTTATATAAATTGGTTTTCACTAACTATTCACTTATATTATGTAGTAATAATATAGCATTAAAACTTCAAAACACACCTGCAAACATTGATTTCAATGATTAAAATGCACTCTCTATGGTATTTAGTGTTGGGTTTTATAACTATCAGTGTTCAAATATATATTAATAAGGCAATAGAAAAAACTTGTTAAAACCTTGTAAAACATCACTTTCAATGCTTTTATGCTTATTTTAATTGGTTATTTACACAAATTATGTAGTAATATATTAGCATTGAAACTTTAAAACACCATTGCAAACATTTATTTCAAAGATTGAAATGCACTATCTATGGTCTTGAGGGTTGGATTTTATATATATCATTATTCAAATACATATTAATGATGCAATCGAAAAAAACTTTTTAAAACCATTAATACTTTTCTTTAAATGCTGGAATAAGTTTTTTTGAGGTGGTTTTCACTAATATTATGTAGTAATAATATAGCATTAAAACTTCAAAACACCCTTGAAAACATTGATTTCAAAGCTCATAATGCACTGTTTATAGTCTTTAGAGTTGGGTTTTATAACTATCAATATATATATATATATATATATACATATATATATATATATATATATACATTCATAAGGATATATATGTATGACCAATAAGCTTATTTAAGTTGGTTTTCACTTATATTATGTAGTAATAGTATAGCATTGAAACTTTAAAACACACCCGCAAACATTAATTACAAAGATTAAATGCACAGTCTATAGTCTTTAGTATTTGGTTTTCTAACTATCAATATATATTTATATACCTATAATGTAATTGAAAAAAGTTGTTAAAACTTCTCAAAACATTACTTCACATACTAAAAATATGTCCAATAAGCTTATTAAGGTTGATTTCCACGAACTATTCACTTATATTATGTGGTAATAATAAAGCATTAAAACTACAAAACACCCTTTAAAACACTGATTTCAATGCTCAATATTCACTGTCTATAGTCTTCAGTGTTTGGTTTTATAACTATCGATATATATTTATATATCTATGATGCAATTGAAAAAACTTGTTAAAACCTCTTAAAAAATTACTTCAAATACTAAAAATATATCTAATAAGCTTATTTAAGTAGGTTTTCACTAACTATTCAATAACATCATGTGGTAATAATATAGCATTAAATCATTAAATCATTACTTCCAAAACTAAAAATATGTTTAATAAGCCTATTTAAGTTAGTTTTCACTAACTATTCACTTATATTATATAGTAATAATATAGTATTGGAACTTCAAAACACCGTTGAAAACATTGATTTCATAGCTTAAAATGCATTGCCAATAGTCTGTAGTGCTGGGTTTTATAACTATCAATATACATTTATATATTTATGATGTTAAAACAACTTGAGACATTACTTCAAAGACTAAAAATATGTCCAATGAGCTTATTTAAGTTGGTTTTCACTTACTATTTACTTATATTATATGGTAATGATATAGCATCAAAACTTGGAAATACCCTTGGAAACAGTGATTCCAATGTTCAATATGCATAGTCTCTAGTCTCTAGTTTTGGATTCGAAAACTATCAATATATATTCATATATTTCTAATTAAAGGAGGTTTTCACTTACTTTTCAGTTATATTATGTAGTAATAAAATAGCATTGAAACTTCAAAACACCCTTGAAAACATAGCTTAAAATGCACTGTTTATAGTCTCTGGTGTTGGGTTTTATAACTATCAATATATATCTATATATTTGGAATGAAATTGAAAAAAACTTTTTAAAACCTCTTTAAACATTACTCTCAAGACCAAAAATATGTCCAATAAGTTTATTTAAGTTGGTTTTCACTAACTATTCACTCATATTATGTAATAATAATACAGTATTGAAACTTCAAAACACCCTTGAAAACATCAATTTTATAGCTCAAAATGCACTGTCTATAATCTTTAGTGTTTGGTTTCAAAACTATCAATATATATTAATATATATATGATGCAATTGACAAAACTTGCTAAAACCTCTTGAAACATTCCTTCCAATACTAAAAATATATCCAATAAGCTCATTTAAGTTAGTTTTTCACTCACTATTCAGTCATATCAAGTAGTAATAATATAGCATTGAAACTTCAGAAGACCCTTGAGAACATTGATTTTATAGCTTAAAATGCACTGATTTTTATAACTATCAATATATATTCATATAGCCATAATGCCATTGTGAAAACGTGTTAAAACCTCTTGAAGCATTACTTCCAATACTAAAAATATAGCCAATGAGCTTATTCTATTTAATTTCCACTAACTATTTCACTAATATTATGTAGTAAAAATATAGCATTGAAACTTCAAACACCATTATAAACATTGATTATAATGCTCAGAATGCACAATCTATAGTTTTAATGTTTGGTTTTATAACTATCAATATATATTCATCTATTTATAATGCAATTGAAAAACCATGTTAAAACCTCTTGAGACATTACTTCCAATACTAAAAAATATGTCCAAAAAGCTTATTTAAGTTGGTTTCCACTAACTAATCACTTATATCATGTAGTGATATTATAGCATTGAAACTTCAAAACACCCTTGAAAACATTGATTTCAATGCTCAAAATGCACAGTCTATGGTCTTTAGTGTTTGGTTTATGACTATCAATATCTATTTATATATCTATGATGCATTTGGAAAAACTTGTTAGAACCTTTTCAAACATTAATTCCAAGACTGAAAATGTGTCCAATAAGCTGATTTAAGTTGGTTTTCACCAACTATTCAATTATATCATGTAGTAACTACAAAACAACCTTGAAAACATTGATTACAATGCTCAAAATGCACAGTCTACAGTCTCTAGTGTTTGGTTTCATAACTATCTATATCTATTTATATATCTATGATGAAATTGGATAAACTTGTTGAAACCTTTCGAAACATTACTTCCAAGACTAGAACTATATCCACTAGGCTTGTTGAAGTTGATTTCCAAAAACTATTCTCTTCTACCATGTAGTAAAAATATAGCATTGAAACTTCAAAAAACCCTTGAAAACATTGATTTCATAGCTCAAAATGCACAGTCTATAGTCTTCAGTGTTTGGTTTTATAAGTATAAATGTCTGTTTATATATCTATAATGCAATTAGAAAAACTTGTTAAAACCTCTTGAAACATTACTTCCAAGACAAAAAATATGTCCAATAAGCTCATTTAAGTTGGTTTTCACTAATTATTCACTCATATAATGTAGTAATAATATAGACTTGAAACTTCAAAACACCCTTGAAAACATTGATTTCAATGCTCAAAATGCACAGTCTATAAATTTTAGTTTGATTTTATAACTATCAATATCTATTTATATATCTATAATGCAATTGGATAAACGTTAATACCTCTCAAAACATCATTTCCAAGACTGAAAATATTCCAAAAAACTCATTTAAGTTGGTTTTCACTAACTATTCAATTATATCATATAGTAATGTTATAGCATTGAAACTTCAAAACAACTTTGAGAACATTGATTTCACTGCTCAAAATGCACAGTTTATAGTTTTTAGTGTTTGGTTTTATAACAATCAATATCAATTCATATATGTATGATGCAATTGGAAAAACTTGTTGAAACCTCTTGAAACATTATTTCCAAGACTAAAAATAAGTCCAATAAACTCAGTTAAGTTGGTTTTCACTAACTATTCACTTATATCATGTAGTATAATATAGACTTGAAACTTGGAAACACCCTTGAAAACATTGATTTCAATGCTCAAAATAAACAGTCTATAGTCTCAAGTGTTTGGTTTTATAACTATCAATATCTATTTTATATATCTATGATGCGATTGGAAAACCTTGTTAAAACCCCTTAAGACATTACTTCCAAGACGAATAATATGTCCAATAAGCTAATTTAAGTTGGGTTTCACAAACTATTCACTTGTATCATGTATTAAAAAAAATGCATTGAAACTTCAAAAAACCCTTGAAAACATTGATTTCAATGCTCAAAATGCACAGTCTACAGTCTCTAGTGTTTGGTTTCATAACTATCAATATCTATTCTTATATTTATAATGCAATTGGAAAAACTTAAGTGGATTTTCACTGACTATTCACTCATATAATGTAGTAATAATATAGCATTGAAACTTTGAAACACCTTTGAAAACATGGTTTAGTTGTATCATTATCTATGATACAATTATATAAACTCGTTATAACCACTTAAAACATTACTTCCAAGACTGAAAATATGTCTAGAAGCTTATATGAATAGGTTTAAACCATCTATTCTATTATATCATGTAGTAAGAATATAGCATTGAAACTTCAGAAAACTCTTGGAAACATTGATTACAATACTGAAAATGCACAGTCTACCCACCAATGTTAGGTTTTATAACTATCAATATCTATTTATATATCTATAACGCAATTTCAAAAACTTGTTAAAACCTTTTGAAACATTACTTCAAAGACTAAAAACATGTCCGATGAGCTTATTTAAGTTAGTTTTAACTACCTATTCACATATCATGTAGTAATAATATAGCATTGAAACTTCAAAACACCCTTGAAAACATCAATTTCAATGCTCACATACACAGTCTATAGTCTATAGTTTGGTTTTATAACTATCAATATCTATAATGCAATTGGAAAAAATTGTTAGAACCTTTTCAAACATTAATTCCAAGACTGAAAATGTGTCCAATAAGCTGATTTAAGTTGGTTTTCACCAACTATTCAATAATATCATGTAGTAACTTCAAAACAACCTTGAAAACATTGATTACAAAGCTCAAAATACACAGTTTACAGTCTCTAGTGTTTGGTTTTATAACTATCTATATTTATATATCTATGATGAAATTGGATAAACTTGTTGAAACCATTCAAAACATTACTTCCAAGACTAAAACTATATCCACTACGCTTGTTGAAGTTGATTTCCACAAACTATTCAAGACTGAAAATATGTCCAGAAAATCATTTAAGTTGGATTTCACAAACTATTCAATTATATCATATAGTGATATGAGAGCATTGAAACTTTAAAACAACTTTGAGAACATTGATTTCAATGCTCAAAATAAAGAGTGTATACTCTCTAGTGTTTGGTTTTATAACTATCAATATCTATTTATATATCTATAATGCAATTGGAAAAACTTGTTAAAACCTCTTGAAACATTACTTCCAATACTAAAAATATGTCCAGAAACTCATTTAAGTTAGTTTTCACTAACTATTCAATTATATCATGTAGTGATATTATAGCATTGAAACTTCAAAACAACTTTGAGAACATTGATTTCACTGCTCAAAATAAACAGACTATAGTCTTTAGTGTTTGGTTTTATGACTATCAATATCTATTTATATATTTATAATGCAATTGGAAAATCTTGTTAAAACCCCTTAAAACATTACTTCCAAGACAAAAAATATGTCCAATAAACTTATTTAAGTTGGTTTTCACTAACTATTAGATTATATCATGTAGTGATATTGTAGCATTGAAACTTCAAAACAACTTTGAGAACATTGATTTCAATGCTCAAAATTAACATACCATAGTCTTTAGTTTGGTTTTATGACTATCAACATCTATTTATATATCTAGGATGCAATTGGAAAAACTTGTTAAAACCTCTTGAAACATTACTTCAAAGACTGAAAATATGTCCAGAAAATCATTTAAGTTGTTTTTCACTAACTATTCAATTATATCATGGAGTGATATTGTAGCATTGAAACTTCAAAACAACTTTGCTATCATTGATTTCAATCCTCAAAATAACAGACTATAGTCTTTAGTGTTTGGTTTTATGACTATTATTATCTATTTATATATCTATGATGCAATTGGAAAAACTTGTTAAAACCTCTTGAAACATTACTTCAAAGACTGAAAATATGTCCAGAAAATCATTTAAGTTGGGTTCCATAAACTATTCAATTATATCATGTACTGATATTATATTATTGAAACTTCGAAACAACCTTGAAAAAATTGATTTCATTGCTCGAAATAAACAGATTGTAGTCTCAAGTGTTTGGTTTTATAACTATCAATATCTCTTCATATATCTACGATGCAAGTGGAAAACTTGTTGAAACCTCTTGAAACTTTCATTTTCTTAGTAAAAATGAACAGTCTATAGCGTTTTAGGTTTGCAATTGATATTTCCTATAATCTATTATATATAATTGAGGCATATGAAAAACTAGTCAAATAACTATAAAACATTACTTACAGTGCTACTAATGTGTTCATTACACTTATATCAGTTGGTTTTAACATAGTATTCATTTATATTATATAGTAATACTAGAGCAGTAAAATTGAAAAAACCTGGAGGAACTTTGATTTTCTTAGTAAAAATGAACAGTCTATAGCCTTTCAGGTTTAAAATTGATATTTCTTCTAATCTATTATATATAATTGAGGCATGTGAAAAACTAGTCAAATAACTCTAAAACATTACTTCCAGTGCTACTAATGTGTTCATTACACTTATATCAGTTGGTTTTAACATAGTATTCATTTATATTATATAGTAATACTATAGCAGTAAAATTAAAAACAATTGTTGAAACTTTCATTTTCTTACTAAAAATGAACAGTCTATAGCCTTCTAGGTTTACAATTGATATTTCCTATAATCTATCATATATAATTGAGGCATGTGAAAAACTTGTCGAATAACAATAAAACATTACTTCCAGTGCTACTAATGTATTCATTACACTTATATCAGTTGGTTTTAACATAGTATTCATTTATACTATATAGTAATACTATTGCAGTAAAATCAAAAACACCTGTTTAAACTTTCATTTTCTTAGTAAACATGAACAGTCTATAGCCTTTTAGGTTTGCAATTGATATTTCCTATAATCTATTATATATAATTGAGGCATGTGAAAAACTAGTCAAATAACTATAAAACTTCCAGTGCTACTAATGTGTTCATTACACTTATATCAGTTGGTTTTAACATAGTATTCATTCATATTATATAGTAATACAATAGCAGTAAAATCAAAAATCCCTAGAGGAACTTTGATTTCCTTAGTAAAAATGAACAGTCTATAGCCTCTTAGGTTTGCAATTGATATTTCCTATAATCTATTATATATAATTGAGGCATATGAAAAACTAGTCAAATAACTATAAAACATTACTTACAGTGCTACAAATGTGTTCATTACACTTATATCAGTTGGTTTTAACATAGTATTCATATATATTATATAGTAATACTATAGCAGTAAATTTAAAAACACCTGATGAAACTTTGATTTTCTTAGTGAAAATGAACAGTCTATAGCCTTTTAGGTTTTTAATTGATATTTCCTATAATCTATTATATATAATTGAGGCATATGAAAAACTAGTCAAATAACTATAAAACATTACTTACAGTGCTACTAATGTGTTCATTACACTTATATCAGTTGGTTTTAACATAGTATTCATTTATATTATATAGTAATACTAGAGCAGTAAAATTGAAAAAACCTGGAGGAACTTTGATTTTCTTAGTAAAAATGAACAGTCTATAGCCTTTCAGGTTTAAAATTAATATTTCTTCTAATCTATTATATATAATTGAGGCATGTGAAAAACTAGTCAAATAACTATAAAACATTACTTCCAGTGCTACTAATGTGTTCATTACACTTATATCAGTTGGTTTTAACATAGTATTCATTTATATTATATAGTAATACTATAGCAGGAAAATTGAAAACAATTGTTGAAACTTTCATTTTCTTACTAAGAATGAACAGTCTATAGCCTTCTAGGTTTGCAATTGATATTTCCTATAATCTATCATATATAATTGAGGCATGTGAAAAACTTGTCGAATAACAATAAAACATTACTTCCAGTGCTACTAATGTGTTCATTATACTTATATCAGTTGGTTTTAACATAGTATTCATTTATATTATATAGTAATACTATTGCAGTAAAATCAAAAAAACCTGTTTAAACTTTCATTTTCTTAGTAAACATGAACAGTCTATAGCCTTTTAGGTTTGCAATTGATATTTCCTATAATCTATTATATATAATTGAGGCATGTGAAAAACTAGTCAAATAACTATAAAACTTCCAGTGCTACTAATGTGTTCATTACACTTATATCAGTTGGTTTTAACATAGTATTCATTCATATTATATAGTAATACAATAGCAGTAAAATCAAAAATCCCTAGAGGAACTTTGATTTCCTTAGTAAAAATGAACAGTTTATAGCCTTTTAGGTTTGCAATTGATATTTCCTATAATCTATTATATATAATAGAGGCATATGAAAAACTAGTCAAATAACTATAAAACATTACTTACAGTGCTACTAATGTGTTCATTACACTTATATCAGTTGTTTTTAACATAGTATTCATTTATATTATATAGTAATACTATAGCAGTAAAATTAAAAACACCTGTTGAAACTTTCATTTTTTTAGTAAAAATGAACAGTCTATAGCCTTTAAGGTTTACAATTGATATTTCCTATAATCTATCATTTATAATTAAAGCATATGAAAAACTAGTCAAATAACTATCAATCGTTACTTCCAGTGCTACTAATGTGTTCATTACACTTATATAAGTTAGTTTTAACATAGTATTCATTCATATTATGTAGTAATACTATAGCAGTAAAACTCAAAACACCTGTTGAAACTTTCATTTTCTTAGTAAAAATGCACAGTCTATGGCCTTTTAGGTTTGCAATTGATATTTCCTATTATCTATTATATATAATTGAGGCATATGAAAAACTAGTCAAATAACGATAAAACATTACTTCCAGTGCTACTAATGTGTTCATTACACTTATATCAGTTGGTTTTAACATAGTATTCAATTATATTATATAGTAATACTATAGCAGTAAAATTCAAAAACCCTGTTGAAACTTTGATTTTCTTAGTAAAAATGAACAGTCTATAGCCTTTTAGGTGTGCAATTGATATTTCCTATAATCTATTATATATAATTGAGGCATATGAAAAACTAGTCAAATAACTATAAAACATTACTTACAGTACTACTAATGTGTTCATTACACTTATATAAGTTGGTTTTAACATAGTATTCATTTATATTATATAGTAATACTATAGCAGTAAAATTAAAAACACCTTTTGAAACTTCCATTTTCTAAGTAAAAATGAACAGTCTATAGCCTTTTAGGTTTGCAATTGATATTTCCTATAATCTATTATATATAATTGAGGCATGTGAAAAACTAGTCAAATAAATATAAACCATTACTTCCAGTGCTACTAATGTGTTCATTACACTTATATCAGTTTGTTTTAACATAGTATTCATTTATATCATATAGTAATACTATAGCAGTAAAATTAAAAACACCTGTTAAAAATTTCATTTTCTTACTAAAAATGAAGAGTCTATAGCCTTTTAGGTTTGCAATTGATATTTCCTATAATCTATTATATATAATTGAGGCATGTGAAAAACTAGTCAAATAACTATAAAACATTACTTCGAGTGCTACTAATGTGTTCATTACACTTATATCAGTTTGTTTTAACATAGTATTCATTCATATTATATAGTAATACTATCGCAGTAAAATCGAAAACACCCGTTGAAACTTTGATTTTCTTAGTGAAAATGAACAGTTTATAGCCTTTTAGGTTTGCAATTGATATTTCCTATAATCTATTATATATAAATGAGGCATGTGAAAACTAGTCAAATAACTATAAAACATTACTTCCAGTGCTACTAATGTGTTCATTACACTTATATCAGTTGGTTTTAACATAGTATTCATTTATATTATATAGTAATACTAGAGCAGTAAAATTAAAAACACCTGGAGGAACTTTGATTCTCTTAGTAAAAATGCGCAGTCTATAGCCTTTTAGGTTTTCAATTGATATTTCCTATAATCTATTATATATAATTGAGGCATATGAAAAACTAGTCAAATAACTATAAAACATTACTTACAGTGCTACTAATGTGTTCATTACACTTATATCAGTTGGTTTTAACATAGTATTCATTTATATTATATAGTAATACTATAGCAGTAAAATTAAAAACACCTGTTGAAACTTTGATTTTCTCAGTAAAAATGCACAGTCTATAGCCTTTTAGGTTTTCAATTGATATTTCCTATAATCTATTATATATAATTGAAGCATATGAAAAACTAGTCAAATAACTATAAAACATTACTTACAGTGCTACTAATGTGTTCATTACACTTCTATCAATTGGTTATAACATAGTATTCATTTATATTATATAGTAATACTATAGCAGTAAAATTAAAAACACCTGGAGGAACTTTGATTTTCTTAGTAAAAATGAACAGTCTATAGCCTTTTAGGTTTTCAATTGATATTTCCTGTAATCTATCATATATAATTGAAGCATATGAAAAACTAGTCAAATAACGATAAAACATTACTTACAGTGCTACTAATGTGTTCATTACACTTATATCAGTTGTTTTTAACATAGAATTCAATTATATTATATAGTAATACTATAGCAGTAAAATTCAAAAACCCTGTTGAAACTTTGATTTTCTTAGTAAAAATGAACAGTCTATAGCCTTTTAGGTGTGCAATTGATATTTCCTATAATCTATTATATATAATTGAGGCATATGAAAAACTAGTCAAATAACTATAAAACATTACTTACAGTACTACTAATGTGTTCATTACACTTATATAAGTTGGTTTTAACATAGTATTCATTTATATTATATAGTAATACTATAGCAGTAAAATTAAAAACACCTTTTGAAACTTCCATTTTCTAAGTAAAAATGAACAGTCTATAGCTTTTAGGTTTGCAATTGATATTTCCTATAATCTATTATATATAATTGAGGCATGTGAAAAACTAGTCAAATAAATATAAACCATTACTTCCAGTGCTACTAATGTGTTCATTACACTTATATCAGTTTGTTTTAACATAGTATTCATTTATATCATATAGTAATACTATAGCAGTAAAATTAAAAACACCTGTTAAAAATTTCATTTTCTTACTAAAAATGAAGAGTCTATAGCCTTTTAGGTTTGCAATTGATATTTCCTATAATCTATTATATATAATTGAGGCATGTGAAAACTAGTCAAATAACTATAAAACATTACTTCCAGTGCTACTAATGTGTTCATTACACTTATATCAGTTGGTTTTAACATAGTATTCATTTATATTATATAGTAATACTAGAGCAGTAAAATTAAAAACACCTGGAGGAACTTTGATTCTCTTAGTAAAAATGCGCAGTCTATAGCCTTTTAGGTTTTCAATTGATATTTCCTATAATCTATTATATATAATTGAGGCATATGAAAAACTAGTCAAATAACTATAAAACATTACTTACAGTGCTACTAATGTGTTCATTACACTTATATCAGTTGGTTTTAACATAGTATTCATTTATATTATATAGTAATACTATTGCAGTAAAATTGAAAACACCCGTAGAAACTTTGATTTTCTTAGTAAAAATGAACAGTCTATAGCCTTTTAGGTTTTCAATTGATATTTCCTATAATCTATTATATATAATTGAGGCATATGAAAAACTAGTCAAATAACTATAAAACATTACTTACAGTGCTACTAATGTGTTCATTACACTTATATCAATTGGTTTTAACATACTATTCATTTATATTATATAGTAATACTATAGCAGTAAAATTGAAAACACCTGGAGGAACTTTGATTTTCTTAATAAAAATGAACAGTCTATAGCCTTTTAGGTTTTCAATTGATATTTCCTATAATCTATTATATTTAATTGAGACATATGAAAAACTAGTCAAATAACTATAAAACATTACTTCCAGTGCTACTAATGTGTTCATTACACTTATATCAGTTGGTTTTAACATAGTATTCATTTATATTATATAGTAATACTATAGCAGTAAAATTAAAAACACCTGGAGGAACTTTGATTTTCTTAGTAAAAATGCACAGTCTATAGCCTTTTAGGTTTTCAATTGATATTTCCTATAATCTATTATATATAATTGAAGCATATGAAAAACTAGTCAAATAACTATAAAACATTACTTACAGTGCTACTAATGTGTTCATTACACTTCTATCAATTGGTTATAACATAGTATTCATTTATATTATATAGTAATACTATAGCAGTAAAATTAAAAACACCTGGAGGAACTTTGATTTTCTTAGTAAAAATGAACAGTCTATAGCCTTTTAGGTTTTCAATTGATATTTCCTGTAATCTATCATATATAATTGAAGCATATGAAAAACTAGTCAAATAACTATAAAACATTACTTACAGTGCTACTAATGTGTTCATTACACTTATATCAGTTGTTTTTAACATAGAATTCATTTATATTATATAGTAATACTATAGCAGTAAAATTGAAAACACCTGTTGAAACTTTCATTTTCTTAGTAAAAATGAACAGTCTATAGCCTTTATGTTTGCAATTGATATTTCCTATAATCTATTATATATAACTGAGGCATATGAAAAACTAGTCAAATAACTATAAAACATTACTTCCAGTGCTACTAATGTGTTCATTACACTTACATCTTTTGGTTTTAACATAGTATTCATTTATATTATATAGTAATACTATAGCAGTAAAATTGAAAACACCTGAAACTTTGATTTTCTTAGTAAAAATGAACAGTCTATAGCCTTTTAGGTTTTCGATTGATATTTCCTATAATCTATAATATATAATTGAGGCATATGAAAAACTAGTCAAATAACTATAAAACATTACTTCCAGTGCTACCAATGTATTCATTACACTTATATCAGTTGGTTTTAACATAGTATTCATTTATATCATATAGTAATACTATAGCAGTAAAATTGAAAACACCTGTTGAAACTTTCATTTTCTTAGTAAAAATGAACAGTCTATAACCTTTTAGGTTTTCAATTGATATTTCCTATAGTCAAATAACTATAAAACATTACTTCCAGTGCTACTGATGTGTTCATTACACTTACATCTGTTGGTTTTAACATAGTATTCATTTATATTATATAGTAATACTATAGCAGTAAAATTAAAAACACCTGAAACTTTGATTTTCTTAGTAAAAATGAACAGTCTATAGCCTTTTAAGTTTTCAATTGATATTTCCTATAATCTATTATATATAATTGAGGCATATGAAAAACTAGTCAAATAACTATAAAACATTACTTTCAGTGCTACTAATGTATTCATTACACTTATATCAGTTGGTTTCAACATAGTATTCATTTATATCATATAGTAATACTATAGCAGTAAAATTTAAAACACCTAGAGGAACTTTGATTTTCTTAGTAAAAACGAACAGTCTATAGCCTTTTAGGTTTTCAATTGATATTTCCTATGATCTATTACATATAATTGAGGCATATGAAAAACTAGTCAAATAACTATAAAACATTACTTCCAGTGCTACTAATGTGTTCATTACACTTATATCAGTTGGTTTTAACATAGCATTCATTCATATTATATAGTAATACTATAGCAGTACAATTGGAAACACCTAGAGGAACTTTGATTTTCTTAGTGAAAATGCACAGTCTATAGCCTTTTAGGTTTTCAATTGATATTTCCTATAATCTATTATATATAATTGAAGCATATGAAAAACTAGTCAAATAACTATAAAACATTACTTCCAGTGCTACTAATGTGTTCATTACACTTACATCTGTTGGTTTTAACATAGTATTCATTTATATTATATAGTAATACTATAGCAGTAAAATTGAAAACACCTGAAACTTTGATTTTCTTAGTAAAAATGAACAGTCTATAGCCTTTTAGGTTTTCAATTGATATTTCCTATAATCTATAATATATAATTGAGGCATATGAAAAACTAGTCAAATAACTATAAAACATTACTTCCAGTGCTACCAATGTATTCATTACACTTATATCAGTTGGTTTTAACAGAGTATTCATTTATATTATATAGTAATACTATAGCAGTAAAATTGAAAACATATGTTGAAACTTTCATTTTCTTAGTAAAAATGAACAGTCTATAGCCTTTTAGGTTTTTAATTGATATTTCCTATAATCTATTATATATAATTGAGGCATATGAAAAACTAGTCAAATAACTATAAAACATTACTTTCAGTGCTACTAATGTGTTCATTACACTTATATCAGTTGGTTTTAACATAGCATTCATTCATATTATATAGTAATACTATAGCAGTGAAATTGAAAACATGTGTTGAAACTTTCATTTTCTCAGTAAAAATGCACAGTCTATAGCCTTTTAGGTTTTCAATTGATATTTCCTATAATCTATTATATATAATTGAGGCATATGAAAAACTAGTCAAATAACTATAAAACATTACTTCCAGTGCTACTAATGTGTTCATTACACTTATATCAGTTGGTTTTAACATAGTATTCATTTATATTATATAGTAATACTATAGCAGTAAAATTTAAAACACCTAGAGGAACTTTGATTTTCTTAGTAAAAATGCACAGTCTATAGCCTTTTAGGTTTTCAATTGATATTTCCTATAATCTATTATATATAACTGAGGCATATGAAAAACTAGTCAAATAACTATAAAACATTACTTCCAGTGCTACTAATGTGTTCATTACACTTATATCAGTTGGTTTTAACATAGTATTCATTTATATTATATAGTAATACTATAGCAGTAAAATTAAAAACACCTGGAGGAACTTTGATTTTCTTAGTAAAAATGCACAGTCTATAGCCTTTTAGGTTTTCAATTGATATTTCCTATAATCTATTATATATAATTGAGGCATATGAAAAACTAGTCAAATAACTATAAAACATTACTTCCAGTGCTACTAATGTGTTCATTACACTTTTATCAGTTGTTTTTAACATAGAATTCATTTATATTATATAATAATACTATAGCAGTAAAATTGAAAACACCTGTTGAAACTTTGATTTTCTCAGTAAAAATGAACAGTCTATAGCCTTTTCGGTTTTCATTTGATATTTCCTATGATCTATTATATATAATTGAGGCATATGAAAAACTAGTCAAATAACTATAAAACATTACTTTCAGTGCTACTAATGTGTTCATTACACTTATATCAGTTGTTTTTAACATAGTATTCATTTATATCATATAGTAATACTATAGCAGTAAAATTGAAAACACCCGTTGAAACTTTGATTTTCTTAGTAAAAATGAACAGTCTATAGCCTTTATGTTTGCAATTGATATTTCCTATAATCTATTATATATAACTGAGGCATATGAAAAACTAGTCAAAAAACTATAAAACATTACTTCCAGTGCTACTAATGTGTTCATTACACTTACATCTGTTGGTTTTAACATAGTATTCATTTATATTATATAGTAATACTATAGCAGTAAAATTGAAAACACCTGAAACTTTGATTTTCTTAGTAAAAATGAACAGTCTATAGCCTTTTAGGTTTTCAATTGATATTTCCTATAATCTATTATATATAATTGAGGCATATGAAAAACTAGTCAAATAACTATAAAACATTACTTTCAGTGCTACTAATGTGTTCATTACACTTATATCAGTTGGTTTTAACATAGCATTCATTCATATTATATAGTAATACTATAGCAGTGAAATTGAAAACATGTGTTGAAACTTTCATTTTCTCAGTAAAAATGCACAGTCTATAGCCTTTTAGGTTTTCAATTGATATTTCCTATAATCTATTATATATAATTGAGGCATATGAAAAACTAGTCAAATAACTATAAAACATTACTTACAGTGCTACTAATGTGTTCATTACACTTTTATCAGTTGTTTTTAACATAGAATTCATTTATATTATATAGTAATACTATAGCAGTAAAATTGAAAACACCTGTTGAAACTTTGATTTTCTCAGTAAAAATGAACAGTCTATAGCCTTTTCGGTTTTCATTTGATATTTCCTATAATCTATTATATATAATTGAGGCATATGAAAAACTAGTCAAATAACTATAAAACATTACTTCCAGTGCTACTAATGTGTTCATTACACTTATATCAGTTGGTTTTAACATAGTATTCATTTATATTATATAGTAATACTATAGCAGTAAAATTTAAAACACCTAGAGGAACTTTGATTTTCTTAGTAAAAATGAACAGTCTATAGCCTTTTAGGTTTTCAATTGATATTTCCTATGATCTATTACATATAATTGAGGCATATGAAAAACTAGTCAAATAACTATAAAACATTACTTACAGTGCTACTAATGTGTTCATTACACTTATATCAGTTGTTTTTAACATAGAATTCATTTATATTATATAGTAATACTATAGCAGTAAAATTGACAACACCTGTTGAAACTTTGATTTTCTCAGTAAAAATGAACAGTCTATAGCCTTTTTCGGTTTTCAATCGATATTTCCTATAATCTATTATATATAATTGAGGCATATGAAAAACTAGTCAAATAACTCTAAAACATTACTTACAGTGCTACTAATGTGTTCATTACACTTGTATCAGTTGGTTTTAACATAGAATTCATTTATATTATATAGTAATACTATAGCAGTAAAATTGAAAACACCTGTTGAAACTTTGATTTTCTCAGTAAAAATGAACAGTCTATAGCCTTTTTGGTTTTCATTTGAAATTTCCTCTAATCTATTATATATAATTGAGGCATATGAAAAACTAGTCAAATAACTATAAAACATTACTTACAGTGCTACTAATGTGTTCATTACACTTATATCAGTTGTTTTTAACATAGTATTCATTTATATCATATAGTAATACTATAGCAGTAAAATTGAAAACACCCGTTGAAACTTTGATTTTCTTAGTAAAAATGAACAGTCTATAGCCTTTATGTTTGCAATTGATATTTCCTATAATCTATTATATATAACTGAGGCATATGAAAAACTAGTCAAAAAACTATAAAACATTACTTCCAGTGCTACTAATGTGTTCATTACACTTACATCTGTTGGTTTTAACATAGTATTCATTTATATTATATAGTAATACTATAGCAGTAAAATTGAAAACACCTGAAACTTTGATTTTCTTAGTAAAAATGAACAGTTTATAGCCTTTTAGGTTTTCAATTGATATTTCCTATAATCTATTACATATAATTGAGGCATATGAAAAACTAGTCAAATAACTATAAAACATTACTTCCAGTGCTACTAATGTGTTCATTACACTTATATCAGTTGGTTTTAACATAGTATTCATTTATATTATATAGTAATACTATAGCAGTAAAATTTAAAACACCTAGAGGAACTTTGATTTTCTTAGTGAAAATGCACAGTCTATAGCCTTTTAGGTTTTCAATTGATATTTCCTATAATCTATTATATATAACTGAGGCATATGAAAAACTAGTCAAATAACTATAAAACATTACTTCCAGTGCTACTAATGTGTTCATTACACTTATATCAGTTGGTTTTAACATAGTATTCATTTATATTATATAGTAATACTATAGCAGTAAAATTAAAAACACCTGGAGGAACTTTGATTTTCTTAGTAAAAATGAACAGTCTATAGCCTTTTAGGTTTTCAATTGATATTTCCTGTAATCTATCATATATAATTGGAGCATATGAAAAACTAGTCAAATAACTATAAAACATTACTTACAGTGCTACTAATGTGTTCATTACACTTTTATCAGTTGTTTTTAACATAGAATTCATTTATATTATATAGTAATACTATAGCAGTAAAATTGAAAACACCTGTTGAAACTTTCATTTTCTCAGTAAAAATGAACAGTCTATAGCCTTTTCGGTTTTCATTTGATATTTCCTATAATCTATTATATATAATTGAGGCATATGAAAAACTAGTCAAATAACTCTAAAACATTACTTACAGTGCTAGTAATGTGTTCATTACACTTATATCAGTTGTTTTTAACATAGTATTCATTTATATCATATAGTAATACTATAGCAGTAAAATTGAAAACACCCGTTGAAACTTATATTTTCTTAGTAAAAATGAACAGTCTATAGCCTTTATGTTTGCAATTGATATTTCCTATAATCTATTATATATAACAGAGGCATATGAAAAACTAGTCAAAAAACTATAAAACATTACTTCCAGTGCTACTAATGTGTTCATTACACTTACATCTGTTGGTTTTAACATAGTATTCATTTATATTATATAGTAATACTATAGCAGTAAAATTGAAAACACCTGAAACTTTGATTTTCTAAGTAAAAATGAACAGTCTATAGCCTTTTAGGTTTTCAATTGATATTTCCTATAATCTATAATATATAATTGAGGCATATGAAAAACTAGTCAAATAACTATAAAACATTACTTCCAGTGCTACCAATGTATTCATTACACTTATATCAGTTGGTTGTAACATAGTATTCATTTATATTATATAGTAATACTATAGCAGTAAAATTGATAACATGTGTTGAAACTTTCATTTTCTTAGTAAAAATGAACAGTCTATAGCCTTTTTGGTTTTTAATTGATATTTCCTATAATCTATTATATATAATTGAGGCATATGAAAAACTAGTCAAATAACTATAAAACATTACTTACAGTGCTACTAATGTGTTCATTACACTTATATCAGTTGGTTTTAACATAGCAGTCATTCATATTATATAGTAATACTATAGCAGTACAATTGAAAACACCTGGAGGAACTTTGATTTTCTTAGTAAAAATGAACAGTCTATAGCCTTTTAGGTTTTCAATTGATATTTCCTATAGTCAAATAACTATAAAACATTACTTTCAGTGCTACTAATGTGTTCATTACACTTATATCAGTTGGTTTTAACATAGCATTCATTTATATTATATAGTTATACTATAGCAGTGAAATTGAAAACACCTGTTGAAACTTTGATTTTCTTAGTAAAAATGAACAGTCTATAACCTTTTCGGTTTTCATTTGATGTCTCCTATAATCTATTATATATAATTGAGGCATATGAAAAACTAGTCAAATAACTATAAAACATTACTTCCAGTGCTACTAATGTGTTCATTACACTTATATCAGTTGGTTTCAACATAGTATTCATTTATATTATATAGTAATACTATAGCAGTAAAAATGAAAATACCTGGAGGAACTTTCATTTTCTTAGTAAAAATGAACAGTGTATAGCCTTTTAGGTTTTCAATTGATATTTCCTATAGTCAAATAACTATAAAACATTACTTTCAGTGCTACTAATGTGTTCATTACACTTATATCAGTTGGTTTCAACATAGCATTCATTCATATTATATAGTAATACTATAGCAGTAAAATTGAAAACACCTGTTGAAACTTTCATTTTCTCAGTAAAAATGCACAGTCTATAGCCTTTTAGGTTTTCAATTGATATTTCCTATAATCTATTATATATAATTGAGGCATATGAAAAACTAGTCAAATAACTATAAAACATTACTTCCAGTGCTACTAATGTGTTCATTACACTTATATCAGTTGGTTTTAACATAGTATTCATTTATATTATATAGTAATACTATAGCAGTAAAATTAAAAACACCTAGAGGAACTTTGATTTTCTTAGTAAAAATGAACAGTCTATAGCCTTTTAGGTTTTCAATTGATATTTCCTATGATCTATTACATATAATTGAGGCATATGAAAAACTAGTCAAATAACTATAAAACATTACTTACAGTGCTACTAATGTGTTCATTACACTTATATCAGTTGTTTTTAACATAGAATTCATTTATATTATATAGTAATACTATAGCAGTAAAATTGGAAACACCTGTTGAAACTTTGATTTTCTCAGTAAAAATGAACAGTCTATAGCCTTTTCGGTTTTCATTTGATATTTCCTATAATCTATTATATATAATTGAGGCATATGAAAAACTAGTCAAATAACTATAAAACATTACTTCCAGTGCTACTAATGTGTTCATTACACATATATCAGTTGGTTTTAACATAGTATTCATTTATATTATATAGTAATACTATAGCAGTAAAATTTAAAACACCTAGAGGAACTATGATTTTCTTAGTGAAAATGCACAGTCTATAGCCTTTTAGGTTTTCAATTGATATTTCCTATAATCTATTATATATAACTGAGGCATATGAAAAACTAGTCAAATAACTATAAAACATTACTTCCAGTGCTACTAATGTGTTCATTACACTTATATCAGTTGGTTTTAACATAGTATTCATTTATATTATATAGTAATACTATAGCAGTAAAATTAAAAACACCTGGAGGAACTTTGATTTTCTTAGTAAAAATGAACAGTCTATAGCCTTTTAGGTTTTCAATTGATATTTCCTATAATCTATTATATATAATTGAGGCATATGAAAAACTAGTCAAATAACTATAAAACATTACTTTCAGTGCTACTAATGTGTTCATTACACTTATATCAGTTGGTTTTAACATAGCATTCATTCATATTATATAGTAATACTATAGCAGTAAAATTGAAAACACCTGTTGAAACTTTCATTTTCTCAGTAAAAATGAGCAGTCTATAGCCTTTTAGGTTTTCAATTGATATTTCCTATAATCTATTATATATAATTGAGGCATATGAAAAACTAGTCAAATAACTATAAAACATTACTTTCAGTGCTACTAATGTGTTCATTACACTTATATCAGTTGGTTTTAACATAGCATTCATTCATATTATATAGTAATACTATAGCAGTAAAATTGAAAACACCTGTTGAAACTTCCATTTTCTCAGTAAAAATGAACAGTCTATAGCCTTTTCGGTTTTCATTTGATATTTCCTATAATCTATTATATATAATTGAGGCATATGAAAAACTAGTCAAATAACTCTAAAAACATTACTTACAGTGCTACTAATGTGTACATTACAATTATATCAGTTGTTTTTAACATAGAATTCATTTATATTATATAGTAATACTATAGCAGTAAAATTTAAAACACCTAGAGGAACTTTGATTTTCTTAGTAAAAATGAACAGTCTATAGCCTTTTAGGTTTTCAATTGATATTTCCTATGATCTATTACATATAATTGAGGCATATGAAAAACTAGTCAAATAACTATAAAACATTACTTACAGTGCTACTAATGTGTTCATTACACTTATATCAGTTGTTTTTAACATAGAATTCATTTATATTATATAGTAATACTATAGCAGTAAAATTGAAAACACCTGTTGAAACTTTGATTTTCTCAGTAAAAATGAACAGTCTATAGCCTTTTCGGTTTTCATTTGATATTTCCTATAATCTATTATATATAATTGAGGCATATGAAAAACTAGTCAAATAACTCTAAAACATTACTTACAGTGCTACTAATGTGTTCATTACACTTGTATCAGTTGGTTTTAACATAGTATTCATTTATATCATATAGTATTACTATAGCAGTAAAATTTAAAACACCTAGAGGAACTTTGATTTTTTTAGTAAAAATGAACAGTCTATAGCCTTTTAGGTTTTCAATTGATATTTCCTATAATCTATTACATATAATTGAGGCATATGAAAAACTAGTCAAATAATTATAAAACATTACTTACAGTTCTACTAATGTGTTCATTACACTTATATCAGTTGGTTTTAACATAGTATTCATTTATATTATATAGTAATACTATAGCAGTAAAAATGAAAATACCTGGAGGAATTTTCATTTTCTTAGTAAAAATGAACAGTCTATAGCCTTTTAGGTTTTCAATTGATATTTCCTATGATCTATTACATATAATTGAGGCATATGAAAAACTAGTCAAATAACTATAAAACATTACTTCCAGTGCTACTAATGTGTTCATTACACTTATATCAGTTGGTTTTAACATAATATTCATTCATATTATATAGTAATACTATAGCAGTAAAATTTAAAACACCTAGAGGAACTTTGATTTTCTTAGTGAAAATGCACAGTCTATAGCCTTTTAGGTTTTCAATTGATATTTCCTATAATCTATTATATATAACTGAGGCATATGAAAAACTAGTCAAATAACTATAAAACATTACTTCCAGTGCTACTAATGTGTTCATTACACTTATATCAGTTGGTTTTAACATAGTATTCATTTATATTATATAGTAATACTATAGCAGTAAAATTAAAAACACCTGGAGGAACTTTGATTTTCTTAGTAAAAATGAACAGTCTATAGCCTTTTAGGTTTTCAATTGATATTTCCTGTAATCTATCATATATAATTGGAGCATATGAAAAACTAGTCAAATAACTATAAAACATTACTTACAGTGCTACTAATGTGTTCATTACACTTTTATCAGTTGTTTTTAACATAGAATTCATTTATATTATATAGTAATACTATAGCAGTAAAATTGAAAACACCTGTTGAAACTTTCATTTTCTCAGTAAAAATGAACAGTCTATAGCCTTTTCGGTTTTCATTTGATATTTCCTATAATCTATTATATATAATTGAGGCATATGAAAAACTAGTCAAATAACTCTAAAACATTACTTACAGTGCTAGTAATGTGTTCATTACACTTATATCAGTTGTTTTTAACATAGTATTCATTTATATCATATAGTAATACTATAGCAGTAAAATTGAAAACACCCGTTGAAACTTATATTTTCTTAGTAAAAATGAACAGTCTATAGCCTTTATGTTTGCAATTGATATTTCCTATAATCTATTATATATAACTGAGGCATATGAAAAACTAGTCAAAAAACTATAAAACATTACTTCCAGTGCTACTAATGTGTTCATTACACTTACATCTGTTGGTTTTAACATAGTATTCATTTATATTATATAGTAATACTATAGCAGTAAAATTGAAAACACCTGAAACTTTGATTTTCTTAGTAAAAATGAACAGTCTATAGCCTTTTAGGTTTTCAATTGATATTTCCTATAATCTATAATATATAATTGAGGCATATGAAAAACTAGTCAAATAACTATAAAACATTACTTCCAGTGCTACCAGTGTATTCATTACACTTATATCAGTTGGTTGTAACATAGTATTCATTTATATTATATAGTAATACTATAGCAGTAAAATTGATAACATGTGTTGAAACTTTCATTTTCTTAGTAAAAATGAACAGTCTATAGCCTTTTTGGTTTTTAATTGATATTTCCTATAATCTATTATATATAATTGAGGCATATGAAAAACTAGTCAAATAACTATAAAACATTACTTACAGTGCTACTAATGTGTTCATTACACTTATATCAGTTGGTTTCAACATAGCAGTCATTCATATTATATAGTAATACTATAGCAGTACAATTGAAAACACCTGGAGGAACTTTGATTTTCTTAGTAAAAATGAACAGTCTATAGCCTTTTAGGTTTTCAATTGATATTTCCTATAATCTATTATATATAATTGAAGCATATGAAAAACTAGTCAAATAACTATAAAACATTACTTACAGTGCTACTAATGTGTTCATTACACTTATATCAGTTGTTTTTAACATAGCATTCATTTATATTATATAGTAATACTATAGCAGTGAAATTGAAAACACCTGTTGAAACTTTGATTTTCTTAGTAAAAATGAACAGTCTATAGCCTTTTCGGTTTTCATTTGATATCTCCTATAATCTATTATATATAATTGAGGCATATGAAAAACTAGTCAAATAACTATAAAACATTACTTCCAGTGCTACTAATGTGTTCATTACACTTATATCAGTTGGTTTCAACATAGTATTCATTTATATTATATAGTAATACTATAGCAGTAAAAATGAAAATACCTGGAGGAACTTTCATTTTCTTAGTAAAAATGAACAGTGTATAGCCTTTTAGGTTTTCAATTGATATTTCCTATAGTCAAATAACTATAAAACATTACTTTCAGTGCTACTAATGTGTTCATTACACTTATATCAGTTGGTTTCAACATAGCATTCATTCATATTATATAGTAATACTATAGCAGTAAAATTGAAAACACCTGTTGAAACTTTCATTTTCTCAGTAAAAATGCACAGTCTATAGCCTTTTAGGTTTTCAATTGATATTTCCTATAATCTATTATATATAATTGAGGCATATGAAAAACTAGTCAAATAACTATAAAACATTACTTCCAGTGCTACTAATGTGTTCATTACACTTATATCAGTTGGTTTTAACATAGTATTCATTTATATTATATAGTAATACTATAGCAGTAAAATTTAAAACACCTAGAGGAACTTTGATTTTCTTAGTAAAAATGAACAGTCTATAGCCTTTTAGGTTTTCAATTGATATTTCCTATGATCTATTACATATAATTGAGGCATATGAAAAACTAGTCAAATAACTATAAAACATTACTTACAGTGCTACTAATGTGTTCATTACACTTATATCAGTTGTTTTTAACATAGAATTCATTTATATTATATAGTAATACTATAGCAGTAAAATTGGAAACACCTGTTGAAACTTTGATTTTCTCAGTAAAAATGAACAGTCTATAGCCTTTTCGGTTTTCATTTGATATTTCCTATAATCTATTATATATAATTGAGGCATATGAAAAACTAGTCAAATAACTATAAAACATTACTTCCAGTGCTACTAATGTGTTCATTACACATATATCAGTTGGTTTTAACATAGTATTCATTTATATTATATAGTAATACTATAGCAGTAAAATTTAAAACACCTAGAGGAACTATGATTTTCTTAGTGAAAATGCACAGTCTATAGCCTTTTAGGTTTTCAATTGATATTTCCTATAATCTATTATATATAACTGAGGCATATGAAAAACTAGTCAAATAACTATAAAACATTACTTCCAGTGCTACTAATGTGTCCATTACACTTATATCAGTTGGTTTTAACATAGTATTCATTTATATTATATAGTAATACTATAGCAGTAAAATTAAAAACACCTGGAGGAACTTTGATTTTCTTAGTAAAAATGAACAGTCTATAGCCTTTTAGGTTTTCAATTGATATTTCCTGTAATCTATCATATATAATTGGAGCATATGAAAAACTAGTCAAATAACTATAAAACATTACTTACAGTGCTACTAATGTGTTCATTACACTTTTATCAGTTGTTTTTAACATAGAATTCATTTATATTATATAGTAATACTATAGCAGTAAAATTGAAAACACCAGTTGAAACTTTGATTTTCTCAGTAAAAATGAACAGTCTATAGCCTTTTCGGTTTTCATTTGATATTTCCTATAATCTATTATATATAATTGAGGCATATGAAAAACTAGTCAAATAACTCTAAAACATTACTTACAGTGCTACTAATGTGTTCATTACACTTATATCAGTTGTTTTTAACATAGTATTCATTTATATCATATAGTAATACTATAGCAGTAAAATTGAAAACACCCGTTGAAACTTTGATTTTCTTAGTAAAAATGAACAGTCTATAGCCTTTATGTTTGCAATTGATATTTCCTATAATCTATTATATATAACTGAGGCATATGAAAAACTAGTCAAAAAACTATAAAACATTACTTCCAGTGCTACTAATGTGTTCATTACACTTACATCTGTTGGTTTTAACATAGTATTCATTTATATTATATAGTAATACTATAGCAGTAAAATTGAAAACACCTGAAACTTTGATTTTCTTAGTAAAAATGAACAGTCTATAGCCTTTTAGGTGTGCAATTGATATTTCCTATAATCTATAATATATAATTGAGGCATATGAAAAACTAGTCAAATAACTATAAAACATTACTTCCAGTGCTACCAATGTATTCATTACACTTATATCAGTTGGTTTTAACATAGTATTCATTTATATTATATAGTAATACTATAGCAGTAAAATTGGAAACATGTGTTGAAACTTTCATTTTCTTAGTAAAAATGAACAGTCTATAGCCTTTTTGGTTTTTAATTGATATTTCCTATAATCTATTATATATAATTGAGGCATATGAAAAACTAGTCAAATAACTATAAAACATTACTTACAGTGCTACTAATGTGTTCATTACACTTATATCAGTTGGTTTTAACATAGCATTCATTCATATTATATAGTAATACTATAGCAGTACAATTGAAAACACCTGGAGGAACTTTGATTTTCTTAGTAAAAATGAACAGTCTATAGCCTTTTAGGTTTTCAATTGATATTTCCTATAATCTATTATATATAATTGAAGCATATGAAAAACTAGTCAAATAACTATAAAACATTACTTACAGTGCTACTAATGTGTTCATTACACTTATATCAGTTGTTTTTAACATAGCATTCATTTATATTATATAGTAATACTATAGCAGTGAAATTGAAAACACCTGTTGAAACTTTGATTTTCTTAGTAAAAATGAACAGTCTATAGCCTTTTCGGTTTTCATTTGATATCTCCTATAATCTATTATATATAATTGAGGCATATGAAAAACTAGTCAAATAACTATAAAACATTACTTTCAGTGCTACTAATGTGTTCATTACACTTATATCAGTTGGTTTCAACATAGTATTCATTTATATTATATAGTAATACTATAGCAGTAAAAATGAAAATACCTTGAGGAACTTTCATTTTCTTAGTAAAAATGAACAGTCTATAGCCTTTTAGGTTTTCAATTGATATTTCCTATAGTCAAATAACTATAAAACATTACTTACAGTGCTACTAATGTGTTCATTACACTTATATCAGTTGGTTTTAACATAGTATTCATTTATATTATATAGTAATACTATAGCAGTAAAATTAAAAACACCTGAAACTTTGATTTTCTTAGTAAAAATGAACAGTCTATAGCCTTTCAGGTTTTCAATTGATATTTCCTATAATCTATTATATATAATTGAGGCATATGAAAAACTAGTCAAATAACTATAAAACATTACTTCCAGTGCTACTAATGTGTTCATTACACTTTTATCAGTTGGTTTTAACATTGGCATTCATTCATATTATATAGTAATACTATAGCAGTAAAATTTAAAACACCTAGAGGAACTTTGATTTTCTTAGTAAAAATGAACAGTCTATAGCCTTTTAGGTTTTCAATTGATATTTCCTATGATCTATTACATATAATTGAGGCATATGAAAAACTAGTCAAATAACTATAAAACATTACTTACAGTGCTACTAATGTGTTCATTACACTTATATCAGTTGTTTTTAACATAGAATTAATTTATATTATATAGTAATACTATAGCAGTAAAATTGAAAACACCAGTTGAAACTTTGATTTTCTCAGTAAAAATGAACAGTCTATAGCCTTTTCGGTTTTCATTTGATATTTCCTATAATCTATTATATATAATTGAGGCATATGAAAAACTAGTCAATTAACTCTAAAACATTACTTACAGTGCTACTAATGTGTTCATTACACTTGTATCAGTTGGTTTTAACATAGTATTCATTTATATCATATAGTAATACTATAGCAGTAAAATTGAAAACACCTGTTGAAACTTTGATTTTCTTAGTAAAAATGAACAGTCTATAGCCTTTATGTTTGCAATTGATATTTCCTATAATCTATTATATATAACTGAGGCATATGAAAAACTAGTCAAAAAACTATAAAACATTACTTCCAGTGCTACCAATGTATTCATTACACTTATATCAGTTGGTTTTAACATAGTATTCATTTATATTATATAGTAATACTATAGCAGTAAAATTGAAAACACCTGTTGAAACTTTCATTTTCTCAGTAAAAATGAACAGTCTATAGCCTTTTAGGTTTTTAATTGATATTTCCTATAATCTATTATATATGAATGAGGCATATGAAAAACTAGTCAAATAACTATAAAACATTACTTATAGTGCTACTAATGTGTTCATTACACTTATATCAGTTGGTTTTAACATAGCATTCATTCATATTATATAGTAATACTATAGCAGTACAATTGAAAACACCTAGAGGAACTTTGATTTTCTTAGTAAAAATGAACAGTCTATAGCCTTTTAGGTTTTCAATTGATATTTCCTATAATCTATTATATATAATTGAAGCATATAAAAAACTAGTCAAATAACTATAAAACATTACTTACAGTGCTACTAATGTGTTCATTACACTTATATCAGTTGTTTTTAACATAGAATTCATTTATATTATATAGTAATACTATAGCAGTGAAATTGAAAACACCTGTTGAAACTTTGATTTTCTTAGTAAAAATGAACAGTCTATAGCCTTTTCGGTTTTCATTTGATATCTCCTATAATCTATTATATATAATTGAGGCATATGAAAAACTAGTCAAATAACTATAAAACATTACTTACAGTTCTACTAATGTGTTCATTACACTTATATCAGTTGGTTTTAACATAGTATTCATTTATATTATATAGTAATACTATAGCAGTAAAAATGAAAATACCTGGAGGAATTTTCATTTTCTTAGTAAAAATGAACAGTCTATAGCCTTTTAGGTTTTCAATTGATATTTCCTATGATCTATTACATATAATTGAGGCATATGAAAAACTAGTCAAATAACTATAAAACATTACTTCCAGTGCTACTAATGTGTTCATTACACTTATATCAGTTGGTTTTAACATAGTATTCATTCATATTATATAGTAATACTATAGCAGTAAAAATGAAAATACCTGGAGGAACTTTCATTTTCTTAGTAAAAATGAACAGTCTATAGCCTTTTAGGTTTTCAATTGATATTTCCTATGATCTATTACATATAATTGAGGCATATGAAAAACTAGTCAAATAACTATAAAACATTACTTAGAGTGCTACTAATGTGTTCATTACACTTATATCAGTTGTTTTTAACATAGAATTCATTTATATTATATAGTAATACTATAGCAGTAAAATTGGAAACACCTGTTGAAACTTTGATTTTCTCAGTAAAAATGAACAGTCTATAGCCTTTTCGGTTTTCATTTGATATTTCCTATAATCTATTATATATAATTGAGGCATATGAAAAACTAGTCAAATAACTATAAAACATTACTTCCAGTGCTACTAATGTGTTCATTACACATATATCAGTTGGTTTTAACATAGTATTCATTTATATTATATAGTAATACTATAGCAGTAAAATTTAAAACACCTAGAGGAACTTTGATTTTCTTAGTGAAAATGCACAGTCTATAGCCTTTTAGGTTTTCAATTGATATTTCCTATAATCTATTATATATAACTGAGGCATATGAAAAACTAGTCAAATAACTATAAAACATTACTTCCAGTGCTACTAATGTGTTCATTACACTTACATCTGTTGGTTTTAACATAGTATTCATTTATATTATATAGTAATACTATAGCAGTAAAATTGAAAACACCTGAAACTTTGATTTTCTTAGTAAAAATGAACAGTCTATAGCCTTTTAGGTTTTCAATTGATATTTCCTATAATCTATAATATATAATTGAGGCATATGAAAAACTAGTCAAATAACTATAAAACATTACTTCCAGTGCTACCAATGTATTCATTACACTTATATCAGTTGGTTTTAACATAGTATTCATTTATATTATATAGTAATACTATAGCAGTAAAATTGAAAACACCTGTTGAAACTTTCATTTTCTCAGTAAAAATGAACAGTCTATAGCCTTTTAGGTTTTTAATTGATATTTCCTATAATCTATTATATATAATTGAGGCATATGAAAAACTAGTCAAATAACTATAAAACATTACTTACAGTGCTACTAATGTGTTCATTACACTTATATCAGTTGTTTTTAACATAGAATTCATTTATATTATATAGTAATACTATAGCAGTAAAATTGGAAACACCTGTTGAAACTTTGATTTTCTCAGTAAAAATGAACAGTCTATAGCCTTTTCGGTTTTCATTTGATATTTCCTATAATCTATTATATATAATTGAGGCATATGAAAAACTAGTCAAATAACTATAAAACATTACTTCCAGTGCTACTAATGTGTTCATTACACATATATCAGTTGGTTTTAACATAGTATTCATTCATATTATATAGTAATACTATAGCAGTAAAATTTAAAACACCGAGAGGAACTTTGATTTTCTTAGTGAAAATGCACAGTCTATAGCCTTTTAGGTTTTCAATTGATATTTCCTATAATCTATTATATATAACTGAGGCATATGAAAAACTAGTCAAATAACTATAAAACATTACTTCCAGTGCTACTAATGTGTTCATTACACTTATATCAGTTGGTTTTAACATAGTATTCATTTATATTATATAGTAATACTATAGCAGTAAAATTAAAAACACCTGGAGGAACTTTGATTTTCTTAGTAAAAATGAACAGTCTATAGCCTTTTAGGTTTTCAATTGATATTTCCTGTAATCTATCATATATAATTGGAGCATATGAAAAACTAGTCAAATAACTATAAAACATTACTTACAGTGCTACTAATGTGTTCATTACACTTTTATCAGTTGTTTTTAACATAGAATTCATTTATATTATATAGTAATACTATAGCAGTAAAATTGAAAACACCTGTTGAAACTTTGATTTTCTCAGTAAAAATGAACAGTCTATAGCCTTTTCGGTTTTCATTTGATATTTCCTATAATCTATTATATATAATTGAGGCATATGAAAAACTAGTCAAATAACTATAAAACATTACTTTCAGTGCTATTAATGTGTTCATTACACTTATATCAGTTGTTTTTAACATAGTATTCATTTATATCATATAGTAATACTATAGCAGTAAAATTGAAAACACCCGTTGAAACTTTGATTTTCTTAGTAAAAATGAACAGTCTATAGCCTTTATGTTTGCAATTGATATTTCCTATAATCTATTATATATAACTGAGGCATATGAAAAACTAGTCAAAAAACTATAAAACATTACTTCCAGTGCTACTAATGTGTTCATTACACTTACATCTGTTGGTTTTAACATAGTATTCATTTATATTATATAGTAATACTATAGCAGTAAAATTGAAAACACCTGAAACTTTGATTTTCTTAGTAAAAATGAACAGTCTATAGCCTTTTAGGTTTTCAATTGATATTTCCTATGATCTATTACATATAATTGAGGCATATGAAAAACTAGTCAAATAACTATAAAACATTACTTCCAGTGCTACCAATGTATTCATTACACTTATATCAGTTGGTTTCAACATAGTATTCATTTATATTATATAGTAATACTATAGCAGTAAAATTGAAAACAT
Source organism: Thysanoteuthis rhombus (assembly GCA_963457665.1). Taxonomy (NCBI): domain Eukaryota; kingdom Metazoa; phylum Mollusca; class Cephalopoda; order Oegopsida; family Thysanoteuthidae; genus Thysanoteuthis; species Thysanoteuthis major. The sequence continues at coordinate 19,819,134 of OY735239.1, read as the reverse complement.
GTGTTGAAACTTTCATTTTCTTAGTAAAAATGAACAGTCTATAGCCTTTTTGGTTTTTAATTGATATTTCCTATAATCTATTATATATAATTGAGGCATATGAAAAACTAGTCAAATAACTATAAAACATTACTTACAGTGCTACTAATGTGTTCATTACACTTATATCAGTTGGTTTTAACATAGCATTCATTCATATTATATAGTAATACTATAGCAGTACAATTGAAAACACCTGGAGGAACTTTGATTTTCTTAGTAAAAATGAACAGTCTATAGCCTTTTAGGTTTTCAATTGATATTTCCTATAATCTATTATATATAATTGAAGCATATGAAAAACTAGTCAAATAACTATAAAACATTACTTACAGTGCTACTAATGTGTTCATTACCCTTATATCAGTTGTTTTTAACATAGCATTCATTTATATTATATAGTAATACTATAGCAGTGAAATTGAAAACACCTGTTGAAACTTTGATTTTCTTAGTAAAAATGAACAGTCTATAGCCTTTTCGGTTTTCATTTGATATTTCCTCTAATCTATTATATATAATTGAGGCATATGAAAAACTAGTCAAATAACTATAAAACATTACTTCCAGTGCTACTAATGTGTTCATTACACTTATATCAGTTGGTTTCAACATAGTATTCATTTATATTATATAGTAATACTATAGCAGTAAAAATGAAAATACCTGGAGGAACTTTCATTTTCTTAGTAAAAATGAACAGTCTATAGCCTTTTAGGTTTTCAATTGATATTTCCTATAATCTTTTATATATGATTGAGGCATATGAAAAACTAATCAAATATCTATAAAACATTACTTACAGTGCTACTAATGTGTTCGTTACACTTATATCAGTTGGTTTTAACATAGCATTCATTCATATTATATAGTAATACTATAGCAGTAAAATTAAAAACACCTGAAACTTTGATTTTCTTAGTAAAAATGCACAGTCTATAGCCTTTTAGGTTTTCAATTGATATTTCTTATAATCTATTATATATAATTGAGGCATATGAAAAACTAGTCAAATAACTATAAAACATTACTTACAGTGCTACTAATGTGTTCATTACACTTATATCAGTTGGTTTTAACATAGTATTCATTTATATTATATAGTAATACTATAGCAGTAAAATTGAAAACACCTAGAGGAACTTTGATTTTCTTAGTAAAAATGAACAGTCTATAGCCTTTTAGGTTTTCAATTGATATTTCCTATGATCTATTACATATAATTGAGGCATATGAAAAACTAGTCAAATAACTATAAAACATTACTTACAGTGCTACTAATGTGTTCATTACACTTATATCAGTTGGTTTTAACATAGCATTCATTCATATTATATAGTAATACTATAGCAGTAAAATTGAAAACACCTGTTGAAACTTTTATTTTCTCAGTAAAAATGCACAGTCTATAGCCTTTTAGGTTTTCAATTGATATTTCCTATAATCTATTATATATAATTGAGGCATATGAAAAACTAGTCAAATAACTATAAAACATTACTTACAGTGCTACTAATGTGTTCATTACACTTATATCAGTTGTTTTTAACATAGAATTCATTTATATTATATAGTAATACTATAGCAGTAAAATTGGAAACACCTGTTGAAACTTTCATTTTCTCAGTAAAAATGCACAGTCTATAGCCTTTTAGGTTTTCAATTGATATTTCCTATAATCTATTATATATAATTGAGGCATATGAAAAACTAGTCAAATAACTATAAAACATTACTTCCAGTGCTACTAATGTGTTCATTACACATATATCAGTTGGTTTTAACATAGTATTCATTTATATTATATAGTAATACTATAGCAGTAAAATTTAAAACACCTAGAGGAACTATGATTTTCTTAGTGAAAATGCACAGTCTATAGCCTTTTAGGTTTTCAATTGATATTTCCTATAATCTATTATATATAACTGAGGCATATGAAAAACTAGTCAAATAACTATAAAACATTACTTCCAGTGCTACTAATGTGTTCATTACACTTATATCAGTTGGTTTTAACATAGTATTCATTTATATTATATAGTAATACTATAGCAGTAAAATTAAAAACACCTGGAGGAACTTTGATTTTCTTAGTAAAAATGAACAGTCTATAGCCTTTTAGGTTTTCAATTGATATTTCCTGTAATCTATCATATATAATTGGAGCATATGAAAAACTAGTCAAATAACTATAAAACATTACTTACAGTGCTACTAATGTGTTCATTACACTTTTATCAGTTGTTTTTAACATAGAATTCATTTATATTATATAGTAATACTATAGCAGTAAAATTGAAAACACCTGTTGAAACTTTGATTTTCTCAGTAAAAATGAACAGTCTATAGCCTTTTCGGTTTTCATTTGATATTTCCTATAATCTATTATATATAATTGAGGCATATGAAAAACTAGTCAAATAACTATAAAACATTACTTACAGTGCTACTAATGTGTTCATTACACTTATATCAGTTGTTTTTAACATAGTATTCATTTATATCATATAGTAATACTATAGCAGTAAAATTGAAAACACCCGTTGAAACTTTGATTTTCTTAGTAAAAATGAACAGTCTATAGCCTTTATGTTTGCAATTGATATTTCCTATAATCTATTATATATAATTGAGGCATATGAAAAATTAGTCAAAAAACTATAAAGCATTACTTCCAGTGCTACTAATGTGTTCATTACACTTACATCTGTTGGTTTTAACATAGTATTCATTTATATTATATAGTAATACTATAGCAGTAAAATTGAAAACACCTGAAACTTTGATTTTCTTAGTAAAAATGAACAGTCTATAGCCTTTATGTTTGCAATTGATATTTCCTATAATCTATTATATATAACTGAGGCATATGAAAAACTAGTCAAATAACTATAAAACATTACTTTCAGTGCTACTAATGTGTTCATTACACTTATATCAGTTGGTTTTAACATAGTATTCATTTATATTATATAGTAATACTATAGCAGTAAAAATGAAAATACCTGGAGGAACTTTGATTTTCTTAGTAAAAATGAACAGTCTATAGCCTTTTAGGTTTTCAATTGATATTTCCTATAGTCAAATAACTATAAAACATTACTTCCAGTGCTACTAATGTGTTCATTACACTTACATCTGTTGGTTTTAACATAGTATTCATTTATATTATATAGTAATACTATAGCAGTAAAATTAAAAACACCTGAAACTTTGATTTTCTTAGTAAAAATGAACAGTCTATAGCCTTCCAGGTTTTCAATTGATATTTCCTATAATCTATTTTATATAATTGAGGCATATGAAAAACTAGTCAAATAACTATAAAACATTACTTTCAGTGCTACTAATGTGTTCATTACACTTTTATCAGTTGGTTTTAACATAGCATTCATTCATATTATATAGTAATACTATAGCAGTACAATTGAAAACACCTGGAGGAACTTTGATTTTCTTAGTAAAAATGAACAGTCTATAGCCTTTTAGGTTTTCAATTGATATTTCCTATAATCTATTATATATAATTGAAGCATATGAAAAACTAGTCAAATAACTATAAAACATTACTTACAGTGCTACTAATGTGTTCATTACCCTTATATCAGTTGTTTTTAACATAGCATTCATTTATATTATATAGTAATACTATAGCAGTGAAATTGAAAACACCTGTTGAAACTTTGATTTTCTTAGTAAAAATGAACAGTCTATAGCCTTTTCGGTTTTTATTTGATATCTCCTATAATCTATTATATATAATTGAGGCATATGAAAAACTAGTCAAATAACTATAAAACATTACTTCCAGTGCTACTAATGTGTTCATTACACTTATATCAGTTGGTTTCAACATAGTATTCATTTATATTATATAGTAATACTATAGCAGTAAAAATGAAAATACCTGGAGGAACTTTCATTTTCTTAGTAAAAATGAACAGTCTATAGCCTTTTAGGTTTTCAATTGATATTTCCTATAATCTTTTATATATGATTGAGGCATATGAAAAACTAATCAAATATCTATAAAACATTACTTACAGTGCTACTAATGTGTTCGTTACACTTATATCAGTTGGTTTTAACATAGCATTCATTCATATTATATAGTAATACTATAGCAGTAAAATTAAAAACACCTGAAACTTTGATTTTCTTAGTAAAAATGCACAGTCTATAGCCTTTTAGGTTTTCAATTGATATTTCTTATAATCTATTATATATAATTGAGGCATATGAAAAACTAGTCAAATAACTATAAAACATTACTTACAGTGCTACTAATGTGTTCATTACACTTATATCAGTTGGTTTTAACATAGTATTCATTTATATTATATAGTAATACTATAGCAGTAAAATTGAAAACACCTAGAGGAACTTTGATTTTCTTAGTAAAAATGAACAGTCTATAGCCTTTTAGGTTTTCAATTGATATTTCCTATAATCTATTATATATAATTGAGGCATATGAAAAACTAGTCAAATAACTATAAAACATTACTTCCAGTGCTACTAATGTGTTCATTACACATATATCAGTTGGTTTTAACATAGTATTCATTTATATTATATAGTAATACTATAGCAGTAAAATTTAAAACACCTAGAGGAACTATGATTTTCTTAGTGAAAATGCACAGTCTATAGCCTTTTAGGTTTTCAGTTGATATTTCCTATAATCTATTATATATAACTGAGGCATATGAAAAACTAGTCAAATAACTATAAAACATTACTTCCAGTGCTACTAATGTGTTCATTACACTTATATCAGTTGGTTTTAACATAGTATTCATTTATATTATATAGTAATACTATAGCAGTAAAATTAAAAACACCTGGAGGAACTTTGATTTTCTTAGTAAAAATGAACAGTCTATAGCCTTTTAGGTTTTCAATTGATATTTCCTGTAATCTATCATATATAATTGGAGCATATGAAAAACTAGTCAAATAACTATAAAACATTACTTACAGTGCTACTAATGTGTTCATTACACTTTTATCAGTTGTTTTTAACATAGAATTCATTTATATTATATAGTAATACTATAGCAGTAAAATTGAAAACACCTGTTGAAACTTTGATTTTCTCAGTAAAAATGAACAGTCTATAGCCTTTTCGGTTTTCATTTGATATTTCCTATAATCTATTATATATAATTGAGGCATATGAAAAACTAGTCAAATAACTCTAAAACATTACTTACAGTGCTACTAATGTGTTCATTACACTTATATCAGTTGTTTTTAACATAGTATTCATTTATATCATATAGTAATACTATAGCAGTAAAATTGAAAACACCCGTTGAAACTTTGATTTTCTTAGTAAAAATGAACAGTCTATAGCCTTTATGTTTGCAATTGATATTTCCTATAATCTATTATATATAATTGAGGCATATGAAAAATTAGTCAAAAAACTATAAAGCTACTTCCAGTGCTACTAATGTGTTCATTACACTTACATCTGTTGGTTTTAACATAGTATTCATTTATATTATATAGTAATACTATAGCAGTAAAATTGAAAACACCTGAAACTTTGATTTTCTTAGTAAAAATGAACAGTCTATAGCCTTTTAGGTTTTCAATTGATATTTCCTATAATCTATAATATATAATTGAGGCATATGAAAAACTAGTCAAATAACTATAAAACATTACTTCCAGTGCTACCGATGTATTCATTACACTTATATCAGTTGGTTTTAACATAGTATTCATTTATATTATATAGTAATACTATAGCAGTAAAATTGAAAACATGTGTTGAAACTTTCATTTTCTTAGTAAAAATGAACAGTCTATAGCCTTTTTGGTTTTTAATTGATATTTCCTATAATCTATTATATATAATTGAGGCATATGAAAAACTAGTCAAATAACTATAAAACATTACTTCCAGTGCTACTAATGTGTTCATTACACTTATATCAGTTGGTTTTAACATAGCATTCATTCATATTATATAGTAATACTATAGCAGTACAATTGAAAACACCTGGAGGAACTTTGATTTTCTTAGTAAAAATGAACAGTCTATAGCCTTTTAGGTTTTCAATTGATATTTCCTATAATCTATTATATATAATTGAAGCATATGAAAAACTAGTCAAATAACTATAAAACATTACTTACAGTGCTACTAATGTGTTCATTACACTTATATCAGTTGTTTTTAACATAGCATTCATTTATATTATATAGTAATACTATAGCAGTGAAATTGAAAACACCTGTTGAAACTTTGATTTTCTTAGTAAAAATGAACAGTCTATAGCCTTTATGTTTGCAATTGATATTTCCTATAATCTATTATATATAACTGAGGCATATGAAAAACTAGTCAAATAACTATAAAACATTACTTTCAGTGCTACTAATGTGTTCATTACACTTATATCAGTTGGTTTCAACATAGTATTCATTTATATTATATAGTAATACTATAGCAGTAAAAATGAAAATACCTGGAGGAACTTTGATTTTCTTAGTAAAAATGAACAGTCTATAGCCTTTTAGGTTTTCAATTGATATTTCCTATAGTCAAATAACTATAAAACATTACTTCCAGTGCTACTAATGTGTTCATTACACTTACATCTGTTGGTTTTAACATAGTATTCATTTATATTATATAGTAATACTATAGCAGTAAAATTAAAAACACCTGAAACTTTGATTTTCTTAGTAAAAATGAACAGTCTATAGCCTTCCAGGTTTTCAATTGATATTTCCTATAATCTATTTTATATAATTGAGGCATATGAAAAACTAGTCAAATAACTATAAAACATTACTTTCAGTGCTACTAATGTGTTCATTACACTTTTATCAGTTGGTTTTAACATAGCATTCATTCATATTATATAGTAATACTATAGCAGTAAAATTGAAAACACCTGTTGAAACTTTCATTTTCTCAGTAAAAATGCACAGTCTATAGCCTTTTAGGTTTTCAATTGATATTTCCTATAATCTATTATATATAATTGAGGCATATGAAAAACTAGTCAAATAACTATAAAACATTACTTACAGTGCTACTAATGTGTTCATTACACTTATATCAGTTGGTTTTAACATAGTATTCATTTATATTATATAGTAATACTATAGCAGTAAAATTTAAAACACCTAGAGGAACTTTGATTTTCTTAGTAAAAATGAACAGTCTATAGCCTTTTAGGTTTTCAATTGATATTTCCTATGATCTATTACATATAATTGAGGCATATGAAAAACTAGTCAAATAACTATAAAACATTACTTACAGTGCTACTAATGTGTTCATTACACTTATATCAGTTGTTTTTAACATAGAATTCATTTATATTATATAGTAATACTATAGCAGTAAAATTGAAAACACCTGTTGAAACTTTGATTTTCTCAGTAAAAATGAACAGTCTATAGCCTTTTCGGTTTTCATTTGATATTTCCTATAATCTATTATATATAATTGAGGCATATGAAAAACTAGTCAATTAACTCTAAAACATTACTTACAGTGCTACTAATGTGTTCATTACACTTGTATCAGTTGGTTTTAACATAGTATTCATTTATATCATATAGTAATACTATAGCAGTAAAATTGAAAACACCTGTTGAAACTTTGATTTTCTTAGTAAAAATGAACAGTCTATAGCCTTTATGTTTGCAATTGATATTTCCTATAATCTATTATATATAACTGAGGCATATGAAAAACTAGTCAAAAAACTATAAAACATTACTTCCAGTGCTACTAATGTGTTCATTACACTTACATCTGTTGGTTTTAACATAGTATTCATTTATATTATATAGTAATACTATAGCAGTAAAATTGAAAACACCTGAAACTTTGATTTTCTTAGTAAAAATGAACAGTCTATAGCCTTTTAGGTTTTCAATTGATATTTCCTATAATCTATAATATATAATTGAGGCATATGAAAAACTAGTCGAATAACTATAAAACATTACTTCCAGTGCTACCAATGTATTCATTACACTTATATCAGTTGGTTTTAACATAGTATTCATTTATATTATATAGTAATACTATAGCAGTAAAATTGAAAACACCTGTTGAAACTTTCATTTTCTCAGTAAAAATGAACAGTCTATAGCCTTTTAGGTTTTTAATTGATATTTCCTATAATCTATTATATATGATTGAGGCATATGAAAAACTAGTCAAATAACTATAAAACATTACTTATAGTGCTACTAATGTGTTCATTACACTTATATCAGTTGTTTTTAACATAGAATTCATTTATATTATATAGTAATACTATAGCAGTAAAATTGGAAACACCTGTTGAAACTTTGATTTTCTCAGTAAAAATGAACAGTCTATGGCCTTTTCGGTTTTCATTTGATATTTCCTATAATCTATTATATATAATTGAGGCATATGAAAAACTAGTCAAATAACTATAAAACATTACTTCCAGTGCTACTAATGTGTTCATTACACATATATCAGTTGGTTTTAACATAGTATTCATTTATATTATATAGTAATACTATAGCAGTAAAATTTAAAACACCTAGAGGAACTTTGATTTTCTTAGTGAAAATGCACAGTCTATAGCCTTTTAGGTTTTCAATTGATATTTCCTATAATCTATTATATATAACTGAGGCATATGAAAAACTAGTCAAATAACTATAAAACATTACTTCCAGTGCTACTAATGTGTTCATTACACTTACATCTGTTGGTTTTAACATAGTATTCATTTATATTATATAGTAATACTATAGCAGTAAAATTGAAAACACCTGAAACTTTGATTTTCTTAGTAAAAATGAACAGTCTATAGCCTTTTAGGTTTTCAATTGATATTTCCTATAATCTATAATATATAATTGAGGCATATGAAAAACTAGTCAAATAACTATAAAACATTACTTCCAGTGCTACCGATGTATTCATTACACTTATATCAGTTGGTTTTAACATAGTATTCATTTATATTATATAGTAATACTATAGCAGTAAAATTGAAAACATGTGTTGAAACTTTCATTTTCTTAGTAAAAATGAACAGTCTATAGCCTTTTTGGTTTTTAATTGATATTTCCTATAATCTATTATATATAATTGAGGCATATGAAAAACTAGTCAAATAACTATAAAACATTACTTCCAGTGCTACTAATGTGTTCATTACACTTATATCAGTTGGTTTTAACATAGCATTCATTCATATTATATAGTAATACTATAGCAGTACAATTGAAAACACCTGGAGGAACTTTGATTTTCTTAGTAAAAATGAACAGTCTATAGCCTTTTAGGTTTTCAATTGATATTTCCTATAATCTATTATATATAATTGAAGCATATGAAAAACTAGTCAAATAACTATAAAACATTACTTACAGTGCTACTAATGTGTTCATTACACTTATATCAGTTGTTTTTAACATAGCATTCATTTATATTATATAGTAATACTATAGCAGTGAAATTGAAAACACCTGTTGAAACTTTGATTTTCTTAGTAAAAATGAACAGTCTATAGCCTTTATGTTTGCAATTGATATTTCCTATAATCTATTATATATAACTGAGGCATATGAAAAACTAGTCAAATAACTATAAAACATTACTTTCAGTGCTACTAATGTGTTCATTACACTTATATCAGTTGGTTTCAACATAGTATTCATTTATATTATATAGTAATACTATAGCAGTAAAAATGAAAATACCTGGAGGAACTTTGATTTTCTTAGTAAAAATGAACAGTCTATAGCCTTTTAGGTTTTCAATTGATATTTCCTATAGTCAAATAACTATAAAACATTACTTCCAGTGCTACTAATGTGTTCATTACACTTACATCTGTTGGTTTTAACATAGTATTCATTTATATTATATAGTAATACTATAGCAGTAAAATTAAAAACACCTGAAACTTTGATTTTCTTAGTAAAAATGAACAGTCTATAGCCTTCCAGGTTTTCAATTGATATTTCCTATAATCTATTTTATATAATTGAGGCATATGAAAAACTAGTCAAATAACTATAAAACATTACTTTCAGTGCTACTAATGTGTTCATTACACTTTTATCAGTTGGTTTTAACATAGCATTCATTCATATTATATAGTAATACTATAGCAGTAAAATTGAAAACACCTGTTGAAACTTTCATTTTCTCAGTAAAAATGCACAGTCTATAGCCTTTTAGGTTTTCAATTGATATTTCCTATAATCTATTATATATAATTGAGGCATATGAAAAACTAGTCAAATAACTATAAAACATTACTTACAGTGCTACTAATGTGTTCATTACACTTATATCAGTTGGTTTTAACATAGTATTCATTTATATTATATAGTAATACTATAGCAGTAAAATTTAAAACACCTAGAGGAACTTTGATTTTCTTAGTAAAAATGAACAGTCTATAGCCTTTTAGGTTTTCAATTGATATTTCCTATGATCTATTACATATAATTGAGGCATATGAAAAACTAGTCAAATAACTATAAAACATTACTTACAGTGCTACTAATGTGTTCATTACACTTATATCAGTTGTTTTTAACATAGAATTCATTTATATTATATAGTAATACTATAGCAGTAAAATTGAAAACACCTGTTGAAACTTTGATTTTCTCAGTAAAAATGAACAGTCTATAGCCTTTTCGGTTTTCATTTGATATTTCCTATAATCTATTATATATAATTGAGGCATATGAAAAACTAGTCAATTAACTCTAAAACATTACTTACAGTGCTACTAATGTGTTCATTACACTTGTATCAGTTGGTTTTAACATAGTATTCATTTATATCATATAGTAATACTATAGCAGTAAAATTGAAAACACCTGTTGAAACTTTGATTTTCTTAGTAAAAATGAACAGTCTATAGCCTTTATGTTTGCAATTGATATTTCCTATAATCTATTATATATAACTGAGGCATATGAAAAACTAGTCAAAAAACTATAAAACATTACTTCCAGTGCTACTAATGTGTTCATTACACTTACATCTGTTGGTTTTAACATAGTATTCATTTATATTATATAGTAATACTATAGCAGTAAAATTGAAAACACCTGAAACTTTGATTTTCTTAGTAAAAATGAACAGTCTATAGCCTTTTAGGTTTTCAATTGATATTTCCTATAATCTATAATATATAATTGAGGCATATGAAAAACTAGTCGAATAACTATAAAACATTACTTCCAGTGCTACCAATGTATTCATTACACTTATATCAGTTGGTTTTAACATAGTATTCATTTATATTATATAGTAATACTATAGCAGTAAAATTGAAAACACCTGTTGAAACTTTCATTTTCTCAGTAAAAATGAACAGTCTATAGCCTTTTAGGTTTTTAATTGATATTTCCTATAATCTATTATATATGATTGAGGCATATGAAAAACTAGTCAAATAACTATAAAACATTACTTATAGTGCTACTAATGTGTTCATTACACTTATATCAGTTGTTTTTAACATAGAATTCATTTATATTATATAGTAATACTATAGCAGTAAAATTGGAAACACCTGTTGAAACTTTGATTTTCTCAGTAAAAATGAACAGTCTATGGCCTTTTCGGTTTTCATTTGATATTTCCTATAATCTATTATATATAATTGAGGCATATGAAAAACTAGTCAAATAACTATAAAACATTACTTCCAGTGCTACTAATGTGTTCATTACACATATATCAGTTGGTTTTAACATAGTATTCATTTATATTATATAGTAATACTATAGCAGTAAAATTTAAAACACCTAGAGGAACTTTGATTTTCTTAGTGAAAATGCACAGTCTATAGCCTTTTAGGTTTTCAATTGATATTTCCTATAATCTATTATATATAACTGAGGCATATGAAAAACTAGTCAAATAACTATAAAACATTACTTCCAGTGCTACTAATGTGTTCATTACACTTACATCTGTTGGTTTTAACATAGTATTCATTTATATTATATAGTAATACTATAGCAGTAAAATTGAAAACACCTGAAACTTTGATTTTCTTAGTAAAAATGAACAGTCTATAGCCTTTTAGGTTTTCAATTGATATTTCCTATAATCTATAATATATAATTGAGGCATATGAAAAACTAGTCAAATAACTATAAAACATTACTTCCAGTGCTACCGATGTATTCATTACACTTATATCAGTTGGTTTTAACATAGTATTCATTTATATTATATAGTAATACTATAGCAGTAAAATTGAAAACATGTGTTGAAACTTTCATTTTCTTAGTAAAAATGAACAGTCTATAGCCTTTTTGGTTTTTAATTGATATTTCCTATAATCTATTATATATAATTGAGGCATATGAAAAACTAGTCAAATAACTATAAAACATTACTTCCAGTGCTACTAATGTGTTCATTACACTTATATCAGTTGGTTTTAACATAGCATTCATTCATATTATATAGTAATACTATAGCAGTACAATTGAAAACACCTGGAGGAACTTTGATTTTCTTAGTAAAAATGAACAGTCTATAGCCTTTTAGGTTTTCAATTGATATTTCCTATAATCTATTATATATAATTGAAGCATATGAAAAACTAGTCAAATAACTATAAAACATTACTTACAGTGCTACTAATGTGTTCATTACACTTATATCAGTTGTTTTTAACATAGCATTCATTTATATTATATAGTAATACTATAGCAGTGAAATTGAAAACACCTGTTGAAACTTTGATTTTCTTAGTAAAAATGAACAGTCTATAGCCTTTATGTTTGCAATTGATATTTCCTATAATCTATTATATATAACTGAGGCATATGAAAAACTAGTCAAATAACTATAAAACATTACTTTCAGTGCTACTAATGTGTTCATTACACTTATATCAGTTGGTTTCAACATAGTATTCATTTATATTATATAGTAATACTATAGCAGTAAAAATGAAAATACCTGGAGGAACTTTGATTTTCTTAGTAAAAATGAACAGTCTATAGCCTTTTAGGTTTTCAATTGATATTTCCTATAGTCAAATAACTATAAAACATTACTTCCAGTGCTACTAATGTGTTCATTACACTTACATCTGTTGGTTTTAACATAGTATTCATTTATATTATATAGTAATACTATAGCAGTAAAATTAAAAACACCTGAAACTTTGATTTTCTTAGTAAAAATGAACAGTCTATAGCCTTCCAGGTTTTCAATTGATATTTCCTATAATCTATTTTATATAATTGAGGCATATGAAAAACTAGTCAAATAACTATAAAACATTACTTTCAGTGCTACTAATGTGTTCATTACACTTTTATCAGTTGGTTTTAACATAGCATTCATTCATATTATATAGTAATACTATAGCAGTAAAATTGAAAACACCTGTTGAAACTTTCATTTTCTCAGTAAAAATGCACAGTCTATAGCCTTTTAGGTTTTCAATTGATATTTCCTATAATCTATTATATATAATTGAGGCATATGAAAAACTAGTCAAATAACTATAAAACATTACTTACAGTGCTACTAATGTGTTCATTACACTTATATCAGTTGGTTTTAACATAGTATTCATTTATATTATATAGTAATACTATAGCAGTAAAATTTAAAACACCTAGAGGAACTTTGATTTTCTTAGTAAAAATGAACAGTCTATAGCCTTTTAGGTTTTCAATTGATATTTCCTATGATCTATTACATATAATTGAGGCATATGAAAAACTAGTCAAATAACTATAAAACATTACTTACAGTGCTACTAATGTGTTCATTACACTTATATCAGTTGTTTTTAACATAGAATTCATTTATATTATATAGTAATACTATAGCAGTAAAATTGAAAACACCTGTTGAAACTTTGATTTTCTCAGTAAAAATGAACAGTCTATAGCCTTTTCGGTTTTCATTTGATATTTCCTATAATCTATTATATATAATTGAGGCATATGAAAAACTAGTCAATTAACTCTAAAACATTACTTACAGTGCTACTAATGTGTTCATTACACTTGTATCAGTTGGTTTTAACATAGTATTCATTTATATCATATAGTAATACTATAGCAGTAAAATTGAAAACACCTGTTGAAACTTTGATTTTCTTAGTAAAAATGAACAGTCTATAGCCTTTATGTTTGCAATTGATATTTCCTATAATCTATTATATATAACTGAGGCATATGAAAAACTAGTCAAAAAACTATAAAACATTACTTCCAGTGCTACTAATGTGTTCATTACACTTACATCTGTTGGTTTTAACATAGTATTCATTTATATTATATAGTAATACTATAGCAGTAAAATTGAAAACACCTGAAACTTTGATTTTCTTAGTAAAAATGAACAGTCTATAGCCTTTTAGGTTTTCAATTGATATTTCCTATAATCTATAATATATAATTGAGGCATATGAAAAACTAGTCGAATAACTATAAAACATTACTTCCAGTGCTACCAATGTATTCATTACACTTATATCAGTTGGTTTTAACATAGTATTCATTTATATTATATAGTAATACTATAGCAGTAAAATTGAAAACACCTGTTGAAACTTTCATTTTCTCAGTAAAAATGAACAGTCTATAGCCTTTTAGGTTTTTAATTGATATTTCCTATAATCTATTATATATGATTGAGGCATATGAAAAACTAGTCAAATAACTATAAAACATTACTTATAGTGCTACTAATGTGTTCATTACACTTATATCAGTTGTTTTTAACATAGAATTCATTTATATTATATAGTAATACTATAGCAGTAAAATTGGAAACACCTGTTGAAACTTTGATTTTCTCAGTAAAAATGAACAGTCTATGGCCTTTTCGGTTTTCATTTGATATTTCCTATAATCTATTATATATAATTGAGGCATATGAAAAACTAGTCAAATAACTATAAAACATTACTTCCAGTGCTACTAATGTGTTCATTACACATATATCAGTTGGTTTTAACATAGTATTCATTTATATTATATAGTAATACTATAGCAGTAAAATTTAAAACACCTAGAGGAACTTTGATTTTCTTAGTGAAAATGCACAGTCTATAGCCTTTTAGGTTTTCAATTGATATTTCCTATAATCTATTATATATAACTGAGGCATATGAAAAACTAGTCAAATAACTATAAAACATTACTTCCAGTGCTACTAATGTGTTCATTACACTTACATCTGTTGGTTTTAACATAGTATTCATTTATATTATATAGTAATACTATAGCAGTAAAATTGAAAACACCTGAAACTTTGATTTTCTTAGTAAAAATGAACAGTCTATAGCCTTTTAGGTTTTCAATTGATATTTCCTATAATCTATAATATATAATTGAGGCATATGAAAAACTAGTCAAATAACTATAAAACATTACTTCCAGTGCTACCAATGTATTCATTACACTTATATCAGTTGGTTTTAACATAGTATTCATTTATATTATATAGTAATACTATAGCAGTAAAATTGAAAACACCTGTTGAAACTTTCATTTTCTCAGTAAAAATGAACAGTCTATAGCCTTTTAGGTTTTTAATTGATATTTCCTATAATCTATTATATATGATTGAGGCATATGAAAAACTAGTCAAATAACTATAAAACATTACTTATAGTGCTACTAATGTGTTCATTACACTTATATCAGTTGGTTTTAACATAGCATTCATTCATATTATATAGTAATACTATAGCAGTACAATTGAAAACACCTAGAGGAACTTTGATTTTCTTAGTAAAAATGAACAGTCTATAGCCTTTTAGGTTTTCAATTGATATTTCCTATAATCTATTATATATAATTGAGGCATATGAAAAACTAGTCAAATAACTATAAAACATTACTTACAGTTCTACTAATGTGTTCATTACACTTATATCAGTTGGTTTTAACATAGTATTCATTTATATTATATAGTAATACTATAGCAGTAAAAATGAAAATACCTGGAGGAACTTTGATTTTCTTAGTAAAAATGAACAGTCTATAGCCTTTTAGGTTTTCAATTGATATTTCCTATGATCTATTACATATAATTGAGGCATATGAAAAACTAGTCAAATAACTATAAAACATTACTTACAGTGCTACTAATGTGTTCATTACACTTATATCAGTTGTTTTTAACATAGAATTCATTTATATTATATAGTAATACTATAGCAGTAAAATTGGAAACACCTGTTGAAACTTTGATTTTCTCAGTAAAAATGAACAGTCTATAGCCTTTTCGGTTTTCATTTGATATTTCCTATAATCTATTATATATAATTGAGGCATATGAAAAACTAGTCAAATAACTATAAAACATTACTTCCAGTGCTACTAATGTGTTCATTACACATATATCAGTTGGTTTTAACATAGTATTCATTTATATTATATAGTAATACTATAGCAGTAAAATTGAAAACACCCGTTGAAACTTTGATTTTCTTAGTAAAAATGAACAGTCTATAGCCTTTATGTTTGCAATTGATATTTCCTATAATCTATTATATATAACTGAGGCATATGAAAAACTAGTCAAAAAACTATAAAACATTACTTCCAGTGCTACTAATGTGTTCATTACACTTACATCTGTTGGTTTTAACATAGTATTCATTTATATTATATAGTAATACTATAGCAGTAAAATTGAAAACACCTGAAACTTTGATTTTCTTAGTAAAAATGAACAGTCTATAGCCTTTTAGGTTTTCAATTGATATTTCCTATGATCTATTACATATAATTGAGGCATATGAAAAACTAGTCAAATAACTATAAAACATTACTTCCAGTGCTACTAATGTATTCATTACACTTATATCAGTTGGTTTCAACATAGTATTCATTTATATTATATAGTAATACTATAGCAGTAAAATTGAAAACATGTGTTGAAACTTTCATTTTCTTAGTAAAAATGAACAGTCTATAGCCTTTTTGGTTTTTAATTGATATTTCCTATAATCTATTATATATAATTGAGGCATATGAAAAACTAGTCAAATAACTATAAAACATTACTTCCAGTGCTACTAATGTGTTCATTACACTTATATCAGTTGGTTTTAACATAGCATTCATTCATATTATATAGTAATACTATAGCAGTACAATTGAAAACACCTGGAGGAACTTTGATTTTCTTAGTAAAAATGAACAGTCTATAGTCTTTTAGGTTTTCAATTGATATTTCCTATAATCTATTATATATAATTGAAGCATATGAAAAACTAGTCAAATAACTATAAAACATTACTTACAGTGCTACTAATGTGTTCATTACACTTATATCAGTTGTTTTTAACATAGCATTCATTTATATTATATAGTAATACTATAGCAGTGAAATTGAAAACACCTGTTGAAACTTTGATTTTCTTAGTAAAAATGAACAGTATATAGCCTTTTAGGTTTTTAATTGATATTTCCTATAATCTATTATATATAATTGAGGCATATGAAAAACTAGTCAAATAACTATAAAACATTACTTTCAGTGCTACTAATGTGTTCATTACACTTATATCAGTTGGTTTCAACATAGTATTCATTTATATTATATAGTAATACTATAGCAGTAAAAATGAAAATACCTGGAGGAACTTTCATTTTCTTAGTAAAAATGAACAGTCTATAGCCTTTTAGGTTTTCAATTGATATTTCCTATAATCTATTATATATGATTGAGGCATATGAAAAACTAATCAAATATCTATAAAACATTACTTACAGTGCTACTAATGTGTTCGTTACACTTATATCAGTTGGTTTTAACATAGCATTCATTCATATTATATAGTAATACTATAGCAGTAAAATTAAAAACACCTGAAACTTTGATTTTCTTAGTAAAAATGCACAGTCTATAGCCTTTTAGGTTTTCAATTGATATTTCCTATAATCTATTATATATAATTGAGGCATATGAAAAACTAGTCAAATAACTATAAAACATTACTTACAGTGCTACTAATGTGTTCATTACACTTATATCAGTTGGTTTTAACATAGTATTCATTTATATTATATAGTAATACTATAGCAGTAAAATTTAAAACACCTAGAGGAACTTTGATTTTCTTAGTAAAAATGAACAGTCTATAGCCTTTTAGGTTTTCAATTGATATTTCCTATGATCTATTACATATAATTGAGGCATATGAAAAACTAGTCAAATAACTATAAAACATTACTTACAGTGCTACTAATGTGTTCATTACACTTATATCAGTTGTTTTTAACATAGAATTCATTTATATTATATAGTAATACTATAGCAGTAAAATTGAAAACATATGTTGAAACTTTCATTTTCTCAGTAAAAATGAACAGTCTATAGCCTTTTCGGTTTTCATTCGATATTTCCTATAATCTATTATATATAATTGAGGCATATGAAGAAGTAGTCAATTAACTCTAAAACATTACTTACAGTGCTACTAATGTGTTCATTACACTTGTATCAGTTGGTTTTAACATAGTATTCATTTATATCATATAGTAATACTATAGCAGTAAAATTGAAAACACCCGTTGAAACTTTGATTTTCTTAGTAAAAATGAACAGTCTATAGCCTTCATGTTTGCAATTGATATTTCCTATAATCTATTATATATAATTAAGGCATATGAAAAACTAGTCAAAAAACTATAAAACATTACTTCCAGTGCTACTAATGTGTTCATTACACTTACATCTGTTGGTTTTAACATAGTATTCATTTATATTATATAGTAATACTATAGCAGTAAAATTGAAAACACCTGAAACTTTGATTTTCTTAGTAAAAATGAACAGTCTATAGCCTTTTAGGTTTTCAATTGATATTTCCTATAATCTATAATATATAATTGAGGCATATGAAAAACTAGTCAAATAACTATAAAACATTACTTCCAGTGCTACCAATGTATTCATTACACTTATATCAGTTGGTTTTAACATAGTATTCATTCATATTATATAGTAATACTATAGCAGTACAATTGAAAACACCTAGAGGAACTTTGATTTTCTTAGTAAAAATGAACAGTCTATAGCCTTTTAGGTTTTCAATTGATATTTCCTATAATCTATTATATATAATTGAAGCATATAAAAAACTAGTCAAATAACTATAAAACATTACTTACAGTGCTACTAATGTGTTCATTACACTTATATCAGTTGTTTTTAACATAGCATTCATTTATATTATATAGTAATACTATAGCAGTAAAATTGAAAACACCTGTTGAAACTTTCATTTTCTCAGTAAAAATGAACAGTCTATAGCCTTTTAGGTTTTTAATTGATATTTCCTATAATCTATTATATATGATTGAGGCATATGAAAAACTAGTCAAATAACTATAAAACATTACTTATAGTGCTACTAATGTGTTCATTACACTTATATCAGTTGGTTTTAACATAGCATTCATTCATATTATATAGTAATACTATAGCAGTACAATTGAAAACACCTAGAGGAACTTTGATTTTCTTAGTAAAAATGAACAGTCTATAGCCTTTTAGGTTTTCAATTGATATTTCCTATAATCTATTATATATAATTGAGGCATATAAAAAACTAGTCAAATAACTATAAAACATTACTTACAGTGCTACTAATGTGTTCATTACACTTATATCAGTTGGTTTTAACATAGTATTCATTTATATTATATAGTAATACTATTGCAGTAAAATTGAAAACACCTGTTGAAACTTTCATTTTCTCAGTAAAAATGCACAGTCTATAGCCTTTTAGGTTTTCAATTGATATTTCCTAAAATCTATTATATATGATTGAGGCATATGAAAAACTAATCAAATATCTATAAAACATTACTTACAGTGCTACTAATGTGTTCGTTACACTTATATCAGTTGGTTTTAACATAGCATTCATTCATATTATATAGTAATACTATAGCAGTAAAAATGAAAACACCTGGAGGAACTTTGATTTTCTCAGTAAAAATGCACAGTCTATAGCCTTTTAGGTTTTCAATTGATATTTCCTATAATCTATAATATATAATTGAGGTATATGAAAAACTAGTTAAATAATTATAAAACATTACTTACAGTGCTACTAATGTGTTCATTACACTTATATCAGTTGGTTTTAACATAGTATTCATTTATATTATATAGTAATACTATAGCAGTAAAAATGAAAATACCTGGAGGAACTATCATTTTCTTAGTAAAAATGAACAGTCTATAGCCTTTTAGGTTTGCAATTGATATTTCCTATAATCTATTATATATAATTGAGGCATATGAAAAACTAATCAAATAACTATAAAACATTACTTCCAGTGCTACTAATGTATTCATTACACTTATATCAGTTGGTTTTAACATAGTATTCATTCATATTATATAGTAATACTATAGCAGTAAAATTGGAAAACACCTGTTGAAACTTTGATTTTCTTAGTAAAAATGAACAGTCTATAGCATTTTGGGTTTTTAATTGATATTTCCTATAATCTATTATATATAATTGATGCATATGAAAAACTAGTCAAATAACTATAAAACATCACTTACAGTGCTACTAATGTGTTCATTACACTTATATCAGTTGGTTTTAACATAGTATTCATTTATATTATATAGTAATACTATAGCAGTAAAAATGGAAACACCTGTTGAAACTTTGATTTTCTTAGTAAAAATGAACAGTCTATAGCCTTTTAGGTTTTCAATTGATATTTCCTATAATCTGTTATATATAATTGAGGCATATGAAAAACTAATCAAATAACTATAAAACATTACTTCCAGTGCTACTAATGTGTTCATTACACTTATATCATTTGGTTTTAACATAGTATTCATTTATATTATATAGTAATACTATATCAGTAAAATTGAAAACACCTGTTGAAACTTTGATTTTCTTAGTAAAAATGAACAGTCTATAGCCTTTTAGGTTTTCATTTGATATTTCCTATAATCTATTATATATAATTGAGGCATATGAAGAACTAGTCAAATAACTATAAAACATTACTTCCAGTGCTACTAATGTGTTCATTACACTTATATATGTTGGTTTTAACATAGTATTCATTTATATTATATAGTAATACTATAGCAGTAAAGTTGAAAACACCTGTTGAAACTTTCATTTTCTTAGTAAAAATGAACAGTCTATAGTCTTTTAGGTTTTCAATTGATATTTCCTATAATCTATTATATATAATAGAGGCATATGAAAAACTAATCAAATAACTATAAAACATTACTTCCAGTGCTACTAATGTGTCCATTACACTTATATATGTTGGTTTTAACATAGTATTCATTTATACTATATAGTAATACTATAGCAGTAAAAATGAAAACACCTGGAGGAACTTTGATTTTCTTAGTAAAAATGAACAGTCTATAGCCTTTTAGGTTTTCAATTGATATTTCCTATAATCTATAATATATAATTGAGGCATATGAAAAACTAGTCAAATAACTATAAAACATTACTTACAGTGCTACTAATGTATTCATTACACTTATATCAGTTGGTTTTAACATAGTATTCATTTATATTATATAGTAATACTATAGCAGTGAAATTGAAAACACCTGTTGAAACTTTGATTTTCTTAGTAAAAATGAACAGTCTATAGCATTTTGGGTTTTTAATTGATATTTCCTATAATCTATTATATATAATTGATGCATATGAAAAACTAGTCAAATAACTATAAAACATCACTTACAGTGCTACTAATGTGTTCATTACACTTATATCAGTTGGTTTTAACATAGTATTCATTTATATTATATAGTAATACGATAGCAGTAAAATTGAAAACACCTGTTGAAACTTTGATTTTCTTAGTAAAAATGAACAGTCTATAGCCTTTAGGTTTTCAATTGATATTTCCTATAATCTATTATATATAATTGAGGCATATGAAAAACTAGTCAAATAACTATAAAACATTACTTCCAGTGCTACTAATGTGTTCATTACACTTATATCAGTTGGTTTTAACATAGTATTCATTTATATTATATAGTAATACTATAGCAGTAAAATTGAAAACACCTAGAGAAACTTTGATTTTCTTAGTGAAAATGCACAGTCTATAGCCTTTTTGGTTTTCAATTGATATTTCCTATAATTTATTATATATAATAGAGGCATATGAAAAACTAGTCAAATAACTATAAAACATTACTTGCAGTGCTATAATGTGTTCATTACACTTATATCAGTTGGTTTTAACATAGTATTCATTTATATTATATAGTAATATTATAGCAGTAAAATTAAAAACACCTGAAGGAACTTTGATTTTCTTAGTAAAAATGAACAGTCTATAGCCTTTTAGGTTTGCAATTAATATTTCCTATAATCTATTATATATAATTGAGGCATATGAAAAACTAGTCAAATAACTATAAAACATTACTTACAGTGCTACTAATGTGTTCATTACACTTATATCAGTTGGTTTTAACATAGTATTAGTTTATATCATATAGTAATACTATAGGAGTAAAATTGAAAACACCTGTTGAAACTTTGATTTTCTCAGTAAAAATGAACAGTCTATAGCCTTTTAGGTTTGCAATTGATATTTCCTATAATGTATTATATATAATTGATGCATATGAAAAACTATTCAAATAACTATAAAACATTACTTACAGTGCTACTAATGTGTTCCTTACACTTATATCAGTTGGTTTTAACATAGTATTCATTTATATTATATAGTATACTATAACAATAAAATTGAAAACACCTGTTGAAACTTTCATTTTCTCAGTATAGGTTTTCAATTGATATTTCCTATAATCTATTATATATAATAGAGGCATATGAAAAACTAATCAAATAACTATAAAATATTACTTCCAGTGCTACTAATGTGTCCATTACACTTATATCTGTTGGTTTTAACATAGTATTCATTTATATTATATAGTATTACTATAGCAGTAAAATTAAAAAATCCTGGAGGAACTTTGATTTTCATAGTCAAAATGAACAGTCTATAGCCTTTTAGGTTTGCAATTAATATTTCCTATTATCTATTATATATAATTGAGGCATATGAAAAACTAGTCAAATAACTATAAAACATTACTTACAGTGCTACTAATGTGTTCATTACACTTATATCAGTTGGTTTTAACATAGTATTCATTTATATTATATAGTAATACTATAGCAGTAAAATTGAGAACACCTGGAGGAACTTTGATTTTCTTAGTAAAAATGAACAGTCTATAGCCTTTTAGGTTTTCAATTGATATTTCCTATAATCTATTATATATAATTGAGGCATATGAACAACTAGTCAAATAACTATAAAACATTACTTCCAGTGCTACTAATGTGTTCATTACACTTATATCATTTGGTTTTAACATAGTATTCATTTATATTATATAGTAATACTATAGCAGTAAAATTGAAAACACCTGTTGAAACTTTGATTTTCTCAGTAAAAATGAACAGTCTATAGCCTTTTAGGTTTTCATTTGATATTTCCTATAATCTATTATATATAATTGAGGCATATGAAGAACTAGTCAAATAACTATAAAACATTACTTCCAGTGCTACTAATGTGTTCATTACACTTATATATGTTGGTTTTAACATAGTATTCATTTATATTATATAGTAATACTATAGCAGTAAAATTGAAAACACCTGTTGAAACCTTTATTTTCTTAGTAAAAATGAACAGTCTATAGTCTTTTAGGTTTTCAATTGATATTTCCTATAATCTATTATATATAATAGAGGCATATGAAAAACTAATCAAATAACTATAAAACATTACTTCCAGTGCTACTAATGTGTCCATTACACTTATATATGTTGGTTTTAACATAGTATTCATTTATATTATATAGTAATAATATAGCAGTAAAAATGAAAACATCTGGAGGAACTTTGATTTTCTTAGTAAAAATGAACAGTCTATAGCCTTTTAGGTTTTCAATTGATATCTCCTATAATCTATTATATATAATTGAGGCATATGAAAAACTAGTCAAATAACTATAAAACATTACTTCCAGTGCTACTAATGTGTTCATTACACTTATATCAGTTGGTTTTAAAATAGTATTCATTTATATTATATAGTAATACTATAGCAGTAAAATTGAAAACACCTAGAGAAACTTTGATTTTCTTAGTGAAAATGCACAGTCTATAGCCTTTTTGGTTTTCAATTGATATTTCCTATAATTTATTATATATAATAGAGGCATATGAAAAACTAGTCAAATAACTATAAAACATCACTTACAGTGCTACTAATGTGTTCATTACACTTATATCAGTTGGTTTTAACATAGTATTCATTTATATTATATAGTAATACGATAGCAGTAAAATTGAAAACACCTGTTGAAACTTTGATTTTCTTAGTAAAAATGAACAGTCTATAGCCTTTAGGTTTTCAATTGATATTTCCTATAATCTATTATATATAATTGAGGCATATGAACAACTAGTCAAATAACTATAAAACATTACTTCCAGTGCTACTAATGTGTTCATTACAATTATATCATTTGGTTTTAACATAGTATTCATTTATATTATATAGTAATACTATAGCAGTAAAATTGAAAACACCTGTTGAAACTTTGATTTTCTCAGTAAAAATGAACAGTCTATAGCCTTTTAGGTTTTCATTTGATATTTCCTATAATCTATTATATATAATTGAGGCATATGAAGAACTAGTCAAATAACTATAAAACATTACTTCCAGTGCTACTAATGTGTTCATTACACTTATATATGTTGGTTTTAACATAGTATTCATTTATATTATATAGTAATACTATAGCAGGAAAATTGAAAACACCTGTTGAAACTTTCATTTTCTTAGTAAAAATGAACAGTCTATAGTCTTTAGGTTTTCAATTGATATTTCCTATAATCTATTATATATAATAGAGGCATATGAAAAACTAATCAAATAACTATAAAACATTACTTCCAGTGCTACTAATGTGTCCATTACACTTATATATGTTGGTTTTAACATAGTATTCATTTATATTATATAGTAATACTATAGCAGTAAAAATGAAAACATCTGGAGGAACTTTGATTTTCTTAGTAAAAATGAACAGTCTATAGCCTTTTAGGTTTTCAATTGATATCTCCTATAATCTATTATATATAATTGAGGCATATGAAAAACTAGTCAAATAACTATAAAACATTACTTCCAGTGCTACTAATGTGTTCATTACACTTATATCAGTTGGTTTTAAAATAGTATTCATTTATATTATATAGTAATACTATAGCAGTAAAATTGAAAACACCTAGAGAAACTTTGATTTTCTTAGTGAAAATGCACAGTCTATAGCCTTTTTGGTTTTCAATTGATATTTCCTATAATTTATTATATATAATAGAGGCATATGAAAAACTAGTCAAATAACTATAAAACATTACTTGCAGTGCTATAATGTGTTCATTACACTTATATCAGTTGGTTTTAACATAGTATTCATTTATATTATATAGTAATATTATAGCAGTAAAATTAAAAACACCTGAAGGAACTTTGATTTTCTTAGTAAAAATGAACAGTCTATAGCCTTTTAGGTTTGCAATTAATATTTCCTATAATCTATTATATATAATTGAGGCATATGAAAAACTAGTCAAATAACTATAAAACATTACTTACAGTGCTACTAATGTGTTCATTACACTTATATCAGTTGGTTTTAACATAGTATTAGTTTATATCATATAGTAATACTATAGGAGTAAAATTGAAAACACCTGTTGAAACTTTGATTTTCTCAGTAAAAATGAACAGTCTATAGCCTTTTAGGTTTGCAATTGATATTTCCTATAATGTATTATATATAATTGATGCATATGAAAAACTATTCAAATAACTATAAAACATTACTTACAGTGCTACTAATGTGTTCCTTACACTTATATCAGTTGGTTTTAACATAGTATTCATTTATATTATATAGTATACTATAACAATAAAATTGAAAACACCTGTTGAAACTTTCATTTTCTCAGTATAGGTTTTCAATTGATATTTCCTATAATCTATTATATATAATAGAGGCATATGAAAAACTAATCAAATAACTATAAAATATTACTTCCAGTGCTACTAATGTGTCCATTACACTTATATCTGTTGGTTTTAACATAGTATTCATTTATATTATATAGTATTACTATAGCAGTAAAATTAAAAAATCCTGGAGGAACTTTGATTTTCATAGTCAAAATGAACAGTCTATAGCCTTTTAGGTTTGCAATTAATATTTCCTATTATCTATTATATATAATTGAGGCATATGAAAAACTAGTCAAATAACTATAAAACATTACTTACAGTGCTACTAATGTGTTCATTACACTTATATCAGTTGGTTTTAACATAGTATTCATTTATATTATATAGTAATACTATAGCAGTAAAATTGAGAACACCTGGAGGAACTTTGATTTTCTTAGTAAAAATGAACAGTCTATAGCCTTTTAGGTTTTCAATTGATATTTCCTATAATCTATTATATATAATTGAGGCATATGAACAACTAGTCAAATAACTATAAAACATTACTTCCAGTGCTACTAATGTGTTCATTACACTTATATCATTTGGTTTTAACATAGTATTCATTTATATTATATAGTAATACTATAGCAGTAAAATTGAAAACACCTGTTGAAACTTTGATTTTCTCAGTAAAAATGAACAGTCTATAGCCTTTTAGGTTTTCATTTGATATTTCCTATAATCTATTATATATAATTGAGGCATATGAAGAACTAGTCAAATAACTATAAAACATTACTTCCAGTGCTACTAATGTGTTCATTACACTTATATATGTTGGTTTTAACATAGTATTCATTTATATTATATAGTAATACTATAGCAGTAAAATTGAAAACACCTGTTGAAACCTTTATTTTCTTAGTAAAAATGAACAGTCTATAGCCTTTTAGGTTTGCAATTAATATTTCCTATAATCTATTATATATAATTGAGGCATATGAAAAACTAGTCAAATAACTATAAAACATTACTTACAGTGCTACTAATGTGTTCATTACACTTATATCAGTTGGTTTTAACATAGTATTAGTTTATATCATATAGTAATACTATAGGAGTAAAATTGAAAACACCTGTTGAAACTTTGATTTTCTCAGTAAAAATGAACAGTCTATAGCCTTTTAGGTTTGCAATTGATATTTCCTATAATGTATTATATATAATTGATGCATATGAAAAACTATTCAAATAACTATAAAACATTACTTACAGTGCTACTAATGTGTTCCTTACACTTATATCAGTTGGTTTTAACATAGTATTCATTTATATTATATAGTATACTATAACAATAAAATTGAAAACACCTGTTGAAACTTTCATTTTCTCAGTATAGGTTTTCAATTGATATTTCCTATAATCTATTATATATAATAGAGGCATATGAAAAACTAATCAAATAACTATAAAATATTACTTCCAGTGCTACTAATGTGTCCATTACACTTATATCTGTTGGTTTTAACATAGTATTCATTTATATTATATAGTATTACTATAGCAGTAAAATTAAAAAATCCTGGAGGAACTTTGATTTTCATAGTCAAAATGAACAGTCTATAGCCTTTTAGGTTTGCAATTAATATTTCCTATTATCTATTATATATAATTGAGGCATATGAAAAACTAGTCAAATAACTATAAAACATTACTTACAGTGCTACTAATGTGTTCATTACACTTATATCAGTTGGTTTTAACATAGTATTCATTTATATTATATAGTAATACTATAGCAGTAAAATTGAGAACACCTGGAGGAACTTTGATTTTCTTAGTAAAAATGAACAGTCTATAGCCTTTTAGGTTTTCAATTGATATTTCCTATAATCTATTATATATAATTGAGGCATATGAACAACTAGTCAAATAACTATAAAACATTACTTCCAGTGCTACTAATGTGTTCATTACACTTATATCATTTGGTTTTAACATAGTATTCATTTATATTATATAGTAATACTATAGCAGTAAAATTGAAAACACCTGTTGAAACTTTGATTTTCTCAGTAAAAATGAACAGTCTATAGCCTTTTAGGTTTTCATTTGATATTTCCTATAATCTATTATATATAATTGAGGCATATGAAGAACTAGTCAAATAACTATAAAACATTACTTCCAGTGCTACTAATGTGTTCATTACACTTATATATGTTGGTTTTAACATAGTATTCATTTATATTATATAGTAATACTATAGCAGTAAAATTGAAAACACCTGTTGAAACCTTTATTTTCTTAGTAAAAATGAACAGTCTATAGTCTTTTAGGTTTTCAATTGATATTTCCTATAATCTATTATATATAATAGAGGCATATGAAAAACTAATCAAATAACTATAAAACATTACTTCCAGTGCTACTAATGTGTCCATTACACTTATATATGTTGGTTTTAACATAGTATTCATTTATATTATATAGTAATAATATAGCAGTAAAAATGAAAACATCTGGAGGAACTTTGATTTTCTTAGTAAAAATGAACAGTCTATAGCCTTTTAGGTTTTCAATTGATATCTCCTATAATCTATTATATATAATAGAGGCATATGAAAAACTAATCAAATAACTATAAAACATTACTTCCAGTGCTACTAATGTGTCCATTACACTTATATATGTTGGTTTTAACATAGTATTCATTTATATTATATAGTAATACTATAGCAGTAAAAATGAAAACATCTGGAGGAACTTTGATTTTCTTAGTAAAAATGAACAGTCTATAGCCTTTTAGGTTTTCAATTGATATCTCCTATAATCTATTATATATAATTGAGGCATATGAAAAACTAGTCAAATAACTATAAAACATTACTTCCAGTGCTACTAATGTGTTCATTACACTTATATCAGTTGGTTTTAACATAGTATTCATTTATATTATATAGTAATACTATAGCAGTAAAATTGAAAACACCTAGAGAAACTTTGATTTTCTTAGTGAAAATGCACAGTCTATAGCCTTTTTGGTTTTCAATTGATATTTCCTATAATTTATTATATATAATAGAGGCATATGAAAAACTAGTCAAATAACTATAAAACATTACTTGCAGTGCTATAATGTGTTCATTACACTTATATCAGTTGGTTTTAACATAGTATTCATTTATATTATATAGTAATATTATAGCAGTAAAATTAAAAACACCTGAAGGAACTTTGATTTTCTTAGTAAAAATGAACAGTCTATAGCCTTTTAGGTTTGCAATTAATATTTCCTATAATCTATTATATATAATTGAGGCATATGAAAAACTAGTCAAATAACTATAAAACATTACTTACAGTGCTACTAATGTGTTCATTACACTTATATCAGTTGGTTTTAACATAGTATTAGTTTATATCATATAGTAATACTATAGGAGTAAAATTGAAAACACCTGTTGAAACTTTGATTTTCTCAGTAAAAATGAACAGTCTATAGCCTTTTAGGTTTGCAATTGATATTTCCTATAATGTATTATATATAATTGATGCATATGAAAAACTATTCAAATAACTATAAAACATTACTTACAGTGCTACTAATGTGTTCCTTACACTTATATCAGTTGGTTTTAACATAGTATTCATTTATATTATATAGTATACTATAACAATAAAATTGAAAACACCTGTTGAAACTTTCATTTTCTCAGTATAGGTTTTCAATTGATATTTCCTATAATCTATTATATATAATAGAGGCATATGAAAAACTAATCAAATAACTATAAAATATTACTTCCAGTGCTACTAATGTGTCCATTACACTTATATCTGTTGGTTTTAACATAGTATTCATTTATATTATATAGTATTACTATAGCAGTAAAATTAAAAAATCCTGGAGGAACTTTGATTTTCATAGTCAAAATGAACAGTCTATAGCCTTTTAGGTTTGCAATTAATATTTCCTATTATCTATTATATATAATTGAGGCATATGAAAAACTAGTCAAATAACTATAAAACATTACTTCCAGTGCTACTAATGTGTTCATTACACTTATATCAGTTGGTTTTAACATAGTATTCATTTATATTATATAGTAATACTATAGCAGTAAAATTGAGAACACCTGGAGGAACTTTGATTTTCTTAGTAAAAATGAACAGTCTATAGCCTTTTAGGTTTTCAATTGATATTTCCTATAATCTATTATATATAATTGAGGCATATGAAGAACTAGTCAAATAACTATAAAACATTACTTCCAGTGCTACTAATGTGTTCATTACACTTATATATGTTGGTTTTAACATAGTATTCATTTATATTATATAGTAATACTATAGCAGTAAAATTGAAAACACCTGTTGAAACTTTGATTTTCTCAGTAAAAATGAACAGTCTATAGCCTTTTAGGTTTTCATTTGATATTTCCTATAATCTATTATATATAATTGAGGCATATGAAGAACTAGTCAAATAACTATAAAACATTACTTCCAGTGCTACTAATGTGTTCATTACACTTATATATGTTGGTTTTAACATAGTATTCATTTATTAATATAAATGAATACTATGTTATATAGTAATACTATAGCAGTAAAATTGAAAACACCTGTTGAAACCTTTATTTTCTTAGTAAAAATGAACAGTCTATAGTCTTTTAGGTTTTCAATTGATATTTCCTATAATCTATTATATATAATAGAGGCATATGAAAAACTAATCAAATAACTATAAAACATTACTTCCAGTGCTACTAATGTGTCCATTACACTTATATATGTTGGTTTTAACATAGTATTCATTTATATTATATAGTAATAATATAGCAGTAAAAATGAAAACATCTGGAGGAACTTTGATTTTCTTAGTAAAAATGAACAGTCTATAGCCTTTTAGGTTTTCAATTGATATCTCCTATAATCTATTATATATAATTGAGGCATATGAAAAACTAGTCAAATAACTATAAAACATTACTTCCAGTGCTACTAATGTGTTCATTACACTTATATCAGTTGGTTTTAAAATAGTATTCATTTATATTATATAGTAATACTATAGCAGTAAAATTGAAAACACCTAGAGAAACTTTGATTTTCTTAGTGAAAATGCACAGTCTATAGCCTTTTTGGTTTTCAATTGATATTTCCTATAATTTATTATATATAATAGAGGCATATGAAAAACTAGTCAAATAACTATAAAACATTACTTCCAGTGCTATAATGTGTTCATTACACTTATATCAGTTGGTTTTAACATAGTATTCATTTATATTATATAGTAATATTATAGCAGTAAAATTAAAAACACCTGAAGGAACTTTGATTTTCTTAGTAAAAATGAACAGTCTATAGCCTTTTAGGTTTGCAATTAATATTTCCTATAATCTATTATATATAATTGAGGCATATCAAAAACTAGTCAAATAACTATAAAACATTACTTACAGTGCTACTAATGTGTTCATTACACTTATATCAGTTGGTTTTAACATAGTATTAGTTTATATCATATAGTAATACTATAGGAGTAAAATTGAAAACACCTGTTGAAACTTTGATTTTCTCAGTAAAAATGAACAGTCTATAGCCTTTTAGGTTTGCAATTGATATTTCCTATAATGTATTATATATAATTGATGCATATGAAAAACTATTCAAATAACTATAAAACATTACTTACAGTGCTACTAATGTGTTCCTTACACTTATATCAGTTGGTTTTAACATAGTATTCATTTATATTATATAGTATACTATAGCAATAAAATTGAAAACACCTGTTGAAACTTTCATTTTCTCAGTATAGGTTTTCAATTGATATTTCCTATAATCTATTATATATAATAGAGGCATATGAAAAACTAATCAAATAACTATAAAATATTACTTCCAGTGCTACTAATGTGTCCATTACACTTATATCTGTTGGTTTTAACATAGTATTCATTTATATTATATAGTATTACTATAGCAGTAAAATTAAAAAATCCTGGAGGAACTTTGATTTTCATAGTCAAAATGAACAGTCTATAGCCTTTTAGGTTTGCAATTAATATTTCCTATTATCTATTATATATAATTGAGGCATATGAAAAACTAGTCAAATAACTATAAAACATTACTTCCAGTGCTACTAATGTGTTCATTACACTTATATCAGTTGGTTTTAACATAGTATTAGTTTATATCATATAGTAATACTATAGCAGTAAAATTGAAAACACCTGTTGAAACTTTCATTTTCTCAGTAAAAATGAACAGTCTATAGCCTTTTAGGTTTTCAATTGATATTTCCTAGAATGTATTATATATAATTGATGCACATGAAAAACTATTCAAATAACTATAAAACATTACTTCCAGTGCTCCTAATGTGTTCATTACACTTATATCAGTTGGTTTTAACATAGTATTCATTCATATTATATAGTAATACTATAGCAGTAAAAATGAAAACACCTGGAGGAACTTTGATTTTCTTAGTAAAAATGAACAGTCTATAGCCTTTTAGGTTTTCAATTGATATTTCCTATAATCTATTATATATAACTGAGGCATATGAAAAACTAGTCAAAAAACTATAAAACATTACTTCCAGTGCTACTAATGTGTTCATTACACTTACATCTGTTGGTTTTAACATAGTATTCATTTATATTATATAGTAATACTATAGCAGTAAAATTGAAAACACCTGAAACTTTGATTTTCTTTGTAAAAATGAACAGTCTATAGCCTTTTAGGTTTTCAATTGATATTTCCTATAATCTATAATATATAATTGAGGCATATGAAAAACTAGTCAAATAACTATAAAACATTACTTCCAGTGCTACCAATGTATTCATTACACTTATATCAGTTGGTTTTAACATAGTATTCATTTATATTATATAGTAATACTATAGCAGTAAAATTGAAAACACCTGTTGAAACTTTGATTTTCTTAGTAAAAATGCACAGTCTATAGCCTTTTCGGTTTTCATTTGATATCTCCTATAATCTATTATATATAATTGAGGCATATCAAAAACTAGTCAAATAACTATAAAACATTACTTACAGTGCTACTAATGTGTTCGTTACACTTATATCAGTTGGTTTTAACATAGTATTCATTTATATTATATAGTAATACTATAGCAGTAAAATTAAAAACACCTGGAGGAACTTTGATTTTCTTAGTAAAAATGAACAGTCTATAGCCTTTTAGGTTTGCAATTAATATTTCCTATAATCTATTATATATAATTGAGGCATATGAAAAACTAGTCAAATAACTATAAAACATTACTTACAGTGCTACTAATGTGTTCATTACACTTATATCAGTTGGTTTTAACATAGTATTAGTTTATATCATATAGTAATACTATAGGAGTAAAATTGAAAACACCTGTTGAAACTTTGATTTTCTCAGTAAAAATGAACAGTCTATAGCCTTTTAGGTTTGCAATTGATATTTCCTATAATGTATTATATATAATTGATGCATATGAAAAACTATTCAAATAACTATAAAACATTACTTACAGTGCTACTAATGTGTTCATTACACTTATATCAGTTGGTTTTAACATAGTATTCATTTATATTATATAGTATACTATAGCAATAAAATTGAAAACACCTGTTGAAACTTTCATTTTCTCAGTATAGGTTTTCAATTGATATTTCCTATAATCTATTATATATAATAGAGGCATATGAAAAACTAATCAAATAACTATAAAATATTACTTCCAATGCTACTAATGTGTCCATTACACTTATATCTGTTGGTTTTAACATAGTATTCATTTATATTATATAGTAATACAATAGCAGTAAAATTGAAAACACCTGTTGAAACTTTCATTTTCTTAGTAAAAATGAACAGTCTATATCCTTTTAGGTTTTTAATTGATATTTCCTATAATCTATTATATATAATTGACGCATATGAAAAACTAGTCAAATAACTATAAAATATTACTTCCAGTGCTACTAATGTGTTCATTACACTTATATCAGTTGGTTTTAACATAGTATTCATTCATATTATATAGTAATACTATAGCAGTAAAAATGAAAACACCTGGAGGAACTTTGATTTTCCCAGTAAAAATGCACAGTCTATAGCCTTTTAGGTTTGCAATTGATATTTCCTATAATCTATTATATATAATTGAGGTATATGAAAAACTAGTTAAATAATTATGAAACATTACTTACAGTGCTACTAATGTGTTCATTACACTTATATAAGTTGGTTTTAACATAGTATTCATTTATATTATATAGTAATACTATAGCAGTAAAAATGAAAACACCTGGAGGAACTTTGATTTTCTTAGTAAAAATGAACAGTCTATAGCCTTTTAGGTTTTCAATTGATATTTCCTATAATCTATTATATATGATTGAGGCATATTAAAAACTAGTCAAATAACTATAAAACATTACTTACAGTGCTACTAATGTGTTCATTACACTTATATCAGTTGGTTTTAACATAGTATTAGTTTATATCATATAGTAATACTATAGGAGTAAAATTGAAAACACCTGTTGAAACTTTGATTTTCTCAGTAAAAATGAACAGTCTATAGCCTTTTAGGTTTGCAATTGATATTTCCTATAATGTATTATATATAATTGATGCATATGAAAAACTATTCAAATAACTATAAAACATTACTTACAGTGCTACTAATGTGTTCATTACACTTATATCAGTTGGTTTTAACATAGTATTCATTTATATTATATAGTATACTATAGCAATAAAATTGAAAACACCTGTTGAAACTTTCATTTTCTCAGTATAGGTTTTCAATTGATATTTCCTATAATCTATTATATATAATAGAGGCATATGAAAAACTAATCAAATAACTATAAAATATTACTTCCAATGCTACTAATGTGTCCATTACACTTATATCTGTTGGTTTTAACATAGTATTCATTTATATTATATAGTAATACTATAGCAGTAAAATTGAAAACACCTGTTGAAACTTTCATTTTCTTAGTAAAAATGAACAGTCTATAGCCTTTTAGGTTTTCAATTGATATTTCCTATAATCTATTATATATAATTGAGGCATATGAAAAACTAGTCAAATAACTATAAAACATTACTTCCAGTGCTACTAATGTATTCATTACACTTATATCAGTTGGTTTTAACATAGTATTCATTTATATTATATAGTAATACAATAGCAGTAAAATTGAAAACACCTGTTGAAACTTTCATTTTCTTAGTAAAAATGAACAGTCTATATCCTTTTAGGTTTTTAATTGATATTTCCTATAATCTATTATATATAATTGACGCATATGAAAAACTAGTCAAATAACTATAAAATATTACTTCCAGTGCTACTAATGTGTTCATTACACTTATATCAGTTGGTTTTAACATAGTATTCATTCATATTATATAGTAATACTATAGCAGTAAAAATGAAAACACCTGGAGGAACTTTGATTTTCCCAGTAAAAATGCACAGTCTATAGCCTTTTAGGTTTGCAATTGATATTTCCTATAATCTATTATATATAATTGAGGTATATGAAAAACTAGTTAAATAATTATGAAACATTACTTACAGTGCTACTAATGTGTTCATTACACTTATATAAGTTGGTTTTAACATAGTATTCATTTATATTATATAGTAATACTATAGCAGTAAAATTGAAAACACCTGTTGAAACTTTCATTTTCTCAGTAAAAATGAATAGTCTATAGCCTTTTAGGTTTTCAATTGATATTTCCTATAATCTATTATATATGATTGAGGCATATTAAAAACTAGTCAAATAACTATAAAACATTACTTCCAGTGCTACTAATGTGTTCATTACACTTATATCAGTTGGTTTTTAACATACTATTCATTTATATTATATAGTAATACTATAGCAGTAAAATTAAAAACACCTGGAGGAACTTTGATTTTCTTAGTCAAAATGAACAGTCTATAGCCTTTTAGGTTTGCAATTAATATTTCCAATTATCTATTATATATAATTGAAGCATATGAAAAACTAGTCAAATAACTATAAAACATTACTTCCAGTGCTACTAATGTGTTCATTACACTTATATCAGTTGGTTTTAACATAGTATTAGTTTATATCATATAGTAATACTATAGCAGTAAAATTGAAAACACCTGTTGAAACTTTCATTTTCTCAGTAAAAATGAACAGTCTATAGCCTTTTAGGTTTGCAATTGATATTTCCTAGAATGTATTATATATAATTGATGCACATGAAAAACTATTCAAATAACTATAAAACATTACTTCCAGTGCTACCAATGTATTCATTACACTTATATCAGTTGGTTTTAACATAGTATTCATTTATATTATATAGTAATACTATAGCAGTAAAATTGAAAACACCTGTTGAAACTTTCATTTTCTTAGTAAAAATGAACAGTCTATAGCCTTTTAGGTTTTTAATTGATATTTCCTATAATCTATTATATATAATTGAGGCATATGAAAAACTAGTCAAATAACTATAAAACATTACTTACAGTGCTACTAATGTGTTCATTACACTTATATCAGTTGGTTTTAACATAGCATTCATTCATATTATATAGTAATACTATAGCAGTACAATTAAAAAACACCTGGAGGAACTTTGATTTTCTTAGTAAAAATGAACATTCTATAGCCTTTTAGGTTTTCAATTGATATTTCCTATAATCCATTATATATAATTGAAGCATATGAAAAACTAGTCAAATAACTATAAAACATTACTTACAGTGCTACTAATGTGTTCATTACACTTATATCAGTTGTTTTTAACATAGCATTTATTTATATTATATAGTAATACTATAGCAGTGAAATTGAAAACACCTGTTGAAACTTTGATTTTCTTAGTAAAAATGAACAGTCTATAGCCTTTTCGGTTTTCATTTGATATCTCCTATAATCTATTATATATAATTGAGGCATATGAAAAACTAGTCAAATAACTATAAAACATTACTTCCAGTGCTACTAATGTGTTCATTACACTTATATCAGTTGGTTTTAACATAGTATTCATTTATATTATATAGTAATACTATAGCAGTAAAAATGAAAATACCTGGAGGAACTTCCATTTTCTTAGTAAAAATGAACAGTCTATAGCCTTTTAGGTTTTCAATTGATATTTCCTATGATCTATTACATATAATTGAGGCATATGAAAAACTAGTCAAATAACTATAAAACATTACTTACAGTGCTACTAATGAGTTCATTACACTTATATCAGTTGGTTTTAACATAGTATTCATTTATATTATATAGTAATACTATAGCAGTAAAATTAAAAACACCTGGAGGAACTTTGATTTTCTTCGTAAAAATGGACAGTCTATAGCCTTTTAGGTTTACAATTGATATTTCCTATAATCTATTATATATAATTGAGGCATATGAAAAACTAGTCAAATAAGTATAAAACATTACTTCCAGTGCTACTAATGTGTTCATTACACTTATATCAGTTGGTTTTAACATAGTATTCATTTATATTATATAGTAATACTATAGCAGTAAAATTGAAAACACCTGTTGAAACTTTCATTTTCTCAGTAAAAATGAACAGTCTATAGGCTTTTAAGGTTTTCAATTGATATTTCCTATAGTCTATTATATATAATTGAGGCATATGAAAAACTAGTCAAATAACTATAAAACATTACTTCCAGTGCTACTAATGTGTTCATTACACTTATATCAGTTGGTTTTTAACATAGTATTCATTTATATTATATAGTAATACTATAGCAGTAAAATTGAAAACACCTGTTGAAACTTTCATTTTCTCAGTAAAAATGAACAGTCTATAGCCTTTTAGGTTTTCAATCGATATTTCCTATAATCTATTATATATAATTGAGGCATATGAAAAACTAGTCAAATAACTATAAAACATTAATTACAGTGCTACTAATGTGTTCATTACACTTATATCAGTTGGTTTTAACATAGTATTCATTTATATTATATAGTAATACTATAGCTGTAAAATTAAAAACACCTGGAGGAACTTTGATTTTCTTAGTCAAAATGAACAGTCTATAGCCTTTTAGGTTTTCAATTGATATTTCCTATAATATATTATATATAATTGAGGCATATGAAAAACTAGTCAAATAACTATAAAACATTACTTCCAGTGCTATTAATGTATTCATTACACTTATATCGGTTGGTTTTAAAATATTATTCATTTATATTATATAGTAATACTATAGCAGTAAAATTGAAAACACCTGTTGAAACTTTGATTTTCTTAGTAAAAATGAACAGTCTATAGCCTTTTAGTTTGCAATTGATATTTCCTATAATCTATTATATATAATTGAGGCATATGAAAAACTAGTCAAATAACTATAAACATTACTTCCAGTGCTACTAATGTGTTCATTACACTTATATCAGTTGCTTTTTACATAGTATTCATTTATATTATATAGTAATACTATAGCAGTAAAATTGAAAAAAACCTGGAGGAACTTTGATTTTCTTACTCAAAATGAACAGTCTATAGCCTTTTAAGTTTTCAATTGATATTTCCTATAATCTATCATATATAATTGAGGCATATGAAAAATAGTCAAATAATGATAAAACATTACTTACAGTGCTACTAATGTGTTCATTACACTTATATCAGTTGGTTTTAACATAGTATTTATTCATATTATATAGTAATACTATAGCAGTAAAATTGAAAACACCCGTTGAAACTTTCATTTTCTTAGTAAAAATGAACAGTCTATATCCTTTTAGGTTTTTAATTGATATTTCCTATATTGTATTATATATAATTGACGCATATGAAAATTAATTCAAATAACTATAAAACATTACTTACAGTGCTACTAATGTGTTCATTACACTTATATCAGTTGGTTTTAACATAGTATTTATTTATATTATATAGTAATACTATAGCAGTAAAATTAAAAACACCTGGAGGAACTTTGATTTTCTTCGTAAAAATGAACAGTCTATAGCTTTTTAGGTTTGCAATTAATATTTCCTATAATCTATTATATATAATTGATTCATATGAAAAACTAGTCAAATAACTATAAAACATTACTTACAGTGCTACTAATGTGTTCATTACACTTATATCAGTTGGTTTTAACATAGTATTCATCTATGTTATATATTAATACTATAGCAGTAAAATTAAAAACACCTGGAGGAACTTTGATTTTCTTAGTAAAAATGAACAGTCTATAGCCTTTTAGGTTTTCAATTGATATTTCCTATAATCTATTATATATAATTGAGGCATATGAAAAACTAGTCAAATAACTATAAAATATTACTTACAGTGCTAATAATGTGTTCATTACACTTATATCAGTTGGTTTTAACATAGTATTCATTTATATTATATAGTAATACTATAGCAGTAAAAATGAAAACACCTGGAGGAACTTTGATTTTCTTAGTAAAAATGAACAGTCTATAGCCTTTTAGGTTTTCAATTGATATTTCCTATAATTTATATATAATTGAGGCATATGAAAAACTAGTCAAATAACTATAAAACATTACTTCCAGTGCTACTAATGTGTTCATTACACTTATATCAGTTGGTTTTAACATAGTATTCATTTATATTATATAGTAATACTATAGCAGTAAAATTGAAAACACCCGTTGAAACTTTGATTTTCTTAGTAAAAATGAACAGTCTATAGTCTTTTAGGTTTTCAATTGATATTTCCTATAATCTATTATATATAATTGAGGCATATGAAAAACTAGTCAAATAACTATAAAACATTACTTCCAGTGCTACTAATGTGTTCATTACACTTATATCAGTTGGTTTTAACATAGTATTCATTTATATTATATAGTAATACTATAGCAGTAAAATTAAAAACACCTTGAAAACTTTGATTTTCTTAGTAAAAATGCACAGTCTATAGCCTTTTAGGTTTTCAATTGATATTTTCTATAATCTATTATATATAATTGAGGCATATGAAAAACTAGTCAAATAACTATAAAACATTACTTACAGTGCTACTAATGTGTTCATTACACTTATATCAGTTGGTTTTAACATAGTATTCATTTATATTATATAGTGATACTATAGCAGTAAAATTGAAAACACCTGTTGAAAATTTCATTTTCTCAGTAAAAATGAACAGTCTATAGCCTTTTATGTTTTCAATCGATATTTCCTATAATCTATTATATATAATTGAAGCATATGAAAAACTAGTCAAATAACTATAAAACATTACTTACAGTGCTACTAATGTGTTCATTACACTTATATCAGTTGGTTTTAACATAGTATTCAGTTATATTATATAGTAATATTATAGCAGTAAAATTGAAAACACCTATTGAAACTTTAATTTTCTCAGTAAAAATGAACAGTCTATAGCCTTTTATGTTTTTAATCGATATTTCCTATAATCTATTATATATAATTGAGGCATATGAAAAACTAGTCAAATAACTATAAAACATTGCTTACAGTGCTACTAATGTGTTCATTACACTTATATCAGTTGGTTTTAATATAGTATTCAGTTATATTATATAGTAATACTATAGCTGTAAAATTGAAAACACCTGTTGAAACTTTGATTTTCTTAGTCAAAATGAACAGTCTATAGCCTCTTAGGTTTTCAATTGATATTTCCTATAATCCATCATATATGATTGAGGCATATGAAAAACTAGTCAAATAACGATAAAACATCACTTACAGTGCTACTAATGTGTTCATTACACTTATATCAGTTGGTTTTAACATAGTATTTATATATTATATAGTAATTCTATAGGAGTAAAATTAAAAACACCTTAAGGAACTTTGATTTTCTTAGTAAAAATGAATAGTCTATAGCCTTTTAGGTTTGCAATTGATATTTCCTATAATCTATTATATATAATAGAGGCATATGAAAAACTAGTCAAATAACTATAAAAAATTACTTCCAGTGCTACTAATGTGTTCATTACACTCATATCAGTTGGTTTTAACATAGTATTCATTTATATTATATAGTAATACTATAGCAGTAAAATTAAAAACACCTGGAGGAACTTTCATTTTCTTAGTAAAAATGAACAGTCTATAGCCTTTTAGGTTTTCAATTGATATTTCCTTTATTGTATTATCTATAATTGAAGCATATGAAAAACTAGTCAAATAACTATAAAACATTACTTACAGTGCTACTAATGTGTTCATTACACTTATATCAGTTGGTTTTTAACATAGTATTTATTCATATTATATAGTAATACTATAGCAGTAAAATTAAAAACACCTGGAGGAACTTTGATTTTCTTCGTAAAAATGAACAGTCTATAGCCTTTTAGGTGTGCAATTAATATTTCCTATAATCTATTATATATAATTGAGGCATTTGAAAAACTAGTCAAATAACTATAAAACATTACTTACAGTGCTACTAATGTGTTCATTACACTTATATCAGTTGGTTTTTAACATAGTATTCATTTATATTATAAAATAATACTATAG
This sequence comes from Thysanoteuthis rhombus, assembly GCA_963457665.1. Lineage (NCBI taxonomy): Eukaryota > Metazoa > Mollusca > Cephalopoda > Oegopsida > Thysanoteuthidae > Thysanoteuthis > Thysanoteuthis major. The sequence continues at coordinate 19,777,451 of OY735239.1, read as the reverse complement.
CAGTAAAAATGAAAACACCTGGAAGAACTTTGATTTTCTTAGTAAAAATGAACAGTCTATAGCCTTTTAGGTTTTCAATTGATATTCCCTATAATCTATTATATATAATAGAGGCATATGAAAAACTAGTCAAATAAGTATAAAACATTACTTCCAGTGCTACTAATGTGTTCATTACACTTATATCAGTTGGTTTTAACATAGTATTCATCTATATTATATAGTAATACTATAGCAGTAATATTAAAAACACCTGGAGGAACTTTGATTTTCTTAGTAAAAATGAACAGTCTATAGCCTTTTAGGTTTCCAATTGATATTTCCTATAATCTATTATATATAATTGATGCCTCAATTATATATAATAAATTAGAGGAAATATCAATTAAAAACCTAAAAGGCTATAGACTGTTCATTTTTACTAAGAAATTAAAACTATTCAAATAACTATAAAACATTACTTACAGTGCTACTAATGTGTTCATTACACTTATATCAGTTGGTTTTTAACATAGTATTCATTTATATTATATAGTAATACTATAGCAGTAAAATTAAAAACACCTGGAGGAACTTTGATTTTCTTCGTAAAAATGGACAGTCTATAGCCTTTTAGGTTTACAATTGATATTTCCTATAATCTATTATATATAATTGAGGCATATGAAAAACTAGTCAAATAAGTATAAAACCTCACTTCCAGTGCTACTAATGTGTTCATTACACTTATATCAGTTGGTTTTAACATAGTATTCATTTATATTATATAGTAATACTATAGCAGTAAAATTGAAAACACCTGTTGAAACTTTGATTTTCTCAGTAAAAATGAACAGTCTATAGCCTTTTAGGTTTACAATTGATATTTCCTATAATCTATTATATATAATTGAGGCATATGAAAAACTAGTCAAATAACTATAAAACATTACTTCCAGTGCTACTAATGTGTTCATTACACTTATATCAGTTTGTTTTTACATAGTATTCATTTATATTATATAGTAATACTATAGCAGTAAAATTGAAAACACCTGTTGAAACTTTCATTTTCTCAGTAAAAATGAACAGTCTATAGCCTTTTAGGTTTTCAATCGATATTTCCTATAATCTATTATATATAATTGAGGCATATGAAAAACTAGTCAAATAACTATAAAACATTAATTACAGTGCTACTAATGTGTTCATTACACTTATATCAGTTGGTTTTAACATAGTATTCATTTATATTATATAGTAATACTATAGCTGTAAAATTAAAAACACCTGGAGGAACTTTGATTTTCTTCGTAAAAATGAACAGTCTATAGCCTTTTAGGTTTTCAATTGATATTTCCTATAATATATTATATATAATAGAGGCATATGAAAAACTAGTCAAATAACTATAAAACATTACTTCCAGTGCTACTAATGTGTTCATTACACTTATATCAGTTGGTTTTAACATAGTATTAGTTTATATTATATAGTAATACTATAGCAGTAAAATAAAAAAAACACCTGGAAGAACTTTGATTTTCTTAGTAAAAATGAACAGTCTTTAGCCTTTTAGGTTTTCAATTGATATTTCCTATAATCTATTATATATAATTGAGGCATATGAAAAACTAGTCAAATAACTATAAAACATTACTTCCAGTGCTACTAATGTGTTCATTACACTTATATCAGTTGGTTTTAACATAGTATTCATTTATATTATATAGTAATACTATAGCAGTAAAATTGAAAACACCTGTTGAAACTCCGATTTTCTTGGTAAAAATGAACAGTCTATAGCCTTTTAGGTTTTCAATTGATATTTCCTATAATCTATTATATATAATTGAGGCATATGAAAAACTAGTCAAATAACTATAAAACATTACTTAGAGTGCTACTAATGTGTTCATTACACTTATATCAGTTGGTTTTAACATAGTATTCATTTATATTATATAGTAATACCATAGCAGTAAAATTGAAAACACCCGTTGAAACTTTGATTTTCTTAGTAAAAATGAACAGTCTATAGCCTTTTAGGTTTTCAATTGATATTTCCTATAATCTATTATATATAATTGAGGCATATGAAAAACTAGTCAAATAACTATAAAACATTACTTACAGTGCTACTAATGTGTTCATTACACTTATATCAGTTGGTTTTAACATAGTATTCATTTATATTATATAGTAATACTATAGCAGTAAAATTGAAAACAATCGTTGAAACTTTCATTTTCTTCGTAAAAATGAACAGTCTATAGCCTTTTAGGTTTGCAATTAATATTTCCTATAATCTATTATATATAATTGAGGCATATGAAAAACTAGTCAAATAACTATAAAACATTACTTACAGTGCTACTAATGTGTTCATTACACTTATATCAGTTGGTTTTTAACATAGTATTCATTTATATTATAAAATAATACTATAGCAGTAAAAATGAAGACACCTGGAGGAACTTTGATTTTCTTAGTAAAAATGAACAGTCTATAGCCTTTTAGGTTTTCAATTGATATTCCCTATAATCTATTATATATAATAGAGGCATATGAAAAACTAGTCAAATAAGTATAAAACATTACTTCCAGTGCTACTAATGTGTTCATTACACTTATATCAGTTGGTTTTAACATAGTATTCATCTATATTATATAGTAATACTATAGCAGTAAAATTAAAAACACCTGGAGGAACTTTGATTTTCTTAGTAAAAATGAACAGTCTATAGCCTTTTAGGTTTTCAATTGATATTTCCTATAATCTATTATATATAATTGATGCCTCAATTATATATAATAAATTATAGGAAATATCAATTAAAAACCTAAAAGGCTATAGACTGTTCATTTTTACTAAGAAATTAAAACTATTTAATAACTATAAAACATTACTTACAGTGCTACTAATGTGTTCATTACACTTATATCAGTTGGTTTTTAACATAGTATTCATTTATATTATATAGTAATACTATAGCAGTAAAATTAAAAACACCTGGAGGAACTTTGATTTTCTTCGTAAAAATGAACAGTCTATAGCCTTTTAGGTTTACAATTGATATTTCCTATAATCTATTATATATAATTGAGGCATATGAAAAACTAGTCAAATAACTATAAAACATTACTTCCAGTGCTACTAATGTGTTCATTACACTTATATCAGTTGGTTTTAACATAGTATTCATTTATATTATATAGTAATACTATAGCAGTAAAATTGAAAACACCTGTTGAAACTTTCATTTTCTCAGTAAAAATGAACAGTCTATAGGCTTTTAAGGTTTTCAATTGATATTTCCTATAGTCTATTATATATAATTGAGGCATATGAAAAACTAGTCAAATAACTATAAAACATTACTTCCAGTGCTACTAATGTGTTCATTACACTTATATCAGTTGGTTTTAACATAGTATTCATTTATATTATATAGTAATACTATAGCAGTAAAATAATAAAAAACACCTGGAAGAACTTTGATTTTCTTAGTAAAAATGAACAGTCTATAGCCTTTTAGGTTTTCAATTGATATATCCTATAATCTATTATATATAATTGAGGCATATGAAAAACTAGTCAAATAACTATAAAACATTACTTCCAGTGCTACTAATGTGTTCATTACACTTATATCAGTTGGTTTTAACATAGTATTCATTTATAATATATAGTAATGCTATAGCAGTAAAATTAAAAACACCTGGAGGAACTTTCATTTTCTTGGTAAAAATGCACAGTCTATAGCCTTTTAGGTTTGCAATTGATATTTCCTATAATCTATTATATATAATTGAGGCATATGAAAAACTAGTCAAATAACTATAAAACATTACTTACAGTGCTACTAATGTGTTCATTACACTTATATCAGATGGTTTTAACATAGTATTCATTTATATTATATAGTAATACTATAGCAGTAAAATTGAAAACACCCGTTGAAACTTTGATTTTTTTAGTAAAAATGAACAGTCTATAGCCTTTTAGGTTTTCAATTGATATTTCCTATAATCTATTATATATAATTGAGGCATATGAAAAACTAGTCAAATAACTATAAAACATTACTTCCAGTGCTACTAATGTTTTCATTGCACTTATATCAGTTGGTTTTCACATAGTATTCATTTATATTATATAGTAATACTGTAGCAGTAAAATTAAAAACACCTGGAGGAACTTTGATTTTCTTAGTAAAAATGAACAGTGTATAGCCTCTTAGGTTTTCAATTGATATTTCCTATAATCTATTATATATAATTGAGGCATATGAAAAACTAGTCAAATAACTATAAAACATTACTTCCAGTGCTACTAATGTTTTCATTACACTTATATCAGTTGGTTTTAACATAGTAATCATTTATATTATATAATAATACTATAGCAGTAAAATTGAAAACACCTGGAGGAACTTTGATTTTCTTAGTAAAAATGAACAGTCTATAGTCTTTTAGGTTTAAAATTGATATTTCCTATAATCTATTATATATAATTGAGGCATATGAAAAACTAGTCAAATAACTATAAAACATTACTTCCAGTGCTACTAATGTGTTCATTACACTTATATCAGTTGGTTTTAACATAGTATTCATTTATATTATATAGTAATACTGTAGCAGTAAAATTGAAAATACCTGTTGAAACTTTGATTTTCTTAGTAAAAATGAACAGTGTATAGCCTTCTAGGTTTTCAATTGATATTTCCTATAATCTATTATATATAATTGAGCCAATAAAAAACTAGTCAAATAACTATAAAACATTACTTCCAGTGCTACTAATGTGTTCATTACACTTATATCAGTTGGTTTTAACCTAGTATTCATTTATATTATATAGTAATACTATAGCAGTAAAATTGAAAACACCTGGAGGAACTTTGATTTTCTTAGTAAAAATGAACAGGCTATAGCCTTTTAGGTTTTCAATTGATAATTCCTATAATTTATAATATATAATTGAGGCATATGAAAAACGAGTCAAATAACTATAAAACATTACTTACAGTGCTACTAATGTGTTCATTACACTTATATCAGTTGGTTTTAACATGGTATTCATTTGTATTATATAGTAATACTATAGCAGTAAAATTAAAAACACCTGGAGGAACTTTGATTTTCTTAGTGAAAATGCACAGTCTATAGCCTTTTAGGTTTTCAATTGATATTTCCTATAATCTATTATATATAATTGAGGCATATGAAAAACTAGTCAACTAACTATAAAACATTACTTACAGTGCTACTAATGTGTTCATTACACTTATATCAGTTGGTTTTAACATAGTATTCATTTATATTATATAGTAATACTATAGCAGTAAAATTGAAAACACCTGTTGAAACTTTCATTTTCTCAGTAAAAATGAACAGTCTATAGCATTTTAGGTTTTCAATTGATATTTCCTATCATTTATTATATATAATTGAGGCATATGAAAAACTAGTCGAATAACTATAAAACATTACTTCCAGTGCTACTAATGTGTTCATTACACTTATATCAGTTGGTTTTAACATCGTATTCATTTATATTATATAGTAATACTATAGCAGTAAAATTAAAAACACCTGTTGAAACTTTGATTTACTTAGTAAAAAAGCACAGTCTATAGCCTTTTAGGTTTCCAATTGATATTTCCTATAATCTATTATATATAATTGAGGCATATGAAAAACTAGTCAACTTACTATAAAACATTACTTCCAGTGCTACTAATGTGTTCATTACACTTATATCAGTTGGTTTTTAACATAGTATTCATTTATATTATATAGTAATACTATAGCAGTAAAATTAAAAACACCTGGTGTAACTTTGATTTTCTTAGTAAAAATGAACAGTCTATAGCCTTTTAGGTTTTTAATTGATATTCCCTATAATCTATTATATATAATTGAGGCATATGAAAAACTAGTTAAAGAACTATAAAACATTACTTCCAGTGCTACTAATGTGTTCATTACACTTATATCAGTTGGTTTTAACATAGTATTAATTTATATTATATAGTAATACTATAGCAGTAAAAATGAAAACACCTGGAAGAACTTTCATTTTCTTTGTAAAAATGCACAGTCTATAGCCTTTTAGGTTTTCATTTGATATTTCCTATAATCTATTATATATAATTGAGGCATATGAAAAACTAGTCAAATAACTATAAAACGTTACTTACAGTGCTACTAATGTGTTCTTTACAATTATATCAGTTGGTTTTAACATAGTATTCATTTATATTATATAGTAATACTATAGCAGTAAAATTGAAAACACCTGGAGGAACTTTGATTTTCTTAGTAAAAATGCTCAGTCTATAGCCTTTTAGGTTTTCAATTGATATTTCCTATGATCTATTATATATAATTGAGGCATATGAAAAACTAGTCAAATAACTATAAAACATTACTTACAGTGCTACTAATGTGTTCATTACACTTATATCAGTTGGTTTTAACATAGTATTAGTTTATATTATATAGTAATACTATAGCAGTAAAATTGAAAACACCTGAAACTTTGATTTCCTCAGTAAAAATGAACAGGCTATAGCCTTTTAGGTTTTTAATTGATATTTCCTATAATCTATAATATATAATTGAGGCATATGAAAAACTAGTCAAATAACTATAAAACATTACTTCCAGTGCTACTAATGTGTTCATTACAATTATATCAGTTGGTTTTAACATAGTATTCATTTATATTATATAGTAATACTATAGCAGTAAAATTGAAAACACCTGGAGGAACTTTGATTTTCTTAGTAAAAATGCACAGTCTATAGCCTTTTAGGTTTTCTAGTGATATTTCATATAATCTATTATATATAATAGAGGCATATGAAAAACTAGTCAAATAACTATAAAACATTACTTCCAGTGCTACTAATGTGTTCATTACAATTATATGTTGGTTTTAACATAGTATTCATTTATATTATATAGTAATACTATAGCAGTAAAATTGAAAACACCTGGAGGAACTTTGATTTTCTTAGTAAAAATGAACAGTGCTACTAATGTGTTCATTACACTTATATCAGTTGGTTTTAACATAGTATTCATTTATATTATATAGTAATACTATAGCAGTAAAATTGAAAACACCTGAAACTTTGATTTTCTTAGTGAAAATGCACAGTCTATAGCCTTTTAGGTTTTCAATTGATATTTCCTATAATCTATTATATATAATTGAGGCATATGAAAAACTAGTCAAATAACTATAAAACATTACTTCCAGTGCTACTAATGTGTTCATTACACTTATATCAGTTGGTTTTAACATAGTCTTAGTTCATATTATATAGTAATACTATAGCAATAAAATTGAAAACACCTGTAGGAACTTTGATTTTCTTAGTAAAAATGAACAGTCTATAGCCTTTTAGGTTTTCTAGTGATATTTCCTATGATATATTATATATAATTGAGGCATATGAAAAACTAGTCAAATAACTATAAAACATTACTTCCAGTGCTACTAATGTGTTCATTACAATTATATCAGTTGGTTTTAACATAGTATTCATTTATATTATATAGTAATACTATAGCAGTAAAATTGAAAACACCTGAAACTTTGATTTTCTTAGTAAAAATGCACAGTCTATAGCCTTTTAGGTTTTCTAGTGATATTTCCTATGATCTATTATATATAATTGAAACATATGAAAAATTAGTCAAATAACTATAAAACATTACTTCCAGTGCTACTAATGTGTTCATTACACTTATATCAGTTGGTTTTAACATAGTATTCATTTATATTATATAGTAATACTATAGCAGTAAAATTGAAAACACCTGAAACTTTGATTTTCTTAGTGAAAATGCACAGTCTATAGCCTTTCAGGTTTTCAATTGATATTTCCTATAATCTATTATATATAATTGAGGCATATGAAAAACTAGTCTACTAACTATAAAACATTACTTACAGTGCTACTAATGTGTTCATTACACTTATATCAGTTGGTTTTAACATAGTATTCATTTATATTATATAGTAATACTATAGCAGTAAAATTGAAAACACCTGTTGAAACTTTCATTTTCTCAGTAAAAATGAACAGTCTATAGCATTTTAGGTTTTCAATTGATATTTCCTATCATCTATTATATATAATTGAGGCATATGAAAAACTAGTCGAATAACTATAAAACATTACTTCCAGTGCTACTAATGTGTTCATTACACTTATATCAGTTGGTTTTAACATAGTATTCATTTATATTATATAGTAATACTATAGCAGTAAAATTAAAAACACCTGTTGAAACTTTGATTTTCTTAGTAAAAATGCACAGTCTATAGCCTTTTAGGTTTCCAATTGATATTTCCTATAATCTATTATATATAATTGAGGCATATGAAAAACTAGTCAAATAACTATAAAACATTACTTCCAGTGCTACTAATGTGTTCATTACACTTATATCAGTTGGTTTTTAACATAGTATTCATTTATATTATATAGTAATACTATAGCAGTAAAATTAAAAACACCTGGTGTAACTTTGATTTTCTTAGTAAAAATGAACAGTCTATAGCCTTTTAGGTTTTTAATTGATATTCCCTATAATCTATTATATATAATTGAGGCATATGAAAAACTAGTTAAATAACTATAAAACATTACTTCCAGTGCTACTAATGTGTTCATTACACTTATATCAGTTGGTTTTAACATAGTATTCATTTATATTATATAGTAATACTATAGCAGTAAAATTGAAAACACCTGAAACTTTGATTTTCTTAGTAAAAATGAACAGTCTATAGCTTTTTAGGTTTTCAATTGATATTTCCTATAATCTATTATATATAATTGAGGCATATGAAAAACTAGTCAAATAACTATAAAACGTTACTTACAGTGCTACTAATGTGTTCATTACAGTTATATCAGTTGGTTTTAACATAGTATTCATTTATATTATATAGTAATACTATAGCAGTAAAATTGAAAACACCTGGAAGAACTTTGATTTTCTTGGTAAAAATGCTCAGTCTATAGCCTTTTAGGTTTTCAATTGATATTTCCTATGATCTATTATATATAATTGAGGCATATGAAAAACTAGTCAACTAACTATAAAACATTACTTACAGTGCTACTAATGTGTTCATTACACTTATATCAGTTGGTTTTAACATAGTATTCATTTATATTATACAGTAATACTATAGCAGTAAAATTGAAAACACCTGTTAAAAATTTCATTTCTCAGTGAAAATAAACAGTCTATAGCATTTTAGGTTTGCAATTCTTATTCTCTATAACCAATTATATATGATTGAAGCATATGAAAAACTAGTCAACTAACTATAAAACATTACTTACAGTGCTACTAATGTGTTCATTACACTTATATCATTTGTTTTAACATAGTATTCATTTATATTATATAGTTTTACTATAGCAGTAAAATTGAAAACATCTGTTGAAAAATTCATTTTCTTCGTAAAAATGCACAGTCTATAGACTTTCAGGTTTGCAATTGATATTTCCTATAATCTATTATATATAATTGAGGCATATGAAAAACTAGTCAAATAACTATAAAACATTACTTACAGTGCTACTAATGTGTTCATTACACTCATATCAGTTTGTTTTAACATAGTATTCATTCATATTATATAGTAATACTATAGCAGTAAAATTGAAAACACCTGGAGGAACTTTGATTTTCTCAGTAAAAATGAACAGTCTATAGCCTTTTAGGTTTTCAATTGATATTTCCTCTAATCTATTATATATAATTGAGGCATATGAAAAACTAGTCAAATAACTATAAAACATTACTTCCAGTGCTACTAATGTGTTCATTACACTTATATCAGTTGGTTTTTAACATAGTATTCATTTATATTATATAGTAATACTATAGCAGTAAAATTCAAAACACCTGTTGAAACTTTCATTTTTTCCAGTAAAAATGAACAGTCTATAGCCTTTTAGGTTTTCAATTGATATTTCCTATAATCTATTATATATAATTGAGGCATATGAAAAACTAGTCAAATAACTATAAAACATTACTTCCAGTGCTACTAATGTGTTCATTACACTTATATCAGTTGGTTTTAACATGGTATTCATTTATATTATATAGTAATACTATAACAGTAAAATTGAAAACACCTGTTGAAACTTTCATTTTCTCAGTAAAAATGAACAGTCTATAGCCTTTTAGGTTTTCAATCGATATTTCCTATAATCTATTATATATAATTGAGGCATATGAAAAACTAGTCAAATAACTATAAAACATTACTTACAGTGCTACTAATGTGTTCATTACACTTATATCAGTTGGTTTTAACATAGTATTCATTTATATTATATAGTAATACTATAGGAGTAAAATTGAAAACACCTGTTGAAACTTTCATTTTCTCAGTAAAAATAAACAGTCTATAGCCTTTTAGGTTTTCAATCAATATTTCCTATAATCTATTATATATAATTGAGGCATATGAAAAACTAGTCAAATAACTATAAAACATTACTTACAGTGCTACTAATGTGTTCATTACACTTATATCAGTTGGTTTTAACATAGTATTCATTTATATTATATAGTAATACTATAGCAGTAAAATTGAGAACACCTGGAGGAACTTTGATTTTCTTAGTAAAAATGAACAGTCTATAGCCTTTTAGGTTTTCAATTGATATTTCCTCTAATCTATTATATATAATTGAGGCATGTGAAAAACTAGTCAAATACCTATTAAACATTACTTACAGTGCTACTAATGTGTTCATTACACTTATATCAGTTGGTTTTAACATAGTATTAGTTTATATTATATAGTAATACTATAGGAGTAAAATTAAAAACACTTCGAGGAACTTTGATTTTCTTAGTAAAAATGGACAGTCTATAGCCTTTTGGGTTTTCAATTGATATTTCCTAGAATGTATTATATATAATTGACGCACATGAAAAACTATTCAAATAACTATAAAACATTACTTACAGTGCTACTAATGTGTTCATTACACTTATATCAGTTGGTTTTAACATAGTATTAGTTTATATTATAGAGTAATACTATAGCAGTAAAATTGAAAACACCTGTTGAAACTTTGATTTTCTTAGTAAAAATGAACAGTCTATAGCCTTTTAGGTTTTCAATCGATATTTCCTATAATCTATTATATATAATTGAGGCATATGAAAAACTAGTCAAATAACTATAAAACATTACTTACAGTGCTACTAATGTGTTCATTACACTTATATCAGTTGGTTTTAACATAGTATTCATTTATATTATATAGTAATACTATAGCAGTAAAATTGAAAACACCTGTTGAAACTTCGATTTTCTTAGTAAAAATGAACAGTCTATAGCCTTTTAGGTTTTCAATTGATATTTCCTATAATGTATTATATATAATTGACGCATATGAAAAACTAGTGAAATAACTATAAAACATTACTTACAGTATTACTAATGTGTTCATTACACTTATATCAGTTGGTTTTAACATAGTATTCATTTATATTATATAATAATACTATAGGAGTAAAATTAAAACACCTGGAGGAACTTTGATTTTCTTCGTAAAAATGAACAGTCTATAGCCTTTTAGGTTTTCAATCGATATTTCCTATAATCTATTATATATAATTGAGGCATATGAAAAACTAGTCAAATAACTATAAAACATTACTTACAGTGCTACTAATGTGTTCATTACACTTATATCAGTTGGTTTTAAGATCGTATTCATTTATATTATATAGTAATACCATAGCAGTAAAATTGAAAACACCTGTTGAAACTTTCATTTTCTCAGTAAAAATGAACAGTCTATAGCCTTTTAGGTTTTCAATTGATATTTCCTATAAACTATTATATATAATTGAGGCATATGAAAAACTAGTCGAATAACTATAAAACATTACTTACAGTGCTACTAATGTGTTCATTACACTTATATCAGTTGGTTTTTAACATAGTATTCATTTATATTATATAGTAATACTATAGCAGTAAAATTCAAAACACTTGGAGGAACTTTCATTTTCTTAGTAAAAGTGAACAGTCTATAGCCTTTTAGGTTTTCAATTGATATTTCCTATAATCTATCATATATAATTGAGGCATATGAAAAACTAGTCAAATAACTATAAAACATTACTTACAGTGATACTAATGTGTTCATTACACTTATATCAGATGGTTTTAACATAGTATTCGTTTATATTATATAGTAATACTATAGCAGTAAAATTAAAAACACCTGGAGGAACTTTGATTTTCTTAGTAAAAATGCACAGTCTATAGCCTTTTAGGTTTTCAATTGATATTTCCTATAATCTATTATATATAATTGAGGCATATGAAAAACTAGTCAAATAACTATAAAACATTACTTACAGTGCTACTAATGTGTTCATTACACTTATATCAGTTTGTTTTAACATAGTATTCATTTATATTATATAGTAATACTATAGCAGTAAAATTGAAAACACCTGGAGGAACTTTGATTTTCTTAGTAAAAATGCACAGTCTATAGCCTTTTAGGTTTTCAATTGATATTTCCTATAATGTATTATATATAATTGACGCATATGAAAAACTATTCAAATAACTATAAAACATTACTTACAGTGCTACTAATGTGTTCATTACACTTATATCAGTTGGTTTTTAACATAGTATTCATTTATATTATATAGTAATACTATAGCAGTAAAATTAAAAACATTTGTTGAAACTTTGATTTTCTCAGTAAAAATGAACAGTCTATAGCCTTTTAGGTTTTCAATTGATATTTCCTATAATCTATTATATATAATTGAGGCATATGAAAAACTAGTCAAATAACTATAAAACATTACTTACAGTGCTACTAATGTGTTCATTACACTTATATCAGTTGGTTTTAACATAGTATTCATTTATATTATATAGTAATACTATAGCAGTAAAATTCAAAACACCTGTTGAAACTTTCATTTTTCCAGTAAAAATGAACAGTCTATAGCCTTTTAGGTTTTCAATTGATATTTCCTATAATCTATTATATATAATTAAGGCATATGAAAAACTAGTCAAATAACTATAAAACATTACTTACAGTGCTACTAATGTGTTCATTACACTTATATCAGTTGGTTTTAACATAGTATTCATTTATATTATATAGTAATACTATAGCAGTAAAATTCAAAACACCTGTTGAAACTTTCATTTTTCCAGTAAAAATGAACAGTCTATAGCCTTTTAGGTTTTCAATTGATATTTCCTATAATCTATTATATATAATTAAGGCATATGAAAAACTAGTCAAATAACTATAAAACATTACTTACAGTGCTACTAATGTGTTCATTACACTTATATCAGTTGGTTTTAACATAGTATTCATTTATATTATATAGTAATACTATAGCAGTAAAAATGAAAACACTTGGAGGAACTTTGATTTTCTCAGTAAAAATGAACAGTCTATAGCCTTTTAGGTTTTCAATTGATATTTCCTATAATGTATTATATATAATTGAGGCATATGAAAAACTAGTCAAATAACTATAAAACATTACTTCCAGTGCTACTAATGTGTTCATTACACTTATATCAGTTGGTTTTCACATAGTATTCATTTATATTATATAGTAATACTATAGCAGTAAAATTCAAAACACCTGTTGAAACCTTCATTTTCTCAGTAAAAATGAACAGTCTACAGCCTTTTATGTTTTCAATTGATATTCCCTATAATCTATTATATATAATTGAGGCATATGAAAAACTAGTCAAATAAATATAAAACATTACTTACAGTGCTACTAATGTGTTCATTACACTTATATCAGTTGGTTTTAACATAGTATTCATTTATATTATATAGTAATACTATAGCAGTAAAATTGAAAACACCTGGAGGAACTTTGATTTTCTCAGTAAAAATGCACAGTCTATAGCCTTTTAGGTTTTCAATTGATATTTCCTATAATCTATTATATATAATTGATGCATATGAAAAACTAGTCAAATAAATATAAAACATTATCCAGTGCTACTAATGTGTTCATTACACTTATATCAGTTGGTTTTAACATAGTATTCATTTATATTGTATAGTAATACTATAGCAGTAAAATTAAAAACACCTGGAGTAACTTTCATTTTCTTAGTAAAAATGAACAGTCTATAGCCTTTTAGGTTTTCAATTGATATTTCCTATAATCTATTATATATAATTGAGGCATATGAAAAACTAGTCAAATAACTATAAAACATTACTTCCAGTGCTACTAATGTGTTCATTACACTTATATCAGTTGGTTTTAACATAGTATTAGTTTATATTATATAGTAATACTATACCAGTAAAATTGAAAACACCTGAAACTTTGATTTTCTCAGTAAAAATGAACAGGCTATAGCCTTTTAGGTTTTTAATTGATATTTCCTATAATCTATAATATATAATTGAGGCATATGAAAAACTAGTCAAATAACTATAAACCATTACTTCCAGTGCTACTAATGTGTTCATTACAATTATATCAGTTGGTTTTAACATAGTATTCATTTATATTATATAGTAATACTATAGCAGTAAAATTGAAAACACCTGGAGGAACTTTGATTTTCTTAGTACAAATGCACAGCCTATAGCCTTTTAGGTTTTCTAGTGATATTTCATATAATCTATTATATATAATTGAGGCATATGAAAAACTAGTCAAATAACTATAAAACATTACTTCCAGTGCTACTAATGTGTTCATTACACTTATATCAGTTGGTTTTAACATAGTATTCATTTATATTATATAGTAATACTATAGCAGTAAAATTGAAAACACCTGGAGGAACTTTGATTTTCTTAGTAAATATGAACAGTCTATAGCCTTTTAGGTTTTCAATTGATATTTCCTATAATCTATAATATATAATTGAGGCATATGAAAAACTAGTCAAATAACTATAAAACATTACTTCCAGTGCTAGTAATGTGTTCATTACACTTATATCAGTTGGTTTTAACATAGTCTTAGTTCATATTATATAGTAATACTATAGCAATAAAATTGAAAACACCTGTAGGAACTTTGATTTTCTTAGTAAAAATGAACAGTCTATAGCCTTTTAGGTTTTCAATTGATATTTCCTATAATCTATTATATATAATTGAGGCATATGAAAAACTAGTCAAATAACTATAAAACATTACTTCCAGTGCTACTAATGTGTTCATTACAATTATATCAGTTGGTTTTAACATAGTATTCATTTATATTATATAGTAATACTATAGCAGTAAAATTGAAAACACCTGGAGGAACTTTGATTTTCTTAGTAAAAATGCACAGTCTATAGCCTTTTAGGTGTTCTAGTGATATTTCCTATGATCTATTATATATAATTGAAACATATGAAAAATTAGTCAAATAACTATAAAACATTACTTCCAGTGCTACTAATGTGTTCATTACACTTATATCAGTTGGTTTTAACATAGTATTCATTCATATTATAGAGTAATACTATAGCAGTAAAATTGAAAACACCTGAAACTTTGATTTTCTTAGTAAAAATGAACAGGCTATAGCCTTTTAGGTTTTCAATTGATATTTCCTATAATTTATAATATATAATTGAGGCATATGAAAAACTAGTCAACTAACTATAAAACATTACTTACAGTGCTACTAATGTGTTCATTACACTTATATCAGTTGGTTTTAACATAGTATTCATTTATATTATATAGTAATACTATAGCAGTAAAATTAAAAACACCTGGTGTAACTTTGATTTTCTTAGTAAAAATGAACAGTCTATAGCCTTTTAGGTTTTTAATTGATATTCCCTATAATCTATTATATATAATTGAGGCATATAAAAAACTAGTCAAATAACTATAAAACATTACTTCCAGTGCTACTAATGTGTTCATTACACTTATATCAGTTGGTTTTAACATAGTATTAGTTTATATGATATAGTAATACTATAGCAGTAAAATTGAAAACACCTGAAGGAACTTTGATTTTCTGAGTAAAAATGAACAGTCTATAGCCTTTTAGGTTTTCAATTGATATTCCCTATAATCTATTATATACAATTGAGGCATATGAAAAACTAGTCAAATAACTATAAAACACTACTTCCAGTGCTACTTATGTGTTCATTACACTTATATCAGTTGGTTTTAACATAGTATTCATTTATATTATATAGTAATACTATAGCAGTAAAATTGAAAACACCCGTAGGAACCTTCATTTTCTTAGTAAAAATGAACAGTCTATAGCCTTTTAGGTTTTCAATTGATATTTCCTATAATCTATTATATATAATTGAGGCATATGAAAAACTAGTCAAATAACTATAAAACATTACTTCCAGTGCTACTAATGTGTTCATTACACTTATATCAGTTGGTTTTAACATAGTATTAGTTTATATTATATAGTAATACTATACCAGTAAAATTCAAAACACCTGTTGAAACTTTGATAATGTTAGTGAAAATGCACAGTTTATAGCCTTTTAGGTTTTCAATTGATATTTCCTATAATCTATTAATTATAATTGAGGCATATGAATAACTAGTCAAACAACTATAAAACATTACTTCCAGTGCTACTAATGTGTTCATTACACTTATATCAGTTGGTTTTAACATAGTATTCATTTATATTATATAGTAATACTATAGCAGTAAAATTGAAAACTCCTGTTGAAACTTTGATTTTCTTAATAAAAATGAACAGTCTATAGCCTTTTAGGTTTTCAATTGATATTTCCAATAATCTATTATATATAATTTAGGCATATGAAAAACTAGTCAAATAACTATAAAACAATACTTCCAGTGCTACTAATGTGTTCATTACACTTATATCAGTTGGTTTTAACATAGTATTAGTTTATATTATATAGTAATACTATAGCAGTAAAATTGAAAACACCTGTTGAAACTTTCATTTTCTTAGTAAAAATGAACAGTCTATGGCCTTTTAGGTTTTCAATTGATATTTCCTATAATCTATTATATATAATTGAGGCATATGAAAAACTAGTCAAATAACTATAAAACATTACTTACAGTGCTACTAATGTGTTCATTACACTTATATCAGTTGGTTTTAACATAGTATTCATTTATATTATATAGTAATACTATAGCAGTAAAATTGAAAACACCAGTAGGAACTTTGATTTACTTAGTAAAAATGAACAGTCTATAGCCTTTTAGGTTTTCAATTGATATTTCCTATAATCTATTATATACAATTGAGGCATATGAAAAACTAGTCAAATAACTATAAAACATTACTTCCAGTACTACTAATGTGTTCATTACACTTATATCAGTTGGTTTTAACATAGTATTCATTTATATTATATAGTAATACTATAGCAGTAAAATTAAAAACACCTGTTGAAACTTTTATTTTCTCAGTAAAAATGAACAGTCTATAGCCTTTTAGGTTTTCAATTGATATTTCCTATAATCCATTATATATGATTGAGGCATATTAAAAACTAGTCAAATATCTATAAAACATTACTTACAGTGCTACTAATGTGTTCATTACACTTATATCAGTTGGTTTTAACATAGTATTCATTTATATTATATAGTAATGCTATAGCAGTAAAATTGAAAACACCTAGGGAAACTTTGATTTTCTTGGTGAAAATGCACAGTCTATAGCCTTTTTGGTTTGCAATTGATATTTCCTATAATCTATTATATATAATTGAGGCATATGAAAAACTAGTCAAATAACTATAAAACATTACTTGCAGTGCTACTAATGTGTTCATTACACTTATATCAGTTGGTTTTAACATAGTATTCATTTATATTATATAGTAATACTATAGCAGTAAAATTGAAAACACCTGTTGAAACTTTCATTTTCTCAGCAAAAGTGCACAGTCTATATCCTTCTAGGTTTTCAATTGATATTTCCTATAATCTATTATATATAATTGAGGCATGTGAAAAACTAGTCAAATAATTATAAAACATTACTTCCAGTGCTACTAATGTGTTCATCACACTTATATCAGTTGGTTTTAACATAGTATTCATTTATATTATATAGTAATACTATAGCAGTAAAATTAAAAACACCTGGAGGAACTTTGATTTTCTTAGTAAAAATGAACAGTCTATAGCCTTTTAGGTTTGCAATTGATATTTCCTATAATCTATTATATATAATTGAGGTATATGAAAAACTAGTCAAATAACTATACAACATTACTCACAGTGCTACTAATGTGTTCATTACACTTATATCAGTTGGTTTTAACATAGTATTCATTTATATTATATAGTAATACTATAGCAGTAAAATTGAAAACACCTGTTGAAACTTTCATTTTCTTAGTAAAAGTGCACAGTCTATAGCCTTCTAGGTTTTCAATTGATATTTCCTATAATCTATTATATATAATTGAGGCCTGTGAAAAACTAGTCAAATAACTCTAAAACATTACTTCCAGTGCTACTAATGTGTTCATTACACTTATATCAGTTGGTTTTCACATAGTATTCATTTATTTTATATAGTAATACTATAGCAGTAAAATTAAAAACACCTGGAGGAACTTTGATTTTCTTAGTAAAAATGAACAGTCTATAGCCTTTAAGGTTTGCAATCGATATTTCCTATAATCTATTATATATAATTGAGGTATATGAAAAACTAGTCTAATAACTATAAAACATTACTTCCAGTGCTACTAATGTGTTCATTACACTTATACCAGTTGGTTTTAACATAGTATTCATTTATATTATACAGTGATACCATAGCAGTAAAATTGAAAATACCTGTTGAAACTTTCATTTTCTCAGTAAAAATGAACAGTCTATAGCCTTCTAGGTTTTCAATTGATATTTCTTATAATCTATTATATATAATTGAGGCATGTGAAAAACTAGTCAAATAACTATAAAACATTACTTCCAGTGCTACTAATGTGTTCATCACACTTATACCAGTTGGTTTTAACATAGTATTCATTTATATTATATAGTAATATTATAGCAGTAAAATTGAAAACACCTGTTGAAACTTTGATTTCCTTAGTAAAAATGAACAGTCTATAGCCTTTCAGGTTTGCAATTGATATTTCTCATAATCTATTATATATAATTGAGGCATATGAAAAACTAGTCAAATAACTATAAAACATTACTTACAGTGCTACTAATGTGTTCATTACACTTATATCAGTTGGTTTTAACATAGTATTCATTTATATCATATAGTAATGCTATGGCAGTAAAATTAAAAACACCTGAGGGAACTTTGATTTTCTTAGTAAAAATGAACAGTGTATATATAGCCTTTTAGGTTTGCAATTGATATTTCCTATAATCTATCATATATAATTGAGGCATATGAAAAACTAGTCAAAAAACTATAAAACATTACTTCCAGTGCTACTAATGTGTTCATTACACTTATATCAGTTAGTTTTAACATAGTAATCATTCATATCATATAGTAATACTATAGCTGTAAAATTGAAAACACCTGTTGAAACTTTTATTTTCTTAGTAAAAATGAACAGTCTATAGCCTTTTAGGTTTGCAATTGATATTTCCTATAATCTATTATATATAATTGAGGCATATGAAAAACTAGTCAAATAACTATAAAACATTACTTCCAGTGCTACTAATGTGTTCATTACACTTATATCAGTTGGTTTTAACATAGTCTTAGTTCATATTATATAGTAAAATTATTATAGCAGTAAAATTGAAAATACCTGTTGAAACTTTCATTTTCTCAGTAAAAATGAACAGTCTATAGCCTTCTAGGTTTTCAATTGATATTTCCTATAATCTATCACATATAATTGAGGCATGTGAAAAACTAGTCAAATAACTATAAAACATTACTTCCAGTGCTACTAATGTGTTCATTACACTTATATCAGTTGGTTTTAACATAGTATTTATTTATATTATATAGTAATGCTATAGCAGTAAAATTAAAAACACCTGGAGGAACTGTATTTTCTTAGTAAAAATGCACAGTCTAGAGCCTTTTAAGTTTTCAATTGATATTTCCTATAATCTATTATATATAATTGAGGCATATGAAAAACTAGTCAAATAACTATAAAACATTACTTCCAGTGCTACTAATGTGTTCATTACACTTATACCAGTTGGTTTTTCAACATAGTATTCATTTATATTATATAGTAATACTATAGCAGTAAAATTGAAAACACCCGTTGAAACTTTGATTTTCTTAGTAAAACTGAACAGTCTATAGCCTTTTAGGTTTTCAATTGATATTTCCTATAATCTATTATATATAATTGAGGCATATGAAAAACTAGTCAAATAACTATAAAACATTACTTGCAGTGCTACTAATGTGTTCATTACACTTATATCAGTTGGTTTTAACATAGTATTCATTTATATTGTATAGTAATACTATAGCAGTAAAATTAAAAACACCTGGAGTAACTTTGATTTTCTTAGTAAAACTGAACAGTCTATAGCCTTTTAGGTTTTCAATTGATATTTCCTATAATCTATTATATATAATTGAGGCATATGAAAAACTAGTCAAATAACTATAAAACATTACTTCCAGTGCTACTAATGTGTTCATTACACTTATATCAGTTGGTTTTAACATAGTATTCATTTATATTATATAGTAATACTATAGCAGTAAAATTGAAAACACCTGTTGAAACTTTCATTTTCTCAGCAAAAGTGCACAGTCTATATCCTTCTAGGTTTTCAATTGATATTTCCTATAATCTATTATATATAATTGAGGCATGTGAAAAACTAGTCAAATAACTATAAAACATTACTTCCAGTGCTACTAATGTGTTCATCACACTTATATCAGTTGGTTTTAATATAGTATTCATTTATATTATATAGTAATACTATAGCAGTAAAATTAAAAACACCTGGAGGAACTTTGATTTTCTTAGTAAAAATGAACAGTCTATAGCCTTTTAGGTTTGCAATTGATATTTCCTATAATCTATTATATATAATTGAGGTATATGAAAAACTAGTCAAATAACTATACAACATTACTTACAGTGCTACTAATGTGTTCATTACACTTATATCAGTTGGTTTTAACATAGTATTCATTTATATTATATAGTAATACTATAGCAGTAAAATTGAAAACAATCGTTGAAACTTTCATTTTCTTCGTAAAAATGAACAGTCTATAGCCTTTTAGGTTTGCAATTAATATTTCCTATAATCTATTATATATAATTGAGGCATATGAAAAACTAGTCAAATAACTATAAAACATTACTTACAGTGCTACTAATGTGTTCATTACACTTATATCAGTTGGTTTTTAACATAGTATTCATTTATATTATAAAATAATACTATAGCAGTAAAAATGAAGACACCTGGAGGAACTTTGATTTTCTTAGTAAAAATGAACAGTCTATAGCCTTTTAGGTTTTCAATTGATATTCCCTATAATCTATTATATATAATAGAGGCATATGAAAAACTAGTCAAATAAGTATAAAACATTACTTCCAGTGCTACTAATGTGTTCATTACACTTATATCAGTTGGTTTTAACATAGTATTCATCTATATTATATAGTAATACTATAGCAGTAAAATTAAAAACACCTGGAGGAACTTTGATTTTCTTAGTAAAAATGAACAGTCTATAGCCTTTTAGGTTTTCAATTGATATTTCCTATAATCTATTATATATAATTGATGCCTCAATTATATATAATAAATTATAGGAAATATCAATTAAAAACCTAAAAGGCTATAGACTGTTCATTTTTACTAAGAAATTAAAACTATTTAATAACTATAAAACATTACTTACAGTGCTACTAATGTGTTCATTACACTTATATCAGTTGGTTTTTAACATAGTATTCATTTATATTATATAGTAATACTATAGCAGTAAAATTAAAAACACCTGGAGGAACTTTGATTTTCTTCGTAAAAATGAACAGTCTATAGCCTTTTAGGTTTACAATTGATATTTCCTATAATCTATTATATATAATTGAGGCATATGAAAAACTAGTCAAATAACTATAAAACATTACTTCCAGTGCTACTAATGTGTTCATTACACTTATATCAGTTGGTTTTAACATAGTATTCATTTATATTATATAGTAATACTATAGCAGTAAAATTGAAAACACCTGTTGAAACTTTCATTTTCTCAGTAAAAATGAACAGTCTATAGGCTTTTAAGGTTTTCAATTGATATTTCCTATAGTCTATTATATATAATTGAGGCATATGAAAAACTAGTCAAATAACTATAAAACATTACTTCCAGTGCTACTAATGTGTTCATTACACTTATATCAGTTGGTTTTAACATAGTATTCATTTATATTATATAGTAATACTATAGCAGTAAAATAATAAAAAACACCTGGAAGAACTTTGATTTTCTTAGTAAAAATGAACAGTCTATAGCCTTTTAGGTTTTCAATTGATATATCCTATAATCTATTATATATAATTGAGGCATATGAAAAACTAGTCAAATAACTATAAAACATTACTTCCAGTGCTACTAATGTGTTCATTACACTTATATCAGTTGGTTTTAACATAGTATTCATTTATAATATATAGTAATGCTATAGCAGTAAAATTAAAAACACCTGGAGGAACTTTCATTTTCTTGGTAAAAATGCACAGTCTATAGCCTTTTAGGTTTGCAATTGATATTTCCTATAATCTATTATATATAATTGAGGCATATGAAAAACTAGTCAAATAACTATAAAACATTACTTACAGTGCTACTAATGTGTTCATTACACTTATATCAGATGGTTTTAACATAGTATTCATTTATATTATATAGTAATACTATAGCAGTAAAATTGAAAACACCCGTTGAAACTTTGATTTTTTTAGTAAAAATGAACAGTCTATAGCCTTTTAGGTTTTCAATTGATATTTCCTATAATCTATTATATATAATTGAGGCATATGAAAAACTAGTCAAATAACTATAAAACATTACTTCCAGTGCTACTAATGTTTTCATTGCACTTATATCAGTTGGTTTTCACATAGTATTCATTTATATTATATAGTAATACTGTAGCAGTAAAATTAAAAACACCTGGAGGAACTTTGATTTTCTTAGTAAAAATGAACAGTGTATAGCCTCTTAGGTTTTCAATTGATATTTCCTATAATCTATTATATATAATTGAGGCATATGAAAAACTAGTCAAATAACTATAAAACATTACTTCCAATGCTACTAATGTTTTCATTACACTTATATCAGTTGGTTTTAACATAGTAATCATTTATATTATATAATAATACTATAGCAGTAAAATTGAAAACACCTGGAGGAACTTTGATTTTCTTAGTAAAAATGAACAGTCTATAGTCTTTTAGGTTTAAAATTGATATTTCCTATAATCTATTATATATAATTGAGGCATATGAAAAACTAGTCAAATAACTATAAAACATTACTTCCAGTGCTACTAATGTGTTCATTACACTTATATCAGTTGGTTTTAACATAGTATTCATTTATATTATATAGTAATACTGTAGCAGTAAAATTGAAAATACCTGTTGAAACTTTGATTTTCTTAGTAAAAATGAACAGTGTATAGCCTTCTAGGTTTTCAATTGATATTTCCTATAATCTATTATATATAATTGAGCCAATAAAAAACTAGTCAAATAACTATAAAACATTACTTCCAGTGCTACTAATGTGTTCATTACACTTATATCAGTTGGTTTTAACCTAGTATTCATTTATATTATATAGTAATACTATAGCAGTAAAATTGAAAACACCTGGAGGAACTTTGATTTTCTTAGTAAAAATGAACAGGCTATAGCCTTTTAGGTTTTCAATTGATAATTCCTATAATTTATAATATATAATTGAGGCATATGAAAAACGAGTCAAATAACTATAAAACATTACTTACAGTGCTACTAATGTGTTCATTACACTTATATCAGTTGGTTTTAACATGGTATTCATTTGTATTATATAGTAATACTATAGCAGTAAAATTAAAAACACCTGGAGGAACTTTGATTTTCTTAGTGAAAATGCACAGTCTATAGCCTTTTAGGTTTTCAATTGATATTTCCTATAATCTATTATATATAATTGAGGCATATGAAAAACTAGTCAACTAACTATAAAACATTACTTACAGTGCTACTAATGTGTTCATTACACTTATATCAGTTGGTTTTAACATAGTATTCATTTATATTATATAGTAATACTATAGCAGTAAAATTGAAAACACCTGTTGAAACTTTCATTTTCTCAGTAAAAATGAACAGTCTATAGCATTTTAGGTTTTCAATTGATATTTCCTATCATTTATTATATATAATTGAGGCATATGAAAAACTAGTCGAATAACTATAAAACATTACTTCCAGTGCTACTAATGTGTTCATTACACTTATATCAGTTGGTTTTAACATCGTATTCATTTATATTATATAGTAATACTATAGCAGTAAAATTAAAAACACCTGTTGAAACTTTGATTTACTTAGTAAAAAAGCACAGTCTATAGCCTTTTAGGTTTCCAATTGATATTTCCTATAATCTATTATATATAATTGAGGCATATGAAAAACTAGTCAACTTACTATAAAACATTACTTCCAGTGCTACTAATGTGTTCATTACACTTATATCAGTTGGTTTTTAACATAGTATTCATTTATATTATATAGTAATACTATAGCAGTAAAATTGAAAACACCTGGTGTAACTTTGATTTTCTTAGTAAAAATGAACAGTCTATAGCCTTTTAGGTTTTTAATTGATATTCCCTATAATCTATTATATATAATTGAGGCATATGAAAAACTAGTTAAAGAACTATAAAACATTACTTCCAGTGCTACTAATGTGTTCATTACACTTATATCAGTTGGTTTTAACATAGTATTAATTTATATTATATAGTAATACTATAGCAGTAAAAATGAAAACACCTGGAAGAACTTTCATTTTCTTTGTAAAAATGCACAGTCTATAGCCTTTTAGGTTTTCATTTGATATTTCCTATAATCTATTATATATAATTGAGGCATATGAAAAACTAGTCAAATAACTATAAAACGTTACTTACAGTGCTACTAATGTGTTCTTTACAATTATATCAGTTGGTTTTAACATAGTATTCATTTATATTATATAGTAATACTATAGCAGTAAAATTGAAAACACCTGGAGGAACTTTCATTTTCTTAGTAAAAATGCTCAGTCTATAGCCTTTTAGGTTTTCAATTGATATTTCCTATGATCTATTATATATAATTGAGGCATATGAAAAACTAGTCAAATAACTATAAAACATTACTTACAGTGCTACTAATGTGTTCATTACACTTATATCAGTTGGTTTTAACATAGTATTAGTTTATATTATATAGTAATACTATAGCAGTAAAATTGAAAACACCTGAAACTTTGATTTCCTCAGTAAAAATGAACAGGCTATAGCCTTTTAGGTTTTTAATTGATATTTCCTATAATCTATAATATATAATTGAGGCATATGAAAAACTAGTCAAATAACTATAAAACATTACTTCCAGTGCTACTAATGTGTTCATTACAATTATATCAGTTGGTTTTAACATAGTATTCATTTATATTATATAGTAATACTATAGCAGTAAAATTGAAAACACCTGGAGGAACTTTGATTTTCTTAGTAAAAATGCACAGTCTATAGCCTTTTAGGTTTTCTAGTGATATTTCATATAATCTATTATATATAATAGAGGCATATGAAAAACTAGTCAAATAACTATAAAACATTACTTCCAGTGCTACTAATGTGTTCATTACAATTATATGTTGGTTTTAACATAGTATTCATTTATATTATATAGTAATACTATAGCAGTAAAATTGAAAACACCTGGAGGAACTTTGATTTTCTTAGTAAAAATGAACAGTGCTACTAATGTGTTCATTACACTTATATCAGTTGGTTTTAACATAGTATTCATTTATATTATATAGTAATACTATAGCAGTAAAATTGAAAACACCTGAAACTTTGATTTTCTTAGTGAAAATGCACAGTCTATAGCCTTTTAGGTTTTCAATTGATATTTCCTATAATCTATTATATATAATTGAGGCATATGAAAAACTAGTCAACTAACTATAAAACATTACTTCCAGTGCTACTAATGTGTTCATTACACTTATATCAGTTGGTTTTAACATAGTCTTAGTTCATATTATATAGTAATACTATAGCAATAAAATTGAAAACACCTGTAGGAACTTTGATTTTCTTAGTAAAAATGAACAGTCTATAGCCTTTTAGGTTTTCTAGTGATATTTCCTATGATATATTATATATAATTGAGGCATATGAAAAACTAGTCAAATAACTATAAAACATTACTTCCAGTGCTACTAATGTGTTCATTACAATTATATCAGTTGGTTTTAACATAGTATTCATTTATATTATATAGTAATACTATAGCAGTAAAATTGAAAACACCTGAAACTTTGATTTTCTTAGTAAAAATGCACAGTCTATAGCCTTTTAGGTTTTCTAGTGATATTTCCTATGATCTATTATATATAATTGAAACATATGAAAAATTAGTCAAATAACTATAAAACATTACTTCCAGTGCTACTAATGTGTTCATTACACTTATATCAGTTGGTTTTAACATAGTATTCATTTATATTATATAGTAATACTATAGCAGTAAAATTGAAAACACCTGAAACTTTGATTTTCTTAGTGAAAATGCACAGTCTATAGCCTTTCAGGTTTTCAATTGATATTTCCTATAATCTATTATATATAATTGAGGCATATGAAAAACTAGTCTACTAACTATAAAACATTACTTACAGTGCTACTAATGTGTTCATTACACTTATATCAGTTGGTTTTAAC
Organism: Thysanoteuthis rhombus; assembly: GCA_963457665.1. NCBI lineage: Eukaryota > Metazoa > Mollusca > Cephalopoda > Oegopsida > Thysanoteuthidae > Thysanoteuthis > Thysanoteuthis major. The sequence goes on along the minus strand of OY735239.1, from coordinate 19,750,456 downwards.
ATAGTATTCATTTATATTATATAGTAATACTATAGCAGTAAAATTGAAAACACCTGTTGAAACTTTCATTTTCTCAGTAAAAATGAACAGTCTATAGCATTTTAGGTTTTCAATTGATATTTCCTATCATCTATTATATATAATTGAGGCATATGAAAAACTAGTCGAATAACTATAAAACATTACTTCCAGTGCTACTAATGTGTTCATTACACTTATATCAGTTGGTTTTAACATAGTATTCATTTATATTATATAGTAATACTATAGCAGTAAAATTAAAAACACCTGTTGAAACTTTGATTTTCTTAGTAAAAATGCACAGTCTATAGCCTTTTAGGTTTCCAATTGATATTTCCTATAATCTATTATATATAATTGAGGCATATGAAAAACTAGTCAAATAACTATAAAACATTACTTCCAGTGCTACTAATGTGTTCATTACACTTATATCAGTTGGTTTTTAACATAGTATTCATTTATATTATATAGTAATACTATAGCAGTAAAATTAAAAACACCTGGTGTAACTTTGATTTTCTTAGTAAAAATGAACAGTCTATAGCCTTTTAGGTTTTTAATTGATATTCCCTATAATCTATTATATATAATTGAGGCATATGAAAAACTAGTTAAATAACTATAAAACATTACTTCCAGTGCTACTAATGTGTTCATTACACTTATATCAGTTGGTTTTAACATAGTATTCATTTATATTATATAGTAATACTATAGCAGTAAAATTGAAAACACCTGAAACTTTGATTTTCTTAGTAAAAATGAACAGTCTATAGCTTTTTAGGTTTTCAATTGATATTTCCTATAATCTATTATATATAATTGAGGCATATGAAAAACTAGTCAAATAACTATAAAACGTTACTTACAGTGCTACTAATGTGTTCATTACAGTTATATCAGTTGGTTTTAACATAGTATTCATTTATATTATATAGTAATACTATAGCAGTAAAATTGAAAACACCTGGAAGAACTTTGATTTTCTTGGTAAAAATGCTCAGTCTATAGCCTTTTAGGTTTTCAATTGATATTTCCTATGATCTATTATATATAATTGAGGCATATGAAAAACTAGTCAACTAACTATAAAACATTACTTACAGTGCTACTAATGTGTTCATTACACTTATATCAGTTGGTTTTAACATAGTATTCATTTATATTATACAGTAATACTATAGCAGTAAAATTGAAAACACCTGTTAAAAATTTCATTTCTCAGTGAAAATGAACAGTCTATAGCATTTTAGGTTTGCAATTCTTATTCTCTATAACCAATTATATATGATTGAAGCATATGAAAAACTAGTCAACTAACTATAAAACATTACTTACAGTGCTACTAATGTGTTCATTACACTTATATCATTTGTTTTAACATAGTATTCATTTATATTATATAGTTTTACTATAGCAGTAAAATTGAAAACATCTGTTGAAAAATTCATTTTCTTCGTAAAAATGCACAGTCTATAGACTTTCAGGTTTGCAATTGATATTTCCTATAATCTATTATATATAATTGAGGCATATGAAAAACTAGTCAAATAACTATAAAACATTACTTACAGTGCTACTAATGTGTTCATTACACTCATATCAGTTTGTTTTAACATAGTATTCATTCATATTATATAGTAATACTATAGCAGTAAAATTGAAAACACCTGGAGGAACTTTGATTTTCTCAGTAAAAATGAACAGTCTATAGCCTTTTAGGTTTTCAATTGATATTTCCTCTAATCTATTATATATAATTGAGGCATATGAAAAACTAGTCAAATAACTATAAAACATTACTTCCAGTGCTACTAATGTGTTCATTACACTTATATCAGTTGGTTTTTAACATAGTATTCATTTATATTATATAGTAATACTATAGCAGTAAAATTCAAAACACCTGTTGAAACTTTCATTTTTTCCAGTAAAAATGAACAGTCTATAGCCTTTTAGGTTTTCAATTGATATTTCCTATAATCTATTATATATAATTGAGGCATATGAAAAACTAGTCAAATAACTATAAAACATTACTTCCAGTGCTACTAATGTGTTCATTACACTTATATCAGTTGGTTTTAACATGGTATTCATTTATATTATATAGTAATACTATAACAGTAAAATTGAAAACACCTGTTGCAACTTTCATTTTCTCAGTAAAAATGAACAGTCTATAGCCTTTTAGGTTTTCAATCGATATTTCCTATAATCTATTATATATAATTGAGGCATATGAAAAACTAGTCAAATAACTATAAAACATTACTTACAGTGCTACTAATGTGTTCATTACACTTATATCAGTTGGTTTTAACATAGTATTCATTTATATTATATAGTAATACTATAGGAGTAAAATTAAAAACACCTGGAGGAACTTTGATTTTCTTCGTAAAAATGAACAGTCTATAGCCTTTTAGGTTTTCAATTAATATTTCCTATAATCTATTATATATAATTGAGGCATATGAAAAACTAGTCAAATAACTATAAAACATTACTTCCAGTGCTACTAATATGTTCATTACACTTATATCAGTTGGTTTTAACATAGTATTCATTTATATTATATAGTAATACTATAGGAGTAAAATTGAAAACACCTGTTGAAACTTTCATTTTCTCAGTAAAAATAAACAGTCTATAGCCTTTTAGGTTTTCAATCAATATTTCCTATAATCTATTATATATAATTGAGGCATATGAAAAACTAGTCAAATAACTATAAAACATTACTTACAGTGCTACTAATGTGTTCATTACACTTATATCAGTTGGTTTTAACATAGTATTCATTTATATTATATAGTAATACTATAGCAGTAAAATTGAGAACACCTGGAGGAACTTTGATTTTCTTAGTAAAAATGAACAGTCTATAGCCTTTTAGGTTTTCAATTGATATTTCCTCTAATCTATTATATATAATTGAGGCATGTGAAAAACTAGTCAAATACCTATTAAACATTACTTACAGTGCTACTAATGTGTTCATTACACTTATATCAGTTGGTTTTAACATAGTATTAGTTTATATTATATAGTAATACTATAGGAGTAAAATTAAAAACACTTCGAGGAACTTTGATTTTCTTAGTAAAAATGGACAGTCTATAGCCTTTTGGGTTTTCAATTGATATTTCCTAGAATGTATTATATATAATTGACGCACATGAAAAACTATTCAAATAACTATAAAACATTACTTACAGTGCTACTAATGTGTTCATTACACTTATATCAGTTGGTTTTAACATAGTATTAGTTTATATTATAGAGTAATACTATAGCAGTAAAATTGAAAACACCTGTTGAAACTTTGATTTTCTTAGTAAAAATGAACAGTCTATAGCCTTTTAGGTTTTCAATCGATATTTCCTATAATCTATTATATATAATTGAGGCATATGAAAAACTAGTCAAATAACTATAAAACATTACTTACAGTGCTACTAATGTGTTCATTACACTTATATCAGTTGGTTTTAACATAGTATTCATTTATATTATATAGTAATACTATAGCAGTAAAATTGAAAACACCTGTTGAAACTTCGATTTTCTTAGTAAAAATGAACAGTCTATAGCCTTTTAGGTTTTCAATTGATATTTCCTATAATGTATTATATATAATTGACGCATATGAAAAACTAGTGAAATAACTATAAAACATTACTTACAGTATTACTAATGTGTTCATTACACTTATATCAGTTGGTTTTAACATAGTATTCATTTATATTATATAATAATACTATAGGAGTAAAATTAAAACACCTGGAGGAACTTTGATTTTCTTCGTAAAAATGAACAGTCTATAGCCTTTTAGGTTTTCAATCGATATTTCCTATAATCTATTATATATAATTGAGGCATATGAAAAACTAGTCAAATAACTATAAAACATTACTTACAGTGCTACTAATGTGTTCATTACACTTATATCAGTTGGTTTTAAGATCGTATTCATTTATATTATATAGTAATACCATAGCAGTAAAATTGAAAACACCTGTTGAAACTTTCATTTTCTCAGTAAAAATGAACAGTCTATAGCCTTTTAGGTTTTCAATTGATATTTCCTATAAACTATTATATATAATTGAGGCATATGAAAAACTAGTCGAATAACTATAAAACATTACTTACAGTGCTACTAATGTGTTCATTACACTTATATCAGTTGGTTTTTAACATAGTATTCATTTATATTATATAGTAATACTATAGCAGTAAAATTCAAAACACTTGGAGGAACTTTCATTTTCTTAGTAAAAGTGAACAGTCTATAGCCTTTTAGGTTTTCAATTGATATTTCCTATAATCTATCATATATAATTGAGGCATATGAAAAACTAGTCAAATAACTATAAAACATTACTTACAGTGATACTAATGTGTTCATTACACTTATATCAGATGGTTTTAACATAGTATTCGTTTATATTATATAGTAATACTATAGCAGTAAAATTAAAAACACCTGGAGGAACTTTGATTTTCTTAGTAAAAATGCACAGTCTATAGCCTTTTAGGTTTTCAATTGATATTTCCTATAATCTATTATATATAATTGAGGCATATGAAAAACTAGTCAAATAACTATAAAACATTACTTACAGTGCTACTAATGTGTTCATTACACTTATATCAGTTTGTTTTAACATAGTATTCATTTATATTATATAGTAATACTATAGCAGTAAAATTGAAAACACCTGGAGGAACTTTGATTTTCTTAGTAAAAATGCACAGTCTATAGCCTTTTAGGTTTTCAATTGATATTTCCTATAATGTATTATATATAATTGACGCATATGAAAAACTATTCAAATAACTATAAAACATTACTTACAGTGCTACTAATGTGTTCATTACACTTATATCAGTTGGTTTTTAACATAGTATTCATTTATATTATATAGTAATACTATAGCAGTAAAATTAAAAACATTTGTTGAAACTTTGATTTTCTCAGTAAAAATGAACAGTCTATAGCCTTTTAGGTTTTCAATTGATATTTCCTATAATCTATTATATATAATTGAGGCATATGAAAAACTAGTCAAATAACTATAAAACATTACTTACAGTGCTACTAATGTGTTCATTACACTTATATCAGTTGGTTTTAACATAGTATTCATTTATATTATATAGTAATACTATAGCAGTAAAATTCAAAACACCTGTTGAAACTTTCATTTTTCCAGTAAAAATGAACAGTCTATAGCCTTTTAGGTTTTCAATTGATATTTCCTATAATCTATTATATATAATTAAGGCATATGAAAAACTAGTCAAATAACTATAAAACATTACTTACAGTGCTACTAATGTGTTCATTACACTTATATCAGTTGGTTTTAACATAGTATTCATTTATATTATATAGTAATACTATAGCAGTAAAATTCAAAACACCTGTTGAAACTTTCATTTTTCCAGTAAAAATGAACAGTCTATAGCCTTTTAGGTTTTCAATTGATATTTCCTATAATCTATTATATATAATTAAGGCATATGAAAAACTAGTCAAATAACTATAAAACATTACTTACAGTGCTACTAATGTGTTCATTACACTTATATCAGTTGGTTTTAACATAGTATTCATTTATATTATATAGTAATACTATAGCAGTAAAAATGAAAACACTTGGAGGAACTTTGATTTTTTCAGTAAAAATGAACAGTCTATAGCCTTTTGGGTTTTCAATTGATATTTCCTAGAATGTATTATATATAATTGACGCACATGAAAAACTATTCAAATAACTATAAAACATTACTTACAGTGCTACTAATGTGTTCATTACACTTATATCAGTTGGTTTTAACATAGTATTAGTTTATATTATAGAGTAATACTATAGCAGTAAAATTGAAAACACCTGTTGAAACTTTGATTTTCTTAGTAAAAATGAACAGTCTATAGCCTTTTAGGTTTTCAATCGATATTTCCTATAATCTATTATATATAATTGAGGCATATGAAAAACTAGTCAAATAACTATAAAACATTACTTACAGTGCTACTAATGTGTTCATTACACTTATATCAGTTGGTTTTAACATAGTATTCATTTATATTATATAGTAATACTATAGCAGTAAAATTGAAAACACCTGTTGAAACTTCGATTTTCTTAGTAAAAATGAACAGTCTATAGCCTTTTAGGTTTTCAATTGATATTTCCTATAATGTATTATATATAATTGACGCATATGAAAAACTAGTGAAATAACTATAAAACATTACTTACAGTATTACTAATGTGTTCATTACACTTATATCAGTTGGTTTTAACATAGTATTCATTTATATTATATAATAATACTATAGGAGTAAAATTAAAACACCTGGAGGAACTTTGATTTTCTTCGTAAAAATGAACAGTCTATAGCCTTTTAGGTTTTCAATCGATATTTCCTATAATCTATTATATATAATTGAGGCATATGAAAAACTAGTCAAATAACTATAAAACATTACTTACAGTGCTACTAATGTGTTCATTACACTTATATCAGTTGGTTTTAAGATCGTATTCATTTATATTATATAGTAATACCATAGCAGTAAAATTGAAAACACCTGTTGAAACTTTCATTTTCTCAGTAAAAATGAACAGTCTATAGCCTTTTAGGTTTTCAATTGATATTTCCTATAAACTATTATATATAATTGAGGCATATGAAAAACTAGTCGAATAACTATAAAACATTACTTACAGTGCTACTAATGTGTTCATTACACTTATATCAGTTGGTTTTTAACATAGTATTCATTTATATTATATAGTAATACTATAGCAGTAAAATTCAAAACACTTGGAGGAACTTTCATTTTCTTAGTAAAAGTGAACAGTCTATAGCCTTTTAGGTTTTCAATTGATATTTCCTATAATCTATCATATATAATTGAGGCATATGAAAAACTAGTCAAATAACTATAAAACATTACTTACAGTGATACTAATGTGTTCATTACACTTATATCAGATGGTTTTAACATAGTATTCGTTTATATTATATAGTAATACTATAGCAGTAAAATTAAAAACACCTGGAGGAACTTTGATTTTCTTAGTAAAAATGCACAGTCTATAGCCTTTTAGGTTTTCAATTGATATTTCCTATAATCTATTATATATAATTGAGGCATATGAAAAACTAGTCAAATAACTATAAAACATTACTTACAGTGCTACTAATGTGTTCATTACACTTATATCAGTTTGTTTTAACATAGTATTCATTTATATTATATAGTAATACTATAGCAGTAAAATTGAAAACACCTGGAGGAACTTTGATTTTCTTAGTAAAAATGCACAGTCTATAGCCTTTTAGGTTTTCAATTGATATTTCCTATAATGTATAATATATATTTGACGCATATGAAAAACTATTCAAATAACTATAAAACATTACTTACAGTGCTACTAATGTGTTCATTACACTTATATCAGTTGGTTTTTAACATAGTATTCATTTATATTATATAGTAATACTATAGCAGTAAAATTAAAAACATTTGTTGAAACTTTGATTTTCTCAGTAAAAATGAACAGTCTATAGCCTTTTAGGTTTTCAATTGATATTTCCTATAATCTATTATATATAATTGAGGCATATGAAAAACTAGTCAAATAACTATAAAACATTACTTACAGTGCTACTAATGTGTTCATTACACTTATATCAGTTGGTTTTAACATAGTATTCATTTATATTATATAGTAATACTATAGCAGTAAAATTCAAAACACCTGTTGAAACTTTCATTTTTCCAGTAAAAATGAACAGTCTATAGCCTTTTAGGTTTTCAATTGATATTTCCTATAATCTATTATATATAATTAAGGCATATGAAAAACTAGTCAAATAACTATAAAACATTACTTACAGTGCTACTAATGTGTTCATTACACTTATATCAGTTGGTTTTAACATAGTATTCATTTATATTATATAGTAATACTATAGCAGTAAAATTCAAAACACCTGTTGAAACTTTCATTTTTCCAGTAAAAATGAACAGTCTATAGCCTTTTAGGTTTTCAATTGATATTTCCTATAATCTATTATATATAATTAAGGCATATGAAAAACTAGTCAAATAACTATAAAACATTACTTACAGTGCTACTAATGTGTTCATTACACTTATATCAGTTGGTTTTAACATAGTATTCATTTATATTATATAGTAATACTATAGCAGTAAAAATGAAAACACTTGGAGGAACTTTGATTTTTTCAGTAAAAATGAACAGTCTATAGCCTTTTAGGTTTTCAATTGATATTTCCTATAATGTATTATATATAATTGAGGCATATGAAAAACTAGTCAAATAACTATAAAACATTACTTCCAGTGCTACTAATGTGTTCATTACACTTATATCAGTTGGTTTTCACATAGTATTCATTTATATTATATAGTAATACTATAGCAGTAAAATTGAAAACACCTGTTGAAACCTTCATTTTCTCAGTAAAAATGAACAGTCTACAGCCTTTTATGTTTTCAATTGATATTCCCTATAATCTATTATATATAATTGAGGCATATGAAAAACTAGTCAAATAAATATAAAACATTACTTCCAGTGCTACTAATGTGTTCATTACACTTATATCAGTTGGTTTTAACATAGTATTCATTTATATTATATAGTAATACTATAGCAGTAAAATTGAAAACACCTGGAGGAACTTTGATTTTCTCAGTAAAAATGCACAGTCTATAGCCTTTTAGGTTTTCAATTGATATTTCCTATAATCTATTATATATAATTGATGCATATGAAAAACTAGTCAAATAAATATAAAACATTATCCAGTGCTACTAATGTGTTCATTACACTTATATCAGTTGGTTTTAACATAGTATTCATTTATATTGTATAGTAATACTATAGCAGTAAAATTAAAAACACCTGGAGTAACTTTCATTTTCTTAGTAAAAATGAACAGTCTATAGCCTTTTAGGTTTTCAATTGATATTTCCTATAATCTATTATATATAATTGAGGCATATGAAAAACTAGTCAAATAACTATAAAACATTACTTACAGTGCTACTAATGTGTTCATTACACTTATATCAGTTGGTTTTAACATAGTATTAGTTTATATTATATAGTAATACTATACCAGTAAAATTGAAAACACCTGAAACTTTGATTTTCTCAGTAAAAATGAACAGGCTATAGCCTTTTAGGTTTTTAATTGATATTTCCTATAATCTATAATATATAATTGAGGCATATGAAAAACTAGTCAAATAACTATAAACCATTACTTCCAGTGCTACTAATGTGTTCATTACAATTATATCAGTTGGTTTTAACATAGTATTCATTTATATTATATAGTAATACTATAGCAGTAAAATTGAAAACACCTGGAGGAACTTTGATTTTCTTAGTACAAATGCACAGCCTATAGCCTTTTAGGTTTTCTAGTGATATTTCATATAATCTATTATATATAATTGAGGCATATGAAAAACTAGTCAAATAACTATAAAACATTACTTCCAGTGCTACTAATGTGTTCATTACACTTATATCAGTTGGTTTTAACATCGTAATCATTTATATTATATAGTAATACTATAGCAGTAAAATTGAAAACACCTGGAGGAACTTTGATTTTCTTAGTAAATATGAACAGTCTATAGCCTTTTAGGTTTTCAATTGATATTTCCTATAATCTATAATATATAATTGAGGCATATGAAAAACTAGTCAAATAACTATAAAACATTACTTCCAGTGCTAGTAATGTGTTCATTACACTTATATCAGTTGGTTTTAACATAGTCTTAGTTCATATTATATAGTAATACTATAGCAATAAAATTGAAAACACCTGTAGGAACTTTGATTTTCTTAGTAAAAATGAACAGTCTATAGCCTTTTAGGTTTTCAATTGATATTTCCTATAATCTATTATATATAATTGAGGCATATGAAAAACTAGTCAAATAACTATAAAACATTACTTCCAGTGCTACTAATGTGTTCATTACAATTATATCAGTTGGTTTTAACATAGTATTCATTTATATTATATAGTAATACTATAGCAGTAAAATTGAAAACACCTGGAGGAACTTTGATTTTCTTAGTAAAAATGCACAGTCTATAGCCTTTTAGGTGTTCTAGTGATATTTCCTATGATCTATTATATATAATTGAAACATATGAAAAATTAGTCAAATAACTATAAAACATTACTTCCAGTGCTACTAATGTGTTCATTACACTTATATCAGTTGGTTTTAACATAGTATTCATTTATATTATATAGTAATGCTATAGCAGTAAAATTGAAAACACCTGAAACTTTGATTTTCTTAGTAAAAATGAACAGGCTATAGCCTTTTAGGTTTTCAATTGATATTTCCTATAATTTATAATATATAATTGAGGCATATGAAAAACTAGTCAACTAACTATAAAACATTACTTACAGTGCTACTAATGTGTTCATTACACTTATATCAGTTGGTTTTAACATAGTATTCATTTATATTATATAGTAATACTATAGCAGTAAAATTAAAAACACCTGGTGTAACTTTGATTTTCTTAGTAAAAATGAACAGTCTATAGCCTTTTAGGTTTTTAATTGATATTCCCTATAATCTATTATATATAATTGAGGCATATAAAAAACTAGTCAAATAACTATAAAACATTACTTCCAGTGCTACTAATGTGTTCATTACACTTATATCAGTTGGTTTTAACATAGTATTAGTTTATATGATATAGTAATACTATAGCAGTAAAATTGAAAACACCTGAAGGAACTTTGATTTTCTGAGTAAAAATGAACAGTCTATAGCCTTTTAGGTTTTCAATTGATATTCCCTATAATCTATTATATACAATTGAGGCATATGAAAAACTAGTCAAATAACTATAAAACACTACTTCCAGTGCTACTTATGTGTTCATTACACTTATATCAGTTGGTTTTAACATAGTATTCATTTATATTATATAGTAATACTATAGCAGTAAAATTGAAAACACCCGTAGGAACCTTCATTTTCTTAGTAAAAATGAACAGTCTATAGCCTTTTAGGTTTTCAATTGATATTTCCTATAATCTATTATATATAATTGAGGCATATGAAAAACTAGTCAAATAACTATAAAACATTACTTCCAGTGCTACTAATGTGTTCATTACACTTATATCAGTTGGTTTTAACATAGTATTAGTTTATATTATATAGTAATACTATACCAGTAAAATTCAAAACACCTGTTGAAACTTTGATAATGTTAGTGAAAATGCACAGTTTATAGCCTTTTAGGTTTTCAATTGATATTTCCTATAATCTATTAATTATAATTGAGGCATATGAATAACTAGTCAAACAACTATAAAACATTACTTCCAGTGCTACTAATGTGTTCATTACACTTATATCAGTTGGTTTTAACATAGTATTCATTTATATTATATAGTAATACTATAGCAGTAAAATTGAAAACTCCTGTTGAAACTTTGATTTTCTTAGTAAAAATGAACAGTCTATAGCCTTTTAGGTTTTCAATTGATATTTCCAATAATCTATTATATATAATTTAGGCATATGAAAAACTAGTCAAATAACTATAAAACAATACTTCCAGTGCTACTAATGTGTTCATTACACTTATATCAGTTGGTTTTAACATAGTATTAGTTTATATTATATAGTAATACTATAGCAGTAAAATTGAAAACACCTGTTGAAACTTTCATTTTCTTAGTAAAAATGAACAGTCTATGGCCTTTTAGGTTTTCAATTGATATTTCCTATAATCTATTATATATAATTGAGGCATATGAAAAACTAGTCAAATAACTATAAAACATTACTTCCAGTGCTACTAATGTTTTCATTACACTTATATCAGTTGGTTTTAACATAGTAATCATTATATTATATAATAATACTATAGCAGTAAAATTGAAAACACCTGGAGGAACTTTGATTTTCTTAGTAAAAATGAACAGTCTATAGTCTTTTAGGTTTAAAATTGATATTTCCTATAATCTATTATATATAATTGAGGCATATGAAAAACTAGTCAAATAACTATAAAACATTACTTCCAATGCTACTAATGTGTTCATTACACTTATATCAGTTGGTTTTAACATAGTATTCATTTATATTATATAGTAATACTGTAGCAGTAAAATTGAAAATACCTGTTGAAACTTTGATTTTCTTAGTAAAAATGAACAGTGTATAGCCTTCTAGGTTTTCAATTGATATTTCCTATAATCTATTATATATAATTGAGGCATGTGAAAAACTAGTCAAATAACTATAAAACATTACTTCCAGTGCTACTAATGTGTTCATTACACTTATATCAGTTGGTTTTAACATAGTATTCATTTATAATATATAGTAATGCTATAGCAGTAAAATTAAAAACACCTGGAGGAACTTTCATTTTCTTGGTAAAAATGCACAGTCTATAGCCTTTTAGGTTTTCAATTGATATTTCCTATAATCTATTATATATAATTGAGGCATATGAAAAACTAGTCAAATAACTATAAAACATTACTTCCAGTGCTACTAATGTGTTCATTACACTTATATCAGTTGGTTTTAACATCGTAATCATTTATATTATATAGTAATACTATAGCAGTAAAATTGAAAACACCTGGAGGAACTTTCATTTTCTTAGTAAAAATGAACAGTCTATAGCCTTTTAGGTTTTCAATTGATATTTCCTATAATCTATTATATATAATTGAGGCATATGAAAAACTAGTCAAATAACTATAAAACATTACTTCCAGTGCTACTAATGTGTTCATTACACTTATATCAGTTGGTTTTAACATAGTATTCATTTATATTATATAGTAATACTGTAGCAGTAAAATTAAAAACACCTGGAGGAACTTTGATTTTCTTAGTAAAAATGAACAGTGTATAGCCTCTTAGGTTTTCAATTGATATTTCCTATAATCTATTATATATAATTGAGGCATATGAAAAACTAGTCAAATAACTATAAAACATTACTTCCAGTGCTACTAATGTGTTCATTACACTTATATCAGTTGGTTTTAACATAGTATTCATCTATATTATATAGTAATGCTATAGCAGTAAAATTAAAAACACCTGGAGGAACTTTCATTTTCTTAGTAAAAATGAACAGTCTATAGCCTTTTAGGTTTGCAATTGATATTTCCTATAATCTATTATATATAATTGAGGCATATGAAAAACTAGTCAAATAACTATAAAACATTACTTCCAGTGCTACTAATGTGTTCATTACACTTATACCAGTTGGTTTTTAACATAGTATTCATTTATATTATATAGTAATACTTTAGCAGTAAAATTGAAAACACCTGTTGAAACTCTCATTTTCTCAGTAAAAATGAACAGTCTATAGCCTTTTAGGTTTTCAATTGATATTTCCTATAATCTATTATATATAATTGAGGCATATGAAAAACTAGTCAAATAACTATAAAACATTACTTCCAGTGCTACTAATGTGTTCATTACACTTATATCAGTTGGTTTTAACATAGTATTCATCTATATTATATAGTAATGCTATAGCAGTAAAATTAAAAACACCTGGAGGAACTTTCATTTTCTTAGTAAAAATGAACAGTCTATAGCCTTTTAGGTTTGCAATTGATATTTCCTATAATCTATTATATATAATTGAGGCATATGAAAAACTAGTCAAATAACTATAAAACATTACTTCCAGTGCTACTAATGTTTTCATTACACTTATATCAGTTGGTTTTAACATAGTAATCATTTATATTATATAATAATACTATAGCAGTAAAATTGAAAACACCTGTTGAAACTTTGATTTTCTTAGTAAAAATGAACAGTCTATAGTCTTTTAGGTTTAAAATTGATATTTCCTATAATCTATTATATATAATTGAGGCATATGAAAAACTAGTCAAATAACTATAAAACATTACTTCCAATGCTACTAATGTGTTCAGTACACTTATATCAGTTGGTTTTAACATAGTATTCATTTATATTATATAGTAATACTGTAGCAGTAAAATTGAAAATACCTGTTGAAACTTTGATTTTCTTAGTAAAAATGAACAGTGTATAGCCTTCTAGGTTTTCAATTGATATTTCCTATAATCTATTATATATAATTGAGGCATGTGAAAAACTAGTCAAATAACTATAAAACATTACTTCCAGTGCTACTAATGTGTTCATTACACTTATATCAGTTGGTTTTAACATAGTATTCATTTATAATATATAGTAATGCTATAGCAGTAAAATTAAAAACACCTGGAGGAACTTTCATTTTCTTGGTAAAAATGCACAGTCTATAGCCTTTTAGGTTTTCAATTGATATTTCCTATAATCTATTATATATAATTGAGGCATATGAAAAACTAGTCAAATAACTATAAAACATTACTTACAGTGCTACTAATGTGTTTATTACACTTATATCAGTTGGTTTTAACATAGTATTCATTAATATTATATAGTAATACTATAGCAGTAAAATTGAAAACACCTGGAGGAACTTTCATTTTCTTAGTAAAAATGAACAGTCTATAGCCTTTTAGGTTTTCAATTGATATTTCCTATAATCTATTATATATAATTGAGGCATATGAAAAACTAGTCAAATAACTATAAAACATTACTTCCAGTGCTACTAATGTGTTCATTACACTTATATCAGTTGGTTTTAACATAGTATTCATTTATATTATATAGTAATACTGTAGCAGTAAAATTAAAAACACCTGGAGGAACTTTGATTTTCTTAGTAAAAATGAACAGTGTATAGCCTCTTAGGTTTTCAATTGATATTTCCTATAATCTATTATATATAATTGAGGCATATGAAAAACTAGTCAAATAACTATAAAACATTACTTCCAGTGCTACTAATGTGTTCATTACACTTATATCAGTTGGTTTTAACATCGTATTCATTTATATTATATAGTAATGCTATAGCAGTAAAATTAAAAACACCTGGAGGAACTTTCATTTTCTTAGTAAAAATGCACAGTCTATAGCCTTTTAGGTTTTCAATTGATATTTCCTATAATCTATTATATATAATTGAGGCATATGAAAAACTAGTCAAATAACTATAAAACATTACTTCCAGTGCTACTAATGTGTTCATTACACTTATACCAGTTGGTTTTTAACATAGTATTCATTTATATTATATAGTAATACTTTAGCAGTAAAATTGAAAACACCTGTTGAAACTCTCATTTTCTCAGTAAAAATGAACAGTCTATAGCCTTTTAGGTTTTCAATTGATATTTCCTATAATCTATTATATATAATTGAGGCATATGAAAAACTAGTCAAATAACTATAAAACATTACTTCCAGTGCTACTAATGTGTTCATTACACTTATATCAGTTGGTTTTAACATAGTATTCATCTATATTATATAGTAATGCTATAGCAGTAAAATTAAAAACACCTGGAGGAACTTTCATTTTCTTAGTAAAAATGCACAGTCTATAGCCTTTTAGGTTTGCAATTGATATTTCCTATAATCTATTATATATAATTGAGGCATATGAAAAACTAGTCAAATAACTATAAAACATTACTTCCAGTGCTACTAATGTTTTCATTACACTTATATCAGTTGGTTTTAACATAGTAATCATTTATATTATATAATAATACTATAGCAGTAAAATTGAAAACACCTGGAGGAACTTTGATTTTCTTAGTAAAAATGAACAGTCTATAGTCTTTTAGGTTTAAAATTGATATTTCCTATAATCTATTATATATAATTGAGGCATATGAAAAACTAGTCAAATAACTATAAAACATTACTTCCAATGCTACTAATGTGTTCATTACACTTATATCAGTTGGTTTTAACATAGTATTCATTTATATTATATAGTAATACTGTAGCAGTAAAATTGAAAATACCTGTTGAAACTTTGATTTTCTTAGTAAAAATGAACAGTGTATAGCCTTCTAGGTTTTCAATTGATATTTCCTATAATCTATTATATATAATTGAGGCATGTGAAAAACTAGTCAAATAACTATAAAACATTACTTCCAGTGCTACTAATGTGTTCATTACACTTATATCAGTTGGTTTTAACATAGTATTCATTTATAATATATAGTAATGCTATAGCAGTAAAATTAAAAACACCTGGAGGAACTTTCATTTTCTTGGTAAAAATGCACAGTCTATAGCCTTTTAGGTTTTCAATTGATATTTCCTATAATCTATTATATATAATTGAGGCATATGAAAAACTAGTTAAATAACTATAAAACATTACTTACAGTGCTACTAATGTGTTTATTACACTTATATCAGTTGGTTTTAACATAGTATTCATTAATATTATATAGTAATACTATAGCAGTAAAATTGAAAACACCTGGAGGAACTTTCATTTTCTTAGTAAAAATGAACAGTCTATAGCCTCCTAGGTTTTCAATTGATATTTCTTATAATCTATTATATATAATTGAGGCATGTGAAAAACTAGTCAAATAACTATAAAACATTACTTCCAGTGCTACTAATGTGTTCATTACACTTATATCAGTTGGTTTTAACATAGTATTCATTTATATTATATAGTAATGCTATAGCAGTAAAATTAAAAACACCTGGGGGAACTTTGATTTTCTTAGTAAAAATGCACAGTCTATAGCCTTTTAGGTTTTCAATTGATATTTCCTATAATCTATTATATATAAATGAGGCATAAAAAGCTAGTCAAATAACTATAAAACATTACTTCCAGTGCTACTAATGTGTTCATTACACTTATATCAGTTGTTTTTAACATAGTATTCATTTATATCATATAGTAATACTATAGCAGTAAAATTGAAAACACCTGTTGAAACTTTCATTTTCTTAGTAAAAATGAACAGTCTATAGCCTTTTAGGTTTGCAATTGATATTTCCTATAATCTATTATATATAATTGAGGCATATGAAAAACTAGTCAAATAACTATAAAACATTACTTCCAGTGCTACTAATGTGTTTATTATACTTATATCAGTTGGTTTCAACATAGTATTCATTTATATTATAAAAATCAAAAATTCCTGTTCAAACTTTCGTTTTCTTAGTAAAAATGTACAGCCTTTTAGCTATGCAATTAATAGTAATACTATAGCACTAAAATTAAAAACAAAATAAACAGACTATAGTCTTTAGTGTTTGGTTTTATGTATATCAATATCTATTTATATATTTATAATGAAATTGGAAAATCTTGTTAAAACCTCTTGAAACATCACATCCAAGAATGAAAATATGTCCAGAGAATCATTTAAGTTGGTTTACACTAACTATTCAATTATATCATGTAGTGATATTATAGCATTGAAACTTCAAAACAACTTTGCGAACATTGATTTTAATGCTCAAAATTAACCGACTATACTCTTTAGTGTTTGGTTTTATGACTATCAATATCTATTCATATATCTATGATGCAATTGGAAAAACTTGTTGAAACCCCTCGAAACATTACTTGCAAGACTGAAAATATGTCCAGAGAATCATTTAAGTTGGTCTTCACTAACTATTCAATTATATCATGTAGTATAATATAGACTTGAAACTTCAAAACAACCTTGACAACATTGATTTCAATGCTCAAAATAAAGAGTGTATAGTCTCTAGTGTTTGGTTTCATAAATATCAATATCTATTTATATATCTATAATGCAATTGGAAAAATTTGTTAAAACCTCTTGAAACACTACTTCCAAGACTGAAAATATGTCCAGAAAATCATTTAAGTCGGTTTTCACAAACCATTCAATTATATAATATTATAGCATTGATACTTCGAAACAACCTTGAAAACACTGATTTCAATGCTCAAAATAAACAGTCTATAGTCTTTAGTGTTTGGTTTTATGACTATCAATTTCTATTTATATATCTATAATGCAATTTGAAAAACTTGTTGAAACCTTTTTGAACATTACTTCCAAAACTAAAAATATGTCCAATAAACTTATTTAAGTTGGTTTTCACTAACTATTCACTTATATCATGTAGTATAATGTAGACTTGGAACTTCAAAAAAACCTTGAAAAAATTGATTTCAATGCTCAAAATGCACAGTCTACTGTCTCTAGTGTTTGGTTTTATGACTATCTATATCTATTTATATATCTAATATGCAATTGGATAAACTTGTTGAAACCTTTTAAAACATTACTTCCTAGATTACAACTATATCCACTAGGCTTATTGAAGTTGATTTTCACTAACTATTTACTAATATCATGTATTGATAATATAGCATTGAAACTTCAAACACTTGAAAATATTGATTTCAATGAACGAAATGCACAGTCTATAGTCTTTAGTGTTTGGTTTTATAAATATCAATATCTATTTATATATCTATCATGCAATAGGAAAAACTTGTTGGAAGCTCTTGAAACATTACTTCCAAGACTAAAAATATGTCCAGAAACTCATTTAAGTTGGGTTTCACTTAATATTCAATTATATAATGTAGTAATATTATAACATTGGAACACCCGTGAAAACATTGATTACACTGCTCAAAATGCACAGTCTATTGTCTTTAGTGTCTGGTTTCATAACTATCAATATCTATTCATATATTTATGATGCAATTATAAAAACTTTTTAAAACCTCTCAAAACATTACTTCAAAGACTAAAAATATTAATTAAGTTGGTTCTCACTAACTATTCACTTATATCATGTAGTAACTATATAGGATTGAAACTTCAAAACAACCTTGAAAAAATTGATTTCAATGCTCAAAATGCACAGTCTATAGTCTTTAGTGTTTAGTTTTATAACTATCAATATCAATTCATATATCTATAATGCAATTTGAAAATCTGGTTAGACCCCCTTGAAAGACTACTTCAAAGACTAATAATATGACTAATAAGCTTATTTAATTTGTTTTCACTAACTATTCACTTATATCACGTAGTAATGATATAGCATTGAAACTTCAAAACACCTTTGAAAACATTGATTACACTGCTCAAAATGCATAGTCTACAGTCTCTACTGTTTGGTTTTATAACTATCAATATCTATTTATATATCTATAATACAATTTAAAAAACTTTTTAGAACCTTTTAAAACATTACTCCCAAGACTAATAATATGTCCAATAAGCTTATTTAAGCTGGTTCTCACTAACTATTCACTTATACTATGTAGTAATAATATTGCATTGAAACTTCAAAACACCCTCGAAAACATTGATTTCAATCCTCAAAATGCACAGTCTCTACTCCATAGTGTTTGGTTTCATAACTATCAATATGTATTCATATATTTATAATGCAATTGAATAAACTTGATAAAACCTCTTAAAACCACTTCCAAGACTAAAAATATGTCTAGTAGCTTTTTTAAGTTGGCTTTCACTAACTATTCAATCATATTATGTAGTAATGATATAGCATTGAAACAACAAAACACCTTTGATAATATTGGTTTCAATGCTCAAGACAAACAGTCTATTGTCTCTAGTGTTTTGTTTTATAAGTATCAATATCTATTTATATAACTATAATGCAATTTGAAAAACGTTGAAACCTTTTAAAACATTACTTCCAAGCCTAGAAATATATCTACTAGGCTTATTCAAGTTGATTTTCACTAACTATTTACTTATATTATGTAGTAATAATATAGCATTGAAACTTCAAAACACCCTCGAAAACATTGATTTTAGAGCTGAAAATGCACAGTGTATAGTCTCTAGGGTTTAGTTTTATAACTATCAATATGTATTTATATATCTATAATGTAATTGAGAAAAACTTGTTTAAACCCCTTGAAACATTACTTCCAATACAAAAAATATGTCCAATAAGCCTATTTAATTTGGTTTTCACTAACTATTCACTTATATAATGTAGTAAAAATATATTATCAAAACATCTTTGCTTGAAATGCACTGTTGATAGTCTTTTAAGTTCAGTTTTCAAACTTGGAATTATCAAATATATATTATTAAGGGTAAACTTGTTAAAAACCTCATAAAAAATTACCTTCAATGCTGAAAATGTGTTCATTATACTTATTTAAGTTGTTTTCACTAAGTATTAACTTTTATGATGTAGTAATAGTATAGCATTAAAATTTCAAAACACCCTTGCAAACATTGATTCCAAAGCTTATAAAAAACGCTATAGAGTCTTTCAAGTTCAGTTTTCAAACTTGGAGTTATAAATATGTATTACCAAGGTTAAACAAAAAACCTCTTAAAACAATGCTGAAAATATATATTCATTATACCAATCTAATTTTGTTTTCACTAACTATTGACTCATATTAAGCAGTAATACTCTAAATTTAAACTTTCAAAACACCCTTGCAAACATTGATTTCAAAGCTAAAAGTTGTCTCATTACAGTTTCACGTTCAGTTTTCATACTATTTTATCAAAACTAAACAAAAAACTTGTTAAAACCTTATAAAATATTACTTCAATACTGAGATAATGAACATTCAAAACACCCTTGCAAACATTGATTTCAAAGTTAATAACACACTCATTAAAGTCTTCTAAGTTCAGTTTTCAAACTTGCAATTATCAGATATATATTATCAAAACTATACAAAAAACTTGTTAAAACCTCATAAAAAATTACTTTCAATGCTGAGAATTTGTTCATTATGCCCTATTTAAGTTGTTTTTCACTATAACTATATACTTATATTATGTAGTAATACTATAAAATTAAACATTCTAACACCCTTGCAAAAATTGATTTCAAAGTTAAGAGGCTCTAAATAAAGTTCAGTTTTCAAACTTGCAATTATCAGACATATTAAGGCAATTGAAAAAACAATTGAAACCTCTTAAAACATTACTTTCTATGCTGAAATTCTGATCATTATGCTCATTTAAGTTTGTATTCACGAAGTATCCACTTGTATTATGAAGTAATACAGTAACATCAAAATTTGAAAATACCCTTGCAAACATTGATTTCAAAGCTTAAAATGCACTCATTAAACTCTTTTAAGTTCAGTTTTAAGACTTGGAAGTATCAAATATGTATTATTTAACGCAATTGAAAAAACTGGTTAAAACCTCATGAAACATTACTTTCAATGCTAAAATGTGTTTATTATGCTTATTTGAGTTGGTTTTTACTAGTTGTTTACTTATATTATGTGGTAATACTATAGCATAAAAACTTCAAAATACCCTTGCACACATTGATTTCAAAGCTCAAAATGCACTGTCCATAGTCTTTAGTGTTGAGTTTTATAACTATCTATATTGAAATATATATTAATCTGTCAATTGATAAAACTTGTTGAATCCTTATACAACATTACTTTCAATGCTGAAAATGTGTTCATTATGCTTATTTAAGTTGGTTTTCACTTACTATTTATTTATATTACATAGTAATACTATAGCATGAAAACTTGAAATATTATGTAGTCATACAATAGAATAAAATCTTCAAAACACCTTTGCAAACATTGATTTCAAAGCTAAAAATGCATTGCCTATAGCCTTTAGTGCTCAGGTTTCATAACTAACAATATTCAAATATGTTTTAATGAGAAAACTAAAAAAAACTTGTTAAAACCTTATAAAACTACTTTCAATACTGAAAATGTGTTCATAATGCCTATTTGAGGGTTTTCACTTATATCATATTATTATACTATAGCATAAGAACTTCAAAACACCCTTGCAAACCTTGATTCCAAAGCTAATAAAAAATGCTATAGAGTCTTTTAAGTTCAGTTTTCAAACTTGGAGTTATAAATATGTATTACCAAGGTTAAACAAACAACCTCATAAAACATCACTTTCAATGCTGAAAATGTGTTCATTATACTAATTTAAGTTGGTTTTCACTAACTATTAATAATAGTGAAAATAGAAGTAATACTCTAAAATTAAACATTCAAAACACCTTTGCAAACATTGATTTCAAAGCTAAAAGAGTTTCACGTTCAGTTTTCAAACTTTGAATTATCAAATATATATTATCAAAACTAAACAAAAAACTTGTTAGAACCTTATAAAACATTACTTTCAATGCTGAAAATGCGTTCATTATGCTTACTTAATTTAGTTTTCACCATCTATCCACGTATATTATGTAGTAATACTATTGCATTAAACATTCAAAACACCCTTGTAAACATTGATTTCAAAGCTAAAAATGCACTCATTAAAGTCTTTTAAGTCCAGTTTTCGAAATTGGAATTATGAAATATATATTATCAAGGCTAAACAGAAAACTTGTTAAAACCTCATGAAACATTACTTTCAATGCTGAAAATGTGTTCATTATGCTTATTTAAGTTGGTTTTCATTAACTACTCACTTATATTATATATTAGTAGTGTAGCATTACAAATTCAAAACCCCCTTTCGAACATTGATTTTAAAGCTAAACATGCACTGTTCAGAGTCTTCCAAGTTTTGTGATTAAATATATAAAAGTGGTGCAAGGGAGAAAACTTATTAAAAGCTTATAAAACCTTACTCTTAATGCTGAGAATTTGTTCATTATGCTTATTTAAGTTGTTTTTCACTAACTATTCACTTATATTATGTAGAATCATCGAAATTTTAAAGCACCTTTGTAAACATTTATTTCAAAGGTATGAATGTACTGTTCATAGTCTTTTAACTTCAATTTTCAAACTTGGAATTATCAAATATATATCTCCAAGGATATCGAAAAAACTTGTTAAAATCTCATGAAACATTACTTTCAATGCTGAAAACGTGTTCATTTTGCCTATTCAAGTTGGTTTTCACTAACTATTCATTCATATCATCTAGTAATACTATAGGATAAAAAATTCAAAACACCCTCGCACTCATTGATTTCTAAGCTAAAAATGCAATGTTTATAGTCTATTAAGTTGTGTTTTCTAAACTGGGGTAATCATGTTTATATTATCTGTGCAAGGGAGAAAACTTGTTAAAACCTATTAAAACATTACTTTTCAATGCTGAAAATTTGTCTATTATGCTTATTCTATTTAGTTTTAAGTAACTAATCATCATGTAGTGATAGTATAGCTCTGAAAATTCAAAACACCAAATGCAATGTCTTTTGAGTTCGGTTTTCAATGTTGGAATTTTAAAATACATATTACGAAGGCAACTGTGAAATCATTACTTTCAATGCTGAAAATGTGTTCATTATGTTTATTCAAGTTGGTTTTCCATATTTATTCGCTTACATTTTGTAGTAATATTATAGCACTAAAGATTTCAAACATTTACCAAAACATTTATTTCAATGCTTTGTCTATAGCCTTTCAGGCTTGCTTTTGACACTTTCAACTATCAAGTACTTATCATTGATGCATATCAAAAACTTTTTAAAAACCCATGAAATATCACTTTCAATGCTGAAAATGTGTTCATTATGCTTATTTCAATAGGTTTTCATTACCTATTCACTTATATTATGTAGTAATACTATAACACTAAAAATTCAAAACAACTACTAAAACATACGTTTCATAGCTTAAAATCTACTTTTAGGCTTGATTTTGTCACTTTGAATGATCTTATATCTATTATAGATACATATCAAAAACTTGTTAAAATCTGGTGAAACATTACTTTCAGTGCTGAAAATGTCTTCATTCTAAGTAAATGTCTTCATTATGCTCATTTCAGTAGGTTTTCACTACGTATCCGTCTTTTATTATGTAGTAATACGTAGCATTATGTAGCAATTGATGGATGATATTTCATTTCTTTTTACTTTCAATGCTTCATACCCCTTGGGAACCGCTGCCCAAACACTCCAAAATTTGACTATAGCCAAACCGAAACTGTTGTATCTCAATTCTCTCAATTCTCCTCACTTAGTCAAGCTACTCTACGAAATGGTAAAAACATTTATTATATCATTCTGCTTGTCTATTTTCCATCATTTTTCATTACACCAAACCGCTAACTACCCAATCTGCTACTCTTGCCTGAGTGCCTAGGAAATGGAAGGCAGGATGTTTTTGACTTAAGGAAGATTGGTAGGATCAGTATGGGAATTTTGCTGTATAGTCCGTAGCTGCTTACAGCACTTGGTTCTACCGAGTTATTCATTTGACAAAACTCCATATCTATTATTTCCAGTGATCGTATGTGAACTTGATTCAGCTGTAAAATGATTGTTTCAACCTTGTATTCGAATGTTATTGTCTCTACTAAAGTTTGACAAAGAATAAAGATATTCAGGCAAACGACGAAAGAAGAGCATGCGATGATATGTAATTTTAGTTATGACATCCGTGAAATTTCCTCACGTTTAACTAGTACTACGTTCAGCGATCTACTTCGAATAATATTGAACCCTATTCTAATTGCATATGGCTACGGTTGTTATAAACAGTCACCAAAACTGTCAACATAGGTTTCTTTTATTTTCTAACTATTCTGACTTGCTGGCTGTATATGTATCATCCCTCTTTTCATGTTTTTTTTTTCATAATTGATCACCATCAGCAAGCTGCCAAAAGACAAGAGAGTTTGATATTTATAATTATAATTTCCCAATTCTGCAGGTTTACATGGTTGGTTATTTGATGGCGATATGGAAATTGACGCCGTATATTCTTCCTAAAAGCGCAACATTGCAGATTAATGTTACGTTTTTTAGAAAATAATTGTTTAGGAAAATTAAATATACCGTATATACTCGTGTATACCGTATATACTTGACTCTTGATTTAACAACACCAAATCATTAATTTATGGCATACTGGAGATTGGACCCCGGTTTTTGAAAAAAAATTACCGTGTGCATCATTGACTAAAAAACAGACCGGTTTAAACAATGTTATTAATATTGAAATCCGAAGATAATAGTAAAACATATACACCAGAAGTATTGCATGATTCATTTTCAGATATATCTAAACATTTATGAAATATACTACGTATTGTCAATAAATCGAACGATCAACGTCAAGATTTACTTTATTGATTTTAGCAAAAATATAATTCTTGAATTAAATAAGATATTACTTGCTTTATCATAAAACATACAGATAATAATTTCTGAATTCTGATCGTCACAATAAACATGAGAAATATCAGAATAGTTCTCGATTCCGCGGATGAACTGTATTTTTTTCAGCAAAAACACAGGAAAGAAAGAAAAGGTACATATTTGAGGGATTAGATTAGTATAGTTAATGCGAAATTAAAGAAAATTTCAGTTCATCCTTTAATCCAATAATTGAATTTCAATCGATGCAATTCTATGTCTAACTCAATAAAAATACCGTTTTTATCAGGATTTATCAGTGCTTTTTTTGATCTTTTGATGGAAAATTTGTAAAGGATAATTTGCAAGATGTTATCATGTAATTGACATGGGCTTTCATCTAGCAATGAATACTAACTGGATTTCCCCAACGTTCACGGTTGAGGATTTAGTGTATCAAAATCTGAACGTGCGATTGAAACATTCAGTAACAAATAGCGTGGACAATGGAATCGGTGACTCAAATTCAAGCTACTTCAGTAATCACGAAAAGAAGTTGCGATGACTGGGTATCTCAGAATCTCCATAACCTTCGCATAGAAATAGTCTATTTTTTTTACTTTGGGGAAAATCACGCGTGCACGATGATATATACATATATATATATATATATATATATATATATATATATATATATATATATATATATATATATATATATATATAAATATAAATTCAAAGTCAGATTTTTTATGGAATCAGTTGACTGACAGGAGGTAACACTGCTGTAAAAAAAATGGGTATTTGTATACGTGTGTATTAACATAGAGTTTGAATTCGGGTTGCTGATTCAATTGTCCACTCTGATTTAAAAAAAAAACTTCTTGAAAAGAATTTTCCAATTAGAATAACTAAGATTGACAAATGGTTTTATCTAGCATTCCTGATACCTGTTTCAGACAGGTATCAGGAATAAAATTCAATCAACGTCCAAAATGAGTCAGTCAAAAATGGAGAATATAACTTCAATAACATTTATTGATACCTGGATTTCTAGCAGTTCAACGGAACAATCAACATTGCAATCAAATGATATCTCTCTCCTTTTCAAGGTGATCACTGATACATGAAGTTAAAAACAAGCAAAAATAAAAAAATAAATCAAGCATTTTGATCACGAGGAAAAGCTTTTTCAATAATTGTCAAGCATTGGAAAAATTCTTTTGGGTGATATCAGTTACTGTAATTGAATTGTTATTAGAAATTGATGGAAGCCGGCATGTATCAAGTATTTATATAATATAAATGCTCTTTGATCAATTTCCTGCCTTATATCGTGAAATCAACAAAAGATTTCTTAAAGAAGCAAAAGGTATAAATCATTTTGAATGCTAACAATTTTCGATTTAATGCAAAAAGGAAAAGGAAAGGTCCGATTTTGAAGATAACAATTCAGGCCTCTTTCGACTTGGTTTCACGATGGAAAGGCTTAGAACACTAAATTGAACCCTACAGAAAAATATTTCCCGATTGAAAATCCTGATTCAAGACAATCAACTTGAATTCTATGCAAAATATCTTATCTATACTTGAACGGCCCCTTTCCAAGATAAAATTGATCCATTAAAGTCAGTTTCACGATATAAAATGTTAAAAACAGCTAGAAAGCTTTCTTCCAAATATCAATACCCATCTAGCCTTTTTTATCATGCAGGGAATAGCAATCAAACTTTATTTTCAATACAGGAATGATTTTGATTCATATAATGAAGTATTGACATCTAACTTCAAAAGAATTTAGTTCAGAATTCCTTTTTCACTTGTTTTTCCCAATATTGAAGAGCGTATGTGAAACTGCTACTACATTGTTCCCCCTTATAAAATGAACAGACATGCTTGTTTGCAGCATCTTCATGGTTTTTGACCATACAATCCGTACAAAATTATAGCTAATAGGCTGCCACCACTTGAAAAATTGATTTTCAAGATGTGAAATGCTTCATTTGAATGTTTCCTTGGATTGGGAATCTAGCAACCACACTATATTTTCAAGCCGTGATGACATGATTCCGAGAATGTAAGATGCAATGATCAGTACATCAAACATTTCAATATTTAATATGTATAATTTCAAATTTCAAAAAGATAATAATTCATCAGGTATTTCTTTTTTCAATTTCGTAAGACCAAGTCCGAGACTGAAACTTCGGTATGATAGTTTTTCCTCAAAAAGTCTCAAGAGTTCTCAACCATGGAAGCAGTATTGGTCACGTTCGATCGACAAACTGACTGTTGATAACAAATTATTAATGACAAACTGATGAATGGTAACGATTATGTCGCCTACTCATTTGAATAGAGTAAATAACAAAAAAAAAAAGGCTAATGTATGTTCACCTTGAAAATTTTCAATTTCAAATATTTTCCATGTTGAAACGATTGAAACAATAGTATACTTATTTTCAAGGGTTTTTAGCGCATAGCATACCACTTTCCGAGAGTTATCGATGAAAAAAATCGGCTTGACTGAAATGGTTGAATTTTTTAAACAAACATATTTTAGTACTCCACGTATTGGTTGACCGGATACACCTGAGATGTAAGAATGGCAATGATGAAAGTTTAGAGGTTCAAATCTTTTTCGAATCCGGGAATACTTCATTTCAATGCTTATTTCAATGTTGTTTTGTTTTTGTTTTGTTTTTCATCATGAAGTGCATTACATCTTATAAAAATTGACTTTTGAAATGGAAATGTTCTATCATTGGATGTTGGAAGCTTCGAAGCTAATTGAACTTTTACTCAGAAAATTTATTATCAGGGGAAAAATGCTTGTTTCAGTCCAGTTTTGATTTGTTTTGTGGGGAAATATCGGATACCAGACATCCTTTGGAAAACTAACTTTCAAAATAGAAATCGATTCTGGACTTCATTTTCAGTTACATCATACGAAATTTTCAGACTTGAAATGATGTGGTTGAATATTCAATATGTGAAACTGACACCTCAAAATTGTTCTTTTCAAATGTAAAATATTCGATTCAGAGCAGTTTTAATTTTGATTTGGAGCAGATTCAATTTTTTTTTTTACTCGGAAATATTTCTTGTTCGACGACATTCTGCTGAAAAGCATACATGATTTACTGCAAAATTCAGATGATTTTCCAAATGAAATCGCCTGATCCTACTTTCTCTCGATGTTTACGGGTTCCTTTAGAAAATGATTGAATACGTACTTTCCTTCTTTTTTCTTCAAAAATGCCATTATTCTCAAATTTGTAATCCATTCAAAGCAGTGAAACCTTTCGATAATTTCTGATACTTTTCAAACAATGACTAACTTTTCGGAAAGATTTTTTTTTAGGGATTCGACTGACAAACTGACTATTGATGATCAAGGACAAACTGATGAATTTTGAATAAAAAATGTTCTATCGTTCAATGTTGATCTATGGAAGCTTTGAAGCTAATTGAATTTTTACTGTGAAAATCCATTCTTGAGGGGAAAATGCTTGTTCCTGTCCAGTTTTGATTTGTTTTGTGGGGAAATATCGAGTGCCAGACATCCTTTGGAATATCAATTTTCAAAAAAAAAAAAAATTCGATTCTCGACTTTGTTTTCAATTACATCATGCGATTTTCAGACTTGAAATGATGTGGTTGAAATACACATTGAAAGCACATCGAAAAACCAATTTACAAAGTTGCACATTTTTGGCTCTATGCAAAACATAGTAACACATCATAGTGAACATGTACTATTTGAGTCTGTAACTATCTTATTTTTAACAGGAATTTGCAAGATGTTTTTTTAGTTACATAAGATTGATTTTTACTGACTCAATTTCGATCGATTTTCTCCATTTTTAGCAATGAACTATTCCTAAATGATACCCAATATGTGAAACCGACACTTCAAAATTATCCTTTTCAAATGAAAAATATTCGATTCGGAGCAGTTTTTATTACTTTTTCTACTCAGAACGATTTCTTCATCAATTTTGTTCTGCTCAAGAACGCTAATGATTTACTGTAAAACTCATAGATTTTCCTAGAATTATTGGTAAAGATTTATAGGTTGGTAATGGGTAAGGTCAAGTTCAAGGATATGCTCGGAGCTCGGTTTACGATCAATGGTAGTAAAGATGCAGGTCAAGTTTATCATAGATGTTTGATCTGGAAATAAGTGATGTCAAGGTTTAATTTCAACAATTTTTCCAAAAATAATGTCAGTGTTTATGGATTACTTTGAATTATTGTGAGTAAAGAAAAGGTGGAACGAACTGGAAACAAAATTTTCCAATTCGAATTTTTGTTTTATATATTCTTCAATTTGGTTAAATGAAATCGAAATATAACCATAAAACAAATTCGGAGACTGTGAAGTACAGATAGTTGCATACATAAGGTCCAACCTTATTCCTAATCTTGACCTTAACATGAAAATGCATTCTCCAAAGCCCTACAATACTTGAATACAAATTAGAAGTTGGCTTCTAAAACAGATTGAAATTATCTCAATTCGATCATTTCCAATGATGTTTTCATAAGAGGTCCGTTAAATGGATATTAAAATTTATTGAGGAAATGTTTCGCAAGCATTGAATTTTTCTGCAGTGGATTGTTTTTCTGATCAATTTTAGTATTCTATAATCTCAAATGATTGCTCATTTACCCGGCTATCATCACAACTACCTTAGCACTAATCAATCTATCCTTGATACTAACAACAACTTTAATCATTACTGAAAACATAACATTGACACAAACAATGATCCTTATCATAATCTCTGTCTCCGTGAACTAACCTGGATCTTTTCCAAAATCGAAATATATCCATAAAACAAATCAGGAGACTGTAAAGTCCAGATAGATGCAAACATAAGGTCCAACCTTAGTCATAATCTTGACCTTAACATGAAAATTAATACCCCAAACGATTAAGTTTGTTGGTATGTTTAGGTTTGCAGTTCGGGCAAGGATTGAAATTACGAGATACCCGTCACATTTTTTAATCCCCAGATTGAAAAAATCATGCAGGTTCAATGTTATACCTTAACCGTAAATACAACTTTAAAACTAATCTTCAATAACCTTCATATCTGAACCTACCCTAATTCAAATACAATTTACACAAAACCATATACACAATTTTTTAGCTAAATCTCTGCTGGATATAACCCTAATATTAATCCAAACCAAAACCCAACCCAAATCGTAACTAGCATTATGGAACATAACAGGAATTCAACCATAATTGAACGCTTAACCCCAACCCATAATTCAGCCAAAATCTGATCCCCCTCCAAACCAGGAATCCAGAACGTGATCCAATAAACTAATTCTGTCTTTGACCTTGACCAAAGCGGAAAACCTGGATACACATTAGAATTTCTGTCCTAACAATGAGATATACCATGAAGATTTGAAGAACCTCGTAATTTCAATCCTTGCCCAAACTATAAACCTAAGCATACTAACAAACTTAATCGTTGCCAACAGCCTAACCTGACTTTAACCAAAACCTTAATACTATACTGACTATAACCTCAGAACCTTCATCAGAACTGACCTTAAGCGATAACCCGTTCGGAGCCATAAAACATGCAAAACCCCACAAAGTATCGATGTTAAAATTGATGAAGCTCGATTTGGATGTGCTTCCATCTTTCTTTTCTCAAAATTCCAGATATTCAAAACTGGAACTTCGGAAAAAAATTTTTCCATCGGAAGATTCCTCATTTTCGCTAGTTTCCTGAGGCTTAAACGATAGTTGGAACCATTGTTCATGTTCAGGAAAATTTGTATGATTCAAGATACGTGCGTTCGACTGTAATTGCTTGAATTTTTTTCCGTTCTTCTATTTTTTTTATTCTAAGATTTGAAAATCAATTCCTCTGACATGATATGATAGGAACTTTTATGAAACTTTTATTGATCTTGAATATTTTTGCAAACCGATCATAAATAATTATCAGAAATTATTTTCGTATATCCCGTGAAAAAATTATGGAAACAAATTATTTACTATCTGAAAAATTAAATCCTTCAATCTGAAAATTACTTATGTATTCGTCAATTCTTTAAAATAGTTTCAAAAAAGGACACAATAAGGAAGTCGTTTACCGGACTGGTACTAGGTTTATACATTTAAAAAAAAATTTACAATAGAAAAATAATTCTTGAAAATATTCAACCCCAACAGGAAGGATTTTTCTGATTGAAAATGCTCGATTCCGGCTTGTTATCATTTTTTCAATTGTAAAAGTTTTTTGAAATCGTATTTCCAGGATTACGGTCAAGATTAAAGTTGAGTTCAGCTTCACAGTTTATTTTACAGGCCAGAGTGAGTTTCATAGTATGATCTGTTTTTAATTTTTCTCTGATCTTATATCTATTTTGTGGTCGGAGATTTGGTCGGAGTGTTGCAGATCAAGTTCAAATTTGTCGTCATATTGGCTACGGGAATAAAGTGGGTTTTTTTCAAGTAAAAATAGATGTTTCATGCTTATATCACAATTTCATCTCAGGATTGAGTTTATAAATTCGCTTTTCGAAAAATGATAATAATTCGCTGACTTGTACTAGGAACTATCAGCAAATGCTTGATTTTGACTTTTTAAGGATTTTTTTTCATCAAGTGTAACTGTTATTGATATATTTGTTTAATTGGGAATTCTATGGTTGGGGTTATGTCGTCACGTTTACGGTTGATTTGAGATTAGGATGGATGTTCAAATTCTATGTACGATTGGGATGTGGGGTAGATACAGGTCCACGTTGATTACAGAAGTAATAGAATCGAAGTTGTTTTTTGGGTGATCAATCATTAGCAAATACAAGAAGAAAAATATGTTCTTATATATTTTTTTTAATAAAGATTAAAACATTATCTACCTGTAGCTTAGTCAAGTCCACAACTTAGATCAAAATTAGGATGATATGGTTTTGCTTTGGATTGGATTTCTTTCAATTGTCGTCAGTTTTCGGTATTTAAGATGGAAAATCAACTTAGTATCTGATTAGTATGATAAGGGATTCCAGACTAGTTTCGTTCGTGTATGAGTCGAAGTTCAGATTCAGGAAGCAAATTCAGGATTAAATCTTTTTTTTAATTACTGATTCGATAATGTCAGGAGATTAGAACTAGGGGTCATCTGATGATTTAGGGTTGGTACTTGAGCGTATATCATGTATATAATGTATATATAATGTGTATATATGTATATATATATAATATATATATATATATATACATCATACATTCATATGCATTGAGAGAAATATATATATAAAGTCAACTCAAACGTAACCCTCATTTTGGGGGGAATCCTCAAGGATTATAACAAAATTTGATTTAAAACTAACCCTACGCTAACCCTTACTTCAGGTATAAATTTAATCTGAAAAGAATGGGAGAATTGAACCTAAATCTGATCCTAACCCTGAACTTGATTGTGAACCCAAAGCCCCAAACTTCATTCAGTGATGGGGTTGATCTATCCCTAAATATGACGCTGAATTTGGAACTATTTCGAAGAATGACCTCAGTATTAATTTTAACACATAATTCGCAATTGTTCATTGTTTATTTGCTGGATAACATTGTAACTACGGCACGCTTAGATATAATGTGGGTGGATGTATGTTATTCGTAGGATAAATGCAGAGAGTGTTTGTATCGAACTTTTACTGGTGAATTCATAAGATTCAAAACTTCAATACCATGTACAACCTTGGATAAAAATTTTTTCGACATGGCACGATGAAAAAATAGGTAACATTCATATAATAGTTTTCAGATTGATGGATGAATATATCCGTATCTTCCTTTATATATATATATATATATATATATATATATATATATACATATATATATATATATATATATATATATATATATATATATATATATATATATATATATATATATATATATATATGTACATTTTTATATATATATATATATATATATATATATATATATGAACTGTAAAGAGTGAGACAGACTCGGGAGTAAAGTGTTTAGAGGTAAGGTTTATTAATCCTTAGATGTTGATGGTCCAGACATGTTTCGGGATTTATTCCCATCTTCAGTGGTGTGTACTGTGTGAGTATATGTTTTTAGAGTTTAAAGTTCCCATGTGGAACCAGAGTCCACTATCAGGAGCTTTGCCTTGTGGGTAAAATATTTTATAAAGGCTGCTGGAAGCATCCTGCTGTGTGAGAGAAAGTCCAGCGAGTGATGAAGTCTTTGGTTAAGTAACAGCAGTTGGTCTTGGAGAGGGCAAAGTATGTCAGGGTAGGAGGGAAGTGATGTGGAGTTAGATTTTTTGGTATGTTAGGGATAGTGTAAATTGAGGGGTGATGAGGTTAAGGAGCTACATAGCTTACAAGTTATCAAAAATGTGTTAGCTATGATTTGGACAAGTGATATAACTGGCTAAGGTGGGTTTTTCATATGGGTCTGAGTGACTTTGAAGCTTCCAACATTGAATGTATCTGGGCGGGGGGTTTAGATGTGGGTGTGAGGATATTGTTAGTAGGAGTTTTGTGAATTAGAGATCTGTGTGACTAGGGTTATTAAGTTTAGTGTTTAATCCATTAGGATACAGAGTTTTGAGTTTGTTGATCCACACATCTACATCTATATATATATACATCTCTCTCTCTCTCTCTCTCTCTCTCTCTATATATATATATATATATATATATATATATATATATATATATATATATATATATAAACATATAAAATGTATATATATATGTATACATAATGTACGTATAATGTATATATTATATATGTGTAATGTATATATCATATCAAATTGAATTCAGGACATTACTATCGAAAGGCAGACTATCATTTCAATTTTCCTAGGTTGGTTTCGATACTATTGATCTTAATACATAAGTCCATCAATAAGCAAGTATGCAAAATCGTATCCGTCGTGGATTCAACTGCATCAATGTTCAGGGTATTTCTGTCAACTGCGACATTCCCATTATATATATATATGATGTTGAAAGAACTTAATGTAGATGCTTTCTTAAAAAAATCTTCTGACATCATTAACAATCAGGCGTGACGAAAAATCCATTCCTGCATCTTCTGCTTTGCTAAAGTGTTATGATGTGATGACTTCAATTTTCAAAATCACAAACCTATATGGAAAGTTTTTTAAAATTTTATTATTAATGAGGAGAACTTCCTGAGAAATAAAACAATTTTTAGGTATGGTTTGGATATTTGAAAATCACATAGGAACTTCGGCCATCTTGCATATGATCAACAGATGAGATAATAAACGGAAAGATGCAGGACTGTCTTAAGAATATTTCAATTCATTAGGCAAATCCATGTATGATACCTGTTTCGATACATTCTTTGAGTGCAAGATCATGACATTTTCCAGCAAATTTTAGTACCATAATTGCCCATTTGATGAGACAGTCCCGGCAAAATGTGTGTTTAGATTCTTGGCATGAAGTTTATAGTTCATTCCTGTCCATACACACACACACACACACACATATATATATATATATATATATATATATATATATATATATATATATATATATATATATATATAATGATATATATATATATATAAAATGATATATATATATAAAATGATATATATATATATATATAAAATGATATATATATATATATATATATATAAATATATATATATATATATATATATATATATATATATATATATATATATATATATATATATATATTGAACCCCTCATACATAGTTTTCAAGAGAGTTCTTCTACATGCTAAATTTTCTAGAATTTATGCTAACTTTCAGAAATTTTTTCTTCAATCACAAGATGATCCGTTAGTATCATCAAATCTCCATATTGTTTTGAAGACAGATATACAACAATTAAAATCAAAAGTGCAAAATAGAAAGTGAAACACTATGCCTGGAACAATAAATCTCTATTGAATCCATGATCCTCAATGAAATCAAAAATCAGAAAGCCGGTGATTTTTCGTAATTTCCTCCTTGAAAAGTTCTCTTTGAGTGTGAAACTGAAAGTGAAAAAGAAGTTTGATCATGATCTTGAAATTGAAAACTTTTCGAACCCTGAAAATGGAAAAAATGTTTCTGATCAATTCTTACCGTTGAAAATGGGAAAAAAAAACCCTCTCAATCTCGGTTTTTTTTTTCACAATTAAGTGCACAAAATTCTTGGTTTCACTTTCACCATGACTGATCATTGAAAAAATTTGGAAAAGGAGTGATCAAAGAATTCATAAATTCCTCGGATTGTGAAAAGTACAATTAGGAAAAAAACAATCGTGAATGCTAATAGTCATAAACTGATGGATAAATTTATCATACACTTACATCGTGAATTGACGGCATCATCAAATTTGCAGATAGTTTTGGGTAAAGTATTGAAGATTCAGGGAAACTTATTGTCATCATCTGCTGTTCTGCTATTATTGCAAAATGATCAGCCTAATGCCATTTGAGCTTCAATGGATTCTATGATATTTTGGAGTCCTGTTTTTCTCCTTATATATCATGCTTTCTTGTGATCCAACAATGTTGTGTTGTTCATGGCACCTAATGTGTACGATGCCATCCTTGAGTGATTATCCGCCTCATTCCTTCTTTTGATGAATCTGATTCGTTGTTTCAGGTAGCGATCTGCTTTTTCCAGTTCTGCATTTCCGATCCTGATTGTTCTATCCTTGTCCATTGTACTAAGAAGGTGACATGTGCACCACAAAAATGGGACTGGTTTCCAATTATTCTTTAAGAACAAAAAAGGAGGGACATCAAGGCGACATATGCTAGGTCAATCAAATGGAAGATATTTCAGAGTTATTACACAACAATCAAGACAAGAAAGCTCCCACCTTTTGATTTCTCTCCTCTTCTCATCTATACATATGATCGATCAGATTTATGTTATTCTTATGGTTACTTCATTTTTATTTGTCATTTATGACCTAGTATTAAACGTACGTCTCATTTGTCTTGCCAAATACTTGTATGTGTTCTTCTTACTTTGTTCCATCCCCGCGTCCAATTTCTTACTTGGCGCATATTCTCTTTACACATCATCCTTCCGTCCCATACATCTACAGGGCTGCACGCACGCTACCGTCAAACCACGATGAGCAAATCTTTCGTCTCACCAACATCCATTGCACTATTCATTTCTCAACTAAAGATGTCATCACAAAAATTGTAATAAAGCTGAAATATTATTGTTTGGAAAGGTTTGTGTTTGCTTCTCATGATAAAACATATTGTAGACTTTGGGGCATTAAAACATTTACTCAAAACTTTTTATAATTGAAAAGCATTTATGGTCAATGTTGTATAATATTTTAAAGTTTTTTTCTTCCACTGTGGTTCATTCTGAAATGTTATTGAATGACTAATCTGGTCTGACTAATCAACAAGCCCACGGACACTACGCTTTTGAGAGGTTTGCCTATTCCTAAAGCTCGTCAGCCCCAATTATAACTTTCTCTCCCTTTAACTATTGATCGCAGGTATGGAACCACCGACTTGGATTGGTGTTGATTTTAGGTGTTTGTATGGGACATTGCAGGATTCCCATCCACCCTACTAATTACTTACGTTTCCTCAAGAAATTGGCAGATTTTGAAAAGATGTAATTTATTTTAAAGGGGATGGTTCTATTTTCAATATAAGTATCATCTTGAATTCACATCATCTATACAGGTGATCTATCATCGTTGTGTCAGAAATTTATTTATTTCATGAATTCTCTTATCAATATTTTTTAGAGATTGATTTTAAAACATTACTTCAATTTTAAAAAATTAATCTTGCATATTCGAACATCAAATGAAATATTTTCTTGTGTAAAATATCTTCTGTGCTTTTAAGGGGGGGGGCTATATTGGTACGACCGGGGTTGGGTATGGATGCTGTCATTGGTAAAAAAATGACTACGTTTTTTCTTATCTAAGGGAATTACAGGTTTGTGAAAAATTGGGGGTTAAAATTTGGTTAAGCCATCCAAATTAATTTTCTATGAAAATGTATAACATTTTTCCTCTAAGTATTAAATGAAATTGAATATTATCTATTCTTTTAAAATCTAAGAAATACGTTTTTTCACTTTCACTTTTTCGAGAATACTGCCAGCCAGAAACGGAAAGACCAATTTAGCATAAACTTACAAAATACGAACATAGAATTAACGTAGAATCATTTACCGTGAAATGCGTTAGTCGAGTTATTTAAATGATGACTTGTTTCAATCAGTTTGATTTGATACTCCAGTCGCCTTTTGGTTGTTTCCCCGTTCATATTGAACAGACAGACAAATGAGCAGAAAAATGGAATTCTTGATAAGACATTTTCTATCCAGCAACTCGAATCACGTGTCAATCAGATACTAAAAGACGTATTGAAAATGTTATCAATGACGTTGTGGTGCCCTTATACTTTTAGCTAAGTAATAAATACGAAATCTTCCTTTTTGCTAGATATCAAAAACGTCACTGCCTACGATGACCCCATATAAAAGTCCTGAACGCACATGTACGATTACTCGTTTGATTTTGTTCTTCTAGCCAGTTACGCTCTTTTACCCCGGCTCCTCAAGCTGGTCAGGCTTTTTGTCCTGGCACGTCTAGCCGGTTACTCTCCCTCTCTCTTTCTCTTCTCCCCTCTAAGATCGGTCTAATTCGCCTGCCTGCTGACCGATCCAAACTTCACTGTTTTTCCACCGTAACTAATCTCAGTACTAATGCTGCCCATATCAATTTACCGTTGTCGAAGCATCTCACATACTCAACCGTATCCTAACCACTGGCTCAAAGTGCATATCCAATTCTGTCTCTCATGAGAATGGCAATGCTTGTTACTTCCCTTTAGTCCCGATGATCTGTTTCCTAATTCTCTTTACTTTGGAAAGCGCACATGGATTAAACCCCATGTATTTTCTGACTTACGTAGTCTGTCCGTCATATATTTACCATCGTCAGAGAAAATTCCCCAACTTATTCACACGTGATCCCAAATACATTGCAGTTAGGCGTATACAAATGAACCTGGTCTCCATAACCATTCTTTGGTACGCTTATCATGGATTCACAGCAGTTCAGACTACCTCACTCCGACTACAACGACATGACACAAAGCTACAATCTTCTGCTAATAAACTCTTCCATATTCTCTCCTCTTTTCTTAACACGATCATATCTATGTTTTAATCAAATGTATTACATCCCAGTTCTGTATTGTCATCACGTTTATGTATCAAATGTACGTTTTATTTGTACATCTAGATAATCGTGTATGTCCTTTTTACTCTTGTTTAATTTCCAAGTCAACATTCGTTCCTGGCATGCATTCTTCCTCCTTTCCACATTTCCACTGGAGTCCAGCAGGCACCGATTCTTCAACAACGAAAACATATAGAACCATAATTCTGATAACGCATAACACTCTGGTATTGGGAAGGCAACATGTTCTAGAGAAGGATTTTTGGGAGGATTATAATGTAAATATAATGCTATGCACTAACACCGATGATAATGATTAAGTTACAATCTATCAATCAATTTTTGATCTCTTATCTGGTGTCGACATCACGGCAACAGTATATTGTCAAGGAAATTTTTTAAAAATCAGAAATGAGAGAATATTACACAGATTAATATTTTCCATTTTACAATTGGTTTATAATATTCTTCACGCATTTGCCAATAATACAGAGATAATGATGTACTATTTTTATATTTTGTCGTTGGTAAACAAGTTTCAATTCTAGTAATAGACACTCTTCAGATGAAAGAATGTATCATGAGCCAACAAAACTCCACACACGATTCTATTAAATTTGACTACGGAAAATCTAGACACCATAGCCTCCTGAAACACCTGTATATACATAGATAATGATAGGCTGTTCCACAGCGGCTACCTTCACTCTGAATCGTCCCACTCCAAACACCTGAAAAAAACTACCATTTTCACAAGCACTTAGACTTAGAGAATTAACTCTGCAGATAGTGAACTTGACAAACATAACAATAACTTGCTACAACGCTTTATTAAACGAGGATATTCCCAAGGAAATAAAAAATGCTGCTATAATACCCAGAGAAGAAACTCTATAACAGAAACAAACCCGAGTGCATACCACTCATAACCTTCCACAACACACTCCCACCTTTGTCATTATAATTGATAAAAGATTAAATGTGCTCACTCTTAATACAAAATTCAAAGAAATATTCCAAGAACCACGTATTATTGCCTCCAAAATATTAAAGATATGATTAGCAGTAACTCCATAATGAATAACGTCTCACTTAACATCCGTAAAAAACCGTCAAATACTGCAACCACCTTAAACACACCAGCACTTCCAATCGCTCTACATCTAAAAAGACTTTATATTATACCATAAAGCAAAAATGTCATCAGCCCCTAGAAAGGAATGAATGCAAACTGCGATATATAGGTAAACCGAAGTAGCAATTCAAAATTTGCCTCGATAACTACGGGCACAGAATTAAATCACTTTATCATCCAAACCTGCTCCCAATGGAATAAGACTTTTGTACCAATGACCACTATTTCAGCACAGATTCACTATCATTGAAAAGGGAAAAGATTCACCTCCTCACGCGACTAAAATTCTGGAACAACATGTAGATATATGAATTAATAAATTTGAAAATCTGTTTCCTAATGGACTATACTCAACAACCCTAATCACACCGAGCTCTAACCCCATAATCCTCTCACTCCTAAGTATTCTATGCTTACCAACACACTATTCTTTATTCCTGCTTCTACCTTAGCCCATACATATGCAACATAAAACCCTTAGATAAACATCTCATCTCCACTATTGCCCTACTTATACAATCTGGACCCCACCCACGTATAGTAAATGTTACAAACCTATCTTACCCTATCCATACTCTTTTACGTATGAAGATTGTTGGGAACTCTAACATAGTCACCTAGACCTCTACGAATTGATTACTATATATGGTCTATTTCACTTCTATCATTCAAAGTTATCTGACCTTTCAGAAAGTTTGCAAAACATGCATTTCCGAACTGATACTCGATCATTCATAACAAAGACCCCACCACTCCTATCATTACTAAACCCCAACCTCATACACGGACTCACAATTAATGCGCCTATTTCATCGGATTATAGGTGTCCGTATGGTAATTGATCCTGCGCTCTATTAGGCAAATTTGTATTTACATAGACATTATTATGTATTCATATTTTAAACTAATACAAAGCGAGCTCGTGCATTCTTTGGTCATACCCATTTTATTTATTACTTATGTTCTCCTAATGATGGAGGATGATTCGGAAAATCGTATAGTGCTAAGGATATAGTCCTAAGGATCTTCAGCTAAAGTGTAAACATAGCAGAATGCAAACAACGTTCCTTGATTATCGATTGGTATCAATTGATAGGAGTCTAGGTGACTATGTGTGACATTCCCAATGTTTGATACACATAAAAGATGAATTACGTGTGGGTAGGAAACGATAAGTTTGTAACATTAAGTATATGTAAGAGTGGTCCAGATTGTATGGGTGAATGTGAAGAATAAAAGTATATTAAGGTGTTGGGGTTTTATGGTGCATATTCTTTACTATTGATTGTCGTCATTAAAATATTCGTTACGTTACGTTACGTTTCTTGGACAACTTTTCCAATGTGGATTTTCATCTTCTAAATCCAGATATTTTCGGTCTAAATATCAGAAGTTGCTATTTAGATGATTTTAATTAACGTAAGTAATAGTCTTTTAGCTTACTGAAAATAAGTAATATTTTGATAAATTGTGTAATATTTTTGATTAAATAAGTGTTGAAGATTAATTCATTAAATATGTCTTTTCACTCAAATTTTGAGGTAAACTTGAGAATGAAGTTGAAAACTCTGCCTTTGCTAAATCTCATACAAAAAAAAAAGAACTAGTGCATTTCTGGTCTGATTTCCTTGCTCGGTTTTTGCTAGCACACTTCATGTGTCCATAAAGACACAGGTGTTTATGCAAGAGGCAAGAACAATAATGCATATAAGCATATGTCTGAATACATATATGAGATGTTTCTGAAAAAAGATTGTCGTCGATGTTTTCCAGCAGTGGCCTTATAGGCTGATTTACGAAGGATAAAAACTTTTCTCGGTTCCATTAGACACAGAAAACTGTCCACCGTCACATATTAAAAATTCTCATTTGGGGAAAAATTTTGTCCAGACTTTCAAGTGATTCATTCATCCATGATTTTTCATCGTTTCCAGTAAGTTATGAGATCCCCCCATCATCCGAAATTGCTGCAAAATGTTTCTCAACGGTATTTTTGTGGTATCAGGTGTACTCAATAAAATATTGATACTAACTAAAAACATCGATCCACTGAAACAAGATGGGACTTCTGGGATGGTGTTAGTGTGCTACCTAGCGAAGGCATCAGCGGTCCTTTGCAATGTATAAAGTAGATTTTGAGGCGACAAACATCCGAGACAACGTCAACATTCTTGCACCTGCTATTTCAAGCAGTAATTCATCTTACTATGTACTGACCAACTCAACAAAGATATCATATGATAATCGGCGTGTCCAAAGTGATCTAGTCGTTATTCTTAGCTTCCTAAGGACTCTATAATTGCACAGAAATTTTGATTTGAAGTCCTTTCATGATGCAAACTGTGTCATTCTAAAAGTATCTTAATGTGGCTAAAAAAGAAATAAAATTCTCAATCATGGGTTTCATGCAGTTATTAATTGGAAACGACTTTTCATTGTCAAACTATAGCTATCTGATACGGGTTTAGAAGTCAGGAATGATGTACAAAGATGACCTGGAAATCTCGTATTTGAAATTCAGCATTCCAACAGAAAGATTCAAAAACAGTTGAAAGATATATATGTCAAGTCTTGT
Organism: Thysanoteuthis rhombus; assembly: GCA_963457665.1. Lineage (NCBI taxonomy): Eukaryota > Metazoa > Mollusca > Cephalopoda > Oegopsida > Thysanoteuthidae > Thysanoteuthis > Thysanoteuthis major. Next base: position 19,708,413 of record OY735239.1, on the reverse strand, counting down.
CCAATACTGCCAAATTGTTATGGACAAGGAAAAGTGATAGTATGTGTGACTGTTTAGATAGACCAAAAAATCAAGAAAAGTTATAAAACAGAAAAATATGAAGCCGTAATATATATGGGAATGATGGTTGCACCCATACTAATTGGTGTACTGGAGACTGCCCCAAAAATGCTAGGGGAAAGATGGGAGGAATAGGATATTAGAGGAGATATTGAGAATGTCAGTTGTGGGGACTGTGGGATATTTGAGGAGTCTTACTGTCACGATATCCAGCGAAAGCCACTAAGTGTGAAACTACAAGTATGGGCAATTGCAACAGCATCTAGATGACAACGTATATCCAGTGTATTGAAGCAGCATAAACTATTTAAACCATTGAAAACAGTATGAAAAATATTACCACACACATACATTTCAATACCTTTAACTACAAAGAAGTCGACTACAGAACAAATGAAAGTATAAATCTTTTAAAACTGCATTTTATCAAACTTACTACAAAGGATATAAATTACGGCTTAGTGTTAGGGTTGAAGTTAAGGTTATATAAAGTTATGTGACAAATGAAAGCAATTAACTTGTCATTATCACAGTGGTAATTTTACAGGAGAAATTCAGAGAGATTTCTGATACAGAACCCCAGATGTCGAAAGTAGCTTACGCCGTCCTTAAAAATGCGATTCAAATATGTAACCACCCACATGGAATCAGCACGAATTGTACGCACAGCACATACTTTTCCAGAAAATAAAAATTATGAGACACTCTGAAACTTTGACACCCTAACCCAGTGGTTCCAAAATGTTTTCAAATCACGGCACCCTTAGTATATTTCATTTTTCACGGTGGCCATGGTGCATAATTGCTGAATAATTTACGTTCAGATGGTTAGGTTTTTAGACAATGAATAGAGGGATCGTGATCTAAATGAAAAAAAAACATGAAATTTCTCTAACCCACATTTCCTGTACGATGTTGATTTTTGCACAATACTTGCTTTTTTTAACAGCTACTGTCGAAAACAGAACTTTGCAGAGATAAGAGGTCACAAATGGAATAAAGATTCGCTCAACTCCTGCATAGGATATTCATCTCTTATTGATATCCAGAGAGCAATTCAATCCATGTTGGCAAACAATGGTTTCCCATCATTTTGACCATTCATAAGAGCATTGAATTACGGATAACTCGAATTATAACGATTTTTTAATATTCCACTGCGCTCCGGTGAGCTTTGGTGCACACTTTGGTTATTACTGTCCTGACCGATCATTCCATCCAAGCGAAAAGACTGGATGTGATAATCGCAAAAAAGAGAAAGAGGACATGCCCAATTGTGGAGTTAGTGGTACTAGACGACCACAGAATGAAGTCAAAAGAAAGCAAAATATTGTAAAAATACTATAACCTCACTCAATACTGGACAAATTGTAGAACATGTGTCATGGCCATAATAATAGTTGCGTATCGAACCGTGCCAAAATAGCACTAGAAATTAGACAACCGATGGACATCATAACTCACAGCATGGACCCCAGAGATCAGATACAGTATGATGAGACGAACTAAACAAGTTCAGAAAGTATTGGCCCTATGGCACCCATGATACAGAGGTCTGGTGAATCATGGGAAAGGTGTATTTCCAACGATGGGCTGTATTAGTTTCTTTAGGGAACGGGCGGCTTGGGTTATTTACATGGCCTCTCAAACATTTATTGAGAGTTTATCATCATTTTAGTGATTTAGGTGGTGAACAACAATTCATAAAACATATAAGGAGCTTTTACATGGGACATCGGTGACATTTTGAAATAGCTTCCCCACACACCAACGCATACGCTTCTTCACTTTGTTTTTTTTTGGGGGGGGGGTTCCCTTCTCTCTTGACCTCTTGAAGGGGGAGGTCTCCCTTTATTTTTGACCTCTTAAGGCGGATGACTCCAATTCCTACTGACCCCTTAAAGGGAGAAAAAGTCTCTTATCACTAACAATTCTTTCACTGAAGTTTACCTTCATTTCTGACCCCTTGAAGGCAAAAAGAAGTTTTGACCTCTGAGAGATGGGTAAAAGTATCCTTTCATTTTTTACCCTTCAAGGGGGAGGTATCCCATTAATACTGATCCTTTGATGTGAGGAAAATTCTCCCTTCACTTTTGACGCATTAAAAGGGGAAATATTCTTTTCTCTTTTGATCCCTCTAACTATGAAAAATTATCCATTTACCTGACCACTTAAAAGACAAGGGGTAATTCTTTTCAAGGTTGGGAGAAAAATGAGTTTCCTTTTTCCAGCTGGCTTTTGGCCCATTTTGATAAAATTTGCAAGTTTTATGGGTTCATCACGTGTTTCCTACTTTATTATTATTATTTGCCAAATGCCAGGGGTCAATATGCAAATGCAACGAATAAGCAAGAAGTAAGCCATAGAGCGTTATCTCCCATACACCATTATTGTATTTTCCGTCACAAAAGTAAAAAAAAAAAAATGAAACTTCGGAAGGCGGGTATTTTTCTATGTGTGCGCATGTGGGATGTGCTTTCATGTAATTTGTGTATCTGTGCGTATATAGCATGTATGTATATGATTTACGTGGATGCATACACGGCAAGGGTGTTCAGATGTGTTTTGTTACATGTGTGAATGTTTATGCATAAATGTATCAGTGTGAGAATTTATCATGCGTATGTACTTGTGTGCATGTGTACGTACGTATGCATTTGAGTATGTTGTTTGCGTGTATGCGTGTATGCATGTGCATATTTGCCTTTTGTGGGCAAATATACATTTGGATATTGGGGGTTTTAGTATGGGGTAAATGTTTGTGCGTATACGTATAGATTGTGTAGGTTCATCTATCTATCCATATATATATATATATATATATATATATATATATATATATATATATAGCCTGTGTGTATATGGTGTACGTATGTGCATGTGTTGCATGTGTGCGCTTGTGTTCATAATAATAGTTGGTGCATGTTTGTAGTTTATACGTGTGTCATGTGTGTGTATGTAGAGCGTATGTATGTGTATGTTCATATGATTATATGCGTGTGTGCCCATATGTAGACTGTACATAAACACACACATATATAAACAGACAACTCTTCACTCATAAACACACGGGCATACATTTATTTAATACATATACACACACGCAGAGACAAATACATACAGGAATTACTTCAAAGAAAACAGAGTTCACCTAGCTAGATTGAGATGTGCTCACTATCTTTAACAATTGTTACAGAAGCTGGACCAAATCTACAATTCGTACGTTTTTACTGCACTAACAGACCAAATGCGATTCATCACCTACTCAACAACACTCAGACCTTCACTCTTCAAAGACTGACATGACATTTACCCCTCTAAACCAGGCTGCCTGACACAATCAAATTTCTAAATCGGTACAGAAACAAGCAGGGCGAAAATCACTCACACATAGAACATTAACTTCCCTGACATTCTAGACGCGATTCATGGTCTGTTCAACGAATGCCACGTCTTCACTCATCAAAGGCTGATCCACAACATTTCACCCACTTAAAGTGTCTGGGCCTGGCCGACTGATGCAGCCGAATTTCTAAATCAGTACAGAAACAATCTGAACTCAGATCACGCTCCATACTGCTTTTAATGCTCTAACAGCCATCGCACGACTCATCACTTGCTCACCGACTGTCAGGCCTTCATCCATGAAGACAACCTCAACATTTTACCCCTTTCTAAGTCTGGCTATCGCTTTTACCGGAAGAAAAACAATGTGGATGATAACAGATCTCAAACTTTTTTATGAAGTCACCACCAAGTGATTAGTAGGCGAAATGACATGGCGAAATTTGTATCGGGGATTATTTTCTTGAAAAACACTCGTGCTACGGTAATAAGAGATTGTCACACCTGATTCATTAGTTAGATTGGGTTTGTGTGTTCTTAGTCTGTTTTTTTTAAAAATCATTATCATCATTCCTTTTCATTAAGTAGGGTTTCAAAAATGAGTCCCAAGGTTCATTGAATGGTTCCTGGACATGGAAATCTGTATCTCAGACTGGACATCGAAGTTGCTTAATATCATAGGAGACTCCCTGGGACACTGTGATTATACTCTTGAGTAGGTTTTTGCTTTTATCGTAATTAAAAATGTCCTGAATGCTTTTCCTAACAAACACGCAACATATTACATCCAAAATCAAGTCTCCTCAAAGGATTTTATCAAACAATTTAAAGATATTGACAAAAAGCTTACTTTTCGATAAACGAAAAATGACCTTCACCTTTGTGCTATTAGCCTTACAAAAATGATCACCGAAAAACGCCCCTTCTTCTTCTTGAAGCCTTCACAAATGTTCTTAAATTAGCGCCGAAGTGTTGGAAAATGTGGGTTTGCACTGCATGGATTTAGGGTGATCAACGATGACAGTACTTCATAGAATGATGAACTTTTTCGTGAACAATCTATGTTATTTCAAACATATATCAATGAAGACGAGTACTTTAGGTAATGATGAACGTTTGGCTGATCTGCGAATCCTCATGGACGAAACGATTTTCTCCAAGAATTTGTCGCCAGAAACAGCATTAGTTGATTTTCATTGCTTAATTAACTTAGACACGCGATGTATGTTATCTACGTCTATCAAGGGGCCTTTCCCATAAAAGGTCGTCCACAGCCTTGGTCCCCTCAGACACCGACGGTCGGGTCAGCAGTCGTTGCTTTCATCCAGAAAAGGAAAAATCATCCTCTTTTCTTCCGCACCCCAACTTTCCTATATTCTGTCAGTTTTCCTTGCCTTATACCTTACCTTTGTTGGGTTGCGTTTTCTGATATAATTCATAAACTGCGGAACCCCAAAGAGAAATGATCAAGACACATTTTTTTTTCATTTCTCGAATATCTAGTGATATTTCTAATAACAATGTTTCTCTAATAAAATCAGTATCTGTAGGCAAAACTTTCTAGATGCAAAGCACGAATTATTAGAATCATTGTAAGCTGGTCATTGGATATTGTTGTATTTTTATTTTCTCAAACTATGCCTGTAGAGTCAAACGAACTCCGGTAGGTAAATGACGCGTCAACCAACATCCAGAAAGCGTGCTATGAAATAGGACGTTATGCGATGAGGGAGCGTAATATTATGTATACCCGACACGTAAGCATACCAGTAATGATATATGTGCAGAGTTTGATGAAGTTCTGTTTAGTCATTGTTGAGACTAAACTAAATATAAGCTGAAAGAAAAACACTTTCAATTAAAATAAGACCTTGAATAGTGCAGTTTTGAACAATGTAGACAATTTGCTCTTTTTTGTTTGTACACAATGCGTTGAATTCAGAGTGGAAAATGAGAGTGAAAAATGCTAGATAACCTTCTTCCTTTCATCTTTCTCACATTTATTTGCAGAAAAAATGTCTCCCATTTTGATAAACCCCTCTCGAAATCCTGGATCCACCCTGTGCGAGTGTGTTATTTAATCATAGCAAATAGTTCTTTGAAAATAAAGAATAAAAAAGAATAACAGGTCAATCAATTAGCCAGCCAGCCGGACCAACTTCAAAACTGATAAAAATTATGCAGATAGTTTTGGTGACAGTTTTGTAAAGAAAACCTAACAGATCCTACTTTAAAGACATTAATTTATATCTATAAAATACAATATCGTTCTTTATTTTTATTGTTTATATTGTATTTCAAATATGTATCAAGAAGTCAAGAATTCAGATTCGATTCCGTTCCAAAGCTTGCCGGATAAATGGTCTGATACTGTATTGCATATCAACGGTATTTCATCATATTCCATTGTATTATTATCTTGTTACTACTAACTACTGGTTCTTCTCGGCGTCTGGTTAACTAAATGTCAGTAAGGAATCTTTCCTAAGACATGTAAAATGTTAAAATTTAAATGTGCCTCTCAATGTGTTTAAAACCCTTCCAATTATCCCAAATGTCTAAACTGGAATTTTTTAAGAATTCTCACTGGGTGATCGTTCTTTTTCAAATATTTCTAATGGTAAAAGAAGATGAAAATAAACGTAAGATTAGAAGATGATATGAAAATAAACGGAGGATTAAAAGAAGACATGAAACTTGAATGATTTTTATATTGATTGCTTTATTAAGATCAAAAATTATTGAAATTGATTGCTTTATTATAATTATTATTTTCAGTCAGGAAAAAAAAAACAAATCGTTTCTTCTGAGTTTTTTTTTTTTTTTTTGGACTTGGAAAAACTTGAAAGAATTCTGGAAATAGAAATGCAAATTTATTAGAAACGGTCGAAGAAATGTCTATCATTTCATAAAAACAAATATCCTTTTTGGGAATTAATAAAGAAATTTTTGTATGGATTAGAGCCCCAAAAAGTTGAATGAACCTTGTTCATGGAAGCATAGATCAACTGAAATGACCGAAAGAGAGTGATAAAAACAACAATTGTGTCATTGATTTTAGAAAAAGATGTAACAACATCTCTCAGAAATTGAGATGTGGGCACACTTGGATTCGATTTTATCAAAGGGACTGGAATAGTGTTTTTATTAAATCAAAATACAGATGAGGATATCTCCGTAAACAATTTTCATTTAAAATACGTATTCAGCATAAACATACACATTACTTCAAGTGATAAAGATGTATGAAACTTGACCAAAAATTACAAGTTTATCAGTACAGAGAAACATTTTTCCCCTAAATTCTTCTAAATATTTCGGCTGGTAACTCCCTAAAATGTCCTATTATTTTCTTTCAGTTATTCTTGAAATTATCTATACGATTCATTTTTTAGTTCATGAATTTTTTAGTTTAATGAATTATAAAGTTATTGATATATTCTCATCAAAATCACCCAAGATAAATTAAAATCTTATGAAGCAAAACATTTGTAGAAATATCATCCTGATAAAGAACAAGCGTGGATCCGAGGGAGAGTCTAAGGTAAGGTCCAGTGAGCCTACACACCATGCACCAAAGAAGCAGAATTTTTTAAAGAAATATCTAGCAAACGAAATTTCATAAATAATTAAAAAAAACAAATAATCGCATGTAATCATAAATTAATCGTAAAAAATAAATTTATCATCTTGTTTCTCATCTAATACAAGTCTTTGTTTGATGCTTCATATTTATTGGTTGTGGTAAATTTCTTTGACTAATTCTTTTTGCTTTACAATGTCAATTCTAATAGTAAAAAGATAACTTTTTTTCTTTTCATGAATGCATTTGTGATTAATGCCCAAAATCTGGGAAAAGTATAGAAATAAAGAGGGCTTTTCATGTTTGATACTCGTGATAAAAGTTTCGAGGCTAAAACTATATTCTTGATAATAATGGATCATTTGAAGGGTTTACTCACCTTAAGAACAACGATTGCATTCACAACTGCAAATTTGGGGGTAGTACATGACTGTTTCGATCTGCTCGGGACCGCACAAAGCAATTACTTCCTTCATTTTGGTAGCTTTTCCTTGGCAGCACAAGCATTGATTCTCGTACATCATGGCCGAGTCCTCGTCTGCTGGTATTTCAGTTAACAAAGCCGGCATCGAAATACTGTCACCACATTTGCCAGAACAATAAGTAATCTTCACTTTTTCAATGGATCGACAGTTGCTGGTTATATTTTCAAGACTTAAAAATTTCGATTTCAACTGACACTGGCCCTCTGAAAAGAAATAATGTTAACGTTTTCATTTAATCAGGAATAATCTTCGTAAACAACGGAGAATAATGAATTAGAACATCCTTTCATTAAATGAAAGGCTGTCCTGATTCATTATTCATATTACTAAAATATTCATTGTTTTGCTAACAGTAAAGGTAGAGGTGGAAATCTGAAGCAAAAAATGGCAGGAGTAAGTTTTATAGAATAAACTATATAATATAATTTTATAATTAGCAAAAACAACTGGCTTTTTAGTACTTTCATTTTTCTGTACCTGAAAAATAACAAAACTATTCGAGAGAGAGTGACTCTCTTGAATAGTCTTAAATCATTGCAAAGTAGCCTGCCTTAGAGTGACAGACGGACGGACAAGTCACAGATTATGATATATATTGGGACGTTTAGGGGAATAATCAATCCACCCTTAAATGAAGTTAATAGATTATTTAGTCATACTATTTACTTGTTCATGTTGCCTGATTTGGTTAACGGCCCCAATAGTGGGGCATCTGTGAGAAATGATCTCATTAAACTAATTGATCTGCAAGATAACTTGCTGAACATGAAACAATGATAAACCACGCACTGTCCAGAGCTTTATACATTATAAAGAAAACTCGACAAAAAATGAAATGAAAACCAATTATTCTTTCGGGTGTTTGGAAAGGTTAGAGGAAACTAGGATTCCAAAGGAAATTATGAATCACCCTTAGTTAAATAGATGATGAGTTTTAATTCAACAAACAGGAACAACCTGCTGAAAAAAAGTTGGAGAATGAAAATCTTCGAATACTTATTTTACCTAGCTCAAAATAAAATTGCTTTGATTATTCATTATATCAAAAAAGTACTGAATAACTAGACTGTACTCAGCGCATATATGCTTCTTTTTTGCTCGTAAATTGGTTGTGGTAAAATTAAGTTACCTAGGCGAAAATAATACAAGTATGGTTTTAATTATAAATTCATGACTTGGCAAACTGGTATGGTTAATGGTTAGTCACTTGAGTGATCAATTGGAAAATTGGGAAAAAAAAGGGGCGATCAATGAATAACTTACCTTCCTTGCCTTTGAGGACTGTGATCACAAAAAATATAATTTAAAAAAAAATTGTGAATGGTGCTGAACACAAACAAGGGACCATTTGACAAAAACTTCCATTGTAAATAGAACCTTCAATAAAAACCTATTGAGGGGGATCTAAAAACTATTCCTCTATTCATTGGGGGGGGGGGGGTGTATGTACAAAGATTCATGTTTCTACGATAAACGATTAGGACAGGGCAAAGTCCAGATACTTATAAATTTTAAAACACAGGGATAGCAACAGTGATTAAACCGGTGTATTGTAGGTGGCGGTGATTGTTAAAAATGATTGATTGAATAACAAGATAAAATCTCGAAACTTACGTGATTTTGGTCTGCAAACTGGACAACAAGAGTCGTATTCAAGATAGAATAATTCTTCGTCCTAAAAATAATGAAAAAATTAATAATAATAACAGATCTGTAAAAGTAAAAGTAGCAAAAAATGCCCTAAAGCCGTCTCTATCCCGGCTCCACAAATCACAAGTTTTCCTATTTCGCCAGTTTTAGATGTGTCAAATAGACTTGGAGGCAATAAGCATCAGAAGTGGCGTCTCTTATTCATCAATACGAGTTGAACACCAACGGTGCTATTCTCCATACTGTCAAATGTTTGGCCATCCAGGACCTCCAATTGTTTTTAGACTTTAAATGGTTTTCAGATAATCGGAAGAAAGGATACATCATCTTCAACTCTAGAGATTTACCAGTTAGTAAATAAATTAAACATTAAACTTTTCATAATGTTTATTTGGGGAAAAAAGCAACAAAAAGAGACTTAGGGACAAACGAGTCTGATTGATATACCATAATGGTTTCGGGAGTCCAAATATAATAAAACCAATTCCTGTGGTGCAGAATGATAGTTCAAATCCTTTCACATTATGCAATCTAAACGAAATAATTCTACTATACAATGATGTGATTGTCTCGTTTGCATGATGAAATGAAAGGGAAGTAACTCTACAATAAAATTAAAGGTTGTCTCCTTTATATTAAGCAGTCTAAGGCAACAAAAATGTGGAGAAACTAGATAGTAACAAAAAGAGAAATAAAAATAGATAAAGGGTTTTAATTCAATAAATAGGAACAACCTGCTGAAAAAAGTGTTGGAGAATAAAAATCATTGAATACTTATCGTACTACCTTTTAGCACACAATAAGATTGCTTTAATTATTCATTATAATTAAATAACTAGACTGCCAGCAACATTGTCGGAGGGTAATTTTGCATGGCTCCATCCCAAAATTTGATCAGTTCAGTACTTTTGGAAATATCGCGTAGACCTATGCAACTGAAAATGATGTTTAGAAATGGAAATATTTTTAAAAATCAATCTATCCATCATCATCATCATCATCATCATCATCATCATCATCATCAGTCTTCTAGCGTCCGTCGTTGGACATAGACCTTTCCCAGGATTTGCCACACTTCTCTATCATGGGCGTCACGGAGCCAGTACTTCCTGAACTTGTCTAGCTCATCTCTCCATCTAACATTTTGCCGGCCTCGGTTGCGCATATGGTCTCGGGGAACCCATGTTGTGAGTCGTGATGTCCCTCGATTGTCAGCCATTCTTGCAACATGGCCAGCCCACCGCCATTTGAGATTTTTTATGGATTCTATGATGTCTCTAACTCTTGTCTTTTCCTGGATGTGCTGTGCTGTTTTGTAGTCTCTCCATGTGAGGCCCAGCATTATTCTTTCATGTGCACGTTGCATGGTTCTCAGCTTACGGGTCTGTTTCTTGGTTAAGTTCCATGTTTCAGCTCCATAAGTGACTATTGGGAGGATCCATAGATAACATTAAAATCACGTCATTTTTACAGGTACTATGCTAGTATAGATATAGATGCCATAGATATGATGACTGAATCATTTAACTTCGGCTTTTACATCTACTGAAACAAACTCTGGTGTTTGTTCGTTTTCGTGTACTTACCGCTGAGCATCTTGGGACTTCGCAGATACGGGTACATTTCACTTGGCCTCCAATGCATTCGCATTTTGAACAGTTGTCCTTTGGATCAGTCCAGATTTCGTTCGCCTATAATTAGAAAAAAATGTTTTACATCTCTTGTAGACTATAGAAAAGCAGAGTGTTGTATCTGGCATCGGATTCACTGCAGAAGCTGTCGGAAGAATGTCAAATTGGGCGTTAAATTGCCCTAATAGGACACAACTCTCTGATTCGGAATCGTTGTTGTCCGTTTTCTAGACTGATTACCTTCCCAAGGCTAGAGAGTCCAATCTGCCCTATCATTTTACCCATAACTGAGGGGCAAGGTGGATGCAGGCCTTTCCCAAGGGCATTAGCACGAAGTGGGTATAAACCGGAAACTCAAGTCACCGATTCCATTGTCTGAGTCGTTATTAATAACGCCGATTGCACTTCCTATCTCTGAGTAATGCATAAATAATTTACAGGGAAATCATATAAACGAAATAAATATGCATGAATTGGCTAAGATTAAACATTTTGAAACAATCGAACTATCTCCCAAGTGAAAATTTAATGGATTAAGTGGTTTTCATAAATGGTTTTAGTAATAGTAATTTAGCCTCAACAATATGAAATAAGTTGATTAATTCATATAAATCAAGTATTTGTTTGTGAAGTTACATGAAATTATTATGATTAGTAGAGCTCATAGACAAAATGCACAGTGCAGATGCGAGACTAAACTGTATCATTACCATGCTTTTTCGTAAATATAATTTTTTAAAAATAAATAAAACTGCAGTTATAAAATCTGTTCACCTGTCAAGAATAGAGAATTGGATTGGGTTTTTGTGAGTGAAAAATCAGACACTCACTGTTTTGATACTTCCTTCAACGTTGCACGTAAGTTCACATTGTTCCTGCTTGATACATTTGCCATTGGAAGCCCTGAACATTCCATCTTTACACTTGCAGCCATACTTGAGGCTTTCACATGCCGTCTTATTCAATGGCGCCATACCTTCTTCACATTTCGATTCACAGTCGGCTACCTCTGACCATTCCTCGGAAGCATCGCACGCTTCGAAAAATAAGTGTAAAGTGAGCATTAATTAAAGGATTTGGATGAATACGTCCATCCATAGACTTATGAATAACTCAATAAGAAACAGAGAAAAAAACGAATAACTGAACCAACCTCTACCCAACGTTCATCCTTCAGGAATTACTTTAAACTGAGAAAACAGAGTTCACCTAGCTAGATTGAGATGTGCTCACTATCTTTAACAATTGTTACAGAAGCTGGACCAAATCTACAATTCGTACGTTTTTACTGCACTAACAGACCAAATGCGATTCATCACCTACTCAACAACACTCAGACCTTCACTCTTCAAAGACTGACATGACATTTACCCCTCTAAACCAGGCTGCCTGACACAATCAAATTTCTAAATCGGTACAGAAACAAGCAGGGCGAAAATCACTCACACATAGAACATTAACTTCCCTGACATTCTAGACGCGATTCATGGTCTGTTCAACGAATGCCACGTCTTCACTCATCAAAGGCTGATCCACAACATTTCACCCACTTAAAGTGTCTGGGCCTGGCCGACTGATGCAGCCGAATTTCTAAATCAGTACAGAAACAATCTGAACTCAGATCACGCTCCATACTGCTTTTAATGCTCTAACAGCCATCGCACGACTCATCACTTGCTCACCGACTGTCAGGCCTTCATCCATGAAGACAACCTCAACATTTTACCCCTTTCTAAGTCTGGCTATCGCTTTTACCGGAAGAAAAACAATGTGGATGATAACAGATCTCATACCGTGATTTGAAGTCACCACCAAGTGATTGGTAGGCCGGTGTCTCACCGACTATGCTAAACTGATAAGTCATACATATCGATTTATCTCACAGATACGCAAGATTTTATTTCACTCAAATAAAAAACATATTCTATTTATCATTTATACACATAATGCATTAGTTACTCAAGTTCTTGTAATCATTTTCAGTCGTTATAGAAGTAGGAGTGGAGTTTGACCCAGCAGCAGTCAGGTGTGTACAAATTAATTTCAATTTTACTGACGAGTGTCACGTACTATCATACTATCATTTCGATTACGACTGAAAATGATTACTACAACCTCTGTATTGTGTGTTTATATATATATATATATATATATATATATATATATATATATATATATATATATATATATATATATATATATATATATATATATATATAATAAAAAACATTTTGAAAATATTTTTGGTAGAAATCTATTTATTAGAATACGTGTCCCTGTATAATAATTTTTTGCTAACACTTGAGACTTGGAATTTCAGTAAGACATCCGGCAGACACTCAGTTAAACGTGAGTTCAAATCACAGTAGAGGAATGTGTGTTTTATATTTTGGCTTACATCCCTCATTTTGATGAGGTTTTCTCTTGTTGTTGTAACAGCAGGAAAACAAAGTCAACTCTAGACCTTGTATTTAAGTTTGATAGAAAGCTGAGCTGGCTAATTTTTTTTTCTACCGAAGCCGTCTTATCAAATTATGCACTTCCTCCTACTGCCTTTGATTATTTTTTTCGGTATGTTCATATTACACTGATGCAGCATAGATGTATTATCTATTGAAATGTTTAAAAAGAAAAACGTGTTCTAATTGTTTTCAGATTTTCTATGAAGTATTTTATCATAACTTATTTTAGTGACAAATATCTTCATTTCAATTGTTTTTTCACAATTTCTTTAACTTATATGATCCAGGTGTATTTCACATTCAGAAAGAAAAGTTTACAGAAAAAAAAGTGTTAAAACATCCAGGATGAAGACATTAGTCTGAAAAATCAGAAGTCATTCTTTTATTGAATAAAGAAGTTTATGATGGTTTCTACGTACTGCATGGATTATTGAGGTCACATGACTTTTCTTCGGTCATCTCTTTGCAAAGCAGGTTATTGAGTTGGGTCTTATAAACTTCAAATACTCTTCTGGTTATTCCTTTATTGCAGTCACCTTCACAACGAGACCAAGTCGACCACGAACCACAATTGACTAAACACAAAAAGAAAAGAAGCAATCAGCGATGATTTTTTCTATTTTGTTTACTTTTAGTCACCTTAAGCAAGGCGTTTCGGACACTTTTCACATCAAAAAGTTAGTACGAAAGGACTTATTTATGCCACAAAATTAACAACAGTGAAAAAGGTGTTTAAATTGCTTACTCGTGTTACAATTGTAAAGCAGGAAACACTAAAACACGACTAGTTTATAGTATAGACTGAAAAGACTAACATGGTATACGTTCACTCAGGATTTTAAAAAGTCGACATTATATTGGCTGGAAAAACATTCAGAGGGGAATTTATTCCACATAGCACATGTTCTTAAAAAGAAACTATTTGCGAGGAACTCAGCGAGTCCTTAATATATCCAAAAGGTGTGGATGGGCCTAATTGCAGACCGAGTTTTAACTGAAAATTCCCAGACAGGAAGGACTAGGGATTGTACTTTGAACACTTTCTATGGAAGTAACGGTAGAACAGTCCCAAACTTGCAACATTACAATGATGGGGCAGTTGTTGGAGTGAAATTTCCTGCGGGATGAAGTAAATCAGGACTTCTCTAAGTAAGAGTTGCATGAAGATTATTTGGGGCCGCAGAAATATTTCAAAATCTTTTTTAAAGTTTAATCATGTAATTATTTATACCTCTATATAAAACTGTACTTCTGGTGTTTGTTTGCGACTGTTATTTAATTTTTTTTGATTAATTAATTCTTTGTTAAGTTTTAGTAATTTATTTTTAAGAAGTATTTATTTCATAAACACTTTAAAACTTTCTATAGATTATGAATAGATAGCAATTTTGATAATTAATTTCTCTCTATGTTTAGTTACTGTTAGATTATGACTAGAGACTAATATGTAGTCTTAGTACCTATTGCTTTATACCAATGAGTGTGAAGTCACCATAAATTTTGTTTTTTCACGAGTGAAAAAATGCTTGAGAAGCACAGAAGCACACAACGAATTACATATCTACAAAATAATTGTCGTAAGAGGCTTTTTTTCAATAGAACTTACTTTCGAATGGTGACCAATCGCTTTAAATATGTGTATTTATAGTTGGGACTGGGGTTGGGGATAGAGAAGAAATAAAGAAATGTACAATAATCACGGTGACTGACAGGATAAAAAGTTATGGAAAAGTTGTTGTTTACTCCGTGTTGTTTACTCTGTATTGCCTTTTTTGTCACTGTTTTCCTTGCGTCAACCTTTCAAATTACTGTGTAAACACACTGACACATAGCATAATTTCAGATATACCGTTCGTGATTACATTGTTTAATTTTTAGTCTACAGTTAATATTTCTCTGAATGCCAATTTTATGTACAAGTTGGCATATAAGTCCCGAAAGGGTTCAAGGCATCCTTTTTAGTTCTAATGATTTTTGTAAATGTTCAACTATTGAAAATTTTTTTTAAGGGGGGAAGAGATTAATAAATAACTTATGTACAGAAAATTGTTTCTTCCACATCTCCGCCATTTTCAATTTCACAAATCTTTCAATAACATTCTTCAAAACATTTTTAAAAGAATATCGGCTCCTCTGCACACAGAAATTCGGACTGTACGTGGTTATCATCAATAGACCCAGTTCTCAGAAACGCATAAGAAGACCCATGAGCTCAGATGACAGTATCTGTACGCTCAAATAACGTGAACATGATCCTTGGATTAATGTTAAAGGTACCCAAAGTAAAATTCTACTATTTCAGTTCATGACTCAGTTATGAACTATTTTCTGAGGGAAAACAAAAAATTATTAAAATAGAAAAAGTTATGCTTGTTGAAGATCCCTTTGCGACTTTTGCACTACCCTATAGATGATTATATATTCTTAGCTATACTGTTTAATGCAATACATACCATCACAAGGTTGTACTTCACAAGTCTGTTCAATGTACAATTGTGGAGCTGAGCAAGAGGAGGACTTGGCCTCTTTTCGTGTTCGACTTTGGATGCCTGCACCACACGTTTGACTGCATGTTGACCAAGATGACCATAGTTGATACATACAGCCTAAAATGAAGATTTTAATTTCAATGAAACTTGGATATCAAATGATTTTTACCTCGTTTAAGGCATTCCAGTTGATATAAGTCTAACATCTCAGTTGAAAAAAAAATCATTCAAAATATATCAATAGAATGATAAAATTCTGATTGTTTTTTATTCTCAAGCACTATCATAAAATATTTCTGATTACAAACTATTTAGCATTTTGAGCCATAGAAACATGTGTTCTTTCTGTTTTGAATATTGTTTTACTTTTCCCTATCAAAATTCGACATTTCATGTGCTGCAAGATAATGATAAAATACAGAAGTCAACGTAAGAAAATAAGGACAGAGTGTAGAAAAACACAAGGGCCATCTGTGATCCTCAGAGGAAAAGAAGCCCAAGTAGTTCCAGTGATCATCACATCAAAGACAAAGAACACTAAAATACAATTTGGTTTCTTAAAATCAACAAGTTGGGCTTTGGAAAAGAAAAGTACAAGACAGAATGTACTCAAGTCACACTTACATTTTCCATCCTGGTTGCAGGGTTCGAATTCGATTGCATTCCCTTGACATATTTTGCCACCGCAACGTGGGAGAGGTCTCGAACATGAACGGGTTCGACTTCTCACACCACCAGGGGAACATGAACGACTACAGTCACTCCATCCAGACCATTCCGTCCAATTTCCGTTAGCTGGTTAAAATGAAAACAAGAAAGTATATAAACCAATATTTTTCTCGATTTTATGTACGACCGTTCATTATTCATTCTCTTCATATCTTTTATCCTTTTTTTCTTCATCCCAAACTACCCTAGAAATGTTATGAACAAGGAAGAGAATGAACGAGGGAAGAATGGAAAAGGACACTTATGCTTGAATGAGAGTAAAGAGGACTCAACTCTCACAGTAAATGGCTTTAATTACTCACTGGGAGCTAGGAGCCTAAAAATCATAGTGTCAGTAGACTACATGAATATAGATCAATTGCAAAAGTAGTCTATTATTATTATCATTATTATTATCATTATTATCATTATTATCATTATATTAGTGTCATGTGCTTTTGCATGTTATTATGATTTACACAGATACTTTCCATCAAAATTACATACTTTTATCATAGAAATATATTTTCGAGAGTATGACGATTTATTAGTTGTCAACAGTTCAGCTAGTAGGAAATAATTATTTGGCTATCAGAGAGTTTTGAACTTTCAATTTTTTTCAGATAAGGAGACGATTTGTAAAACTCTACAAGTGTGAAAGAAGATTTCTTTACCTTTTGCTCGGGGCTGGGCATAACATTTAAGTAATGCAGACTGACAATAACTGAAAATGAAAAGAAATAATTAATAAATTGTACAAAATTAGAATTAAATGGTAGAATTGCAGTTTAATACGGGTCTGGTTAGACATTCAATAGAAACCGTCACATGACCAACGTCGTGTGGGGATTATCAATTAAAAAATTAAGAAAAGGGATGATCGATGAATAAGTTACATTTGTTAGGCACTAAAAAAAACGTCTGAATTTTCAAAATACAAGCCTGAATGCTACCAGACACATACTGGGGATCGATTTAGTGTAAACTTACTTCGCAGATTGAACCCCCACTCCGCCTATAACCTTATGTAGGGTAGATTTTTAGAAAACAGAAAACATTTAAATTTTCAGCCCTGTAGAACTATTGGTGCAGCCAGCAAGTCAGACCAATTTGAAAACTTAAAAAAACATGTTGACAGTTTTGATTGAAGGTTTTCAATTAAAATAAATTAATTAAATCAATTTTTATTGTATGTGATTTGCCAAGAGTTGAACATCTGTGGTAAGTGCTTATTTAGCAACATCCTCAATTGGGTAGAATGTAATACAAGGCCGATTTAACGTGGGGCCAGCAAGTCTACGTGTAGGCAAGAGCAAAATGTCCCCGCGATTTGATGATAAAATATGTATGGAACTTGGAAATATAATTGATAATATAGTTTTATCAAAATTGTTGACAAAACTTTCATTAATTTCAAATATCAAATACTGTAATTTTCAAGCTAAAAGAAACTTTTAAAACAAATTTAATTTTTGAAGTGTGTGTGAGTGTCCCAGCGCAAGTGAATTAACTCTTTCGTTGCAATTGTACATTTTTACTGTTTATATTTACATATAATGTAGTGATTCAGATCAAAGGAATAAACTCTTTGGTTGCAAAGGTTCAATAGTAAACTCAATCAGTAGAGTGGGGTTTTGCAAGTCTTATTAATGATGAGTAGCATTTCCTAGAAAATAACTTACCAGACTTCACAGGAATTTTCTCGTACCAAATCGTTATTATTGTAACCCAGATTGTCAATAATACAGTCAAATGGACATCTTCCCATTGTACATGTTCGATTTTCAACCATGTATTCATTCTCACAGATGGATCCTTTTGAAATAAGCTTCCTGGAATTATAAAGTGCATAACATGAGATTAGTTTCATCTTAATTTACCTTTATATCCCGCTGTAATTACCATATATAACCATTAAGTTGGTGCAGGTTGTGTATTGGAGTTTCTTTTAATTCTTTTGCTTTTTCAAAGCATGATCTCTTGATATTATCAGTCATCAATGTAACGTATGCTGAAATATTTCATGCTATATACATTTTCGTAAACCTCGCTGGAAAGAGGTGTCCTCAAACACCATTTTCTAGTTGTTTCTATGTTGTATTAGCCTATGTCCACGTGTAGAGTCTAGTTAAATTGGTTTAGACAGAAGTTTCATTGTTTACAACGTACATGGTTAATATTCAGATCAATCTTATAGATTTCAGTTATCGTCCTCTTGGCTTAGAGAATATCTGCCTTCTTTCCTCTGAATATCAGTGTAAGTAGATTCGACAAACGGAACCATTGGCAGTAGGGAAGATACAGTGCTGTATTACTTGAAGATGTTAAAATATTTAACATTGATTTATGTAGCACTGGAACACATACAATTTAATCATATTCAGTAGCCGAGGCTGGTAGAATATGAGATAGCGGGACAGGTTCAGAAAATATTGGCTCCATGACGCCCATGATAGAGAGGTGTGGCGAATCTTTGTGAAGGTCTATGTCCAACGATGGACGATAAAAGCCTGATGATGATCATCATGATCATCAGAATAGGGAGGATCGTAGATTTAGACACACACACACAAACCATGTGTTAGAAGATGACATACAAGTTTCACTTATGTTTTCTAACAAATTTTATCAACTATCTAAAGTGTGTGTGTGTGTGTTTTTTGGGGGGGGTCATTTTCCAGATTTCTGTGTCAAAAAACAATTGATCTGTAAACAGGGAGAACAAAATAAAAAAAAGTAGACTCGACAAAATTTATCTGTCGTTCTCTAAGAAATATGTTCTAGATAAAAAAAAAATGCTACCGGAATACACATTAAGCAATAACAAAGATGAACCTAATGATCGTAATGGCCAAAGAATGGATCGTCTGAAATGTTGTGGGAACTATGAAATTAACAAAAATGAGTTCAATAGTCAGGAAAACTCTTCTAATATCAAATCTTTTTTTTTGTTCAGAAAAATCCAAGATGAAATGTTTTACCTGTATCGATGTTGTAAGCCAGCGCCACATGTTTGACTGCAGGCTCCCCAAGGTGTCCATTGGGAATAAACACAGCCTGAAAAAAAAATTTCTTTTCAGTTAGATGATTGGTAACAAATTATGTTGCACGGGAGCTCCCATCAAAGTTAAATAGTGCTGCCTGGCAGACAACTTCTGTGAGAAAAGATCTTGGAAGAAAGAGCAAAAGCAGAAAAGGCAACAGAGCGGTAGGGAACAATAGAATGTTCCAAGTAACATAATAAAAAAGAACTAACTTCGGAATCAATGTAAGAAATGCATTAGATCTCTAATGGTAAAAAAAAGTGCTCGTATACAAAACCTATGACATACAATAAATAAGGAAACAACACTTACAGTTTTCTGTGACGTTGACACAAACAATACTTCCACGTTCACAGGTACTGAAATAAATTTAGTAACATAGATATAGTTCCAACAACATCAAGCCTCTTAGAATATTAATCTTGTAATTTATTCTTATGTTTGGAGGAAAATTAAGAATGAATTAAACATTTCACAACTTTTAATCATTATATCCTTCATCGCAATAGATTTAAGGAATTGCTTGTCTTTGAGCAAAGTTATAAAACGTTATCACAAAAACAGAGTATTTGGTGTCCCAAAAGATTTTATCTCAATTGCATCATTCCCCATTAGGTGTTAGAAGGAGACACATACGAGTCCATCTCTGCCTGCCGGAGATTTTTTTAATCGACCTCCAAGCGTTAAAGATGGGCTTTACCCTGCCACGTTGGTCTATGATGTGTTGGAAGTTTGGATGCATTCCTCTCCAAAGGGCATTAATGCAAAGTGAAGGTGAACTGTCTCAGATGGAGGTTGAACTCGGCTCGCCGATTCCATTCTCCGTGTCTTTAACCGTTCGGTCACTCACACTTCATTACAATGAATTTGAGGAAATTTTTTGTCTTTGAGCAAATCTATCACAAAAAGACTGATGATGTTGTGTTTTGAAAGGTTTTATTTTTCGTTTGAATCATTGGTGTCATTTGGATACTTCGCTAGTTTGAACACTTGACTACTGTGAATTAATTTTCATACAATTACGATACGGAAATATTCTACGAGTATTATTTTCAATGAAAATCGTGAAGGGCAGTATTTGGCTTTTATATACAAAAATGCAGACCTCTGACAGCTGGCAAAAATCGAAGTAGATGTTCTCTTAGTGTCATCGTACCTTCTCTTCTGACATATTAGCAGCTGATAAATAAAACCGAATAACCCCTCCGTCTTTTTGTTGTTTAGCATTATTAGAACTGAATGACCGAAAAATATCTTATAGATATGCGTTTGGATGCATCTAAAAAGACAGATGATACTTCAAAGATGGTGTTTTAAGGGATTTTTTTTTTGTTTTTTTTTTGTTTGGATCGTAGTTGTCAGTTGGACGTTTGATTGGTTTGGGCTCCTGACTTTCTGGGAGTGAAACCAATGAACTCTGCTTTGCCTTAGCGGTTTCCTTCACTTATGAAGCAGTAAAGAGTGAAAGCAACTACTGCATAGTCAAATTCCACCCCAATCTCAATTTCGACTGACAAGGATTACTGCAACTAAATTGTTATGTTCTGGATAAGATTGTAGAACCGAGAGGTAATTTAATAAAGGCAGGTGAGGAGACTTCCTGTTTACTAATTAACTTGCTACCTGACTCCAATCCCAAGACGATTCCATTCCATCGATTAGGTTGATACACAACATGAAAATTTATTAAAATGTTTTTGTTTTTTTTTGTAAAAATGTATTTATCAATTTACTAATAAGATGAAATAAGCCCGTGCGTAACTGTATGATGGATTTTCGTTACAATCAAAGACTTGTCAATGTAGCTCAGTAAGACAGCCTGCTGGCAACCAGTTGATCATGAGTAGGGGAATATGAGTTCTATATATTGTTTCACTCCTCTCATCGAGAATTATTCTGGTTGTTGTCACGAGAGGAATAGAAAGTCAACTCCAGAATTTGTACTGGAATTTGACAATTTTCATTCCTTTCCATTATTCGTCAATACTGAAATCAATCATATCTGTTGGTTGGTGTTTGGGGCTCGAAATATGTTTGCTTATTTGGAAAATGTACGCGACACACTCGGGAGTCGTGGGACACTATTGTGTTGCGGCACATAGTTTGAGAACCACTGGTCAAGAAAATCATTGGTGTGTCATGTTGAATTCTTTAATGCTTTTCCAGGGCAAAGGAGGATTTACTTGACTGCACTTATCTCTTAGCCAACTAATGTGAGGTTTGAAATGGTATAACTGTTACAGAAGATGGGAATTAAATGATTCCAAAATCTGGCTGAGGATGTTTGCGTTTACTTTGGATTAATGCATTAATGCCATTACAACGTATTAATACATCTCTCTGTATATTTTATCCCCTCACCAGATGACTTGAGAAAGTATTTAGCAGTTGTCAACCAAGCCGAGTAGATGATACCTCATTATATTTCCAAATATTTTATTTATAACTTATAAATTATGATATCACTTATAAGTATATCATACATAGTACGAGGATTTGAATCATTTAACGTAACAGCGTCACTTTATCCTATTCAGCAAAGGCTGAGGAAGGGGTTAAGGCCAAGGGAAACCCAGCTAAAGCTTGGGGAATTGGGTAGCAGATGATAGGTCATTGCCAGTACGATCTAGTACTGGGTTTTTCATAAAGACTGCAATCCTAAAAGTGAGAGTGTAGAATTTAATTGTACGAAAAATTTGTGCTACAATATTAGTCACATGGAAAGACTGTACATCAGAGACAACAGTATAAGCATTAGAAATGATTGCATTATACCCAAGCATAATTAGAGTATCTATTCCTTTATATTGTATCAGGTATGTCGTTTTCCAATGTCCATGCAATGAAATGGACACAAAATTGCGTCCAGGTTAAAGAAATTCACTTCCAATACTAATTGTAAATTTGTGGCGTATGCGTGATTAGCGTACTTTTGTGATCTTTTTTGTAATGTGTGTATTCAAAAATATTTTTTAGATTTCAATTATTCAATATACAAGTTGTGATAAAGACAGTCGCATCCTTTTTCAAACTATATTATTCGAAGAAAAGATGCTAAAAGACATTTGTTTCAAATTTCAACTCACCATCTTTGGCAAATGCTGTGTGTTTTTGTTTCAAAATGTTCCAGAACAGTGTCTCCATATTCATCATAACAGTAACATCTATCTTCTGCAACACATTCTCCATTTTGTTCCTTCATTCCATTTGGACAACGGCATCCCGGTTGGCAACTGTCGTCCTCTTGGCAGGTGTCAACACCAAGTCTGAAGTCCACACAAGTCATTGGACATTTGTTGGCACAATCAGACCAAACTTTTCCTCCGGTGCAAGTTTCTATAATGAACAAAATAAATTAGAAACGACAGGTTTGGTTATTTACACAACCAACATATTTTGGTGGCAGGCTGGGTTGGGATAATAAATTAAGATATTGAGGTGACCGATAGATAAGCTACTTCTCTCGTCATTTATTGGACAGCGATCACCAAAAACGTTTGAATTTTCAAAATACAAGTGGATATAAACTAAGCGATCTGTTTCACATAATCTTAAATTGTGAATTGAATCCCCCTAAAAATACTGTTAGTTGATATAATAAGGAATAACTGTTTAAATGTTCATCCCTCTAGCTCCATTAATGTTACCTGTATGTGCAATAATACGTACCTGCATACATAGCCAGCCAGACGGACCAAGTTGAAAACTATAGAAACGTATGTGTTTGTTTTAATGATAGTTTTGATTGTTGATTTCTAATAAGTCTGAAATTTTCTGTCTAATTTTTTCCGATCTCAATAATAGACATCAAGGTGATTATGACTGAGGAAACTCTCCCACCCGGAAACAGACAGCGGAGTGAGGATATTCTGCCCTCACGCTTCGGAAAGAGTGTCTCCAAGCCCTCTCCGTTTATGACACGACCCCTGAAAAGGGTATGATGACCAAAACGTTGTGTTCAAAAGAAGATAAGGACAACAGTCTGGAAAAATCCAAGTATAATAAACCTGGAATATACGAATTGCCGATACGGATTGTTGGTTTTCCTATACGAAACTGATTTGTGAAATCTTGAGATGGAAGTGAAGCTATTTATTTGGGTGCATCAAAACAATTTTTTTTTTACAGACATGTACTTTATTCCATGTAAACATTAAATGACTATGACTCCATTTTAGTATCAATATTGTTATTTGAGTGTATCAAATCTATTTTCGTTTTTACAGACCATTACCACGAAGCTTACGTTATATGCAAATTTAAACTCCAGTATATTAATAATATCATTATTATGGTGTATCAGAGACATTTTCGTTTTTTTACAGACCTTTACTCCAAAGCTTATTTCATGCAAACACCTTATGACTATCTACGATTCATTATATTATTATGGTGTATCAGAAATACATTTTTATAGTCTTTTACAACAAATCATCTCCTTCTTCTTATTATTATCATCATTATTATTATTATTATCATTATTATTATTATTATTATTATTATTATTATTATTAATAATAATAATAATAATAATAATAATAATAATAATAATAATGATGAAGAATGTGTTACTGATATACGATTATCAGTAACACATTCTTCCTACTTCCATTTCCCCGCTCTCTGACCTTGAGAAGAAGAGAGGAAGATTTATGTGACTGAATGACGAGTTTTTTTCTATCAGTGTGTAAATTTGCTCTGCCTGTGTGGAAATTTGACAGGGAAACCCAAGTTTTACTCTCTTCCCCCCTTTAAAGCTAATTTAAAAGAAGGAGAGAGTGAGACTCATGTGACTGGAAACTAAGTTTTGAAATGAAAATATTCGAAAATATTAACCGATCCATAAATGATACTTCAAGAATCCCGTCATTCTTGACGGGTACTATGCTAATAAAAAATAAAACAAACCTTTTTCATTAGGACACGCCGTGTTTTTGCAGGGTCGTAGCTGATGTCCTTTTCCAGTACACTGTTTGTAGGTCTCATCATTGTCACAAGTCCTCAGTCGGATCTGGTGACCCATTCCACACGAAGCAGAACATTCTTGCCAGGAATTCCACGTACTCCATTGTGGGGTTTCTATCAAATTGAAATGAACAAAAAACGAGTCTCGTTAGTCACTTAATAGAAACTGTCACGTAACCAAATTCTTTTGATAACATGGAAATGTGGTGATCAATAAATAAGTTTTTTGTTCGGTAGTGATCAGTTTTTTTCAGAATTTTCAAAAAAATAAGCGTGAACACTGATGAACATAAATTGAGGGTCAATTTAGCATAAATTTACATTACAAATCGACCCCATTGATCCCAAAGCAATTATGAACCAAAAGCAGTCTTTTACAGCATTTCCTTGTAATCCAAAAAAGGTATAAGATTCAGTTCCAATTTTGTGAACAGGTATTTGGTCAAATTCATTGCCTGATGCCACAGGCGCCAAAAAAGAGGTGCTGAGGGAACTGGAAATTCTTTTGGAACCAACTGTAATTATGTCTATCGTTACTTCCATAGATAGAGTTCAGACGAACTACATTCCGTAGTCCCTCCTGTATTTCTTCTGAATTTTATGTTTGAACTCGATATTCAATTCACGCCCATACTTTTTAGATATATCAAGAAGTCGCCGAAAGTTTCAGACACGTACCTTCTTCTCAAGAGCGTCTGTGTGGTATAAACTCTCTTCTAACAAGTGCCTTACCCGATATTAGACTTGTTTTAATTCTCTAATTGCTCTTCATCTTTTAATGTTTCTCTTACGTCATTTCAAGTCTTATTGTTTTTTTAGTCATTTTTAGTCTTCATTTTAAACATCTTATCATATTTTAGTACTTCCAACTTTACAATGTTTAACATCAATTAGCTACTCAATTATGTTAAATGGCGTGGTATAAATAATTCTTCTAGCTATCCCTTTGATGTGAAATGATAGGCATTGCTTAGGTTGACTAAAAGTAAACAAAAATTATAGATCTTCACCAGAATCTTGCTTTTGTCGATTCCTTCTGAACTTGTCTCGATCATACTGCCATCTTATTTTTGTCGGTCATAATTTCGCACTCGATCCCCAGGGATCCACGTTGTGAGTCGCAATGTCCAGCAGTTGTTTGTCATTCTTGAAACGTGGTCTTCCATTGGCATTTCTAATGCTTTTTAGAATCTCTCTTAGTTAGCTTTTTGATATACTGTGCTGTGTTGTGATCTTTCCATATTATGTTAGGGATGATTGCATACAATAAGATAAATATTTTTAGAAAAGCTTTTGAAACTAACCCATTTAATGTAACTACTATCATGTTACACTAAATAAATAAATTACTTCATTTCTTATTTGGAAACAAGAACTCAAGTAAATTAGATAAGAAACAGTTCTTACCGTCACAAGGTATGAAGTTGCAATCTTCAGATTCTTCTGTGGACAAATTGCAGCTCATGTCACCCTTACCAGTAACTCGTTTCCTGGTTCGAATCCTGTTGCCTGCATTGCAGCTCTTACTGCAACCAGTCCATGCAACCCAAGCTGTGTAAGCACATCCTGCAATAACAAACAATGCAAAGAATATATATATCATTCTGATTATTCCTAATTGAGTTCAAATACTACTCTTTCAGTAATAACATGAGGGAAATGTTAGTTTGATTAGAGAGTAGGAAGAGAGAGGGCGGAAAAAAGTCATTTTAGTAAGAGGGTATGAAGAGAGGGGACAGAGGAGAAAATTAGTTGAATGAGGAATAAGACAGAAGAGAAAATTTGGTAGTTAGATAAAAGGGTAGGAAAAGAGGGGGTGGAACAGAGGGTTATTTAAACAAGAGGGCAGTAACGGGATGGGGAGAAAAATGTTTGGTAGTTTGATTAGTGGGTAGGTAAGAAGAGGGAAGAAAAGTGAGTCTGGTAGTTTGCTATGATGATTTTCGCATATGAAACTAATCCATGTTCATATAACATTCAGATAAAAGATTGATGGGTTATGAACATTTGGAGAGGTAAGGGATAGAATGAAAAGATCACTATCCATCGAAGTAGAGAGAAGAGAACAGACATATGATGATGGATATTCTCAGTTATCAACACTCGTGGGATTCCCAAGGTTAATCTAATGCATCTAATTTCTCAATTACCTATGAATTGGTTTTAAGAACAAAATTACTTACCATGACATACTTCATTTGTGCACAGAAGGTGGCCACTGATGCAGGTACTACAAAAGAACAATTGAGTTTTATTTAAATCAAAACTTGAGTAAAAATGCATTTTACAAGCCTTGTTGTTGCAGATCAAACTCCATTCCAACTTCTATTCCAGCTGAAGATGATAATCCAACTTTTGTATTGTACAGGCGAAATTGACGATTCATTTATTTTTTGTAAAAGAATAGTTGGATTTTACATCGATTACATAACCATTTTATCAGAAAAATTGTTGTTATCATTGAGTTGATTAAATAAAATTTTGATCAAATTAAAACATGTTTATTCATTTTTTGTTGAAAAAATATCTGAGGAGGTAGATTTATAGAAAAACGTTTTTCTAAATGGAATAAGAAGTATATGTTCAAATCTTTAGCTCTCTGTACGCATGAATGATACATAATTGATGACTGCTTCATCTTGTCATCTGATAGCTGTTCCATGACTTAACCTTGTAATCCTACTTCATTTCATGTACTTCAAGACCAGTTGCTGACTGCAAGGTCCAAAGCACACATGGCAAACAAAAGTTAGACTGCCTATTGGATTGATTGAATGACAGTCTTGTGCACTCTCATATGTCTCTTAAGTCCAGGGCTCGTGTTACACACTTTGTCACATTCTGCACAAGTTGCATTGTCGGGAAAAGGTAAAAGTTTGTTATGTGCAGTCTGTGTTATTTAGTGCAATTTACATCGTCTGCTTTTGAAAGAAAGTACGAACGCAGATATTACACTTTAAGTCTTTTCAAACATACATACATACATACATACATACATATATACATACATACATACATACATACATACATACATACATACATACATAGCCAGCTAGCCAGCTGGACCAAAATTGAAAATTGAAGAAACGTAGGTTGACAGTTTTGGAGATGGTTATGTTTGATGGTTTTTAACATTTTGTTGTCCTCACCAGTTATTGCATGAAATGTGGACAGTAACTCCTTCTTCCATTTCATCAAGTGCATGAGCAACCTCTTGGTCACTAGAGATGCCAGCTCTTCCGTCTTTCTCAACCCATCCAATCACATCTCCAGGCAGGTAACCAAGCATCGCATTTATATCACAAGGATGCAGGGTACACACTGAAAAGAAAAGAAAACATTTTTATTCTATAAAAGCCAGGGTCGCTGTTTTTTCGTTTGTTGGTATCTGTCATGCTAAAGCATAGATAGAATCAACGAAACCCTGTCCGGATTTCAATGTCTAACATGGAAGAAAGGCAATCGAGTAGTGTATCCGTTAGGCCAACCTTTGGCTACTTAAATATTGTGTGAAATTAAGTAACAAATTAGCAACCGACTAAGGTAGAATGGTTGCTACAGGTTACGGCTTTACTCACTTACTTTAGTGCTGCATCAATCCATAATTTATCTAAGCATAATATAAGTAATTCTGAGCACTATGTTAGTATCTACATAAAACATAAACAAATTTGACAGTGTGTATTTGCGAGAAATAATCAAATATATTGAAAAATAAAGATGGAGTAGAAACTTTGCTGTGAAGCCAGTGTAACAGACCAATACGACTGAAGTGAGTTTGATCGTCATTTGGTATCCTACCCTACACATGGATCAGAAATTAAGTGGCTACCACGCTCTCTAGATTCGACTGTTCTTGATTCTTTTCCGTTGGGGTTATCTTTAAGAAATACTTTACGTAAACAAGCCCCCAAACACTCCTGGAACTGAATACCAACACCCAACAAGAAGTAGACTATAGGAGCCAGATGCATCATGAGCTGTCATAGTGCATCGTCTTGAAAGGGTTTGACTCTGCGAGACTGAAAATGGGAGGTATTTGCGGGATGTTACATTCAACAATGAGTTCAATTTAATTCCCGATGTCCGAAATAAATACATCTAAAGATAAAATTTCTTGACCTAGCTATTCAAAAAGCTATTCAAGTTTAAAATGGGAAGTGGCTTTTGTGCCACTATTAATTAACAATTTATTTTACCTTTTGGAGGGACAGTTGTTGTTGATTGTGTTGGGAAGACTGTGGTTGTTTGTCCTGTAAACAAGAGAAAGAATTCACATGTATAAAAATGCACCGTATGCATTTGTATTTTTTTTATGTTCAACACTTTTCTACCTTTTCAGAAGTCTCCATTACATAGAAATGGATGAATTGCTCATCTGAAAACCCTTAGAAAACTCAGATGGCAATTGTCCAGCCCTGCAGCTAAAATGTCATCCAACCGCTGGATATCATGACTCACAACGTGGTTACCCAGATATCATATACGAAACAATGGTCGGCAAAAAATAAGATAGCGAGACGAACTGAAGTTCAGAAAATACTGGCCCCGCGACATACATGATAGAGATGCCAAGCAAATCTTTAGGAAAAGCTATGACCAATGATGGACGCTAAGATGATGATGATGATGATGAAGATGATGGTGATGCAGATGCAGTGAACTTTTCTAGTGACGTAAAATTAGAGTGTTATGTGTGTTTTATAAAACACTATGATTATTCAATGGTGAATAAAATTTCATTTTTCAATTTGGAAAAATTAAATTTAGAAACCAAAAGATGTACACGTATATACATGTAGAGAGAGGGACAGACAGACAGACAGACAGACAGAGATTGGTAGGTGCAACTGTTTATATATGTATATGTATAAATTATATTTTTAAAGAGTGATGATAAACGAACATAACTATTCACTCACTTGATGAAGGCAGTGAAACTGCTGTGGTTGTTGTCACAGATGGTGTAGTTGTCATTGTGGTTGGAGCCGGTGTTGTTGGAGACGGTGTGGTAGGAGTTGGTGCTGTTGGCGCCGGCGTGGTTGGGGCCAGTGTCGTTGGAGCCAGTGAGGGTGGAGCAGGTGTTGCTGGAGTTGGTGGAGCCGGTGTTGTTGGAGAAGGTGTTGCTGGGGCCGGTGTTGTTGGAGCCAGTGTGGATAAAATCGATGTAGTTAAAGCTGGTATTGTTGTAGTCACTTTTGGTGTTGCTAGTGTATATGGAATCGAAGTGATAGGAACTGGTGTGGTAGTAGTCAATACAGTTGGGGCCGATGTGGATGGGGCTAGTGTGGATGTTACCAATGTTGAAGGTGCTAAAGATAATGAAAAAATATTTTGATGAATAGCTTTAATAAGTCTGAAAGAAACTTTGAAATTTCTTTAATCTAAATGGGAATTGCCATACCTATTCTCACTTATGACTCTTAGCAAAATAGTTTAAATAGAATGTTGAGAAAATTGTTTGGTGACTCAGTAACATATTTTGCGTCTAGTCCGTAATCTTTGTTTCTTCACAATTTTTGGGATGGGTGGGTAGGGTCTTGTTATTAATTTTTTATTCAACGATGTTCCATTCCTGCCCGAATTTGAATTGAATTGAAGGGTTTGGAATGAATGAATATGTTTATGACCTAGGGAACTCACCATCTGAAAATAAACCACAGTATGAGGACACCTTGCCAACACGTTTCGTAGGAGGCCACTCGTTCCAATATCGTAAACCCTTCCCATTTATGACATCCGCTTGAAGAAAGCCGTTGGGTTTGAAAGATCATTATGGAGAGTTTTTTTTCGGACTGTTGTTAAAAAGTCCGAAAAAAATATTTGGGAAACTATGATGAAAATCTGTCACGTATATATTTTCATAATTCCCGTTTGGATTTTCAAGATTAGGACTTATTTTTACACATAGATATTTTTCCAACTACTTTCCTCATTTAGGTTGTTTATATGTTAACAATGTTTCGGCAGTTTTACTCTACGGCCTTCTTTGGGTGCCCGTCGCTTACGAAAATGCTCTGTCGAGCCTTTAATTTAATTAGCTGGTGTATACAGTTAGATAGCCATTCAAATGAGGTTGTCAAATATTAGATGTTCTCCCCCCGGACGGAAAAATGAGAACAATCTACCCCAACGAATCCAATTAAAGTATTGAAAAATATTCTAATATCTTACTGTGAAAACAAAATTTCTTACGGATACAACAAAGTTTGATTTGTTTCCATTTATTCTCGACTAAGCCCATCCTTCCACAAAATATAATTGAGAGCTTTTAGAGATTTTGTGCGGACGGAGGGACAGGCACAATGAATTCACTTAACCTATCCAACTTTACGTAATGACAGATTCTCAAGAGAAGAAAAAGCATCTAAAAAGCAATTTCTGACATCTTGATGCAACCCAAAACATAATTCTAGACGAGAAACATCAAAAAACATCTACTGTGGATTTCAGCTACTTCCTTTTTATATTCTCCCTCTCTGCTGTTTGCTTTATTTGTTACACATTTCGATGCTTTCACTGTCCTGCTGCATTAGGCGTCTCGTTGCCGCCACTAGATATATTAAAAAAATAAGTATTTGACCAAAAGACAGATTCACAAGAGAAGAAAAGTATTTACCTGTGCAAATTTTCACCGAAACCGTTACAATAACTGGAATCTTTTTCTTTTTGGGCTCGATGATTAATTTCAAAGTACTTTGTCCATGATTTGGTTTTATATGTACAACTGAGTAAGGTTCTGCTGGCTGTTAATGAAGGAAATAAACTTTTAAAAAATAAAACAGGTCTGGTTAGTCACTCAATAGAAACTATTACTTGACCAACGTCTTTTGACAGCATGCCATGTCGGGGTGATCAATTAAAAAAGTGGAAAGGGGGCTGATCAATGAATAAGTTACTTTATCGCCTCTTGTTGTTCAGTGATCACTAAAAAAAGTCTGAATTTCTAAAAATCAGCGTAAATGCAGATGGACACTAATTGGGGATTCAATGTCGTATGAAGTTACATTGCAAATTGAGCACCCACCCTAAAAAAAAGTTTAGCTTTGAAACCCTATGCTTCGCTGTCTTGGATTCATGTCAGCATAACATCCAAATGTAGTTTGCAAGCATTACTTCATTCCAAAAAACCTTGGTAACGATTTTTAATAATATGTCATATTCATAATATAGTACATATACAATTTTCTGGATAAGTCAAATAGCAATGTAGGCAGTGTAGAGGCTATATGCTAAAATACATCTTTCACATCATCAGGAAAACTAGACGTCAAACAAGAAAACGGATTTCAATTTTGAAGTCAGCACCCAAAATCACGCGAAGTATAGCTCAACAAACACCCGATGAACATTTCTTGTCGACCAGTGTAATCAGTTTATGCTGATTCATATATTAACAACAACAACTGAAAAGTGATTCCCATAAAGCTGGAAGCAAATCATTAAAATAACCAGCAGAGTACCCATCAAACATTTTGGATAAGTAATACAAATATATATTCAAGTATGAATGTATTAATGGCGAACAAACGAAAAACAAAAGGGGAAATGCTTCAAATGAAGTTTATTTTGTATTAATTTTAAAACATAAGGCCACAGAATAGGGGGAAAAACAAATTTATTTCCCATTATCAGAAAAATCAAATATATTTAATGAAATTGTTTTCCATACTACTACAAAGACACCATCAACATTGGCTGTAGTTGTGGCAAGTGATATGAATGTGAACAAACTGATAAAAAGGAACATAGACTTTTATATCATAAGATATCGATAGTTAAACATGAGATTTACATTCATTATCTAAAGGTCGAAAACACATGTATCAAGGAAATGGTTAAAACTTATATTGTAAATAAATATTGAAAACTTTTTTTGCATGTATAAATAAAGTTTATTATTAAAAAAAAAACAATTGAAACTTATTGAATGAAACTGAAATAATCTATTTTGATTTTTATGTTATGAGAAGAATTCTGGTTGTTTCGGATTTATTTAAACTCATTATTATAATTTCTTAGCAAATTCATTTCCTTGATTACATCATTTGAAGTCATATAAGACGTACATTTGAATGAGCGAAAAGATTATGCAAATTTTGCAATGCATTCAATGCTCCCTTTCTATGGTTGTCTACTGAAGTTCGAAATGGACATCTATGTGGCTCAGATAAGTTCCAGGGGCGTCTGTCCTTCTACTATCATAGTAGATCATGCGTCTTATATGCCGAAAATGCTTAATCAAATCCAAAATAAATACCACCGAAAAGATTGTAAAAAGACACTTGAACAAAACGTATGAAAGTCGTTAAAAGTAATTTTCTAAAATCAAATTTCTGGTAAAAACGCTACAAAAAGAAGAGTAAAAATAAATGTATTTACCGGCATTTCAACTCCTGCTGATGGATTCATCAAAACTACTGTGAATTTCTTTACATTGTAGTGTTTGATAAGGCTTACGTAACCTTCTTTATCCAAGTTATTGCCAACTTGAATTATAATTTCTCTGTCATCATCTGTCGTTGTTGCCCAACCTCTCCCGGGTCGGATATCCCCAGAATTTCCAACGGGAGGATTCAGTAAAATGGCAGTATCACTTATCATAGTTTCATCAGTCATTTCATCAACGGTTTTGCAATATACTGAGACAAAAATTATATCATTTGTTAGTTTGATTATAACTTATAAATATTAGATTATTCGGAAAATTAATGATGGGATTGAAAAGATGCATAACTCTTAATTTCTATGTTAAATATGCGAACAGCTATATTTTGAAAAGCATGTCCATAATACGATGATTTTACCATGTATACTGTACTCTAGAGAAATATAGAATATATATTGAATTGCACTATAACTAAAATGTGGTATAGTAGAATCGGCCATTATTTTCTGAACAACCTAATAGTAAACATATTTGAGGAGTACGATATAAAGATCAATCTTGTCGTTTTTCTAAAGTAACATATAAAAGTGGAGAATATTTCAATGGATTGTTATGCTTCCAAGCTTTTGTATTGGCGAGACGCATTCAAAAATATTTTTTTATCCAAGTTTTGTTATCTGCGTCGAATATATAATGTCATTCCGGCAATTAAATCTACTCAGTAGATCTTTTGAAAGATTTAATCTTGTGACATAACTAGAAATTATCAGCGACATACTAAAGTTTGCAACACATAGTTCTGAAAGTTCTGTCGTAGAAAATCACGACATCAAGATATTAAAAAATAATCTTTCAGTTTTGCTTACTTGGTGTCGTTTGTGTTATTTGAGTGGTTATTGTAGACATGGGTACAGTTGTTGGTGCTGTTGTCGTGGAAATAACTGAAGAGATATAAAAAATGATTTGAAAGTAAAGAAGAAGCAATAATGATAATAATAATAATAATAATAATAATAATAATAATAATAATGATAATAATAATAATAAGAAGAAGAAGAAGAAGAAGAAGAAGAAGAAAAAGAAGAAGATATAGAGTTTGACATACAAACAGCAATTTTAAAAAAACTGAGTAAGGAGAGATATATAAGTATTTAGGAACAAATGAAGGGAGCAGAATTCAACATGCCTGCATGAAAGAAAAGGTGAGAAAAGAGTGCTTCAGAAGAGTGTGTGCAGTACTGAAAACTGAGCTGAATTTTCAGGTAGAGCATAAGTCCTTAAGATGCAAGCTATCCCTGTCGAACATATAATTTTGATATGATCAATAAGGATTTAGATCAAATTTTTAAAAATAGCCAAAAAAATAACAAAACTACTAATGCCCCACATAATGCCCCACCCTAAAGCTGACATTGATCGTTTCTATTTGCCAAGGAGTAACGGTGATATGGTAATAATGCAACTCAAGCAAACATATAGAACAGCTACAAAAGTATTGCGCCAGTACCTCTAGATCACTCTGTACCGGATGTTTAAACTAGTTACGGAACTTGTAAACACAAAAATAGTAATTGAGAGTGAAAAATTTACAATTTGATACAAAAAAACTGCAACACATAAGAAAGAACTGCAATACCCCCCCCACACACACACACACACAAAACTCCAATACGTACCCAAAATGAGACTGGGGAGAAAAAATTGCACATCACTTCAACCTTTTTTTGCCCTATGTTGTTGGTAACAACTCAGCAATAGATTGTAAAGAACAGATGATGATGATGATGATGATGATGATGATGATGATGATGATAAAAATAATAATGATAATAATAATAATTCTTTTTTTTAAGAGAAAGTACCGAAATCTAAGAATGATATGGATTGACAATAGAAAAGCGTGTGACTCTGTTCTGTACTCGTGATTAAAGTGGCAATAAATATAGTTATTACTAGCGAGAGCAACAAAGGTGTATAGAACAACTCTAACCATCAACTTAGAAACAATCGGAGACGTACAAATAAGACAAGGCATCTTCCAGGGACACTCACTTCGTCACTGCTTTTCGTAGTGTTACTGATCCCGGGCCCCATCATCTCAAAGTATTGAGGAAAAAAGGTACCAAATAGACAGTGTAATTTAAATAAATATGCAATGGATACTAATATTGAAGGAAAACATATCAACTGAAAAATTCCTTCTACCAACAGGGGAAAATAAGGAAACTAATCAGCAGCTTCAGCCACTTAGCGTCAGTCATTTGACATAGACCTTCCCCAAAATTCACTAGATCTCTCAATCGTGGGCGTCAGGGAGCCAGTACTTTCTGAACTTGTCTATTTTGTCACGCCATTTCCTGATGCATTCTATGATATCTCTAACTCCTGTTTTTACTCTAATACACTGTGCTCTCTTGCGATCTCTCCATGTGAAGCTGAACACGTTTAGTTCCCGTGCACGTTCCATAGTTTGTGGATCAATTTTTTGTTTAGTTTAATGTTTCGGCTTCACATGTGACTATTGTTTTGTTTTTTTTAGGATTAATGTGGTTTTCTATCGAAAGCTGATAAACCTTGGAGATTTCCACTGAATCGAAGGCCTTCTTGAAGACAAAAAGTGCAACAGCGAGTGGTATTTTATATTCTGTTGCTTTCTCCTCTCGTTGATTTACCAAATGGAGATTGGAGATGGTCAAGCAGCTTCCCCTGAAGCTAGCTTGTTCCCGTAGTTGGTTTCGATCCTGTGTTTTGGGGATTCGATTGGTGATAACTTTGGTTAAAAGTTTATAGATGCAGTTGAGTAGGCTTATGGGCCTGTAATTCAGATCTTCCGTTTTCCCCTTTTTAAATAACAGCATTATGATTGCGGTGTTCTAATCTTCTGACGACTTTGAGGCATACTTTGAATATTATATCAATTTTCCAAGTGATGACTTTAGCAGCTTTTTGAGTTGATCGATGGTGATGTTCTCTTATCCTGGGGCTTTTTTCTTTGTTTGATGGCTTGCTTTACCTCTTATGGAGTAACTTCAAAGTGGTTACTCGTGACGTATCTTGTTTGTTGTTCTATGACCTTTGTTTGGGGGAACAGAGATTTTTATAGAATTTTTAGGTGCATTCGACAATTCGGCCCCAAACCGTTGTTAGGTATCCATTTTCTTCATGTGCTCTAGTTATTTGCATTCTTTTTGTACGGTCTTTACCTATTCCGATAATGTTTTTGATGACAGTTGCCGAGTATCTGCTTTTCTCTTGTCTTTGTCTCTTTTGGATGGATTTATTCAGCTCGGTTACTTCAATCTTTTTTCTTGTTATTGTCGGTGGTCTAAGATTTCTAGGCTTTTCCCTGAGTTCCCGACAGTTTACTAATGGTGGCTTTCTGAGAGTTTACTGATGGTAATTTGTTAGCATTTATATAGAGACATAAGTCAGTTGCAGCCATAATTCATTGCGAAATGGCAGGTTTTGAAAGAACTGGTGCGAGCAGAAACTTGAAACTACATTAGAGAAGGAAAACTACTTTATGACTTCAACACCATCACTTATAGAAAAATTACAGCTGGAAGGTCAGACATTGTCACGATTGATATAGAAAACAATGTGGCTATATTATTCGATGTCTCATGCCCAGAAGACAGGAATATTGAGCAGAAAGAATGAGAAAAATTGAAAAATTACATGATTTGAAGATAGAACGGCAAATACTATGGGAAAAGTGATTACGATCGTTCCAATAGTTAATTGAGTATTGGAAGCAGAAACTAATAAACCTTGAAAGTATATCTCAAGACTAAACACCAAGGACGGTAGCATCAACCAGATGCAAAAGACAGTGCTCTTGAAAACATCAAATATAATCAGGAGACATCTTGAACTCCTAGGATCTACTTAACCCCGACTTGAGATGAAAGACAAGAAAGCCTTGCATTAAAGCGATGCACAGGAATAAAAATGATAACAACATTGATCAATATTGAAGTAAAAAGGAGTGAAATTGAAGGAGAAAATGTTGGTAAGGTTATTATCGCATATCTTGTAAAATAAGTAAGAATCACCTTCACAAAGTTTCAAGCCAACAGTTACCACCATTCTTCGATCTGGTATGGATGGTTTAATGATGATTTTCAAGGCTCTCTGACCTTGGTTGGGATCTATTCTTACCCATTTGTTTAATTGGCTGGTTGTCTGTAGAGAAAGAGAGACAATATCCAAAGAATTCAATCACGTTATCAATTTATCGGATATGGAATACTAGAAATATATCAATGTATTTGAGAGAGCTGAACAGTCCTTGAAAATATACTTAATTTGCAAAATATAATGAGACAACATTATATGAAGCAACTGACTCTGTTTATCACTTTGTCCCCCTTTAGACATTGGCACAGATACGACTCAAATTTGACACGCATATTCAATAGGCCTCAATGGGGAAAAGGGTCTTAAAAGTGGTTCTATTTACAATGTAAATACTAAGCTGAATGCTTGATTGCCTTTCGATAAAACTTTCTTGACTATATATATATATATATATATATATATATATATATATATATATATATATATATATATATATATATGTGTGTGTGTGTGTGTGTGTGTGTGTGTGTGTGTGTGTATATAGTCACTCATTTCCCCATATCTGTCAATGCAATTTATGTAATGTAATCAAACACCACTTCTCTTTCATCTATGATTTTAATATATAGCTTATGTCATACTACCTGTACTTTATTATTCTATATAGGGTATTGTCATAAAAATACATGGATTTTATTTTGTATTACACACTTAATTTTTCACTTACACAGGCCTTACTTACGTAGATATCCAAAAAACGTATTTGACAATGAGGGATCAATAAGTATATATATATAATTACCTTCACTCTAAGTCAGACCCACCCCAACACCTAAAAAGAAGTCTACCACTTCCTCAAGCCCTTAGAATTAAAAGAATTTGCTCTACAGAGAGTGAACT
This sequence comes from Thysanoteuthis rhombus, assembly GCA_963457665.1. Lineage (NCBI taxonomy): Eukaryota > Metazoa > Mollusca > Cephalopoda > Oegopsida > Thysanoteuthidae > Thysanoteuthis > Thysanoteuthis major. Next base: position 19,670,622 of record OY735239.1, on the reverse strand, counting down.
GTCACAGACTTAACCATAACCTGGTACAACATTTCACTCAACGAGGATATCCACTAGATGATACAAAAAAAAAATAAGAAAAGCAACTATGATACCCAGGGATTAAACCCTTAAGCTCTCCAACAATTATAAACCTGACCGCATATCACTTATAACCAACTTCAATAAGACACTCCCACCTTTAGCACACATCATCAATAGGAGATGGAACATCCTCACCCTTTAAATAGATCTAAGAGAAATATTCACAGACCCATGTGTCATCGCTTACTGCTTACCCCAAAACATCAAAGACATGATAAGCAGCAACAATATCATAAATAATTAAGTCTCACATCACATCACATATCCCTGGAACCACTAAATTCTGTAAACCATGCGACAAAAGAAAGTCTATGTTGCAACCACTCTCCCAAGCACTACCATCAAAGAGAGCTACCAAATTATATAGTGTTATAGCACTAACTGTCGTAGCAAAAACATTATATACTTTTCAGAGTGCAATAGATGTAAGTTACAATACATAAGCAAGTCCGTGTGGCAATTTAACATTAGACTCTGCAATTACAGACTCAGAATTAGATCAAAAACAATCGGAGCCCACTTCTCGTGGAACTGCACTTACGCACACCCAGCCACAATTTTGCCACGGACGCTAGCTTCACTATCATTGAAAAAATAGAAAAAAATACTCCCATGGACATAACTAAAATTCTAGAAAGACATGAGGATATATGGATCAACAAACTCAAAACTCTCTCCCCTAATGGACTTAACACCAAACTTAACAACCATTATCACACAGATCTCTAAATCATAATCCTTCCACTAACAATAACCTCACATCCATATCTACCCCCCTCAAATACTGAGAACTTCAAAGTCACTTAGACCCATAGCGAGCTCCACCTTAGCCAGTCATATCACTTGTACAAATCATAGCCAACATATTTTTGATGACTTGTAAGGTTAAAACCTATTTAGTTCCTTAACCTCACCATCCCCCCAATTTACACTATCCCTAACATACACGCACAATCTAACACCATATCACTTCCCTCCTACCCTGACACCTTATGTCCTCTCCAAGACCCACTGCTGCTGCTAAACCATAGACTTCATCACTAGCTCGACTTTCTCTCACACAGCAGGATGCCCCTAGCAGATAGGATACCACTTTTTGCTCACAAAACAAAGCTCCTGATGGTGGACTCATGTTCCACATCAAACCTATAACCTCTGAAAGTACACATACACACACAGAGCACACACTACTGAATATGGGAATATCTCCGAAACATATCTAGGCCATTAATCAAAACATTTACAGATAAATAAACCTAACTTCCATACACTTTAGTGCAATGCTCTTTCAACTCTGGAATGGAACACTTTGGTAGATGGAGAATAATGCGTAGGTAGATAAATATATCGCCTATTTCGGTCCTACTGATCGTTCAGTTCTGCGTTGGGCAGGGATAAATGTCTGCCTGTGGGTTTGAAGCGAAAGATTTGATCCTACCTCCTGGTACTGGAAGGGATATTGGATTGTCTATAGCCACACTGAAGAGTTGTAATACAACGAAACAGCTATCTGTGGATGACACAATTATTAATTTATATATATATACACACACACACACACACACACACACACATATATATATATATATATATATATATATATATATATATATATATATAAGAGGGAAACCGCCAGATAGGGTAGCTAGTTTATTATAAAATCATTTGAATAAAGGCTAAAATTTAGTAAGAGGAAATAAAATAGACACTGGTATCTTTTTGCAGCAATATCATAGACAAATATCATAGACAAATTCAGTCCATCGTCTTCTGGCTGATTTTTTTCATTTATTGGTTCTGTGGTTAATTTCTTTGATTATTAGTTTTTACTTTACTCTTTTATCAATTCTTGTGTTAAAAAAGCAACAATTCAAATATAAGTAAATAATGAAAGATCAGTAATTGATTTCTTAGGGTTTTTTTTTTTCATGTTTGAGACGTGCTTTCTTTCTCACGTTTTTATTTTTAAAATACTTTTTCCACTTGGACCCCTCTGCTCAAATTCTTGCCCCAGCCCTCTCAAATTCATGTATCTGCCTCTGATATATGATATGATTTTAAATCTGTTTGGAAGCTAGTTCTATTGAGTCATGCTGCTTACATATAAAGTAATACTTATAAGATTGTGATAAGAAGCAACAATAAATGTGAAAGATGAACTTGTTTAAAAATGAATAATGTGATTTACACTTACAGTCAAAGTAATAGAATAGATTTTTAAAAATAAATAACATTAATTATTTGCATCTAGTTCTATCCACTGCAAACATCTTGATGTTGAAACAAGCCTGTGTGCAGCAAAGTCCTACTTCTATTCTGACAGTAGATAATTACTGAAAGTTTTGTTTTATGTATATAATAAGTTGGTAGGTATACAACACGTGTCAATTTAGCTCAGTTGGTAAGACTTCCGACTAGCTATCACTTGGCCGTGGTAGGGCAATGTTAATTTTATATTTTTAAATAGGTTTGGTTCAATGTGACGTTATAGACAAACAGAATTTACTTTTTCTTTTTTAGATGAAGGTTGTTTTTGTTGTTGTAACGGAGGGAAAACAAAATCTACTCCAAACAGGAGTTTGCCTAAAAGAACGTCGTGTGAATTGTTGTTTCAGTTTACAAACATACGTTTTTTAGAATTACAAGTTACTCCTTACCTCAATCGGAATTCTGAATGCAGGATTGGATAACTCCACCGAGATTTCTTTAACGTTGTAGGCCAGATCTAGTTTTACAAAGGCTCCTTCATTCAGATTGTCCCCAACTTGTATGATAACTTCTCTATCCTCTTCAGTTGATGTTGACCATCCGACATCACTAGGTCGAATATCAGAAGATTTACCAGTTGCAGGATTTAATAGAATTGCACTGTCAGGAATTATATTTATATCTGACAACGCATCCACCAAACTACAGGGTACTATTAAAACAGAAATTTCAAAAAGAAAACGCATTAAAGAGAAATGCTTTAATTAATCAGCGGCAAAGAACAAAGATCATTTAATAAACCATAATGACACAAAAATGACACAAAAATAAGACATTAATACGTAATATACTTATAAACATTGTTTTTAATCTGCTTTCACTCTCGTATTGCAGGGATATTTTAGTTGATAATTTCATTTAAATCCACTTTCGAATTTCTAGCTATATCAAGGCTCCATCATAACTCCCTTAACAGTACCTTCCCTGATCATATTTCTTACCATTGCCAGGCTCTTACAATGCTAGGGTTGGACTTTCTCGGATTGAATTCAGATTTTTCTGTCTCAGAGTAGTTTGTTAACCAAGACTGAAAACCCAGTCTGACCCGCTTTTCACCCACAGCTGTGAGATTCATGCCTTTCTCAAGGGCATTAATGTGAATTGAAGGTAAATTTTCCCAGCCGAATTTGATTCCATTTTTCGTCTTCCTATACCACCCCACTTATGGTATTTTTGCGTTATACGCAAGTCAAGCTCTCCTCTAAACGCGATGTATCAATCAGTTGTTGAATACATTTATAATACTAGTGTCACGACTGAATATCTTATTCGGCTTTGACCACTCATATCTCCATACATAAACAATGTTGTGATTAGAATTTGCTTGTACCAAAATAATTTCTGTTTAAGTTCATTTATTTAAAATTAGTGATGTACAAGGTGGGTGAGAATCAACTCCTAATTAGAAATTGCATGTAACTTCTAGTCCTGGCTTCACGTTCTGTGACTTCGGCGGATGTGTGTAAAAGAGGAGATGTATCGTACCAAACTGCAAATTCTTGATCAACTGGAGAATAATTATGGCCACCAGACTTCCTACAAAGGTCTATTGAAATCATTTTGTAACTGATGGACATCACTGGTGCTTCGTTGAATTTCAACAAAGGAGGTCAATTCTACCATTATATGGTCTAAAGTGAAGCTAGTTCCACAACAATGGACCCATAAATAATAACGTTATCATCAATTTCCAATAGAGTATTTCTTTCCAGGCACCTTGTATTTAAAAAATGATCTTTTTTTAAAAATAAAATTCTCTTTAAAAACAGAGGATCTCGTAACTTACATTTTTCAGTCGTGGGTATTGTTGTTTGCAGTGTGGTATAGACTGTTGATGAAGGTATCGCAGTTGTTGTTACTTCTGAAAATTGAAAATAGCGTGGAAATGGATTCAAAAGAATTAAGGAAAGGAAAATAAAAAAAAATTTAAAAAAAAAAATTCTCCTAGCTAAGCTTGATATTTTGATGTAAGAACTTGAAAAAAATCTGGAAAGTCAGACAATAGATATGCTAGTTCTTCTCTGTGTGAATATCTAGCAAGGCTGCGGTGTTGCCAAATCCATTTTCAAGTTCACATCTAAAATTGAACCAACACACGTCTTAAACACCTGGAAATGTCTAGATTCTCCAGATATATGTCTATAATATTGGATACATATTATATATTATCAATAAATCTAATATCACCCAAGTTGCTATTTCTAACATCTAGATGCAATAAAAAAAATACCTACATCTAAATTAGCAACACCTGCGAGGTATGTACCTCAAATATCGATATGTTAGTCAGTTACTCAATGACGGCTATCGCTGCAAGAGATGCTAGTGCATCTAAAAAAACATTTACCATCACAGTATAGATATTTCAGAAAAATATTGCTTAAAAGATATTCTACATGCAGGATCAAATTATTTCACAGAGAATTATTTCAATTTTTACGTAGCAACACTAGTGACACTCTCTCCATTTCTATCGTGATCTAAAAATGTAAAAATTGTGGTTCAATGTGTTCTTGATTAAACTATAAATCATAAAAAATATTCCTATCACTTTATTGTTCATTTTACATAGTTACATCATTTTTTTTAATGGGGAAGATGGGATGGTCACAATTCTGTATATTTAATTCTTTATTACTCGTGCATCCTACATTGCACTGATGTATGTGACAAAGCCTTTTTGCAGCCTTGATGAATAGCGGGGAAATAACTTAAATCAGCCTGCATGGATACAAGGGAGATGACTTTAGTTAGCTTCAATCCTATGCAAAGAGAATAAGACTAATTAGCACCAATCCTAGTATAATTTTTAAACTGATGAATTTAAAGAACGATATTAAAATAAAAGAAGTTATTCTCAAAGCTTATAGCAAAAATCTATTTATGGTGAACAGAGCAGTTCTCTCTAAGGTCACTGCAATGCAAATCTCTATTATCTAAGCTTCTAAAATGCAATGTGTATCCATATATTTCATATATGACAGCACAGGTAAATAAGAGGTGATATAATTAATGAAGAGCAGAAATCTGTTATTGTCAAAAATGAAATGTTATCGAAAAAAATTATCTATAATTTCAAAATCTTAAAGTGCAATACTTACCAGTACAAAGTTTGACTGAAAGTTTAAAAATAACTGGTTGTTTTTTCTGTTCAGGTTTAACAATTATTCTTAATACAGTCTGCTTGTCATTGGGTTTAATTTCTGCTGTTGAATCGCCAGAGTAGGTCTACAAGAAAGGTTTAATTTGCAGTCATAGATCTTTTCATGAGAATAGACAAAAATTACATCTCTTATTTATTTCATGAGCTGAAATATTATAAATCATAATTTCTTTCCATAATATAATAAAGGCCTTTTAAGAGATTTCTCTATATCAGGGAACTATTTAAAAAAAAAACCCAGCTAACTGCATTTATTTCTGGGGCTTAACCTAATGCCCTTGGACTGCAAGCTCTTTTGGCAGATTAGTTTGCTAGGGTAGAGAGTTTGATCCACACTAACTGCTATACAACTATAGCCTTGTGTCAGACAAATCTATCATCAGTAAACAATTATGGGACCTGCCTTGTGGCTATCATAGTTATTTTTGTATTTATTCAATCCCCGGTAAAAAAAAATCCAGGATTTGAATACTGATTTTCAAAGCAGGCAGACCAGCAGGATGGTGATCTTACACCAATCGTCCTACCCCCATTTTCTTTCCTTTAGCCTTGTGTCAGACCAAGAAAAACATACTAAATTTCAATATAGCCACGGCAGTTTTTCAACAAACATTCTGAAAGATGGGTGAGAGGAGACTCTATAAAAAAATTTCATGTAACTTTTGTAATATTGCTCTGCTTTCGTGAAACCAACTTTTCATTTAGGTCCTTAGATTAGACTTATAATGGTAGAATTTGATTAATGATTTTTTATTTCAAGTATCAGTGAAGAAAGCGGTCTAAAATCTTCTCTCTCTGTTTATATCTTCTTTTTGCCCCCACCTCTTTATCCCCTCCTTTCATTCTATCCGTTTCACTTGTTTTCTTTACATACAATCAACCAATAATTAAAAAAGTTATCACCTATTTCCAAAATAGTTTTTTTTCACTCACTCATTTATTTTTCCAATCAACAAAAAACATTTCGTTTATTCAAATCTAATTCGTAATAAACTAGAATTGATAAAATAATTTCAATTTGATACAATTCAAAATGGTGAATTCATTTCAGTGCTAAATCGCAAGAAATTTCCAATCAATCCGAATGATTTAGAAGCGAAATCGACTAATTTGTTTTGTACGAATTCCGGAAGAAGAGGTTTTGTGGGACTGGCCCTGCCTCTGCTCGGGCAAATCAAAATTTTAAACATTTTCGATGCGTTCTGGCATCTCTATAAGACACTTTCGGTCAGTCTGTCTCTGTTTTTCTCTGTTGATGTGGATTCATCGTTGAACTTATGGTTCTTGTTTTTAAATATCTACATGAAAAAATTTCATGAATAAAAATTAATCACAGATAAACTTTAAAACAAAAGATATTATTTTGATGATCATCTAACATAAGTAAGATGTCTTCCATCTTATTCATTATCTACTCCTGTCAACCAAGTTGAATGGAGGTATATGTATTTGGGTGGCGTCTGTTCGTCTGTCCGTTCGTCTGTTTGTTCGTCCATTTGTCAGTCCACACGATATCTTCGAAGGTACTAAATGGATTTCAATGAAATGTTTTGGAGGATGTTTTAAAATTTTGAGGCAGATCCAGGATATTTTTTTCTATTGAGAGATATTTTTTCAATTATGTTTATGTATATTTTCATCAAAGTCCACACGATATCACCAAAAGTTCTTAATGAATTTTCATGAAATTCTTGGGGCGTGACAATAGACTACGGGAGCACTGATAACATTTTGGAGCAGATCTATGCACATTTACCTCCACTACGTCGTAGTTATAAGTCCATACTGCATTATAGTGCCAAAATGTCTTGCACAATTACCTCCCCTATGTCACAGGTATATGTCAAAAGCACATAATATAGCCAGATGTTTTTGTGTCACAATTACCTACTCTACGTCGTAATTATTAGTCCAAACCACATAATATCGCCAAAATTTTATGACTATCTACAAGATCTCCCCGAGAGTACTGGATGGATGTCAATTATTTATTTTGAATGGGCAGGCAATGGGATAAGGAAGAGGTGGTAACATTTTGGAGCGGATACAGGGATTCTTTTTTAGTAGGGAGATATTTTCTGTTTCTTTTTGCTTTGTTTTTTTTTTTAATTACAATTAGTATCAGCAACCTGATTTCGTCAGGAATTGAGCCAGGTATTGTCACCCGACAGACCGAGGAGCAAAAGATAGCCAAATATCATTCACTGATATTTACGACTTCGTATCGGTTGGGTTGAGACGTCTGGCTTGATTGGCCCCAAAGCATTGAAGCTCAACCGCCAAAAAGGTCCCAGAGCTGTTCAGCCTACGATGAACCGCGTGAGGCCACATGGCTTTTCCAGCGTGTGTCTATGGCAGTCGTCGGTGGCAACACGTTCCCAATAATGACTGCGTGAAAGGGCAGAATTGTCCGTTAGAAAAAAAGGAAAATGACATCTTTAAAATTAACGTAGTTCCCTCTTTTGCTCATATACGATCAAAAAGCCGTCAAATATTTTCAGAAGATAATACTTCGGAGTTGGACAAATTAATTCAGACATTTTCTTCCGATGCCATTCCATAGCTTCTTAAATTTTTTTCCATTTGGACGCCAAACCCTGCTCAAAATCTTGGATTCACCTCTATCTATATGAAATTTTATAATGGCTGAAAAATAAATTGAGTATTCTCAAATGAACTTTTGACAGTTACCTTTCGTGTAATGACATTTGTAAGATTAGCAACTTCAAGAACAAATTCTTTCACATTGAAGGAATCCACAAAATTAACCGATCCACCCTTTTTAAGAGGGTCGCCAATTTGTAAGAGGATTATCCTATCCTTATCTGTCGAAGTAAGCCATCCTTTGCCGTTTACCCTAACATCACTAGAATCTCCAGTGGGGGGATCCAATAAAATGGCACTGTCAGGAATGATGGCTTGATTTTTCATTCCATCCACCAACCGACACGGTACTGCAAAGCACAAGAATAAATCAGTCATAAGTAATACATATTTTTACATCTTTATTAGTTCAATACGGTTCTAAACCATTTATCTAGCAAGCTTTGGACCAGAGGCGACGCAAATTTCTAGATTCTTTAGAATTTCTGTACCAAAGCTTAATGTATACTAAAAATATGAAATCAAAAGTAAAAAATGAAATTGAGTTGAACAGATACAAATCACACTTCTAAAGCTGCGTCAGTTTGATGTCCATCGAACTACTTACAATTCTTCAAGTTTAGAATATGAGATATAACGTAGACAATGAAAAGTAAACGAATAAAAGAACAAAACTGTTTTTTAACATATCAAAACAGGATATGTTTCATGAGTATTAATCCACTATTTTTTCTCTGGACACAATTCAATCATGCCTCGAAGGTTAAAACAAAGAGTGTTCGAGGGGCAAATCACTGCGAAGCCTGCCAGACTCAAAACTAGCCAGATTCAAAATTAACATGTTTTCTGGTAAGTCCTGTTTTCTGGAAACCATATAAATAGTCCTATACTCTATAGACTTTTCTATTGTAGTAATCAGAGTAAATAAACACAAAAAGTGAATTAAAAACTTTATTTTTTTTTAAACATTGAATTCTTTAGAGCTTCTTAGAATTTGAAAAAAAAAACATTTATTAGGAAATTAAACATACTTAATGCTTAATAAGAGGATATTATTAGTGCTAGGTAAAGAGATAAAGTTCTTGAAAAGTAAAGCAAATGTCATGAACCGGTTCAATATGTCATGGAAGGGTTCTACTTAAATCAAATTATAGACTTGCCCACCTGATTGGTTTTAATAATGGGTGAAAATTCTGTAAAATTAATATTTGATAAAAAATCTAAGAGATTTGATATCAGATAGTATTTTGTTCTAAGTAATTTGAAGCTGTTTAAGGGATAGATTTTTTTAAATTAAGGTAAGGCAAATGTCCCAAACTGGTTGAATACTTACACTGAGTTGTGACAGTAGGCTTCTGGACAGTTGTTGTTAAAGCAGTGGGGACAGTTATTGGTGCTGATGTCGTTACTGCTGTTGGAATAGTTGGTGTACTTATAGTTGGTGGTGATGTCAAAGGAAGAGTTGATTTTGATGGTATGCTTGTTGTCGGTACTGGAGACGTGACTGGTGGAGCTGAGGTTGTTGTTGTTACTGCTAAATACATAAATTATACAGTGAATTTTCTTCTGATGAAATTTGTTAGTAGATTCTTGAAAAATAGAAATCGAACTAACATTTGAAATTGTTTTAAGATTCTGAGGTAAATTATTTTCATTCTTACACACAATTCTTTAATTTCTGAATATTTTCAACTTTTCATAGAAATGCTCTGAGGGGTTCGCAAAATAGATTTTTCAAAATTAATTTTCAAATATACAGGATGGGCATGGGTATCTGCTGCCACTTTTCCACGGAGGGGCAAAAGGATATATTTTCAGGGCGGATAAAGATATACATGGGGGATGGACACAAAGATATGTTGTTGTCATACATAGAGACTAGGGAGTGCTCAAGCTTTGATTAACCAAAAAGCTTTCACTGTTTGATCTCCGACATCTATAAGGTTCCAACATTCAAACCTCATCACACTCGATGAGAAGGCCTGTGGGTCATCGAGGGAAAATTCCAAGAGTGATCAATGAATCAATTACTTTTCTTGTCATCTATAAAGTAAGACTGAATTTTTTTAAAAACACAAACTAATAGTTCAATTTATCATCAACTTACATTGCAAATTGAACCCCACTAAAAACCTATTTCTTCTATACACAAGGAGTAAATGTTTAGATTTTCAGCCCCTTAGCTCGACTGATGCGGTCTGTATTGAGTGATACATTTATGCATCGATGGATAAATAGCCAGCCAGGCAGCTAGACTAACTTGAAAACTGAAGAAACGTATGTTGACAGCTCTACTTGACGGTTTCTCATAAATACCTAAATGAGTTATTATATGATCATAGAAATTACTCTACAGAATGATCTAGAGGACAAATCACATTTTAAAAATCAAAACTAACGAGTGCAGATATGAACAGAAACTGTCAGAATCACTGGTAGATTTTTTTGCTCTGGCAGAATTCTGAGTTTCAGAGTTGTTTTCTGGTTATTTGGTGGAATATAAACTGTTCCATTTCCACGTGCAGCCTGAATATAAAAGAAAACGAAGAGAACATTAATGAATATTGTACAATCCTCTTATATCATTTATACATAATAATGCATTATTTCCATCTTGATTTCTGTTATTTCTATAGTACATAATTGAGATGTGTTTTATAATAAACTTTATGATTCATCATAAAACACAGATTGAAGATAAAGTGAAGACTTTGTATGGTTTTTAACAGATTTTTTCGGGTTATATATCTGAATATCCAAGAAAAACGGGTTGTTCCCCTTTGTATTTACAAATGCTTAAAAAGTTGTCACCTCTACATTCCAAACTAATTGATATTCAATTATTTTTTTGTTTTTTTATCATATTCAATTTCACCAGAGAGAGGGAAAGGTTCCTCACCTGTCCCTACGTTTACATTTCCAACATGGCAGTCGATGAACTTAGTAATCTTTTATCAGTACCTTTGGTTGGAATAATCATTCAATCTTCCCATAGCTTAATACAAGAATAGTTTTGACATTCCGACAACATTTTCTATCACGGCATACGCCTGAAGGAGACTGCTTGTAATAACAGCAACTAAAAATCTGTGCACGGTGATATTTCATCACCAAAACATCTATGCACTGATATTTTCTCATCTAAATAATCGATGTACATCGATATCTCCTCACCTAAAAAAACTGATAGACATTTTGTATTTTGTTTTTATAAAAACGATAAGAAATATTAATCAACAAGAGGAAAGCAGAAATGATAAAATATATTTTGAAAGGTAGACTCACTGGTAGAACGATGGCAGGGGTAGGATTAGTTAAAGTAACAATAAATTTCTTCACGTTGAAATTTTCAGGTAATTTCACAAATCCTCCATCATCAAGTTCGTCTCCAACTTCAAGGGTAATCTCTCTATCCGAAGGAGTGGTTGAACTCCATCCTTTCCCAGGTCTGATATCGCTTGAAGTTCCAACGGGGGGATTCAATAATATTGCACTGTCCGGAATGAGGGCTCCATTTTTCATTTCATCAACTGTATAAGGACATCGTTCAACTGAAATAGAATTAAATAAATATTAGAAAGACGAGCCTGGTTAGTCACTCAATAGAAAACATCAAGTTACCGACGTCTGTCGGTAGTACACCGTGTTACGGGTGATCAATTAAAAAAAACTAGTAAGAGGGATGACCAATGAATAAGTTATTTCTCTATTTTGTTGGAGAGTGATCACTGAAAAAATATTTGAATCATAAAAAATCTTTTAAAAATACAAGAGTGAATGCCACCGGATACAAACTAAGAGATCAGAAACCTACATCGCAAATTGAACTCACCACTAAAAACCGGGAGAGGGGAATAAAAAAGAGACATGATGAGTAGTAAATGTTCAATTTTTCGGCCCTCTAGCTCCATTGGTGAGGCCAGTACACGTGAAACATACGTAGCTAGACATATAATCAGACTAACAACCAGAGCCACTTAAAAAATGAAGATATCCATGTTGACAGTTTTGGTGACGGTTGTTGGTTGATGGATTTTAATATAAACATATATCCTTGACACGGAGATGTGGGTAGCTTAACGGTTACCAGCATATAACATAGAATCGGCAATTGAATTCAAATTTTGGACGGAGCTGCTTGTGTTCCTTTTTAGTAAATACCATTGAGAAAGGCGTAAATCAACCTCTCTTTACTCACCAGGTAACTTTATAAAATGTTTTGTCACTGGTATGCCTCGATAGTTGAAGCTATTATCACCATTGTCAAACTTGATAGTGGCCAGTTATATATTTTCAACACATCAGAAACATATGCATTAGAAAAATGTATATAAATGAGAGCTGGACGCGTTGAATTCAATTTTTCATTTCTCTTCCATATAACAGTAAAGAACATTCCGAAGTAAGGTGTAAAATATTCAAGAACGAATAGGAAAAGGATTAGACGAAAGGCTGTTCGTTTTGTAATAAGGATATTTGTATCTAATATGCAGCAATTATCATCCAAGTAAGATCAAAAGATTATGCATTATTTGTAGTTTCGTCCTTGACGTTTTTATGTCGAAAAAATGCTCAATAAAATTTCTGAATGAAATAATGATTTTGTGAAAAAACTGATTTCAATATAAAAATATACATAAATAATCCTTTTTACAAAATGAACAAATCATTAATTCACGGGTATTATTATTTTATTCAGAAATCAATAATTTGTCCATTTTTTTCCTCTTACGAGGTTGATATGTTTTTTCAGCTCTTATAACAAACACAAAACAAAGATACAGAAACTGGATCATTATTATCGACACAAACCCTAGATCATTTTTATTATTATTAAGTTTCAAATTTGACCAGAAATTGCTTTATTCCTCAAGCAGTAGCATTTTAACGGTATTGTGTTAACAAAATCTCCCTGCAAGGTACCGTTTTGCTCTGTTAAGGCAACAAACAGAAATCGGATAATCTTAAAATAGGTAGCATTTTACTACTAACTTGGTTCAGTTGATGGTAACAGTGTGCTCATACTTGTTGATGGCACTGTTGGAACTGTAGTTGTAGTTGTCACTGAAAACAGAGAAAAAGCATGTTTTAAATTTGAAATCTTTGCCTCACCTCCACTTTAGAACCTGACAGTAATAGCATCAAATCCCATGACAAATAAAGCAAATGACGGAAAGGAAAGTAATTGAAATCCAGTGTTTAGATGTTTAGATGTTTTTCATCTAGATTTAGATGTTTTAGATCGTGTCTAGATACCAGAAATTGCTATGCAGATGATTTTTTAATAAATAATGATATTTTTGTTTATGCTTATTCATTTCATTTTAATGTAAACCTGGCAATAAAATTGGCTTTTTATCTCGGTGATCTTTCGGTTTTGGCGGGAAACAGTCATAATTTCACAGTGAACATAATTACTTGTGAGCCCATTGAAGTGGGTTTCTAAAATAAAATGCAACATCATAATGCTTTATAAAATTACTGTATCAAATGTCAATCTCCTTTGTTTATAATAATTGTAGGAAAAATGTAGAATGATATTAACGCATACATTGCAAAGCATATGCAAAGGTTTACTGACGCTATTTAGCGCATATAGCAATAATCATGCACCCAAGCCTCCGTCTACCACATGGCCTCGACCACAACGTTTAGATCTGAGAATTAGAAACGATTTAATACTTTTTGTAACATCTTTTAAAATATTTACTCAACAAATCTTCGAATTTGCATGCATTAGAAGTAATTACAAACAACTGTATTAATTTTGAATACTATTTACTTTCATCTTAATTTTTAGTTGTAAAAGTAAAGAGCGAAGATTGAAGATAACGAATAAGCTTCCGGTAGCTTCTTTATTTCCAAGTGGCGCTTTATTCACTTGCTGTACATTGAAGATTTGAATTGAATTGTGATTTTTATAGAATCAACTAAAAATTATTATGAAGGTAAATAGTAGTCAAAATCAAAACAATGAGTTACAATACTTCATTTGATAGCAAAAATAAATGATATATTTACTCAATAGAAACTACCATGTAACCAATATCATGTAACCAACGTATTTTTGCAACATGTCGTATTCGGGGTGTGATCAATTTTGAAAAAAATAACAGAAGTGATTAATTAATGAGTTTCTTCACTCGCCTTTTTCTGGAAGTGATCACTAAGAAGGTCTAAATTAAATTAAAAAAAACATGCATGAGTACTGGCACATACTGGGGTCAATTTAGCATAAAATAACATTGTGATTTGAACACCCTCACCAGAACATAATTTAGGAGGAATTTTCAAAAAACCAAGAACATTTTGTCTTGAGACATGAATTATTTCAAAATAAATCACCAAATAAAATAGATTTAGGCTACTTGGTGCCGATCGAGACATAAAGAACCCTGTCAACTTTGATGAGTTGTTGCATGTGAATAATAAAATATTCAATTAAAACGGATCTAAACTTTAAAAAAAAAACTGGCAGGATCACTAATGTATTTTTACAATCAGCTCTGTCTTTTTTTCTCTTCAAGGAAAATCTACAGATATCATTTAGAAAAGGATACCTCTGTCAATTGCATTATCACTAGAATTTTTTGGTACTAATACAAGACTGGGCTCCATCGACTAAGATTTTTAAAAAGTTATTCCCCTAGAATGATCTTTTTTAAATTCTGGAGGCTGGTCATAGATGAAATTAACCCCTTATGAAAATTTCATTTTGAAATCGATCTCTTGATACAGGGGGGAATTTTTTTTTAGATAAAGCAACTAAAAATTCAAGCTGGAGGTGAAAAATAATCATAAAAATTAATAGAATGATTTATTATACTTTATCAAATGAAATCAATGAAAAATATCTTTATTTGATACCAAATTATGCCGTTCAGATCCGGACATAATACAGTTTTTTTTAATTTCATTTTAATTACAATATAATTTCAAGACAAAACAAGGATACATTTCTGCAATATGCACTATTATGTTTTCGTGGGCATCTTCCCCGTATGTAAAGGAAACAAAAAAAATCGTAAGGGGTTATTTTCATTTACAACTGACCTCAATTTTTCAAGGGGAATAAGTCTTGATTGTCGGGCCCCACTCTTGTGTAAATACTTTTCTATCCTGGATATTAATCAATAGTTCTCCGGTAAATAGCCCATCCTTCCACAAAATGTCGTTGGAATTAATTGAGAACTCTCGGGATATTTTGTTGACAGACTGACGGATAAACATGGGTTAATGCATAACTACAGTCCAACTTTGTAGAGGTAAAAACTAGCCAAAGATTAGTACGAAAATAACTCTATTCTGAAAAATTCAAGCATCTTGAATGTTTCCCAAAGAAGAAACGTTTTAATGTAAAAATTTACCATCCATGAAATGTAAACCCAAACTTTTAATTGTTCTTTTTATTTTTGTTCATGACTTGTCTCTGTTGCAGAATAATCAAAATATCCCCATTAAAGGAGAAATCCTAGTTTTGCCCCCAAATCTGATCAATTCTTTCTCAGCCCATGGCCCACCTCACGACAAAATTTTATTGAACCTCATAGAGAACTTTCGGGGATTGTATGGCCAGGTAGACAAAGTTGGTCAAGATTACCGGCATGTTCATCTCTTTTAGAATTATTAACATTTTGTTACTTCGTGATGCTTACAGATTATTGTTCACATTGATTTTTAATGCAATCATTTAATTTAGATTAGTTACCAGCAAAAAGTTCACTAGAAAGCACCCAGAGGGTGCATACTTCAACCAACAAAGTACACTAACCAAGAACTGAACGAAAATAAAATATTACAAGGCAGAAGGAAGAGAAGATAGAGCGAAGGACACAAGTGTACATAAATCTCTCTAACTTAGTTGGCATAGGTAAATTACAATTAGTAAGGTAATGTGACTTGAATCTTACCAACACAGAGTTTGAGTGAAACAGTTGTTATTAGGGCTTGATCAGGATGTATAGGTCGAATGATAATTTTCATGCTAGTCAATCCAAGGTCTTTATCAAATTGCACCTTTGACTTGGCATTAAATGACTGCGGAAAGAATAAATAAAAATTAAATGGTGCTCAAGTAACAAGAAATGCATTGTTCAGACCCTAAAAATATTGCTTTAGATTGGATCAGAAAGAAGACACAGGCATAGATCCAAGGATTCTTGGGTATTTCAGACCCTTCCTGCTCAGGCAGAGCATATTTTTAATTCAAATATCAAGATTTTAAGTTTTGTAATTAAAAAATCTAAATAATTTCAAGTAATCATGAATTAAGCTTAAAAACAAAAAAATTAGTAATTTGTTTTCCATTTAATATAAGTAAAACGTCTCCTGTCTTGATACTTAACTTTTTTAATCATTGATTTTGTGGTTAATTTCATTAAACATTTTTTTACTTTACTCTTGTGAATTCTAATGTTAAAAAGCTACGACGCAAGGGTGAGTGAAAAATGTCGGTTCACCTATTACATGTTTTTGATGTTTGAAATTTGTTTTCTTTTTCACATATTTCTTCCAAAATTATTCTTTCCATTGTGGGCCCCTTTCCCAAAATCCTGGATCCACGCTTGAAAAAGGTTGAAAACCACCAAGTTAGAGAAAATTTGATGAAGTAAATATCTTACCTTCAATGTTTTTTCAGCAGTAGAGTTCGATAAAATCACTGTGAAGTCTTTAACGTTGTAATGCTCTGCAAGCATCACAAAACCTCCACGATTAAGATTATCACCAACTTCTAAGATAATTTCTCGATTTTTAGTTGTTGATGTTGCCCAACCTTGGCCAGGTCTAATGGCATCGGAACTATCTCCAGGAGGATCCAACAAAATTGCGCTGTCAGGAATTATGGTCTCATCAATCGTTGCATCATCATACGATCTGCAGATTACTGTTAATCAATTCAAAAAAAGACGTAAGTTGTGAAAGCAATGTCAACAACACTACATCAAAGCAAAAAATTAAAATTAAAACACCAACGAAATTTGTGAATCTAGAGTTCGTTTTAAAGTACAAATAGATAGTTTATAGTTTTGAGAAGGGTCATTAACATTCAAATTCTCGCTGCTTGTGTTGTTGATATGACATTTAGGCTGATCTATTCCAGGGCCTTCATTCAGTCGTCTGAGAAACTCGTTGAATAAAATTATATCGTCTATAATTTTAAAAAGTATCATCAATACGTTTTTATGTATGTGTGTTAAATGCAGATGTAAATTCCACCAAGTCACACAGAAATTTGCAGAAACAGGCTGCATATAACAATTTTCTTTCTTTTCCCGGCAATACAACTTATCTGGCAAAATGTGTAAGGCGAGTCCTGGATTGAAAAGGGTCGTGAAAGTGCACAAGACTGCCATTTCACAGACAAATTCAATCAATCCTGTGAGCTGTCTGACTTTTGTCTGTCATATGTGCTTTGGACCTTGCAGCTGGTCTCAAAAGTCACCTTAGAACAGGAAAAAAAGACAACGGTACTGGAATTGTGTGATAATCAATAGCTAATAAGATGATTTTTCTTTTCCACTTCTTACCAGGTGCAGTGGTTGAGATGGTTGGTGTTGGAGATGTGCTCACTACTTCAGTTGTTGCTGCTGCAGTTGAAGGAACGGCTGAAAGGAGAGAAAATACTTGAAATGAAGCCATAAATCTTACATCTACCTCCGAATATAAAACAATTTTTAAAAGAAAAAATATTTTAGCAGTATGCCACTTTAAGGATGATCAATCAAAAATTGGATCAATGACAAAAGATAGCTCTCTTGCCTTTTGTTAGACAAGGAGATAATAAAAGATCTAAACGGAAATGGCTGAGTTGAAAAGGATTTTTTTAAAATAGTGCCCTTATGCTGGTCACAGGTCCAGTCATTCCTGCTTGGGCTTCACGTATAATAGTACTTACTTGGCCCAGGTTTGCGATGTGTGAAATAGACGCAGGGGCAACAAGCATCCGAAGTGGTTTCACTTACTTCACCCTATTTAAGTTGAGGAAGGCAGTGTCAAAAGTCAACTAGCAAGAAGGGAAGTGATTTTCTAATTGTGAAATAAGACAAAATAAACAAGAAAGGGAAAGAAGCAAAATAGAAAATAATTTGACCGGACAGGCTAGTCACTCACCAGAAACAATTACGTGTTGGAAGTAATCAATTGAAATACTGGAAAAAGAGGTAATCAATGAATAAGTTACTTTTCTCGTCTTTTGTTTGGCAGTGATCACTAAAAAGGGTGAATTTTTGATAAATAAGCATGAATGCTGCCTGACACAAACTGGGTGGGGGCAATTTAACATAAAGTTACATTGCAAATTGAATACTGAACTAAAAACCGCTTTGGGGAGGATCAAAAAAACAAAGGATACTGTTTTTCTAGATGTACTAATATGTTAAAACTTTCAGCCCAATAGCTCCATTGTTGCTGTCTGTACGAATTATATATACATAGTTAGCATGACAGCCAGACCAATTTGAAAACTGAAGAAACTTTGTTGGCAGTTTTGGTCGACGGTTTTTACTTAATGTTAAAAAATCTCAATTAAATATAGCTTACGTGCACATATTTTGACGGAAACTGTGACGATGACGTCTTGATTTGCATTCTGAGGTTTGATTGTTACAGTTAAAGTTGTCTGTGTATTCTCTGGAATGGCTATGGATCCACTGGATGGAGAGGACTGGAAAAAAACATAAGCAATGTCTATATATATATATATATATATATATATATATATATATATATATATATATATATATATATATATATATATATATATATATATATATATATGTGTGTATATATATATATATATATATATATATATATAACTAATTAATGATTATATGTGTTAGTGCGTGTGTGGTAGATTTACTTTCAAAAGACTAAGGAGACAGTTGCTGTCTTCATTTGTGGCCCTAGAGTTAAAAGGGGGGCGCACTTTTCAGCTCACAACCTGAACTGTTCGGTAACTGGAAGCAAAACGAAAAATATCAATTTATGGAAAATTTTATGAATTGAAAAAAACATCAAGAAAAAGTCTGCTTAGTCATTCAATAGGATCCGTTATGTAACCAATGTCTTTAAGGCAACATGCCGTGTTGTAAGTGATTGATTAAAACACTTGCAAAACAGGATGATCGATGAATGTTATGTCTATCTCCTTTGTCAGGATGTGATCACTTAAAAGTCTGAATTTTCAAAGAATAAGCGAGGATGCTGCTGAACACAAAAATGCTCACTTAGCCAGTCATACCCGCTTGAAAACTGAGGAAACTTTTGGGGGCACTTTTTGTTGACAGTTTTTAACAATTGAAATAGAGTGGGAAAACAATACGAGGATTCGAAGAACATTTATAAATCAGGAAGATGGACATTTTTCTGCAACTAGACAATATCCATGAAAAAATTCACAGATATACAGGTTTCTATGTTATCCGAAAGTAAAACTTACCTAAGCCAACGAGCCAATTAACATTAATTTATATGGGAAACATTTTGAGCGTTCTCAGACACACAAACTTGCGAAAATGTTATCAGTTTGAGTCATCAGAGGTCGAGTTGGGGGTACAGGTATGCTAGTGGGTAGCAAGAGAGTAGAGGGTGTGTGCTAAATAATGGCTCGCAGCAAAATATGGCAAAAATGACATAAACTTCCGAAGAGCGACAACCTATATTCAAATTCTATTTGTATTTCTTTTTAAATAGAATGAAAAAAAAATCATTTCAGAGAAAGTTTACAATGAAGAGAAAAAAGAGTTTAATAATGATGATTCCTCAACTCATAGATTCAGAACAATGAAAGACTAGCATTCCAACCGAAATTATGAATCACTGCCAAATAAAGTACTGATGGTCATAAAAATCAAGTTAACCCCATGAAAATACCACCAACATGCTTTGAATCATGAATCCATGGTTTGAAATTTGGAGAAAAAAAAACATGGGCAGAAAAAGGGGACTAATTTTGCATAAACGTTCATGGTAGATTGTTGTGTGTGTGTGTGTGTGTGTGTGTGTGTGTGTGTGTGTGTGTGTGTGTGTGTGTGTGTGTGTGTGTGTGTGTGTGTGTGTGTACGTGTGCAAAATTTCAAGTTTCTACTATGAATGGTCAGGGTAGGGCGAAGTCTGGATAGATAGATAGATCAATATAAATTTCAGAACACATGAATAAACTAAACGCAGCAACATTGATTAAACCGGTCTGTTGTGGGTAGTGATGATCAATGAGTATTTGCATATTACCGGTAATTGGATCCCAGTTGAAGGGTTCGATAATTCAGCACTAAATTCTTTCACGTTGAAAGGATCAATGAGTTTCACAGAACCTCCCCTCTTTAGATTTTCTCCAACTTCAATGATAACTTTTCTGTCATCTGCCACCAAAGTGACCCAGCCTTTGTTGCCAGGACGAATATCATTCGTATCACCGACAGGAGGAACGAGTAAAATAGCACTGTCAGGAATCACAGCGTCGTTGGTCATACCATCAATGAGCGAACATAGAGCTGGTAAGAAAAAGAAAAGTAAAATGCATAAATTCTGCAAAAACAAAAAAAAAGAGAGGTCTGGTTAGTCTCTCAACAGAAACTGTCACGTGACCATCTTTGGAGGTGATCGATTAAAATATTGGAGGAAGAGGTGATCAATGAGTAGGATACTTTTGGTAGGAAGTGATCACTGAAAAGGTTTGAATTTAAAAAAAAAAAAAGCATGAATGCTGATGGACAAAAACTAAGGTGCTAATTTAGCATAAATTTACATTGCAAAGTGAAGCCCTGTACTAAAAGTCTACATGGAGGAATTTGAATTGAAGGGAAAAACATTTTTTGTAAACAAGTAAATAGTCGGCCCTTTCACTGCATTAGTGCGGCCTGTGCTCGTGATACATAGCCAGACAGCTAGCCACATCACATTAGTTTGACAGTTTCGGTTGATGGTTTCTCAAAATTGGAAGACAGGAGATAATTAAGGCTTCATTAAAAAGCAAGAAATTGTGCAATTATGTTGGAGAATTATAAAGGAGATCGATTCTATAAAGTGTTTGTATTGTTGTAAGTAAAGGTGTTGCACCATTTGCTTATGTTGTAGTGAAAGAGTGTCGAAGCCATAGACGGTATTGCCACCAGAGATGGTGTTGCACCTGATGCTTGTAGTTGGAGATGATGTTGATGTCATAGATGGCAGTGCAAATGGAGATGATGTTGAACCAGGTGCTTGTGTTCTAAGGGATGACGTTATACCAAGTGTTAGTGTTACAATTAGAGGAGATATTGAAGCCATAAGTGGTATTGCAAGATGGGATGTACCACATGCTGGTGATGTGGTGACAGATGGTGTTAAAGCCAGAGGTAGTATTGTAACTGTTGTAAAAAGCAAGAATTTAAGCAATTATGTGGGAGAATTATGAAGAAGAGCAATCCTATAAAGTGTTTGTATTGTTGTAAATTATATTGTACCCGGAGTTGCAGTCGTAACCGGTGTTGCAACTGTACCAGGCGCTTGTATTGGAGTAACAGGTGGTTTTATAGTGGGTGCTGCAGTTGAAAGTACATGGGGTGTTGTACGAGGAGCTGCAATTGTAGCCAGTGATAGTGATGCAAAAGGTGCTTCAGTGAGAGTGACTGGTGGTTTGATGGTAGGAGCTACAGGGGGCATTGCACCAGTGGGTGCTATTGCAGCTATTGATTCAGTTGAACTAGGTAGTTGTGTTAGAGTAATAGGTGATTCTAAAAGAGGTGCTGCTGTTGGAACACTGGGGACAGTTTTACCAGAGGCTGCAGTAATTGGCAGATATGTTGTAACTGGTGCTATTATTGGTGTGACAGTTGCTTTTATAGTAAGTGATGGTGTTGAAATTTCAGTGGGTGTTATACCAGAAGCAGTGGTTGTGGCAATAAATGTAATTGCAACGGGTAATTGTTGTGAAGTAAAGGTTGGATTTATAGTTAGTGCTGCTGATGGGACTAAAGGGAGTGGTGTAGCAGGTGCTGCTGTTACAGAAACAGGTGGTTTGATAGTATGTGCTGCTGTTGAATTACAGGAAATGTTGTACCTGGGGCTGCTGTTCGAGTAACAGGAGGTTGTGATGGAGTAAGAGGTGGTTTGATGGTTGGTGCTGCTGATGGGACTACAGGGGGTGGTGTAACAGGTGCTGCTGTTGATAAAATGGGTGGTTTAATAGTAGGTGCTGCTGTTGGGATTACAGGAAATGTTGTACCTGGGGCTGCTGTTCGAATTACAGGAAATGTTGTACCTGGGGCTGTTGTTCGAGTAACAGGAGCTTGTGATGGAGTAAGAAAAGGTTTGATAGATGGTGCTGCTGATGGGACTACGGAGGGTAGTGTAGCAGGTGCTGCTGTTACAGAAACAGTTGGTTTAATAGTAGGTGCTGCTGTTGGAATTACAGGAGGTGTTGTACCTGGGGCTGCTGTTCGAGTAACAGGGGGTTGTGATGGAGTAAGAGGTGGTTTGATGGTTGGTACTGCTGATGGGACTACAGGGGGTGGTGTAGCAGGTGCTGCTGTTACAGAAACAGTTGGTTTAATAGTAGGTGCTGCTGTTGGAATTACAGGAGGTGTTGTACCTGGGGCTGCTGTTCGAGTAACAGGGGGTTGTGATAGAGTAAGAGGTGGTTTGATGGTTGGTACTGCTGATGGGACTACAGGGGGTGGTGTAGCAGGTGCTGCTGTTACAGAAACAGTTGGTTTAATAGTAGGTGCTGCTGTTGGAATTACAGGAGGTGTTGTACCTGGGGCTGCTGTTCGAGTAACAGGGGGTTGTGATGGAGTAAGAGGTGGTTTGATGGTTGGTACTGCTGATGGGACTACAGGGGGTGGTGTAGCAGGTGCTGCTGTTACAGAAACAGTTGGTTTAATAGTAGGTGCTGCTGTTGGAATTACAGGAGGTGTTGTACCTGGGGCTGCTGTTCGAGTAACAGGGGGTTGTGATAGAGTAAGAGGTTGTTTGATGGTTGGTACTGCTGATGGGACTACAGGGGGTGGTGTAGCAGGTGCTGCTGTTGATAAAATGGGTGGTTTAATAGTAGGTGCTGCTGTTGGGATTACAGGAAATGTTGTACCTGGGGCTGCTGTTCGAATTACAGGAAATGTTGTACCTGGGGCTGTTGTTCGAGTAACAGGAGCTTGTGATGGAGTAAGAAAAGGTTCGATAGATGGTGCTGCTGATGGGACTACGGAGGGTAGTGTAGCAGGTGCTGCTGTTACAGAAACAGTTGGTTTAATAGTAGGTGCTGCTGTTGGAATTACAGGAGGTGTTGTACCTGGGGCTGCTGTTCGAGTAACAGGAGGTTGTGATGGAGTAAGAGGTGGTTTGATGGTTGGTACTGCTGATGGGACTACGGGGGGTGGTGTAGCAGGTGCTGCTGTTACAGAAACAGTTGGTTTAATAGTAGGTGCTGCTGTTGGAATTACAGGAGGTGTTGTACCTGGGGCTGCTGTTCGAGTAACAGGAGGTTGTGATGGAGTAAGAGGTGGTTTGATGGTTGGTACTGCTGATGGGACTACAGGGGGTGGTGTAGCAGGTGCTGCTGTTACTGAAATAGTTGGTTTGATAGTAGGTGCTGCTGTTGGAATTACAGGAGGTGTTGTACCTGGGGCTGCTGTTCGAGTAACAGGAGGTTGTGATGGAGTAAGAGGTGGTTTGATGGTTGGTACTGCTGATGGGACTACAGGGGGTGGTGTAGCAGGTGCTGCTGTTACAGAAACAGTTGGTTTAATAGTAGGTGCTGCTGTTGGAATTACAGGAGGTGTTGTACCTGGGGCTGCTGTTCGAGTAACAGGAGGTTGTGATGGAGTAAGAGGTGGTTTGATGGTTGGTACTGCTGATGGGACTACAGGGGGTGGTGTAGCAGGTGCTGCTGTTACAGAAACAGTTGGTTTAATAGTAGGTGCTGCTGTTGGAATTACAGGAGGTGTTGTACCTGGGGCTGCTGTTCGAGTAACAGGGGGTTGTGATGGAGTAAGAGGTTGTTTGATGCTTGGTACTGCTGATGGGACTACAGGGGGTAGTGTAACAGGTGCTGCTGTTACAGAAACAGTTGGTTTAATAGTAGGTGCTGCTGTTGGAATTACAGGAGGTGTTGTACCTGGGGCTGCTGTTCGAGTAACAGGGGGTTGTGATGGAGTAAGAGGTTGTTTGATGCTTGGTACTGCTGATGGGACTACAGGGGGTGGTGTAGCAGGTGCTGCTGTTACAGAAACAGTTGGTTTAATAGTAGGTGCTGCCGTTGGAATTACAGGAGGTGTTGTACCTGGGGCTGCTGTTCGAGTAACAGGAGGTTGTGATGGAGTAAGAGGTGGTTTGATAGTTGGTACTGCTGATGGGACTACAGGGGGTGGTGTAGCAGGTGCTGCTGTTACAGAAACAGTTGGTTTAATAGTAGGTGCTGCTGTTGGAATTACAGGAGGTGTTGTACCTGGGGCTGCTGTTCGAGTAACAGGGGGTTGTGATGGAGTAAGAGGTTGTTTGATGGTTGGTACTGCTGATGGGACTACAGGGGGTGGTGTAGCAGGTGCTGCTGTTACAGAAACAGTTGGTTTAATAGTAGGTGCTGCTGTTGGAATTACAGGAGGTGTTGTACCTGGGGCTGCTGTTCGAGTTACATGAGGTTGTGATGGAGTAAGAGGTTGTTTGATGCTTGGTACTGCTGATGGGACTACAGGGGGTGGTGTAATAGGTGCTGCTGTTACAGAAACAGTTGGTTTAATAGTAGGTGCTGCTGTTGGAATTACAGGAGGTGTTGTACCTGGGGCTGCTGTTCGAGTAACAGGGGGTTGTGATGGAGTAAGAGGTGGTTTGATGGTTGGTACTGCTGATGGGACTACAGGGGGTGGTGTAGCAGGTGCTGCTGTTACTGAAATAGTTGGTTTGATAGTAGGTGCTGCTGTTGGAATTACAGGAGGTGTTGTACCTGGGGCTGCTGTTCGAGTAACAGGAGGTTGTGATGGAGTAAGAGGTGGTTTGATGGTTGGTACTGCTGATGGGACTACAGGGGGTGGTGTAGCAGGTGCTGCTGTTACAGAAACAGTTGGTTTAATAGTAGGTGCTGCTGTTGGAATTACAGGAGGTGTTGTACCTGGGGCTGCTGTTCGAGTAACAGGAGGTTGTGATGGAGTAAGAGGTGGTTTGATGGTTGGTACTGCTGATGGGACTACAGGGGGTGGTGTAGCAGGTGCTGCTGTTACAGAAACAGTTGGTTTAATAGTAGGTGCTGCTGTTGGAATTACAGGAGGTGTTGTACCTGGGGCTGCTGTTCGAGTAACAGGGGGTTGTGATGGAGTAAGAGGTTGTTTGATGCTTGGTACTGCTGATGGGACTACAGGGGGTAGTGTAACAGGTGCTGCTGTTACAGAAACAGGTGGTTTAATAGTAGGTGCTGCTGTTGGAATTACAGGAGGTGTTGTACCTGGGGCTGCTGTTCGAGTAACAGGAGGTTGTGATGGAGTAAGAGGTTGTTTGATGGTTGGTACTGCTGATGGGACTACGGAGGGTAGTGTAGCAGGTGCTGCTGTTACAGAAACAGTTGGTTTAATAGTAGGTGCTGCTGTTGGAATTACAGGAGGTGTTGTACCTGGGGCTGCTGTTCGAGTTACATGAGGTTGTGATGGAGTAAGAGGTTGTTTGATGCTTGGTACTGCTGATGGGACTACAGGGGGTGGTGTAATAGGTGCTGCTGTTACAGAAATAGTTGGTTTAATAGTAGGTGCTGCTGTTGGAATTACAGGAGGTGTTGTACCTGGGGCTGCTGTTCGAGTAACAGGGGGTTGTGATGGAGTAAGAGGTTGTTTGATGGTTGGTACTGCTGATGGGACTACAGGGGGTGGTGTAGCAGGTGCTGCTGTTACAGAAACAGGTGGTTTAATAGTAGGTGCTGCTGTTGGAATTACAGGAGGTGTTGTACCTGGGGCTGCTGTTCGAGTAACAGGAGGTTGTGATGGAGTAAGAGGTGGTTTGATGGTTGGTACTGCTGATGGGACTACAGGGGGTGGTGTAGCAGGTGCTGCTGTTACAGAAACAGTTGGTTTAATAGTAGGTGCTGCTGTTGGAATTACAAGAGGTGTTGTACCTGGGGCTGCTGTTCGAGTAACAGGGGGTTGTGATGGAATAAGAGGTTGTTTGATGGTTGGTACTGCTGATGGGACTACAGGGGGTGGTGTAACAGGTAATGCTGTTACAGAAACAGGTGGTTTAATAGTAGGTGCTGCTGTTGGAATTACAGGAGGTGTTGTACCTGGGGCTGCTGTTCGAGTAACAGGGGGTTGTGATGGAGTAAGAGGTGGTTTGATGGTTGGTACTGCTGATGGGACTACAGGGGGTGGTGTAGCAGATGCTGCTGTTACAGAAACAGTTGGTTTAATAGTTGGTGCTGCTGTTGGAATTACAGGAGGTGTTGTACCTGGGGCTGCTGTTCGAGTAACAGGAGGTTGTGATGGAGTAAGAGGTGGTTTGATGGTTGGTACTGCTGATGGGACTACAGGGGGTGGTGTAGCAGGTGCTGCTGTTACAGAAACAGTTGGTTTAATAGTAGGTGCTGCTGTTGGAATTACAGGAGGTGTTGTACCTGGGGCTGCTGTTCGAGTAACAGGAGGTTGTGATGGAATAAGAGGTGGTTTGATGGTTGGTACTGCTGATGGGACTACAGGGGGTGGTGTAGCAGGTGCTGCTGTTACAGAAACAGTTGGTTTAATAGTAGGTGCTGCTGTTGGAATTACAGGAGGTGTTGTACCTGGGGCTGCTGTTCGAGTAACAGGAGGTTGTGATGGAGTAAGAGGTGGTTTGATAGTTGGTACTGCTGATGGGACTACAGGGGGTGGTGTAGCAGGTGCTGCTGTTACAGAAACAGTTGGTTTAATAGTAGGTGCTGCTGTTGGAATTACAGGAGGTGTTGTACCTGGGGCTGCTGTTTGAGTAACAGGGGGTTGTGATGGAGTAAGAGGTTGTTTGATGCTTGGTACTGCTGATGGGACTACAGGGGGTGGTGTAGCAGGTGCTGCTGTTACAGAAACAGTTGGTTTAATAGTAGGTGCTGCTGTTGGAATTACAGGAGGTGTTGTACCTGGGGCTGCTGTTCGAGTAACAGGGGGTTGTGATGGAGTAAGAGGTTGTTTGATGGTTGGTACTGCTGATGGGACTACAGGGGGTGGTGTAGCAGGTGCTGCTGTTACAGAAACAGTTGGTTTAATAGTAGGTGCTGCTGTTGGAATTACAGGAGGTGTTGTACCTGGGGCTGCTGTTCGAGTAACAGGGGGTTGTGATGGAGTAAGAGGTGGTTTGATGGTTGGTACTGCTGATGGGACTACAGGGGGTGGTGTAGCAGGTGCTGCTGTTACAGAAACAGTTGGTTTAATAGTAGGTGCTGCTGTTGGAATTACAGGAGGTGTTGTACCTGGGGCTGCTGTTCGAGTAACAGGGGGTTGTGATGGAGTAAGAGGTTGTTTGATGGTTGGTACTGCTGATGGGACTACAGGGGGTGGTGTAGCAGGTGCTGCTGTTACAGAAACAGTTGGTTTAATAGTAGGTGCTGCTGTTGGAATTACAGGAGGTGCTGTACCTGGGGCTGCTGTTCGAGTTACAGGAGGTTGTGATGGAGTAAGAGGTTGTTTGATGCTTGGTACTGCTGATGGGACTACAGGGGGTGGTGTAGCAGGTGCTGCTGTTACAGAAACAGTTGGTTTAATAGTAGGTGCTGCTGTTAGAATTACAGGAGGTATTGTACCTGGGGCTGCTGTTCGAGTAACAGGGGGTCGTGATGGAGTAAGAGGTTGTTTAGTGGTTGGTACTGCTGATGGGACTACAGGGGGTGGTGTAGCAGGTGCTGCTGTTACAGAAACAGTTGGTTTAATAGTAGGTGCTGCTGTTGGAATTACAGGAGGTGTTGTACCTGGGGCTGCTGTTCGAGTAACAGGGGGTTGTGATGGAGTAAGAGGTTGTTTGATGGTTGGTACTGCTGATGGGACTACAGGGGGTGGTGTAGCAGGTGCTGCTGTTACAGAAACAGTTGGTTTAATAGTAGGTGCTGCTGTTGGAATTACAGGAGGTGCTGTACCTGGGGCTGCTGTTCGAGTAACAGGAGGTTGTGATGGAGTAAGAGGTGGTTTGATGGTTGGTACTGCTGATTGGACTACAGGGGGTCGTGTAACAGGTGCTGCTGTTACAGAAACAGTTGGTTTAATAGTACGTGCTGCTGTTGGAATTACAGGAGGTGTTGTACCTGGGGCTGCTGTTCGAGTAACAGGAGGTTGTGATGGAGTAAGAGGTGGTTTGATGGTTGGTACTGCTGATGGGACTACAGGGGGTGGTGTAGCAGGTGCTGCTGTTACAGAAACAGTTGGTTTAATAGTAGGTGCTGCTGTTGGAATTACAGGAGGTGTTGTACCTGGGGCTGCTGTTCGGGTAACAGGAGGTTGTGATGGAGTAAGAGGTTGTTTGATGGTTGGTACTGCTGATGGGACTACAGGGGGTGGTGTAACAGGTGCTGCTGTTACAGAAACAGGTGGTTTAATAGTAGGTGCTGCTGTTGGAATTACAGGAGGTGTTGTACCTGGGGCTGCTGTTCGAGTAACAGGGGGTTGTGATGGAGTAAGAGGTTGTTTGATGGTTGGTACTGCTGATGGGACTACAGGGGGTGGTGTAGCAGATGCTGCTGTTACAGAAACAGTTGGTTTAATAGTTGGTGCTGCTGTTGGAATTACAGGAGGTGTTGTACCTGGGGCTGATGTTCGAGTAACAGGAGGTTGTGATGGAGTAAGAGGTTGTTTGATGGTTGGTACTGCTGATGGGACTACAGGGGGTGGTGTAGCAGGTGCTGCTGTTACAGAAACAGTTGGTTTAATAGTACGTGCTGCTGTTGGAATTACAGGAGGTGTTGTACCTGGGGCTGCTGTTCGAGTAACAGGAGGTTGTGATGGAGTAAGAGGTGGTTTGATGGTTGGTACTGCTGATGAGACTACAGGGGGTGGTGTAGCAGGTGCTGCTGTTACAGAAACAGTTGGTTTAATAGTTGGTGCTGCTGTTGGAATTACAGGAGGTGTTGTACCTGGGGCTGCTGTTCGAGTAACAGGAAGTTGTGATGGAGTAAGAGGTGGTTTGATAGTTGGTACTGCTGATGGGACTACAGGGGGTGGTGTAGCAGGTGCTGCTGTTACAGAAACTGTTGGTTTAATAGTAGGTGCTGCTGTTGGAATTACAGGAGGTGTTGTACCTGGGGCTGCTGTTTGAGTAACAGGGGGTTGTGATTGAGTAAGAGGTTGTTTGATGGTTGGTACTGCTGATGGGACTACAGGGGGTGGTGTAGCAGGTGCTGCTGTTACAGAAACAGTTGGTTTAATAGTAGGTGCTGCTGTTGGAATTACAGGAGGTGTTGTACCTGGGGCTGCTGTTCGAGTAACAGGGGGTTGTGATGGAGTAAGAGGTTGTTTGATGGTTGGTACTGCTGATGGGACTACAGGGGGTGGTGTAGCAGGTGCTGCTGTTACAGAAACAGGTGGTTTAATAGTAGGTGCTGCTGTTGGAATTACAGGAGGTGTTGTACCTGGGGCTGTTGTTCGAGTTACAGGAGGTTGTGATGGAGTAAGAGGTTGTTTGATGGTTGGTACTGCTGATGGGACTACAGGGGGTGGTGTAGCAGGTGCTGCTGTTACAGAAACAGTTGGTTTAATAGTAGGTGCTGCTGTTGGAATTACAGGAGGTGTTGTACCTGGGGCTGCTGTTCGAGTAACAGGGGGTTGTGATGGAGTAAGAGGTGGTTTGATGGTTGGTACTGCTGATGGGACTACAGGGGGTGGTGTAGCAGGTGCTGCTGTTACAGAAACAGTTGGTTTAATAGTAGGTGCTGCTGTTGGAATTACAGGAGGTGCTGTACCTGGGGCTGCTGTTCGAGTTACAGGAGGTTGTGATGGAGTAAGAGGTTGTTTGATGCTTGGTACTGCTGATGGGACTACAGGGGGTGGTGTAGCAGGTGCTGCTGTTACAGAAACAGTTGGTTTAATAGTAGGTGCTGCTGTTAGAATTACAGGAGGTATTGTACCTGGGGCTGCTGTTCGAGTAACAGGGGGTCGTGATGGAGTAAGAGGTTGTTTGATGGTTGGTACTTCTGATGGGACTACAGGGGGTGGTGTAGCAGGTGCTGCTGTTACAGAAACAGTTGGTTTAATAGTAGGTGCTGCTGTTGGAATTACAGGAGGTGTTGTACCTGGGGCTGCTGTTCGAGTAACAGGGGGTTGTGATGGAGTAAGAGGTTGTTTGATGGTTGGTACTGCTGATGGGACTACAGGGGGTGGTGTAGCAGGTGCTGCTGTTACAGAAACAGGTGGTTTAATAGTAGGTGCTGCTGTTGGAATTACAGGAGGTGTTGTACCTGGGGCTGCTGTTCGAGTAACAGGAGGTTGTGATGGAGTAAGAGGTTGTTTGATGGTTGGTACTGCTGATGGGACTACAGGGGGTCGTGTAACAGGTGCTGCTGTTACAGAAACAGTTGGTTTAATAGTAGGTGCTGCTGTTGGAATTACAGGAGGTGTTGTACCTGGGGCTGCTGTTCGAGTAACAGGAGGTTGTGATGGAGTAAGAGGTGGTTTGATGGTTGGTACTGCTGATGGGACTACAGGGGGTGGTGTAGCAGGTGCTGCTGTTACAGAAACAGTTGGTTTAATAGTAGGTGCTGCTGTTGGAATTACAGGAGGTGTTGTACCTGGGGCTGCTGTTCGAGTAACAGGGGGTTGTGATAGAGTAAGAGGTGGTTTGATGGTTGGTACTGCTGATGGGACTACAGGGGGTGGTGTAGCAGGTGCTGCTGTTACAGAAACAGTTGGTTTAATAGTAGGTGCTGCTGTTGGAATTATAGGAGGTGTTGTACCTGGGGCTGCTGTTCGAGTAACAGGGGGTTGTGATGGAGTAAGAGG
Source organism: Thysanoteuthis rhombus (assembly GCA_963457665.1). Lineage (NCBI taxonomy): Eukaryota > Metazoa > Mollusca > Cephalopoda > Oegopsida > Thysanoteuthidae > Thysanoteuthis > Thysanoteuthis major. Next base: position 19,639,602 of record OY735239.1, on the reverse strand, counting down.
TTGTTTGATGGTTGGTACTGCTGATGGGACTACAGGGGGTGGTGTAGCAGGTGCTGCTGTTACAGAAACAGTTGGTTTAATAGTAGGTGCTGCTGTTGGAATTACAGGAGGTGTTGTACCTGGGGCTGCTGTTCGAGTAACAGGAGGTTGTGATGGAGTAAGAGGTTGTTTGATGGTTGGTACTGCTGATGGGACTACAGGGGGTGGTGTAGCAGGTGCTGCTGTTACAGAAACAGTTGGTTTAATAGTAGGTGCTGCTGTTGGAATTACAGAAAGTGTTTTACCTGGTGTTGCTGTTTGTGTAACAGGAGTTTGTGATGGAGTAAGAGATGGTTTGATAGTTGTAACAGCTGTTGTAGCCAGAGATGTTGTACTAGGCGTTGGTGCTGATGTAACGGGTGGTTTAATAGTAAGTGCTGCTGTTGGAACTACAGGGGCTGTAGATGCTGGGGTTACTGCTGGAGTAACCGTTGGCTTTATGGTAGGGACAACTGTTGTAGCCAGAGAAGTTGTTGTACTAGGCGCTGGTGCCGATGTAACGGGTGGTTTAATAGTGGGTGCTGCTGTTGGAACTACAGGAGCCGTAGATGCTGGGGTTACTGCTGGAGTAACAGTTGGCTTTATAGTAGGGACAACCGTTGTAGCCAGATATGGTGTTGTACTAGGCGCTGGTGCCGATGTAACGGGTGGTTTAATAGTGGGTGCTGCAGTTGGAACTACAGGGGCTGTAGATGCTGGGGTTACTGCTGGAGTAACAGTTGGCTTTATAGTAGGGACAACTGTTGTAGCCAGAGATGGTGTTGTACTAGGCGCTGGTGCCGATGTAACGGGTGGTTTAATAGTGGGTGCTGCTGTTGGAACTACAGGAGCTGTAGATGCTGGGGTTACTGCTGGAGTAACAGTTGGCTTTATGGTAGGGACAACTGTTGTAGCCAGAGAAGTTGTTGTACTAGGCGCTGGTGCTGATGTAACGGGTGGTTTAATAGTGGGTGCTGCTGTTGGAACTACAGGAGCCGTAGATGCTGGGGTTACTGCTGGAGTAACAGTTGGCTTTATAGTAGGGACAACCGTTGTAGCCAGATATGGTGTTGTACTAGGCGCTGGTGCCGATGTAACGGGTGGTTTAATAGTGGGTGCTGCAGTTGGAACTACAGGGGCTGTAGATGCTGGGGTTACTGCTGGAGTAACAGTTGGCTTTATAGTAGGGACAACTGTTGTAGCCAGAGATGGTGTTGTACTAGGCGCTGGTGCCGATGTAACGGGTGGTTTAATAGTGGGTGCTGCTGTTGGAACTACAGGAGCTGTAGATGCTGGGGTTACTGCTGGAGTAACAGTTGGCTTTATAGTAGGAACAACTGTTGTAGCCAGAGATGGTGTTGTACTAGGCGCTGGTGCCGATGTAACGGGTGGTTTAATAGTGGGTGCTGCTGTTGGAACTACAGGAGCTGTAGATGCTGGGGTTACTGCTGGAGTAACAGTTGGCTTTATAGTAGGAACAACTGTTGTAGCCAGAGATGGTGTTGTACTAGGCGCTGGTGCCGATGTAACGGGTGGTTTAATAGTGGGTGCTGCTGTTGGAACTACAGGAGCTGGGGTTACTGCTGGAGTAACAGTTGGCTTTATAGTAGGGACAACTGTTGTAGCCAGAGATGGTGTTGTACTAGGCGCTGGTGCCGATGTAACGGGTGGTTTGATAGTGGGTGCTGCAGTTGGAACTACAGGGGCTGTAGATGCTGGGGTTACTGCTGGAGTAACGGTTGGCTTTATAGTAGGGACAACTGTTGTAGCCAGAGATGGTGTTGTACTAAGCGCTGGTGCCGATGTAACGGGTGGTTTAATAGTAGGCGCTGCAGTTGGAACTATTGGGGGTGTTGATGCAGAAATTACTGCTGGAGTAACAGTTGGCCTTATAGTAGGGGCAGCTGTTGTAGTGATATATGGTGATGTACCTGGTGCAGCTGTTGTGACAGTTGGTTTTATCGTAGGTACTGTTACAGGAGCCACGGATGGAGTTTTCACTGGTGCTGCTGTTGTTGCTGGTGCTGTTGTTGTAACAGGTGGTTTTATAGTAGGTACTGTTACTGGAGCTACGGATGGAGTTGTTGCTGGTGCTACAGTTGTTGCTGGTGCTGCCGTTGTAACAGGTGGTTTTATAGTAGGTACTGTTACAGGACCCACAGATGGAGTTGTTACTGGTGGTGCTGTTGTAACAGGTGGTTTTATAGTAGGTACTGTTACAGGGGGTACGGATGGAGTTGTTGCTGGTGCTACAGTTGTTGCGGGTACTGCTGTTGTAACAGGTGGTTTTAAAGTAGGTACCGTTACTGGAGCTATAGATGGAGTTGTTGTTGGTGCTACAGTTGTTGCTGGTGCTGCTGTTGTAACAGGTGGTTTTAAAGTAGGTACCGTTACTGGAGCTACAGATGGAGTTGTCGTTGGTGCAGCTGTTGTAACAGGTGGTTTTATCGTTGGTACTGTTACGGGAGCCACAGATGGAGTTGTTGCTGGTGCTACTGTTGTTACTGGTGCAGCTGTTGTAACAGGTGGTTTTATAGTAGGTACTGTTACTGGAGCTATGGATGGAGTTGTTGCTGGCGCTACCGTTGTTGCTGGTGCTGCTGTTGTAACTGGTGGTTTTATAGTAGGTACTGTTACTGGAGCTACGGATGAAGTTGTTGCAGGTACTACAGTTGTTACTGGTGCTGCTGTTGTAACAGGTGGTTTTATAGTAGGTACTGTTACTGGAGCTATGGATGGAGTTGTTGCTGGCACTACTGTTGTTGCTGGTGCTGCTGTTGTGACAGGTGGTTTTATAGTGGGTACTGTTACTGGAGCTATGGATGGACTTGTTACTGGTGCTGCTGTTGTAACAGGTGGTTTTATCGTTGGTACTGTTACGGGAGCCACAGATGGAGTTGTTGCTGGTGCTACTGTTGTTACTGGTGCTGCTGTTGTAACTGGTGGTTTTATAGTAGGTACTGTTACTGGAGCTACGGATGGAGTTGTTGCAGGTACTACAGTTGTTACTGGTGCTGCTGTTGTAACAGGTGGTTTTATAGTAGGTACTGTTACTGGAGCTATGGATGGAGTTGTTGCTGGCGCTACTGTTGTTGCTGGTGCTGCTGTTGTGACAGGTGGTTTTATAGTGGGTACTGTTACTGGAGCTATGGATGGACTTGTTACTGGTGCTGCTGTTGTAACAGGTGGTTTTATCGTAGGTACAGTTACTGGAGCTACAGACGGAGTTGTTGCTAGTGCTGCTGTTGTAACAGGTGGTTTTAAAGTAGGTACTGTTACTGGAGCTACAGATGGAGTTGTTGCAGGTACTACAGTTGTTACTGGTGCTGCTGTTGTAACAGGTGGTTTTATAGTAGGTACTGTTACTGGAGCTATGGATGGAGTTGTTGCTTGCGCTACTGTTGTTGCTGGTGCTGCTGTTGTGACAGGTGGTTTTATAGTGGGTACTGTTACTGGAGCTATGGATGGACTTGTTACTGGTGCTGCTGTTGTAACAGGTGGTTTTATCGTAGGTACTGTTACTGGAGCTACAGACGGAGTTGTTGCTGGTGCCAAAGTAGTTGCTGGTGCTGCTGTTGTAACAGGTGGTTTTATGGTAGGTACCGTCAATGGAGCAACAGAAGTAGTTGTTGCTGGTCGTGCTGTTGTAACAGGTGGTTTTATAGTAGGTACTGTTACTGGAGCCACAGATGGAGTTGTTACTGGTGGTGCTGTTGTAACGGGTGGTTTTATAGTAGGTACTGTTACTGGAGCAACGGATGAAGTTGTTGCTGGTGCTACTGATGTTGCTGGTGCTGCCGTAGTAACAGGTGGTTTTATAGTAGGAACTGTTACTGGAGCTACAGATGGAGTTGATGCTGGTGCTACTGTTGTTGCTGGTGCTGCCGTAGTAACAGGTGGTTTTATAGTAGGAACTGTTACTGGAGCTACGGATGGAGTTGTTACTGGTGGTGCTGTTGTAACAGGTGGTTTTATAGTAGGTACTGTTACTGGAGCTACGGATGGAGTCGTTGCTGCTGCTACTGTTGTCGCTGGTCCTGCTGTTGTAACAGGTGGTTTTATAGTAGGTACTGTTACAGGAGCTACGGATGGAGTGGTTGCTGGTGCTACTGTTGTTGCTGGTGCTGCCGTTGTAATAGGTGGTTTTATAGTAGGTACTGTCACTGGAGCTACGGATGGAGTTGTTACTGGTGGTGCTGTTGTAACAGGTGGTTTTATAGTAGGTACAGTTACTGGAGCAACGGATGGAGTTGTTGCTGGTGCTACTGTTGTTGCTGGTCCTGCCGTAGTAACAGGTGGTTTTATAGTAGGAACTGTTACTGGAGCTACGGATGGAGTGGTTGCTGGTGCTACTGTTGTTGCTGGTGCTGCCGTAGTAACAGGTGGTTTTATAGTAGGAACTGTTACTGGAGCTACGGATGGAGTTGTTACTGGTGGTGCTGTTGTAACAGGTGGTTTTATCGTAGGTACAGTTACTGGAGCTACGGATGGAGTCGTTGCTGGTGCTACTGTTGTTGCTGGTCCTGCTGTTGTAACAGGTGGTTTTATAGTAGGTACTGTTACTGGAGCCACGGATGGAGTGGTTGCTGGTGCTACTGTTGTTGCTGGTGCTGCCGTTGTAACAGGTGGTTTTATAGTAGGTACTGTTACTGGAGCCACGGAGGGAGTTGTTACTGGTGCTGCTGTTGTAACAGGTGGTTTTATAGTAGGTACTGTTACTGGAGCTACGGATGGAGTTGTTGCTAATGCTACTGTTGTTGCTGGTGCTGCCGTTGTAACAGGTGGTTTTACAGTAGGTACTGTTACTGGAGCCACAGAGGGAGTTGTTACTGGTGGTGCTGTTGTAACAGGTGGTTTTATAGTAGGTACTGTTACTGGAGCTACGGATGGAGTCGTTGCTGGTGCTACTGTTGTTGCTGGTCCTGCTGTTGTAACAGGTGGTTTTATAGTAGGTACTGTTACTGGAGCTACGGATGGAGTGGTTGCTGGTGCTACTGTTGTTGCTGGTGCTGCCGTTGTAACAGGTGGTTTTATAGTAGGTACTGTTACTGGAGCCACGGAGGAAGTTGTTACTGGTGGTGCTGTTGTAACAGGTGGTTTTATAGTAGGTACTGATACTGGAGCTACGGATGGAGTCGTTGCTGGTGCTACTGTTGTTGCTGGTCCTGCTGTTGTAACAGGTGGTTTTATAGTAGGTACTGTTACTGGAGCTACGGATGGAGTGGTTGCTGGTGCTACTGTTGTTGCTTGTGCTGCCGTTGTAACAGGTGGTTTTATAGTAGGTACTGTTACTGGAGCCACAGAGGGAGTTGTTACTGGTGCTGCTGTAGTAACAGGAGGTTTTATAGTAGGTACTGTTACTGGAGCTACGGATGGAGTTGTTGCTGGTGCTACTGTTGTTGCTGGTGCTGCAGTTGTAACAGATGGTTTTATAGTAGGTACTGTTACTGGAGCCACGGAGGGAGTTGTTACTGGTGGTGCTGTTGTAACAGGTGGTTTTATAGTAGGTACTGTTACTGGAGCTACGGATGGAGTCGTTGCTTGTGCTACTGTTGTTGCTGGTCCCGCTGTTGTAACAGGTGGTTTTATAGTAGGTACGGTTACTGGAGCCATGGAGGGAGTTGTTACTGGTGGTGCTGTTGTAACAGGTGGTTTTATAGTAGGTACTGTTACTGGAGCTACGGATGGAGTCGTTGCTGGTGCTACTGTTGTTGCTGGTGCTGCAGTTGTGACAGGAGGTTTTATAGTAGCTACTGTTACTGGAGCAACGGATGGAGTTGTTACTGGTGCTGCCGTTGTAACAGGTGGTTTTATAGTAGGTACTGTTACTGGAGCTACGGATGGTGTCGTTGCTGGTGCTACTGTTGTTGCTGGTGCTGCTGTAGTAACAGGTGGTTTTATGGTAGGTACTGTTACTGGAGCTACGGATGGAGTGGTTGCTGGTGCTACTGTTGTTGCTGGTGCTGCCGTTGTAACGGGTGGTTTTATAGTAGGTACTGTTACTGGAGCCACAGATGGAGTTGTTACCGGTGGTTTAATAGTAGGTACTGTTACAGGAGCTACGGATGGAGTTGTTGCTGGTGCTACTGTTGTTGCTGGTGCTGCTGTTGTAACAGGTGGTTTTATAGTAGGTACTGTTACTGGAGCCACGGAGGGAGTTGTTAATGGTGGTGCCGTTGTAACCGGTGGTTTTATAGTAGGTACTGTTACTGGAGCTGCGGATGGAGTCGTTGTTGGTGCTACTGCTGTTGCTGGTGCTGCCGTTGTAACAGGTGGTTTTATAGTAGGTACTGTTACTGGAGCTACGGATGGAGTGGTTGCTGGTGCTACTGTTGTTGCTGGTGCTGCCGTTGTAACAGGTGGTTTTATAGTAGGTACTGTTACTGGAGCCACAGAGGGAGTTGTTACTGGTGCTGCTGTAGTAACAGGGGGTTTTATAGTAGGTACTGTTACTGGAGCTACGGATGGAGTTGTTGCTGGTGCTACGGTTGTTGCTGGTGCTGCAGTTGTAACAGATGGTTTTATAGTAGGTACTGTTACTGGAGCCACGGAGGGAGTTGTTACTGGTGGTGCTGTTGTAACAGGTGGTTTTATAGTAGGTACTGTTACTGGAGCTACGGATGGAGTCGTTGCTGGTGCTACTGTTGTTGCTGGTCCCGCTGTTGTAACAGGTGGTTTTATAGTAGGTACTGTTACTGGAGCCACGGAGGGAGTTGTTACTGGTGGTGCTGTTGTAACAGGTGGTTTTATAGTAGGTACTGTTACTGGAGCTACGGATGGAGTCGTTGCTGGTGCTACTGTTGTTGCTGGTGCTGCAGTTGTGACAGGTGGTTTTATAGTAGGTACTGTTACTGGAGCAACGGATGGAGTTGTTACTGGTGCTGCTGTTGTAACAGGTGGTTTTATAGTAGGTACTGTTACTGGAGCTACGGATGGTGTCGTTGCTGGTGCTACTGTTGTTGCTGGTGCTGCTGTTGTAACAGGTGGTTTTATAGTAGGTACTGTTACAGGAGCTATGGATGGAGTTGTTGCTGGTGCTACAGTTGTTGCGGGTGCTGCTGTTGTAACAGGGGGTTTTATAGTAGGTACTGTTACTGGAGCTACAGATGGAGTTGTTCCTAGTGGTGCTGTTGTAACAGGTGGTTTTATAGTAGGTACTGTTACTGGAGCTACGGATGGAGTTGTTGCTGGTGCTACCGTGGTTGCTGGTGCAGCTGTTGTAACAGGTGGTTTTATAGTAGGTACTGTTACAGGAGCCACAGATGGACTTGTTGCTGGTGGTGCTGTTGTAACAGGTGGTTTTATAGTAGGTACTGTTACTGGAGCTACGGATGGAGTTGTTGCTGGTGCTACTGTTGTTGCTGGTGCTGCTGTTGTAGCAGGTGGTTTTATAGTAGGTAACGTTACTGGAGCTACAGATGGAGTTGTTGTTGGTGCAGCTGTTGTAACAGGTGGTTTTATAGTAGGTACAGTTACAGGAGCTATGGATGGAGTTGTTGCTGGTGCTACAGTTGTTGCGGGTGCTGCTGTTGTAACAGGGGGTTTTATAGTAGGTACTGTTACTGGAGCTACAGATGGAGTTGTTCCTGGTGGTGCTGTTGTAACAGGTGGTTTTATAGTAGGTACTGTTACTGGAGCTACGGATGGAGTTGTTGCTGGTGCTACCGTGGTTGCTGGTGCAGCTGTTGTAACAGGTGGTTTTATAGTAGGTACTGTTACAGGAGCCACGGATGGACTTGTTACTGGTGGTGCTGTTGTAACAGGTGGTTTTATAGTAGGTACCGTTACTGGAGCTACAGATGGAGTTGTTGCTGGTGCTGCTGTTGTAGCAGGTGGTTTTATAGTAGGTACCGTTACTGGAGCTACAGATGGAGTTGTTGTTGGTGCAGCTGTTGTAACAGGTGGTTTTATAGTAGGTACTGTTACAGGAGCTATGGATGGAGTCGTTACTGGTGCCACAGTTGTTGCTGGTGCTGCTGTTGTAACAGGTGGTTTTATGGTAGGTACTGTCACTGGAGCAACGGAAGGAGTTGTTGCTGGTGGTGCTGTTGTAACAGGTGGTTTTATAGTAGGTACTGTTACAGGTGCTACAGATGGAGTTGTTGCTGGTGCTACTGTTGTTGCTGGTGCCACAGTTGTTGTTGGTGCTGCTGTTGTAACAGGTGGTTTTATCGTAGGTACTGTTACTGGAGCTACAGTTGGAGTTTTTGCTGGTGATACTGTTGTAACAGGTGGTTTTATAGTAGGTACTGTTACAGGAGCCACAGACGGAGTTGTTGATAGTGTTGCTGTTGTAGCAAGTGATGGTGTTGTGGCTGGTGTTTGGGTTGTAAGGATAGGTGTTATACTAGCAGTTGCTGTTACAGCAGTCGATGTGGCTGCTGTTGTGGCCAGAGTTGGTGGTGTGCCTGGTCCTGTTGTTGTCACTGGTGGTTTTATACTTGGCACAGATGTTGGAGCAACAGATGGTGTCGTAGCAGGTGCTAGTGTAGTAACTTGAGATGGTACTGTACGTGGTGCTGCAGTTGTAACTGTTGGTTTAATGATTGAAACTGATGTTTGAGCTGTAGATGGCGTTGTAGTAGGTGTTACTGTAACCGGGGAAGGTGTTGTTCCTGGTGGTGCAGTTGTAACGGGTGGTTTTATTGTAGGCACTGTGGATGTAGTAGCAGCTGGTGCTGTTGTAACTGATGGTTTGATACTAGCCTCTGTTGTTGGCGTGACAGTCGTGGTTGTAGTAGGTGCAGCTGATGTAGCAAGAGTTGGTGTTGTACGGATCACTGGTGTTGTAGAAACTGGTATTCCTGTACCTGTCAGAAAATATATTCAATTAAGATATCTCTCACTCTCCGTTCCACAATCATAATATTTTGTTTTGTTTTTATTTTTTTGTTATTTGTTTTTTTGTTTTGTTTTGTTTTTTTAGACAAATAATGAAATGGCAATGGTAGAGTCGTTGTGATGAAGTTACATTTTATCATTGAAATCATTTGTCTGAAATGATATGATTTTCCTTCTGCAAAATTGGTGTGGTGATGAATTTTGAGTTATTCCATTGTTCTACTTTCCTTAGCCCCAAGACAATACAAATTTGTTTGGTGTAGCAAAAGACATCCGGCAAACATTACTGTTTATGCTGCCGATATGCTAACTATAGGTTGCCGATGATGTTTAAAGAATATTTCACTAGATGCCTTTTTGCCTCTTTCGGGTATTACTTTACAACATGGATACTATACACATTTTTAATAACCCCTCAATTATATGGTTTTCTATCATTAGAAACATACTTACATTTATTATTTTCCAACAGTAACTCTACCCATTATATTTTGTCATTTTATTCCTTATTAACAAACTAGTTTCCCTGAGTCGTCAAAAATGATTCTGGTTTTGCGTCATAATTGTCGCTAATTTTAAGCTGCAATCTATCAGTAATTTGTTTCACCCAGTTGGAGGTATCTTCGATTTCTAGTGACATAAATCGAAAGATTGCATTTATATCACTTCATTCAACTGAATGAAGTGATAACATGAATAGTTTTACTTTTTATGTCTTTCAAGAAGCCTCCTTTGTCCCATTCCCACTATTTGATCGGTTGTAGTTTGCCATGCAAAATCGAAAATTCAGAGCTGGAGAAAGTAAACCCCTACATCTACCTAGGACAACGAATCTCAATGAAATTCTCAAAAGAAGAAGAAATCAAATTAAGGATCACTCTAGAATGATAAGCCTTCGGTAGAGCAAGCTCAACCTTTCAGAACAATAAAATCCACTTAGTCCAAGAAGGAAGAGTATACAGCAAATGTATCATCCTGATAGTCACCTATGGAGCTAAAGCATAAAACCTAACCTCAAACTGAGAACCTTGCAACGTGCACATGAGATGATAATGCTAGCCATCACATGGAGAGATCACAAGAAAACACAATATATTAGGGGAAAAAACAGGAGTCCATTATATCATAGAATCCATTAGAAAACTGCAAAGGGGTTATCATGTTGCAAGAATGCCAGACAACCACTGGAGAACGCGTCTCACAACGTGGATCCCCAAAGATTACAAGCGAAACTGTGACCAGTAGAATATAAGATGGTGAGACGAACTTTATAGAGAGGTCAGGCGAATCCTGGGTTAGAAATATGTCCAACGACGGACGCTAATTGAAGAATGCTTATCTGTCTGCGTCAAAGAGTTTCCGTGGAAACGTTTCACTATTTTCCCTTTTTAGAGCTGATTAAAGAGAGGAAAAGATGTGTGACTGTCTGATGGAGCATTGTATTTCTGCATAAATAATGCAGCTAAAATACTAGGGTAGGATTGAAAAAACAAATTCTTACTTTTTTTCAGGTTTAATAAATACTAAATATCAAGTTTCAAATATCAAATAGAAGTATTCTTAAATATCAATATTAGATATGAAGAATCGGATCATTTCCAAAGGGGATTATTTTAGTATAATCCTACGAGGCTGATTTTGTAAATCTGTTTGTGACGTCCAAGCCGCCGAAACTGTGCTTTGCAACCAGAGACATTGAATCAAAGTACCCCTAAAATACGCTAACTTGATAATACAAAAAAAAAACGCTTGATTTTCAACTTATTGAGTACTGAGTCTCCGTTCAGACTCAAACTTAATGAACCACCGTAGCCACCAAAAGTAGCGGAGTGTTATATCCTATTTTTGTATGTGCATTTTTATATGTGTGCTCCCGGCCGTTCCCTTTCATCTACAGACTTTGCAATTGACATCAGTACTCCATTAAAAGCCTTCTAAAAAAGAGTTGTTTTTTTTTTCTTTTTTTACTTTGGGGAGATTTCATTTTGACGGGTATATTTTATCAATAACATCTGAATTATTCTGGATCTAAATGTTTCCAGATGTTTTTTTTTACTCTATTTAAGATGTTTTTTCTGTGGAAATCGCCAGTGATATCATAAATAGAATTTATTCTGACCATATTTATTCTTCGACGGAATATTTTTTTTTTACATGACTTCAAATTTTGACACTGCAGATGTTCAATTATTGACTGTAATGGTGAGTCTATATTACAGTGACTTATTTGCCAATGGGCATAACTATTTAATTCTAATTAAAGAGTAATCTCCCTTATTCATTTATTTATTCATTAGAAAATGCCTAAATAATCTTGGCTCATTCTAGTCACATCAGATCATACTAATTTTCTGTCAAAGGATGACCCATCGTCGTCTAGTAAACCTCTAAAATACTACACAGGGATAGTTTTGACGAATGCGACACAAGGCTGGAGTGTGTGGGAAGGTGACAGTTATCGTTGTCTGTCTTTAGCAATTCACATTTACTGACCACGCCGTTTATTGCTCCTTTCACCATGACATCGAATTTATTGTGAAAACTTCCACGACATAACCACCATAATTCTACTATTTCACAATGGTTAGTTCAACGTATACAAGTTCTTTCTAGGGGGTGGATGAGGAATCGGTTCGTATACAATAAACCGAATCGGTGAAAATGCCGAAATAGGTAAAAATTGCTTATATTCTGTAAATTATTACAACAATCTTTCGGACTCTAATTCTGTAATAGTCAAACGTAACCAAGTACCACTCAATTGGACCAAGTAAAAAACAGTACAACCAACAGGAAAGGTGGCGCTGATTTTTATTTGGTCCCTTATTTTTTTGTAAAAAAAGAGACCTACTTTGAATTGAAGATAACAAAGGTGGTGCACTTGTTATTGGAGGTGGACCTCGTGTAGTGGTTGTGGGAACAGCGATTTCAGTTGATACTGTCGTTGCAGCAGTTGTCATTGGCTGTTCTGTTCTCGTAGGTGTAGTACCAACTATGAAAAAACACATATACTAAACTTATCAAAAGAAAAAATATACAGTCAAACGTCCGTCCGCATAAACGTCTATTGCTCTGCCTGGCGTATAATATTACAGTACCATATAATTTATACTGTACGTATTTCTTGATAGCCAAAATAACTGACTTTGTTTCTGGCTAACATGTGGATTGTACTGTACTTTCTGTCGTTATTTTAATGTGAACTTTGCCTAATTTTTTAAAGAGGTTAACCTTATAGCAGTATATTCTTCGACTGGTAGGCAACAGGCGTCATCATGTCACGGCATATAATCTCTTGTATCGTGTACTTTGTATGTTGTTGCATTATCCTTTCGCTTGATGACTGGAAAATATTACCGTGGCATCCAAATCCAGCAAAACCAGCACTAGTTCTACCTAGTCAGTACAGATAACTGTGCGATATCCCACATTCGGTGGTATCAGAAGTATGTCTGTGTTTCACAGACCTTTACTCTAAAGCTTATTTCACGTATACATCTGAAGATAGTTAATGAATCCACTAGAGTGTGTCAAAAGTATTCTCGTTTTTACAGACCTTTATTCCAAAGCTTATTTTATGTACATATCCAAATTCTATCAATGATTCCACTACATTATATCATCACTGTACTGTAAAAAATGATGGGGTCATTCAAGTGTCGATAAATTATGTAAATGTATATTTGGGGACGACTTTCTTTTTAAAGAAATGTGGTTCCAAGACTTTTAGATCCGATTCATTGTTCTACTCAGAACTACATACATTCATATACATACATAAATGATCTCGACTATTTTGATTCAGTGATCTTAAGTGATTTCTGGTGAAGATTTTACACATCACAAAAATTCTTCTATATTTAGATTTATAGTTTGATTAAGTGATAACAAAACTTTTTTCAAACTATTTTTCAGACGTAAGTTATTCTTTTCTTCCAATTACTCCTCATTCCATCTTGCCCCGCTCTCCAGTCAATTACTGCCGTAAACCTTCCCCTTCCCATCAGCAAGGTCCCCTAACCCAACCAATATACTAAGCTTGTGTATTGTTTGGACCAGAGGTGACTGCGCCATTGAAAAGGGGACAACACACAGCAGTAGCTAGTTAGAGAGGCAGAACATAACTCACAAAAATGGGTGGGTAGACTTGAAACCGCAAAAATATCCTTCCCCCTTTTCCACCAAGACTCTTTGAAGTGGGAAGATTAACATACCAACATATTTTTTTAGATATAGATATATCGTATCTTTATCAATACTAATCAGCTGTACCAGTTCTTTCAGACCTTATGGCGTCGGATACAAGCTGAAGCTGCTGGCAGAATTGGGGAAGTGGAAAGAAATGGGGAAGTATCAGACCTTACAGCCCAAAACTGATTTGAGCCTTTTAATGATGGTGACTAAGAAGCTTGTGATGCTGACCATGACTACGGTAATGAGTTTGATCCTCACTGAATGCCTCACAACTATGGCCTTGGGTCATACTATACTGAACAATAACTATCAAGCATGTTCTGCTTTGGTATTTACAATATTATTGTTAAGCAAAAATCAGTCTGATACGAAACCATAGAATGAGGCACCCATTGAGAATCAAACTCACTTGAAAAATGTTGAAAAATTTTGCGTTAGATAAGCTTTTTAAACACTATGCTATACTTAAACGGTAAAGGTAAAGCGCCCCGACTCCCATGAGATAACTCTCAATGGAGTAAAGAGGCCGGTGACAAAGTCCCGGTTTCTATTGTATGCGTCAGTTAGGTGATCCTTGCAAGTTTCAAGTTTGGTTGAGACTGGGGATCCCTACAAGATTTTATAATCACCCCTTGGTAGAATCCAAGTCCATCGAAAGAATACCTCCATCCCAATCACACAGCTTTGAGTGTACCCAATAAGCAGCAGAGTGCAGATGGAAATCCGTCGTAATGAAAGGTTTTCTACACTGTTCGTTCATGCTGGGGATCAAACAAAGACTTTCTGCATGTAAGGTAAACTTGCTATCATACTATCGGAACAGACAAAAGTTATCCATGTAAAGTGACAACTTAATGAATACATTTTATCTTTGATGATTTTATGTTTGTCATTCTTAGGGTTTCGTCAACACATCAAATGAAATGTCAGGAGAATTAATTAAAAAAACATATTAGTCAAGAGACTATATTGACAACAAAATATGTAACAACTGGCATTTTATTTTAAATCTTCATAAAATCAAATTGCTAAGTTCCCAAATCTTCTGCATTAGTAGAATTTTTCTTCTTAATTTTTCATAAATCTATCTCGAAACGAATCAAGATGTTTTTAGTAGACAGCAATTTACCTCCTGGTAAAGTCGACATAGCCCATAGCTCCATCTGAGGACGCCTTGACCACTAATTTTGGTATTCCATAACCCCTGGGGACATTTGCAGTGCAACTTCTCTTGATCCCTTTACATCTAGAATCCACATCTGAATTTCAGAACAGCAAAACTGGCACATCGAACATTTGCTATCATCCATCGTCCAATACCTTTTTGTACTGTAACCCATTGAGGTATCAGAGGATTGCTACACTTTACCCAAGGATGGCCTGGGATTGTGAAAGGCAAAAAGGTTCAACTCTTAGCAACATTCCCATCGACAGGTATTCTACTTTTACCCTGTTTTCCCCTGAAAGATAGAGTCCACATTATCTTCTGCTATTTAACTAATAGCAGCAGGGAAAAGAGATTGATTCAAACCTTTCCAACATTAGTGCAAAGTGAATGCAAAGATCCTCTGCCTGACTTTGAACTCGGCTCTGCAATTCCATTTTTGATGTCGTTAACCCTTACGCTATACGCACCAATGACGCCCCAAATGCAACGAACAATTTCCTCGTTAGCATCTTCTGGAATAAACCCATCATCATGCACATTGATATAGGCAAGTTTCATACGGGTAAGGTAGAAATGATAACTTACCAGATGTTGTGAGAGAAGGTGTTAGTTGTGTAGTGGTCACCGATGGCGCTGATGTTGTCGAAACTGGTATTACAGTTTTTGCTGTAGAAACTGAAGTTCTTGCGGGTGGTTGTATAGTTGCTATGAAGATAATGAAAAGAAGGCTATCGTAAATCACGTGTGGGGTGCTAAACAAATATACAAAGCCGTAACTGAGTCCATGCAGCAGACTCTCTAGAAATTTTGGTTGCTTTGAGTAGTATATGTCAAGTGTTCAAGATGAAAATACGGATGGTATCCCCCAAATATTTTTCGATAGAATAGCAAATATAAAACATAGTCCCCTGATCATTAATTGGACGATTGTTTTTAGAATTTCTTTCCCAATACGGTAATTCGGGAATGGTCACAATACGCTATGTTCGGGTGTCTAATAGTTAATCGATAGTTTGATTATTTCTGGTCACGACACCAAATGATGAAAAAGTATCTGCACAGAATGAGAACAACAAGCAGACCTGATATCAGTCTCAAGTTGAATTTCCAACCTTCCCAGCTTGAAACAAAGTTCCATATTTGGCAGCATGACAGATATAAATCCACAACTTTTTAGCCCCGATATTATGTAAATATTTCCGCCTGCATGACAATTATCATTCAATTACCATTTTATTCATTCATAAATGAAGATGATTCATTTCTGTGTATATTACTTATCGACTTACCTCGGGTTGGAGAACCTTTATTTGATTTCATATTCTTAGTCTTTTGGTCGTCAAGGTAAAAATAAAACTACCAAATGTTACAAAGCAAGAAAAAAAAATGAATCTGCCGAATCTTATTTGAGGAAAATAAAGATTCACATGACTCATCTCTTCTTTTTACACATGATATCCAAGTGTTTTTTTCTTCTTATTAGAAAATTTTCTTTTGGTTTTTTATTCTTAGTCTTGTTCGTTGTCATGAATTGAGAATCTAGCTTAATGTGTACATCAGAAAATTGCATGCAAACTCATTCACATACATGTTTCATAGAGGAAAATACTCACTTGTCTCTACCTAAGTAAAATGATGACAAATATTTTCACCTGTAACTCTGTCAAGGATAAACTAGATAATCCATTTATACGCATTCGTTGGTCCGATCGATTTTTGCAGGCTATTCTTCTAGTCAAATTTTCATTTGATGTCAGACACATCAAATGAAAATTTGACTAGAAGAATAGTAAGTTTAAACTTATATAAAAATGTTCGAAAAATAATTCTGAAAGAAGCACCAAAACGTATATTTTGATGGAATGAACAGGTATTACTTCTTCAATATGACTAGCATGATCATTACTATCATATCATGTTGAAAGTGTTTTGCTCATGCCGTAGCTAAATCATCATTCATTCATGGGCATCCAGTGATATGTTGTCTTCAAGTAAGAATTATTCAATTGATTGTTGATTCACTTTGGCACAACTCGAGAGATACTGATGACCTCACATAGTAAGGATGGGAAAATATCAAACAGGTGTTTGATCTCGTTTTGTATCCCAAACACGTTCTGCTGACACCCTTGATCCCATATACATAAGCAAGACACGTGTGAATCTATGAACAGGTCCTGAATAACACCCTTTCGATTATACCCTAACATGATAAGTGCATGACAATCCAGTACTTTTACAACTTACCTGAGTGTATCATCTCATTTCGTTAAATGCAATACTCAGGTGACAGTTTTCAGTTTATTATTATTTTTTTTTAAAGTAGATTTTCTTTTATATTCTCAGTCCAAATCGTTATCAAGAAGTGAGGATCTAACCTAATGTATATATTGGACTATTGTGTGCAAACTTTTCCATATATATATATATATATATATATTACAGAGGAAAAAACTCACTTGTCTCCTTGATACAGATTTTGGTGGATATTTTCACTTCAACGGGCTTCGTAGCATCCAAAGGTACAATCGTAACTTTTGCTACGGTGGCGTCTGTTCCAGGTGGAATGTTGATGGGCTGATCCGGAGCTGATGTTAATTTAACTGGTGTAGGTGCCACAATAGCTGCAGGTGTTGTTGCTGCTCCTGGCACACCGGCTGCTGGAGGGATGCCTGTCACTGGAGCTGGTGCTCCCGGTGGCAAAGCAGTTGTAGTCTGCAAAAGACATCATTACTTCTTTCAGAAAAATACCTCACATTGAATTAGACTGTTGTAATGCTTCTTGTAGCACTGACATTTTGTGTGCTATAAAATCACAGCACCTACTGGATCAAGGTCTGATTCAGACTGGAACAAGTAACACAACGTTTTTAAAAGTCCAAAGTAAGTAATATTACCTGAATTGGTTTGCTCAGTTCGACGGTGTATTCTTTGACATTCACTGGATTGATCAACTCAACTACGCCGCCAGGTGACAGATCTCCAGTGGTAATTGTGGCAACTCTGTCGTCTGGTCCTGTTGTTACCCATCCTGGACCGGTAGGTCTTACATCCCCAGTATTTCCTGATGGATTTGGTTCCAGAGTGATGGCACTGTCCGGTAATATTGTATCATCTTCCATTCTATCCTCCAGTGGACATATCACTGTGAATGCAAAATCACAAAACATTCTTCACTGCAACTTACACGGACATTACAAAATATGTCTATCACATTATACATGGAAATCGATATATGAACACAGAAAGAATGTATACTACCATTGTGCATTGAAACTCTGAAAGGAAAAATGTTTAAACCTACAGATATCAGAAATAAGTTAATGACTAAGTAAGTGACTAGCCTAAAATGCACCATTTATTCACTTGTTTGGCTTTTCTGAGATAAAACTGTTCCTTTGCAATTTCATTAGACATTCCAAACCAAAATGATGACTTACGAGGTGTTGTCAGTGCTGGTACTTGGGTAGTGGTTACTGCAGGTGCTGGTGTTGTTGATATAACAGGCACAACAGTCTTTGCTGTAGAGACCACGGTAATGGCAGTTGTTGGAAGTGGCTGTATGGTTGCTGCAACGATTATAAAAACAGGGGTATCACAAATAATGTCTCTACCTAGGTAAAATGATAACAACTATTTTCACCTGTAACACTGTCAACAATACACTACACAATTGATTTATATATATTCATTGGTCCAATTGGTTCTTAAGAGTTTTTTTCCCAGTCAAATTTTACATGATAACTGTATGACAATCCAGTACTTTTCCAACTAACCTTAGTGTATCAACTCATTCCATTAGACGTTACACTCAGGTGGGGGGTTTCTGTTTGTTTTTCTTCTTTTATTTTTTGGAAGTGTAATTTTTGTTTTATATTCTTAACCTTTTATGTTGTCAGGAAGTGAAAATCTAACTTAATGTAAACATTGGACTATTGTATAGAAACTCTTAGAAAATTTATTTTTCACAAAGGAAAACACTCACTTGTCTCCTTGATACAGATTTTGGTGGATATTTTCACTTCAACGGGCTTCGTAGCATCCAAAGGTACAATCGTAACTTTTGCTACGGTGGCGTCTGTTCCAGGTGGAATGTTGATGGGCTGATCCGGAGCTGATGTTAATTTAACTGGTGTAGGTGCCACAATAGCTGCAGGTGTTGTTGCTGCTCCTGGCACACCGGCTGCTGGAGGGATGCCTGTCACTGGAGCTGGTGCTCCCGGTGGCAAAGCAGTTGTAGTCTGCAAAAGACATCATTACTTCTTTCAGAAAAATACCTCACATTGAATTAGACTGTTGTAATACTTCTTGTAGCACTGACATTTTGTGTGCTATAAAATCACAGCACCTACTGGATCAAGGTCTGATTCAGACTGGAACAAGTAACACAACGTTTTTAAAAGTCCAAAGTAAGTAATATTACCTGAATTGGTTTGCTCAGTTCGACGGTGTATTCTTTGACATTCACTGGACTGATCAACTCAACTACGCCGCCAGGTGACAGATCTCCAGTGGTAATTGTGGCAACTCTGTCGTCTGGTCCTGTTGTTACCCATCCGGGACCGGTAGGTCTTACATCCCCAGTATTTCCTGATGGATTTGGTTCCAGAGTGATGGCACTGTCCGGTAATATTGTATCATCTTCCATTCTATCCTCCAGTGGACATATCACTGTGAATGCAAAATCACAAAACATTCTTCAGTGCAACTTACACGGACATTACAAAATATGTCTATCACATTATACATGGAAATCGATATATGAACACAGAAAGAATGTATACTACCATTGTGCATTGAAACTCTAAAAGGAAAAATGTTTAAACCTACATATATCAGAAATAAGTTAATGACTAAGTCAGTGACTAGCCCAAAATGCACCATTTATTCACTTGTTTGGCTTTTCTGATATAAAACTGTTCCTTTGCAATTTCATTAGACATTCCAAACCAAAATGATGACTTACGAGGTGTTGTCAGTGCTGGTACTTGGGTAGTGGTTACTGCTGGTGCTGGTGTTGTTGATATAACAGGCACAACAGTCTTTGCTGTAGAGACCACGGTAATGGCAGTTGTTGGAAGTGGCTGTATGGTTGCTGCAACGATTATGAAAACAGGGATATCACAAATAATGTCTCTACCTAAGTAAAATAATAACAACTATTTTCACCTGTAACACTGTCAACAATACACTACACAATTGATTTATATATATTCATTGGTCCAATTGGTTCTTGAGAGTTTTTTTCCCAGTCAAATTTTACATGATAACTGTATGACAATCCATTACTTTTCCAACTAACCTCAGTGTATCAACTCATTCCATTAGACGTTATACTCAGGTGGGGGTTTTCCGTATGTTTTTCTTCTTTTATTCTTTGAAAATGTAGTTTTTGTTTTATATTCTTAACCTTTTATGTTGTCAGGAAGTGAAAATCTAACTTAATGTAAACATTGGACTATTGTATAGAAACTCTTAGAAAATTTATTTTTCACAAAGGAAAACACTTACTTGTCTCCTTGATACAGATTTTGGTGGATATTTTCACTTCAACGGGCTTCGTAGCATCCAAAGGTACAATCGTAACTTTTGCTACGGTGGCGTCTGTTCCAGGTGGAATGTTGATGGGCTGATCCGGAGCTGATGTTAATTTAACTGGTGTAGGTGCAACGATAGCTTCAGGGGTTGTTGCTGCTCCTGGCACACCGGCTGCTGGAGGGATGCCTGTCACTGGAGCTGGTGCTCCCGGTGGCAAAGCAGTTGTAGTCTGCAAAAGACATCATTACTTTTTTCAGAAAAATACCTCACATTGAATCAGACTGTTGTAATACTTCTTGTAGCACTGACATTTTGTGTGCTATAAAATCACAGCACCTACTGGATCAAGGTCTGATTCAGAGAGGAAAAAGTAACACACCATTTTTAAGTCCAAAGTAAGTAATATTACCTGAATTGGTTTGCTCAGTTCGACGGTGTATTCTTTGACGTTCACTGGATTGATCAACTCAACTACGCCGCCAGGTGACAGATCTCCAGCGGTAATTGTGGCAACTCTATCGTCTGGTCCTGTTGTTACCCATCCTGGACCAGTAGGTCTTACATCCCCGGTATTTCCTGATGGATTTGGTTCCAGAGTGATGGCACTGTCCGGTAATATTGTATCATCTTCCATTCTATCCTCCAGTGGACATATCACTGTGAATGCAAAATCACAAAACATTCTTCAGTGCAACTTACACGGACATTACAGAATATGTCTATCACAATATACATGGAAATCGATATATGAACACGGAAAGAATGTATACTACCATTGTGCATTGAAACTCTGAAAGGAAAAATGCTTAAACCTACAGATATCAGAAATAAGTTAATGACTAAGTCAGTGACTAGCCCAAAATGCACCATTTATTCACTTGTTTGGCTTTTCTGAGATAAAACTGTTCCTTTGCAATTTCATTAGACATTCCAAACCAAAATGATGACTTACGAGGTGTTGTCAGTGCTGGTACTTGGGTAGTGGTTACTGCTGGTGCTGGTGTTGTTGATATAACAGGCACAATAGTCTTTGCTGTAGAGACCACGGTAATGGCAGTTGTTGGAAGTGGCTGTATGGTTGCTGCAACGATTATGAAAACAGGGATATCACAAATAATGTCTCTACCTGAGTAAAATGATAACAACTATTTTCACCTGTAACACTGTCAACAATACACTACACAATTGATTTATATATATTCATTGGTCCAATTGGTTCTTAAGAGTTTTTTTCCCAGTCAAATTTTACATGATAACTGTATGACAATCCATTAATTTTCCAACTAACCTTAGTGTATCAACTCATTCCATTAGACGTTATACTCAGGTGGGGGGTTTCTGTTTGTTTTTCTTCTTTTATTTTTTGGAAGTGTAATTTTTGTTTTATATTCTTAGCCTTTTATGTTGTCAGGAAGTGAAAATCTAACTTAATGTAAACATTGGACTATTGTATAGAAACTCTTAGAAAATTTATTTTTCACAAAGGAAAACACTCACTTGTCTCCTTGATACAGATTTTGGTGGATATTTTCACTTCAACGGGCTTCGTAGCATCCAAAGGTACAATCGTAACTTTTGCTACGGTGGCGTCTGTTCCAGGTGGAATGTTGATGGGCTGATCCGGAGCTGATGTTAATTTAACTGGTGTAGGTGCCACAATAGCTGCAGGTGTTGTTGCTGCTCCTGGCACACCGGCTGCTGGAGGGATGCCTGTCACTGGAGCTGGTGCTCCCGGTGGCAAAGCAGTTGTAGTCTGCAAAAGACATCATTACTTCTTTCAGAAAAATACCTCACATTGAATTAGACTGTTGTAATACTTCTTGTAGCACTGACATTTTGTGTGCTATAAAATCACAGCACCTACTGGATCAAGGTCTGATTCAAACTGGAACAAGTAACACAACGTTTTTAAAAGTCCAAAGTAAGTAATATTACCTGAATTGGTTTGCTCAGTTCGACGGTGTATTCTTTGACATTCACTGGACTGATCAACTCAACTACGCCGCCAGGTGACAGATCTCCAGTGGTAATTGTGGCAACTCTGTCATCTGGTCCTGTTGTTACCCATCCGGGACCGGTAGGTCTTACATCCCCAGTATTTCCTGATGGATTTGGTTCCAGAGTGATGGCACTGTCCGGTAATATTGTATCATCTTCCATTCTATCCTCCAGTGGACATATCACTGTGAATGCAAAATCACAAAACATTCTTCAGTGCAACTTACACGGACATTACAAAATATGTCTATCACATTATACATGGAAATCGATATATGAACACAGAAAGAATGTATACTACCATTGTGCATTGAAACTCTAAAAGGAAAAATGTTTAAACCTACATATATCAGAAATAAGTTAATGACTAAGTCAGTGACTAGCCCAAAATGCACCATTTATTCACTTGTTTGGCTTTTCTGATATAAAACTGTTCCTTTGCAATTTCATTAGACATTCCAAACCAAAATGATGACTTACGAGGTGTTGTCAGTGCTGGTACTTGGGTAGTGGTTACTGCTGGTGCTGGTGTTGTTGATATAACAGGCACAATAGTCTTTGCTGTAGAGACCACGGTAATGGCAGTTGTTGGAAGTGGCTGTATGGTTGCTGCAACGATTATGAAAACAGGGATATCACAAATAATGTCTCTACCTAAGTAAAATGATAACAACTATTTTCACCTGTAACACTGTCAACAATACACTACACAATTGATTTATATATATTCATTGGTCCAATTGGTTCTTGAGAGTTTTTTTCCCAGTCAAATTTTACATGATAACTGTATGACAATCCATTAATTTTCCAACTAACCTTAGTGTATCAACTCATTCCATTAGACGTTATACTCAGGTGGGGGGTTTCCGTATGTTTTTCTTCTTTTATTCTTTGAAAATGTAGTTTTTGTTTTATATTCTTAGCCTTTTATGTTGTCAGGAAGTGAAAATCTATTTTAATGTAAACATTGGACTATTGTATAGAAACTCTTAGAAAATTTATTTTTCACAAAGGAAAACACTCACTTGTCTCCTTGATACAGATTTTGGTGGATATTTTCACTTCAACGGGCTTCGTAGCATCCAAAGGTACAATCGTAACTTTTGCTACGGTGGCGTCTGTTCCAGGTGGAATGTTGATGGGCTGATCCGGAGTTGATGTTAATTTAACTGGTGTAGGTGCCACGATAGCTGCAGGTGTTGTTGCTGCTCCTGGCACACCGGCTGCTGGAGGGATGCCTGTCACTGGAGCTGGTGCTCCCGGTGGCAAAGCAGTTGTAGTCTGCAAAAGACATCATTACTTCTTTCAGAAAAATACCTCACATTGAATTAGACTGTTGTAATACTTCTTGTAGCACTGACATTTTGTGTGCTATAAAATCACAACACCTACTGGAACAAGGTCTGATTCAGACTGGAACAAGTAACACAACGTTTTTAAAAGTCCAAAGTAAGTAATGTTACCTGAATTGGTTTGCTCAGTTCGACGGTGTATTCTTTGACGTTCACTGGATTGATCAACTCAACTACGCCGCCAGGTGACAGATCTCCAGTGGTAATTGTGGCAACTCTATCGTCTGGTCCTGTTGTTACCCATCCTGGACCAGTAGGTCTTACATCCCCGGTATTTCCTGATGGATTTGGTTCCAGAGTGATGGCACTGTCCGGTAATATTGTATCATCTTCCATTCTATCCTCCAGTGGACATATCACTGTGAATGCAAAATCACAAAACATTCTTCAGTGCAACTTACACGGACATTACAGAATATGTCTATCACAATATACATGGAAATCGATATATGAACACGGAAAAAATGTATACTACCATTGTGCATTGAAACTCTGAAAGAAAAAATGCTTAAACCTACAGATATCAGAAATAAGTTAATGACTAAGTCAGTGACTAGCCCAAAATGCACCATTTATTCACTTGTTTGGCTTTTCTGAGATAAAACTGTTCCTTTGCAATATCATTAGACATTCCAAACCAAAATGATGACTTACGAGGTGTTGTCAGTGCTGGTACTTGGGTAGTGGTCACTGCTGGTGCTTGTGTTGTTGATACTACAGGTACTACAGTCTTCGCTGTAGAGATCAGAGGCACAGCAGTTGTTGGAAGAGGCTGTATGGTTGCTGCAATGATAATGGAAACAGGGATATCACAAATCTTGCCACAACCTAAGTATGAATATAACAAATATTTTCATCTGTATCTCTGCCAAGCATAAAGTAGACAATCCATTTATATATCTTCATCGGTCTGAAGAGTTTTTTTCCCAGTCAAATTTTACATGATAACTGTATGACAATCCATTACTTTTCCAACTAACCTTAGTGTATCAACTCATTCCATTAGACGTTATACTCAGGTGGGGGGTTTCCGTATGTTTTTCTTCTTTTATTCTTTGAAAATGTAGTTTTTGTTTTATATTCTTAGCGTTTTATGTTGTCAGGAAGTGAAAATCTAACTTAATGTAAACATTGGACTATTGTATAGAAACTCTTAGAAAATTTATTTTTCACAAAGGAAAACACTCACTTGTCTCCTTGATACAGATTTTGGTGGATATTTTCACTTCAACGGGCTTCGTAGCATCCAAAGGTACAATCGTAACTTTTGCTACGGTGGCGTCTGTTCCAGGTGGAATGTTGATGGGCTGATCCGGAGCTGATGTTAATTTAACTGGTGTAGGTGCCACGATAGCTGCAGGTGTTGTTGCTGCTCCTGGCACACCGGCTGCTGGAGGGATGCCTGTCACTGGAGCTGGTGCTCCCGGTGGCAAAGCAGTTGTAGTCTGCAAAAGACATCATTACTTCTTTCAGAAAAATACCTCACATTGAATTAGACTGTTGTAATGCTTCTTGTAGCACTGACATTTTGTGTGCTATAAAATCACAGCACCTACTGGATCAAGGTCTGATTCAGACTGGAACAAGTAACACAACGTTTTTAAAAGTCCAAAGTAAGTAATATTACCTGAATTGGTTTGCTCAGTTCGACGGTGTATTCTTTGACATTCACTGGATCGATCAACTCAACTACGCCGCCAGGTGACAGATCTCCAGTGGTAATTGTGGCAACTCTGTCGTCTGGTCCTGTTGTTACCCATCCTGGACCGGTAGGTCTTACATCCCCAGTATTTCCTGATGGATTTGGTTCCAGAGTGATGGCACTGTCCGGTAATATTGTATCATCTTCCATTCTATCCTCCAGTGGACATATCACTGTGAATGCAAAATCACAAAATATTCTTCAGTGCAACTTACACGAACATTACAAAATATGTCTATCACATTATACATGGAAATCGATATATGAACACGGAAAGAATGTATACTACCATTGTGCATTGAAACTCTGAAAGGAAAAATGCTTAAACCTACAGATATCAGAAATAAGTTAATGACTAAGTCAGTGACTAGCCCAAAATGCACTATTTATTCACTTGTTTGGCTTTTCTGAGATAAAACTGTTCCTTTGCAATTTCATTAGACATTCCAAACCAAAATGATGACTTACGAGGTGTTGTCAGTGCTGGTACTTGGGTAGTGGTTACTGCTGGTGCTGGTGTTGTTGATATAACAGGCACAACAGTCTTTGCTGTAGAGACCACGGTAATGGCAGTTGTTGGAAGTGGCTGTATGGTTGCTGCAACGATTATGAAAACAGGGATATCACAAATAATGTCTCTACCTAAGTAAAATGATAACAACTATTTTCACCTGTAACACTGTCAACAATACACTACACAATTGATTTATATATATTCATTGGTCCAATTGGTTCTTAAGAGTTTTTTTCCCAGTCAAATTTTACATGATAACTGTATGACAATCCAGTACTTTTCCAACTAACTTTAGTGTATCAACTCATTCCATTAGACGTTATACTCAGGTGGGGGGTTTCCGTATGTTTTTCTTCTTTTATTCTTTGAAAATGTAGTTTTTGTTTTATATTCTTAGCCTTTTATGTTGTCAGGAAGTGAAAATCTAACTTAATGTAAACATTGGACTATTGTATAGAAACTCTTAGAAAATTTATTTTTCACAAAGGAAAACACTTACTTGTCTCCTTGATACAGATTTTGGTGGATATTTTCACTTCAACGGGCTTTGTAGCATCCAAAGGTACAATCGTAACTTTTGCTACGGTGGCGTCTGTTCCAGGTGGAATGTTGATGGGCTGATCCGGAGTTGATGTTAATTTAACTGGTGTAGGTGCAACGATAGCTGCAGGTGTTGTTGCTGCTCCTGGCACACCGGCTGCTGGAGGGATGCCTGTCACTGGAGCTGGTGCTCCCGGTGGCAAAGCAGTTGTAGTCTGCAAAAGACATCATTACTTCTTTCAGAAAAATACCTCACATTGAATTAGACAGTTGTAATACTTCTTGTAGCACTGACATTTTGTGTGCTATAAAATCACAGCACCTACTGGATCAAGGTCTGATTCAGAGAGGAAAAAGTAACACACCATTTTTAAGTCTAAAGTAAGTAATATTACCTGAATTGGTTTGCTCAGTTCGATGGTGTATTCTTTGACGTTCACTGGATTGATCAACTCAACTACGCCGCCAGGTGACAGATCTCCAGTGGTAATTGTGGCAACTCTGTCGTCTGGTCCTGTTGTTACCCATCCGGGACCGGTAGGTCTTACATCCCCAGTATTTCCTGATGGATTTGGTTCCAGAGTGATGGCACTGTCCGGTAATATTGTATCATCTTCCATTCTATCCTCCAGTGGACATATCACTGTGAATGCAAAATCACAAAACATTCTTCAGTGCAACTTACACGGACATTACAGAATATGTCTATCACATTATACATGGAAATCGATATATGAACACGGAGGGAATGTATACTACCATTGTGCATTGAAACTCTGAAAGGAAAAATGCTTAAACCTACAGATATCAGAAATAAGTTAATGACTAAGTCAGTGACTAGCCCAAAATGCACCATTTATTCACTTGTTTGGCTTTTCTGAGATAAAACTGTTCTTTTGCAATTTCATTAGACATTCCAAACCAAAATGATGACTTACGAGGTGTTGTCAGTGCTGGTACTTGGGTAGTGGTCACTGCTGGTGCTTGTGTTGTTGATACTACAGGTACTACAGTCTTCGCTGTAGAGATCAGAGGAACAGCAGTTGTTGGAAGTGGCTGTATGGTTGCTGCAATGATAATGGAAACAGGGATATCACAAATCTTGCTACAACCTAAGTATGAATATAACAAATATTTTCATCTGTAACTGTGCCAAGCATAAAGTAGACAATCCATTCATATATTTTCATCGGTCTTAAGGGTTTTTTTCCCAGTCAAATTTTACATGATAACTGTATGACAATCCAGTACTTTTCCAACTAACCTTAATGTATCAACTCATTCCATTAGACGTTATACTCAGGTGGGGGGTTTCCGTATGTTTTTCTTCTTTTATTCTTTGAAAATGTAGTTTTTGTTTTATATTCTTAGCCTTTTATGTTGTCAGGAAGTGAAAATCTAACTTAATGTAAACATTGGACTATTGTATAGAAACTCTTAGAAAATTTATTTTTCACAAAGGAAAACACTTACTTGTCTCCTTGATACAGATTTTGGTGGATATTTTCACTTCAACGGGCTTCGTAGCATCCAAAGGTACAATCGTAACTTTTGCTACGGTGGCATCTGTTCCAGGTGGAATGTTGATGGGCTGATCCGGAGCTGATGTTAATTTAACTGGTGTAGGTGCCACGATAGCTGCAGGTGTTGTTGCTGCTCCTGGCACACCGGCTGCTGGAGGGGTGCCTGTCACTGGAGCTGGTGCTCCCGGTGGCAAAGCAGTTGTAGTCTGCAAAAGACATCATTACTTCTTTCAGAAAAATACCTCACATTGAATTAGACTGTTGTAATGCTTCTTGTAGCACTGACATTTTGTGTGCTATAAAATCACAACATCTACTAGAACGAGGTCTGATTCAGACTGGAACAAGTAACACAACGTTTTTAAAAGTCCAAAGTAAGTAATATTACCTGAATTGGTTTGCTCAGTTCGACGGTGTATTCTTTGACGTTCACTGGATTGATCAACTCAACTACGCCGCCAGGTGACAGATCTCCAGAGGTAATTGTGGCTACTCTGTCGTCTGGTCCTGTTGTTACCCATCCTGGACCAGTAGGTCTTACATCCCCAGTATTTCCTGATGGATTTGGTTCCAGAGTGATGGCACTGTCCGGTAATATTGTATCATCTTCCATTCTATCCTCCAGTGGACATATCACTGTGAATGCAAAATCACAAAACATTCTTCAGTGCAACTTACACGAACATTACAAAATATGTCTATCACATTATACATGGAAATCGATATATGAACACGGAAAAAATGTATACTACCATTGTGCATTGAAACTCTGAAAGAAACAATGCTTAAACCTACAGATATCAGAAATAAGTTAATGACTAAGTAAGTGACTAGCCCAAAATGCACCATTTATTCACTTGTTTGGCTTTTCTGAGATAAAACTGTTCCTTTGCAATTTCATTAGACATTCCAAACCAAAATGATGACTTACGAGGTGTTGTCAGTGCTGGTACTTGGGTAGTGGTTACTGCTAGTGCTGGTGTTGTTGATATAACAGGCACAACAGTCTTTGCTGTAGAGACCACGGTAATGGCAGTTGTTGGAAGTGGCTGTATGGTTGCTGCAACGATTATGAAAACAGGGATATCACGAATAATGTCTCTACCTAAGTAAAATGATAACAACTATTTTCACCTGTAACACTGTCAACAATACACTACACAATTGATTTATATATATTCATTGGTCCAATTGGTTCTTAAGAGTTTTTTTCCCAGTCAAATTTTACATGATAACTGTATGACAATCAAGTACTTTTCCAACTAACCTTAGTGTATCAACTCATTCCATTAGACGTTATACTCAGGTGGGGGGTTTCCGTATGTTTTTCTTCTTTTATTCTTTGAAAATGTAGTTTTTGTTTTATATTCTTAGCCTTTTATGTTGTCAGGAAGTGAAAATCTAACTTAATGTAAACATTGGACTATTGTATAGAAACTCTTAGAAAATTTATTTTTCACAAAGGAAAACACTCACTTGTCTCCTTGATACAGATTTTGGTGGATATTTTCACTTCAACGGGCTTCGTAGCATCCAAAGGTACAATCGTAACTTTTGCTACGGTGGTGTCTGTTCCAGGTGGAATGTTGATGGGCTGATCCGGAGCTGATGTTAATTTAACTGGTGTAGGTGCCACGATAGCTGCAGGTGTTGTTGCTGCTCCTGGCACACCGGCTGCTGGAGGGATGCCTGTCACTGGAGCTGGTGCTCCCGGTGGCAAAGCAGTTGTAGTCTGCAAAAGACATCATTACTTCTTTCAGAAAAATACCTCACATTGAATTAGACTGTTGTAATGCTTCTTGTAGCACTGACATTTTGTGTGCTATAAAATCACAGCACCTACTGGATCAAGGTCTGATTCAGACTGGAACAAGTAACACAACGTTTTTAAAAGTCCAAAGTAAGTAATGTTACCTGAATTGGTTTGCTCAGTTCGACGGTGTATTCTTTGACATTCACTGGATCGATCAACTCAACTACGCCGCCAGGTGACAGATCTCCAGTGGTAATTGTGGCAACTCTGTCGTCTGGTCCTGTTGTTACCCATCCTGGACCGGTAGGTCTTACATCCCCAGTATTTCCTGATGGATTTGGTTCCAGAGTGATGGCACTGTCCGGTAATATTGTATCATCTTCCATTCTATCCTCCAGTGGACATATCACTGTGAATGCAAAATCACAAAACATTCTTCAGTGCAACTTACACGAACATTACAAAATATGTCTATCACATTATACATGGAAATCGATATATGAACACGGAAAAAATGTATACTACCATTGTGCATTGAAACTCTGAAAGAAACAATGCTTAAACCTACAGTTATCAGAAATAAGTTAATGACTAAGTAAGTGACTAGCCCAAAATGCACCATTTATTCACTTGTTTGGCTTTTCTGAGATAAAACTGTTCCTTTGCAATTTCATTAGACATTCCAAACCAAAATGATGACTTACGAGGTGTTGTCAGTGCTGGTACTTGGGTAGTGGTTACTGCTAGTGCTGGTGTTGTTGATATAACAGGCACAACAGTCTTTGCTGTAGAGACCACGGTAATGGCAGTTGTTGGGAGTGGCTGTATGGTTGCTGCAACGATTATGAAAACAGGGATATCACAAATAATGTCTCTACCTAAGTAAAATGATAACAACTATTTTCACCTGTAACACTGTCAACAATACACTACACAATTGATTTATATATATTCATTGGTCCAATTGGTTCTTAAGAGTTTTTTTCCCAGTCAAATTTTACATGATAACTGTATGACAATCCAGTACTTTTCCAACTAACCTTAGTGTATCAACTCATTCCATTAGACGTTATACTCAGGTGGGGGGTTTCCGTATGTTTTTCTTCTTTTATTCTTTGAAAATGTAGTTTTTGTTTTATATTCTTAGCCTTTTATGTTGTCAGGAAGTGAAAATCTAACTTAATGTAAACATTGGACTATTGTATAGAAACTCTTAGAAAATTTATTTTTCACAAAGGAAAACACTCACTTGTCTCCTTGATACAGATTTTGGTGGATATTTTCACTTCAACGGGCTTCGTAGCATCCAAAGGTACAATCGTAACTTTTGCTACGGTGGCGTCTGTTCCAGGTGGAACGTTGATGGGCTGATCCGGAGCTGATGTTAATTTAACTGGTGTAGGTGCCACGATAGCTGCAGGTGTTGTTGCTGCTCCTGGCACACCGGCTGCTGGAGGGATGCCTGTCACTGGAGCTGGTGCTCCCGGTGGCAAAGCAGTTGTAGTCTGCAAAAGACATCATTACTTCTTTCAGAAAAATACCTCACATTGAATTAGACTGTTGTAATGCTTCTTGTAGCACTGACATTTTGTGTGCTATAAAATCACAGCACCTACTGGATCAAGGTCTGATTCAGACTGGAACAAGTAACACAACGTTTTTAAAAGTCCAAAGTAAGTAATGTTACCTGAATTGGTTTGCTCAGTTCGACGGTGTATTCTTTGACATTCACTGGATCGATCAACTCAACTACGCCGCCAGGTGACAGATCTCCAGTGGTAATTGTGGCAACTCTGTCGTCTGGTCCTGTTGTTACCCATCCTGGACCGGTAGGTCTTACATCCCCAGTATTTCCTGATGGATTTGGTTCCAGAATGATGGCACTGTCCGGTAATATTGTATCATCTTCCATTCTATCCTCCAGTGGACATATCACTGTGAATGCAAAATCACAAAACATTCTTCAGTGCAACTTACACGAACATTACAAAATATGTCTATCACATTATACATGGAAATCGATATATGAACACGGAAAAAATGTATACTACCATTGTGCATTGAAACTCTGAAAGAAAAAATGCTTAAACCTACAGATATCAGAAATAAGTTAATGACTAAGTAAGTGACTAGCCCAAAATGCACCATTTATTCACTTGTTTGGCTTTTCTGAGATAAAACTATTCCTTTGCAATTTCATTAGACATTCCAAACCAAAATGATGACTTACGAGGTGTTGTCAGTGTTGGTACTTGGGTAGTGGTCACTGCTGGTGCTGGTGTTGTTGATATAACAGGCACAACAGTCTTTGCTGTAGAGACCACGGTAATGGCAGTTGTTGGAAGTGGCTGTATGGTTGCTGCAACGATTATGAAAACAGGGATATCACAAATAGTGTCTCTACCTAAGTAAAATGATAACAACTATTTTCACCTGTAACACTGTCAACAATACACTACACAATTGATTTATATATATTCATTGGTCCAATTGGTTCTCAAGAGTTTTTTTCCCAGTCAAATTTTACATGATAACTGTATGACAATCCAGTACTTTTCCAACTAACCTTAGTGTATCAACTCATTCCATTAGACGTTATACTCAGGTGGGGGGGTTTCTGTTTGTTTTTCTTCTTTTATTCTTTGAAAATGTAGTTTTTGTTATATATTCTTAGCCTTTCATGTTGTCAGGAAGTGAAAATCTAACTTAATGTAAACATTGGACTATTGTATAGAAACTCTTAGAAAATTTATTTTTCACAAAGGAAAACACTCACTTGTCTCCTTGATACAGATTTTGGTGGATATTTTCACTTCAACGGGCTTCGTAGCATCCAAAGGTACAATCGTAACTTTTGCTACGGTGGCGTCTGTTCCAGGTGGAATGTTGATGGGCTGATCCGGAGCTGATGTTAATTTAACTGGTGTAGGTGCCACGATAGCTGCAGGTGTTGTTGCTGCTCCTGGCACACCGGCTGCTGGAGGGATGCCTGTCACTGGAGCTGGTGCTCCCGGTGGCAAAGCAGTTGTAGTCTGCAAAAGACATCATTACTTCTTTCAGAAAAATACCTCACATTGAATTAGACTGTTGTAATGCTTCTTGTAGCACTGACATTTTGTGTGCTATAAAATCACAGCACCTACTGGATCAAGGTCTGATTCAGACTGGAACAAGTAACACAACGTTTTTAAAAGTCCAAAGTAAGTAATATTACCTGAATTGGTTTGCTCAGTTCGACGGTGTATTCTTTGACATTCACTGGATTGATCAACTCAACTACGCCGCCAGGTGACAGATCTCCAGTGGTAATTGTGGCAACTCTATCGTCTGGTCCTGTTGTTACCCATCCTGGACCGGTAGGTCTTACATCCCCAGTATTTCCTGATGGATTTGGTTCCAGAGTGATGGCACTGTCCGGTAATATTGTATCATCTTCCATTCTATCCTCCAGTGGACATATCACTGTGAATGCAAAATCACAAAACATTCTTCAGTGCAACTTACACGAACATTACAAAATATGTCTATCACATTATACATGGAAATCGATATATGAACACGGAAAAAATGTATACTACCATTGTGCATTGAAACTCTGAAAGAAACAATGCTTAAACCTACAGTTATCAGAAATAAGTTAATGACTAAGTAAGTGACTAGCCCAAAATGCACCATTTATTCACTTGTTTGGCTTTTCTGAGATAAAACTGTTCCTTTGCAATTTCATTAGACATTCCAAACCAAAATGATGACTTACGAGGTGTTGTCAGTGCTGGTACTTGGGTAGTGGTTACTGCTAGTGCTGGTGTTGTTGATATAACAGGCACAACAGTCTTTGCTGTAGAGACCACGGTAATGGCAGTTGTTGGGAGTGGCTGTATGGTTGCTGCAACGATTATGAAAACAGGGATATCACAAATAATGTCTCTACCTAAGTAAAATGATAACAACTATTTTCACCTGTAACACTGTCAACAATACACTACACAATTGATTTATATATATTCATTGGTCCAATTGGTTCTTAAGAGTTTTTTTCCCAGTCAAATTTTACATGATAACTGTATGACAATCCAGTACTTTTCCAACTAACCTTAGTGTATCAACTCATTCCATTAGACGTTATACTCAGGTGGGGGGTTTCCGTATGTTTTTCTTCTTTTATTCTTTGAAAATGTAGTTTTTGTTTTATATTCTTAGCCTTTTATGTTGTCAGGAAGTGAAAATCTAACTTAATGTAAACATTGGACTATTGTATAGAAACTCTTAGAAAATTTATTTTTCACAAAGGAAAACACTCACTTGTCTCCTTGATACAGATTTTGGTGGATATTTTCACTTCAACGGGCTTCGTAGCATCCAAAGGTACAATCGTAACTTTTGCTACGGTGGCGTCTGTTCCAGGTGGAACGTTGATGGGCTGATCCGGAGCTGATGTTAATTTAACTGGTGTAGGTGCCACGATAGCTGCAGGTGTTGTTGCTGCTCCTGGCACACCGGCTGCTGGAGGGATGCCTGTCACTGGAGCTGGTGCTCCCGGTGGCAAAGCAGTTGTAGTCTGCAAAAGACATCATTACTTCTTTCAGAAAAATACCTCACATTGAATTAGACTGTTGTAATGCTTCTTGTAGCACTGACATTTTGTGTGCTATAAAATCACAGCACCTACTGGATCAAGGTCTGATTCAGACTGGAACAAGTAACACAACGTTTTTAAAAGTCCAAAGTAAGTAATGTTACCTGAATTGGTTTGCTCAGTTCGACGGTGTATTCTTTGACATTCACTGGATCGATCAACTCAACTACGCCGCCAGGTGACAGATCTCCAGTGGTAATTGTGGCAACTCTGTCGTCTGGTCCTGTTGTTACCCATCCTGGACCGGTAGGTCTTACATCCCCAGTATTTCCTGATGGATTTGGTTCCAGAATGATGGCACTGTCCGGTAATATTGTATCATCTTCCATTCTATCCTCCAGTGGACATATCACTGTGAATGCAAAATCACAAAACATTCTTCAGTGCAACTTACACGAACATTACAAAATATGTCTATCACATTATACATGGAAATCGATATATGAACACGGAAAAAATGTATACTACCATTGTGCATTGAAACTCTGAAAGAAAAAATGCTTAAACCTACAGATATCAGAAATAAGTTAATGACTAAGTAAGTGACTAGCCCAAAATGCACCATTTATTCACTTGTTTGGCTTTTCTGAGATAAAACTATTCCTTTGCAATTTCATTAGACATTCCAAACCAAAATGATGACTTACGAGGTGTTGTCAGTGCTGGTACTTGGGTAGTGGTTACTGCTGGTGCTGGTGTTGTTGATATAACAGGCACAACAGTCTTTGCTGTAGAGACCACGGTAATGGCAGTTGTTGGAAGTGGCTGTATGGTTGCTGCAACGATTATGAAAACAGGGATATCACAAATAGTGTCTCTACCTAAGTAAAATGATAACAACTATTTTCACCTGTAACACTGTCAACAATACACTACACAATTGATTTATATATATTCATTGGTCCAATTGGTTCTCAAGAGTTTTTTTCCCAGTCAAATTTTACATGATAACTGTATGACAATCCAGTACTTTTCCAACTAACCTTAGTGTATCAACTCATTCCATTAGACGTTATACTCAGGTGGGGGGGTTTCTGTTTGTTTTTCTTCTTTTATTCTTTGAAAATGTAGTTTTTGTTATATATTCTTAGCCTTTCATGTTGTCAGGAAGTGAAAATCTAACTTAATGTAAACATTGGACTATTGTATAGAAACTCTTAGAAAATTTATTTTTCACAAAGGAAAACACTCACTTGTCTCCTTGATACAGATTTTGGTGGATATTTTCACTTCAACGGGCTTCGTAGCATCCAAAGGTACAATCGTAACTTTTGCTACGGTGGCGTCTGTTCCAGGTGGAATGTTGATGGGCTGATCCGGAGCTGATGTTAATTTAACTGGTGTAGGTGCCACGATAGCTGCAGGTGTTGTTGCTGCTCCTGGCACACCGGCTGCTGGAGGGATGCCTGTCACTGGAGCTGGTGCTCCCGGTGGCAAAGCAGTTGTAGTCTGCAAAAGACATCATTACTTCTTTCAGAAAAATACCTCACATTGAATTAGACTGTTGTAATGCTTCTTGTAGCACTGACATTTTGTGTGCTATAAAATCACAGCACCTACTGGATCAAGGTCTGATTCAGACTGGAACAAGTAACACAACGTTTTTAAAAGTCCAAAGTAAGTAATATTACCTGAATTGGTTTGCTCAGTTCGACGGTGTATTCTTTGACATTCACTGGATTGATCAACTCAACTACGCCGCCAGGTGACAGATCTCCAGTGGTAATTGTGGCAACTCTATCGTCTGGTCCTGTTGTTACCCATCCTGGACCGGTAGGTCTTACATCCCCAGTATTTCCTGATGGATTTGGTTCCAGAGTGATGGCACTGTCCGGTAATATTGTATCATCTTCCATTCTATCCTCCAGTGGACATATCACTGTGAATGCAATATCACAAAACATTCTTCAGTGCAACTTACACGGACATTACAGAATATGTCTATCACAATATACATGGAAATCGATATATGAACACAGAAAGAATGTATACTACCATTGTGCATTGAAACTCTGAAAGGAAAAATGCTTAAACCTACAGATATCAGAAATAAGTTAATGACTAAGTAAGTGACTAGCCCAAAATGCACCATTTATTCACTTGTTTGGCTTTTCTGAGATAAAACTGTTCCTTTGCAATTTCATTAGACATTCCAAACCAAAATGATGACTTACGAGGTGTTGTCAGTGCTGGTACTTGGGTAGTGGTCACTGCTGGTGCTTGTGTTGTTGATACTACAGGTACTACAGTCTTCGCTGTAGAGATCAGAGGAACAGCAGTTGTTGGAAGTGGCTGTATGGTTGCTGCAATGATAATAAAAACAGGGATATCACAAATCTTGCCACAACCAAAGTATGAATATAACAAGTATTTTCATCTGTAACTCTGCCAAGCATAAAGTAGACAATCCATTTATATATCTTCATCGGTCTGAACAGTTTTTTTCCCAGTCAAATTTTACATGATAACTGTATGACAATCCAGTACTTTTCCAACTAACCTTAATGTATCAACTCATTCCATTAGACGTTATACTCAGGTGGGGGGTTTCCGTATGTTTTTCTTCTTTTATTCTTTGAAAATGTAGTTTTTGTTTTATATTCTTAGCCTTTTATGTTGTCAGGAAGTGAAAATCTAACTTAATGTAAACATTGGACTATTGTATAGAAACTCTTAGAAAATTTATTTTTCACAAAGGAAAACACTCACTTGTCTCCTTGATACAGATTTTGGTGGATATTTTCACTTCAACGGGCTTCGTAGCATCCAAAGGTACAATCGTAACTTTTGCTACGGTGGCGTCTGTTCCAGGTGGAATGTTGATGGGCTGATCTGGAGCTGATGTTAATTTAACTGGTGTAGGTGCCACGATAGCTGCAGGTGTTGTTGCTGCTCCTGGCACACCGGCTGCTGGAGGGATGCCTGTCACTGGAGCTGGTGCTCCCGGTGGCAAAGCAGTTGTAGTCTGCAAAAGACATCATTACTTCTTTCAGAAAAATACCTCACATTGAATTAGACTGTTGTAATACTTCTTGTAGCACTGACATTTTGTGTGCTATAAAATCACAACACTTACTGGATCAAGGTCTGATTCAGACTGGAACAAGTAACACAACGTTTTTAAAAGTCCAAAGTAAGTAATGTTACCTGAATTGGTTTGCTCAGTTCGACGGTGTATTCTTTGACGTTCACTGGATTGATCAACTCAACTACGCCGCCAGGTGACAGATCTCCCGTGGTAATTGTGGCAACTCTATCGTCTGGTCCTGTTGTTACCCATCCTGGACCGGTAGGTCTTACATCCCCAGTATTTCCTGATGGATTTGGTTCCAGAGTGATGGCACTGTCCGGTAATATTGTATCATCTTCCATTCTATCCTCCAGTGGACATATCACTGTGAATGCAAAATCACAAAACATTCTTCAGTGCAACTTACACGGACATTACAGAATATGTCTATCACAATATACATGGAAATCGATATATGAACACGGAAAGAATGTATACTACCATTGTGCATTGAAACTCTGAAAGAAAAAATGCTTAAACCTACAGATATCAGAAATAAGTTAATGACTAAGTCAGTGACTAGCCCAAAATGCACCATTTATTCACTTGTTTGGCTTTTCTGAGATAAAACTGTTCTTTTGCAATTTCATTAGACATTCCAAACCAAAATGATGACTTACGAGGTGTTGTCAGTGCTGGTACTTGGCTAGTGGTCACTGCTGGTGCTTGTGTTGTTGATACTACAGGTACTACAGTCTTCGCTGTAGAAATCAGAGGAACAGCAGTTGTTGGAAGTGG
The DNA here is from genome assembly GCA_963457665.1 of Thysanoteuthis rhombus. Taxonomy (NCBI): domain Eukaryota; kingdom Metazoa; phylum Mollusca; class Cephalopoda; order Oegopsida; family Thysanoteuthidae; genus Thysanoteuthis; species Thysanoteuthis major. The sequence goes on along the minus strand of OY735239.1, from coordinate 19,602,017 downwards.
CTGTATGGTTGCTGCAATGATAATAAAAACACGGATATCACAAATCTTGCCACAACCTAAGTATGAATATAACAAATATTTTCATCTGTAACTCTGCCAAGCATAAAGTAGACAATCCATTTATATATCTTCATCGGTCTTAAGAGTTTTTTTCCCAGTCAAATTTTACATGATAACTGTATGACAATCCAGTACTTTTCCAACTAACCTCAGTGTATCAACTCATTCCATTAGACGTTATACTCAGGTGGGGGGTTTCCGTTTGTTTTTCTTCTTTTATTCTTTGAAAATGTAATTTTTGTTTTATATTCTTAGCCTTTTATGTTGTCAGGAAGTGAAAATCTAACTTAATGTAAACATTGGACTATTGTATAGAAACTCTTAGAAAATTTATTTTTCACAAAGGAAAACACTCACTTGTCTCCTTGATACAGATTTTGGTGGATATTTTCACTTCAACGGGCTTCGTAGCATCCAAAGGTACAATCGTAACTTTTGCTACGGTGGCGTCTGTTCCAGGTGGAATGTTGATGGGCTGATCCGGAGCTGATGTTAATTTAACTGGTGTAGGTGCCACGATAGCTGCAGGTGTTGTTGCTGCTCCTGGCACACCGGCTGCTGGAGGGATGCCTGTCACTGGAGCTGGTGCTCCCGGTGGCAAAGCAGTTGTAGTCTGCAAAAGACATCATTACTTCTTTCAGAAAAATACCTCACATTGAATTAGACTGTTGTAATACTTCTTGTAGCACTGACATTTTGTGTGCTATAAAATCACAACACCTACTAGAACAAGGTCTGATTCAGACTGGAACAAGTAATACAACGTTTTTAAAAGTCCAAAGTAAGTAATATTACCTGAATTGGTTTGCTCAGTTCGACGGTGTATTCTTTGACGTTCACTGGATTGATCAACTCAACTACGCCGCCAGGTGACAGATCTCCAGTGGTAATTGTGGCAACTCTGTCGTCTGGTCCTGTTGTTACCCATCCTGGACCAGTAGGTCTTACATCCCCGGTATTTCCTGATGGATTTGGTTCCAGAGTGATGGCACTGTCCGGTAATATTGTATCATCTTCCATTCTATCCTCCAGTGGACATATCACTGTGAATGCAAAATCACAAAACATTCTTCAGTGCAACTTACACGGACATTACAGAATATGTCTATCACAATATACATGGAAATCGATATATGAACACGGAAAGAATGTATACTACCATTGTGCATTGAAACTCTGAAAGAAAAAATGCTTAAACCTACAGATATCAGAAATAAGTTAATGACTAAGTCAGTGACTAGCCCAAAATGCACCATTTATTCACTTGTTTGGCTTTTCTGAGATAAAACTGTTCTTTTGCAATTTCATTAGACATTCCAAACCAAAATGATGACTTACGAGGTGTTGTCAGTGCTGGTACTTGGCTAGTGGTCACTGCTGGTGCTTGTGTTGTTGATACTACAGGTACTACAGTCTTCGCTGTAGAAATCAGAGGAACAGCAGTTGTTGGAAGTGGCTGTATGGTTGCTGCAATGATAATAAAAACACGGATATCACAAATCTTGCCACAACCTAAGTATGAATATAACAAATATTTTCATCTGTAACTCTGCCAAGCATAAAGTAGACAATCCATTTATATATCTTCATCGGTCTTAAGAGTTTTTTTCCCAGTCAAATTTTACATGATAACTGTATGACAATCCAGTACTTTTCCAACTAACCTTAATGTATCAACTCATTCCATTAGACGTTATACTCAGGTGGGGGGTTTCCGTATGTTTTTCTTCTTTTATTCTTTGAAAATGTAGTTTTTGTTTTATATTCTTAGCCTTTTATGTTGTCAGGAAGTGAAAATCTAACTTAATGTAAACATTGGACTATTGTATAGAAACTCTTAGAAAATTTATTTTTCACAAAGGAAAACACTCACTTGTCTCCTTGATACAGATTTTGGTGGATATTTTCACTTCAACGGGCTTCGTAGCATCCAAAGGTACAATCGTAACTTTTGCTACGGTGGCGTCTGTTCCAGGTGGAATGTTGATGGGCTGATCCGGAGCTGATGTTAATTTAACTGGTGTAGGTGCCACGATAGCTGCAGGTGTTGTTGCTGCTCCTGGCACACCGGCTGCTGGAGGGATGCCTGTCACTGGAGCTGGTGCTCCCGGTGGCAAAGCAGTTGTAGTCTGCAAAAGACATCATTACTTCTTTCAGAAAAATACCTCACATTGAATTAGACTGTTGTAATACTTCTTGTAGCACTGACATTTTGTGTGCTATAAAATCACAACACTTACTGGAACAAGGTCTGATTCAGACTGGAACAAGTAACACAACGTTTTTAAAAGTCCAAAGTAAGTAATGTTACCTGAATTGGTTTGCTCAGTTCGACGGTGTATTCTTTGACGTTCACTGGATTGATCAACTCAACTACGCCGCCAGGTGACAGATCTCCCGTGGTAATTGTGGCAACTCTATCGTCTGGTCCTGTTGTTACCCATCCTGGACCAGTAGGTCTTACATCCCCAGTATTTCCTGATGGATTTGGTTCCAGAGTGATGGCACTGTCCGGTAATATTGTATCATCTTCCATTCTATCCTCCAGTGGACATATCACTGTGAATGCAAAATCACAAAACATTCTTCAGTGCAACTTACACGGACATTACAGAATATGTCTATCACAATATACATGGAAATCGATATATGAACACGGAAAGAATGTATACTACCATTGTGCATTGAAACTCTGAAAGAAAAAATGCTTAAACCTACAGATATCAGAAATAAGTTAATGACTAAGTCAGTGACTAGCCCAAAATGCACCATTTATTCACTTGTTTGGCTTTTCTGAGATAAAACTGTTCTTTTGCAATTTCATTAGACATTCCAAACCAAAATGATGACTTACGAGGTGTTGTCAGTGCTGGTACTTGGCTAGTGGTCACTGCTGGTGCTTGTGTTGTTGATACTACAGGTACTACAGTCTTCGCTGTAGAAATCAGAGGAACAGCAGTTGTTGGAAGTGGCTGTATGGTTGCTGCAATGATAATAAAAACACGGATATCACAAATCTTGCCACAACCTAAGTATGAATATAACAAATATTTTCATCTGTAACTCTGCCAAGCATAAAGTAGACAATCCATTTATATATCTTCATCGGTCTTAAGAGTTTTTTTCCCAGTCAAATTTTACATGATAACTGTATGACAATCCAGTACTTTTCCAACTAACCTTAATGTATCAACTCATTCCATTAGACGTTATACTCAGGTGGGGGGTTTCCGTATGTTTTTCTTCTTTTATTCTTTGAAAATGTAGTTTTTGTTTTATATTCTTAGCCTTTTATGTTGTCAGGAAGTGAAAATCTAACTTAATGTAAACATTGGACTATTGTATAGAAACTCTTAGAAAATTTATTTTTCACAAAGGAAAACACTCACTTGTCTCCTTGATACAGATTTTGGTGGATATTTTCACTTCAACGGGCTTCGTAGCATCCAAAGGTACAATCGTAACTTTTGCTACGGTGGCGTCTGTTCCAGGTGGAATGTTGATGGGCTGATCTGGAGCTGATGTTAATTTAACTGGTGTAGGTGCCACGATAGCTGCAGGTGTTGTTGCTGCTCCTGGCACACCGGCTGCTGGAGGGATGCCTGTCACTGGAGCTGGTGCTCCCGGTGGCAAAGCAGTTGTAGTCTGCAAAAGACATCATTACTTCTTTCAGAAAAATACCTCACATTGAATTAGACTGTTGTAATACTTCTTGTAGCACTGACATTTTGTGTGCTATAAAATCACAACACTTACTGGAACAAGGTCTGATTCAGACTGGAACAAGTAACACAACGTTTTTAAAAGTCCAAAGTAAGTAATGTTACCTGAATTGGTTTGCTCAGTTCGACGGTGTATTCTTTGACGTTCACTGGATTGATCAACTCAACTACGCCGCCAGGTGACAGATCTCCCGTGGTAATTGTGGCAACTCTATCGTCTGGTCCTGTTGTTACCCATCCTGGACCAGTAGGTCTTACATCCCCAGTATTTCCTGATGGATTTGGTTCCAGAGTGATGGCACTGTCCGGTAATATTGTATCATCTTCCATTCTATCCTCCAGTGGACATATCACTGTGAATGCAAAATCACAAAACATTCTTCAGTGCAACTTACACGGACATTACAGAATATGTCTATCACAATATACATGGAAATCGATATATGAACACGGAAAGAATGTATACTACCATTGTGCATTGAAACTCTGAAAGAAAAAATGCTTAAACCTACAGATATCAGAAATAAGTTAATGACTAAGTAAGTGACTAGCCCAAAATGCACCATTTATTCACTTGTTTGGCTTTTCTGAGATAAAACTGTTCTTTTGCAATTTCATTAGACATTCCAAACCAAAATGATGACTTACGAGGTGTTGTCAGTGCTGGTACTTGGGTAGTGGTTACTGCTGGTGCTGGTGTTGTTGATATAACAGGCACAACAGTCTTTGCTGTAGAAATCAGAGGAACAGCAGTTGTTGGAAGTGGCTGTATGGTTGCTGCAATGATAATAAAAACACGGATATCACAAATCTTGCCACAACCTAAGTATGAATATAACAAATATTTTCATCTGTAACTCTGCCAAGCATAAAGTAGACAATCCATTTATATATCTTCATCGGTCTTAAGAGTTTTTTTCCCAGTCAAATTTTACATGATAACTGTATGACAATCCAGTACTTTTCCAACTAACCTTAATGTATCAACTCATTCCATTAGACGTTATACTCAGGTGGGGGGTTTCCGTATGTTTTTCTTCTTTTATTCTTTGAAAATGTAGTTTTTGTTTTATATTCTTAGCCTTTTATGTTGTCAGGAAGTGAAAATCTAACTTAATGTAAACATTGGACTATTGTATAGAAACTCTTAGAAAATTTATTTTTCACAAAGGAAAACACTCACTTGTCTCCTTGATACAGATTTTGGTGGATATTTTCACTTCAACGGGCTTCGTAGCATCCAAAGGTACAATCGTAACTTTTGCTACGGTGGCGTCTGTTCCAGGTGGAATGTTGATGGGCTGATCCGGAGCTGATGTTAATTTAACTGGTGTAGGTGCCACGATAGCTGCAGGTGTTGTTGCTGCTCCTGGCACACCGGCTGCTGGAGGGATGCCTGTCACTGGAGCTGGTGCTCCCGGTGGCAAAGCAGTTGTAGTCTGCAAAAGACATCATTACTTCTTTCAGAAAAATACCTCACATTGAATTAGACTGTTGTAATACTTCTTGTAGCACTGACATTTTGTGTGCTATAAAATCACAACACTTACTGGAACAAGGTCTGATTCAGACTGGAACAAGTAACACAACGTTTTTAAAAGTCCAAAGTAAGTAATGTTACCTGAATTGGTTTGCTCAGTTCGACGGTGTATTCTTTGACGTTCACTGGATTGATCAACTCAACTACGCCGCCAGGTGACAGATCTCCCGTGGTAATTGTGGCAACTCTATCGTCTGGTCCTGTTGTTACCCATCCTGGACCAGTAGGTCTTACATCCCCAGTATTTCCTGATGGATTTGGTTCCAGAGTGATGGCACTGTCCGGTAATATTGTATCATCTTCCATTCTATCCTCCAGTGGACATATCACTGTGAATGCAAAATCACAAAACATTCTTCAGTGCAACTTACACGGACATTACAGAATATGTCTATCACAATATACATGGAAATCGATATATGAACACGGAAAGAATGTATACTACCATTGTGCATTGAAACTCTGAAAGAAAAAATGCTTAAACCTACAGATATCAGAAATAAGTTAATGACTAAGTCAGTGACTAGCCCAAAATGCACCATTTATTCACTTGTTTGGCTTTTCTGAGATAAAACTGTTCTTTTGCAATTTCATTAGACATTCCAAACCAAAATGATGACTTACGAGGTGTTGTCAGTGCTGGTACTTGGCTAGTGGTCACTGCTGGTGCTTGTGTTGTTGATACTACAGGTACTACAGTCTTCGCTGTAGAAATCAGAGGAACAGCAGTTGTTGGAAGTGGCTGTATGGTTGCTGCAATGATAATAAAAACACGGATATCACAAATCTTGCCACAACCTAAGTATGAATATAACAAATATTTTCATCTGTAACTCTGCCAAGCATAAAGTAGACAATCCATTTATATATCTTCATCGGTCTTAAGAGTTTTTTCCCAGTCAAATTTTACATGATAACTGTATGACAATCCAGTACTTTTCCAACTAACCTCAGTGTATCAACTCATTCCATTAGACGTTATACTCAGGTGGGGGGTTTCCGTATGTTTTTCTTCTTTTATTCTTTGAAAATGTAGTTTTTGTTTTATATTCTTAGCCTTTTATGTTGTCAGGAAGTGAAAATCTAACTTAATGTAAACATTGGACTATTGTATAGAAACTCTTAGAAAATTTATTTTTCACAAAGGAAAACACTCACTTGTCTCCTTGATACAGATTTTGGTGGATATTTTCACTTCAACGGGCTTCGTAGCATCCAAAGGTACAATCGTAACTTTTGCTACGGTGGCGTCTGTTCCAGGTGGAATGTTGATGGGCTGATCCGGAGCTGATGTTAATTTAACTGGTGTAGGTGCCACGATAGCTGCAGGTGTTGTTGCTGCTCCTGGCACACCGGCTGCTGGAGGGATGCCTGTCACTGGAGCTGGTGCTCCCGGTGGCAAAGCAGTTGTAGTCTGCAAAAGACATCATTACTTCTTTCAGAAAAATACCTCACATTGAATTAGACTGTTGTAATACTTCTTGTAGCACTGACATTTTGTGTGCTATAAAATCACAACACCTACTAGAACAAGGTCTGATTCAGACTGGAACAAGTAATACAACGTTTTTAAAAGTCCAAAGTAAGTAATATTACCTGAATTGGTTTGCTCAGTTCGACGGTGTATTCTTTGACGTTCACTGGATTGATCAACTCAACTACGCCGCCAGGTGACAGATCTCCAGTGGTAATTGTGGCAACTCTGTCGTCTGGTCCTGTTGTTACCCATCCTGGACCAGTAGGTCTTACATCCCCGGTATTTCCTGATGGATTTGGTTCCAGAGTGATGGCACTGTCCGGTAATATTGTATCATCTTCCATTCTATCCTCCAGTGGACATATCACTGTGAATGCAAAATCACAAAACATTCTTCAGTGCAACTTACACGGACATTACAGAATATGTCTATCACATTATACATGGAAATCGATATATGAACACGGAAAGAATGTATACTACCATTGTGCATTGAAACTCTGAAAGAAAAAATGCTTAAACCTACAGATATCAGAAATAAGTTAATGACTAAGTAAGTGACTAGCCCAAAATGCACCATTTATTCACTTGTTTGGCTTTTCTGAGATAAAACTGTTCTTTTGCAATTTCATTAGACATTCCAAACCAAAATGATGACTTACGAGGTGTTGTCAGTGCTGGTACTTGGGTAGTGGTTACTGCTGGTGCTGGTGTTGTTGATATAACAGGCACAACAGTCTTTGCTGTAGAGACCACGGTAATGGCAGTTGTTGGAAGTGGCTGTATGGTTGCTGCAACGATTATGAAAACAGGGATATCACAAATAGTGTCTCTACCTAAGTAAAATGATAACAACTATTTTCACCTGTAACACTGTCAACAATACACTACACAATTGATTTATATATATTCATTGGTCCAATTGGTTCTCAAGAGTTTTTTTCCCAGTCAAATTTTACATGATAACTGTATGACAATCCAGTACTTTTCCAACTAACCTTAGTGTATCAACTCATTCCATTAGACGTTATACTCAGGTGGGGGGTTTCCGTATGTTTTTCTTCTTTTATTCTTTGAAAATGTAGTTTTTGTTTTATATTCTTAGCCTTTTATGTTGTCAGGAAGTGAAAATCTAACTTAATGTAAACATTGGACTATTGTATAGAAACTCTTAGAAAATTTATTTTTCACAAAGGAAAACACTCACTTGTCTCCTTGATACAGATTTTGGTGGATATTTTCACTTCAACGGGCTTCGTAGCATCCAAAGGTACAATCGTAACTTTTGCTACGGTGGCGTCTGTTCCAGGTGGAATGTTGATGGGCTGATCCGGAGCTGATGTTAATTTAACTGGTGTAGGTGCCACGATAGCTGCAGGTGTTGTTGCTGCTCCTGGCACACCGGCTGCTGGAGGGATGCCTGTCACTGGAGCTGGTGCTCCCGGTGGCAAAGCAGTTGTAGTCTGCAAAAGACATCATTACTTCTTTCAGAAAAATACCTCACATTGAATTAGACTGTTGTAATACTTCTTGTAGCACTGACATTTTGTGTGCTATAAAATCACAACACCTACTAGAACCAGGTCTGATTCAGACTGGAACAAGTAACACAACGTTTTTAAAAGTCCAAAGTAAGTAATATTACCTGAATTGGTTTGCTCAGTTCGACGGTGTATTCTTTGACGTTCACTGGATTGATCAACTCAACTACGCCGCCAGGTGACAGATCTCCAGTGGTAATTGTGGCAACTCTGTCGTCTGGTCCTGTTGTTACCCATCCTGGACCAGTAGGTCTTACATCCCCGGTATTTCCTGATGGATTTGGTTCCAGAGTGATGGCACTGTCCGGTAATATTGTATCATCTTCCATTCTATCCTCCAGTGGACATACCACTGTGAATGCAAAATCACAAAACATTCTTCAGTGCAACTTACACGAACATTACAAAATATGTCTATCACATTATACATGGAAATCGATATATGAACACGGAAAGAATGTATACTACCACTGTGCATTGAAACTCTGAAAGAAAAAATGCTTAAACCTACAGATATCAGAAATAAGTTAATGACTAAGTAAGTGACTAGCCCAAAATGCACCATTTATTCACTTGTTTGGCTTTTCTGAGATAAAACTGTTCCTTTGCAATTTCATTAGACATTCCAAACCAAAATGATGACTTACGAGGTGTTGTCAGTGCTGGTACTTGGGTAGTGGTTACTGCTGGTGCTGGTGTTGTTGATATAACAGGCACAACAGTCTTTGCTGTAGAGACCACGGTAATGGCAGTTGTTGGAAGTGGCTGTATGGTTGCTGCAACGATTATAAAAACAGGGATATCACAAATAATGTCTCTACCTAAGTAAAATGATAACAACTATTTTCACCTGTAACACTGTCAACAATACACTACACAATTGATTTATATATATTCATTGGTCCAATTGGTTCTCAAGAGTTTTTTTCCCAGTCAAATTTTACATGATAACTGTATGACAATCCAGTACTTTTCCAACTAACCTTAGTGTATCAACTCATTCCATTAGACGTTATACTCAGGTGGGGGGGTTTCTGTTTGTTTTTCTTCTTTTATTCTTTGAAAATGTAGTTTTTGTTATATATTCTTAGCCTTTCATGTTGTCAGGAAGTGAAAATCTAACTTAATGTAAACATTGGACTATTGTATAGAAACTCTTAGAAAATTTATTTTTCACAAAGGAAAACACTCACTTGTCTCCTTGATACAGATTTTGGTGGATATTTTCACTTCAACGGGCTTCGTAGCATCCAAAGGTACAATCGTAACTTTTGCTACGGTGGCGTCTGTTCCAGGTGGAATGTTGATGGGCTGATCCGGAGCTGATGTTAATTTAACTGGTGTAGGTGCCACGATAGCTGCAGGTGTTGTTGCTGCTCCTGGCACACCGGCTGCTGGAGGGATGCCTGTCACTGGAGCTGGTGCTCCCGGTGGCAAAGCAGTTGTAGTCTGCAAAAGACATCATTACTTCTTTCAGAAAAATACCTCACATTGAATTAGACTGTTGTAATACTTCTTGTAGCACTGACATTTTGTGTGCTATAAAATCACAACACCTACTAGAACCAGGTCTGATTCAGACTGGAACAAGTAACACAACGTTTTTAAAAGTCCAAAGTAAGTAATATTACCTGAATTGGTTTGCTCAGTTCGACGGTGTATTCTTTGACGTTCACTGGATTGATCAACTCAACTACGCCGCCAGGTGACAGATCTCCAGTGGTAATTGTGGCAACTCTGTCGTCTGGTCCTGTTGTTACCCATCCTGGACCAGTAGGTCTTACATCCCCGGTATTTCCTGATGGATTTGGTTCCAGAGTGATGGCACTGTCCGGTAATATTGTATCATCTTCCATTCTATCCTCCAGTGGACATACCACTGTGAATGCAAAATCACAAAACATTCTTCAGTGCAACTTACACGAACATTACAAAATATGTCTATCACATTATACATGGAAATCGATATATGAACACGGAAAGAATGTATACTACCACTGTGCATTGAAACTCTGAAAGAAAAAATGCTTAAACCTACAGATATCAGAAATAAGTTAATGACTAAGTAAGTGACTAGCCCAAAATGCACCATTTATTCACTTGTTTGGCTTTTCTGAGATAAAACTGTTCCTTTGCAATTTCATTAGACATTCCAAACCAAAATGATGACTTACGAGGTGTTGTCAGTGCTGGTACTTGGGTAGTGGTCACTGCTGGTGCTTGTGTTGTTGATACTACAGGTACTACAGTCTTCGCTGTAGAGATCAGAGGAACAGCAGTTGTTGGAAGTGGCTGTATGGTTGCTGCAATGATAATGGAAACAGGGATATCACAAATCTTGCCACAACCTATGATAATTGAAACAGGGTTATCGTGAATCATTTGTCCATTTAAGTAAAATGTTAACCAATCTTTTTAGCTTTAACCCCACTCAAGATACATTAATATATGAACAGCTGCCTTTTTGTTGATCCCAGAAATATTTGAGACTATTTGTAAGTGGAATTTTTCTGTTTTCTTTGTTCGTTATTTTTAATGATTTTTTTTATATTTCGAACCACCTTTTTTTTTTTTGAATATGCATGCATGATATTCCTTATTTTGTATTTCAGCAAATATTACATACTGTGTGTTTTTTGCCGACTGATCATGTAATAATAGACCAAAGTTTTCAGTAGTATCATTAAGCTTTTTTCAGGTGATGTTTCAGCCATAGGTCTGAGAGCGTTTATGCTGTCGTATAAAGTTTTCGTTAGAATCAATCCTCGCCATACCACGAAATCAAGGTCTCTTAATGCCGTGGAATCGATATCCATGAACTGTTCGTTTTAGCTTTGTTTTGAAACGTAAAATTAGTTACATTTTGAAGGTTTTAACGGGCCAACAAATATACACGTATAAAAGATGAAGTTTGTATACCTGACGAATATGATAAATGTGTTAGTGTATAGAAGTACTGTTGGTTTCTTTCTAGAAACGTGTTACCTTTTGGAAACAAATCACCAACGATCACCCTAGTTTCTTATCCACCAGCAAAATACTCTGAAGAATACTGTTTGTTTATCACTAACAAATGCAGTTCATCGAGAAGTGGGTCATATTTACTGACGTGAAGTTGGCTGCACAGCAGGACAGGACAAGGGCCAGGCATCTGGGCGGACAGTGAATATCTACTAGAAGACTGACACGGTTAAGAAAAGCGTCTCTTTTAGGGAGTGGCTCAAGTGGCTGTGCATAAAGTCCTGGCGGAATGCAATACGATGGGTAGCACTTATATTCACAGAGACACCCGGTAGCTAAGTCCAGATTCACGTGCTTCCATGTTATGCCATTATACCATTTCCATTGCCTGTTACCTCTAGGTTTCCAAGGAATGGTCTGGTTACTAGCAAGTTAATTAAATAGTGGTATAGCTCTTTGGACATAAATGCGAGTCCCAAGTCCACAAAGATGAAGGGTAATGTTTCGAATATTGGAAACAACTGATTTAGACACGAGATAACAGTGTTGGTGGTCATATTTGGAAGTGCAAACACAGAGCAAAATCTGGAGTACTCGTCTACCATAGTTTGTAGGTAGTGGATGTGGAAGCTAGAGAGTGGAGTTCCTTTGAAATATATGCAGATTTGTTTCATAGGATATGACTTACATGAGAAAGTTGAATCTGGAGTATAAAATTGATGCAAATTAGTGGATACATGGCATTCTCGGCACACTTTTCTTAACTGTTCGATTGAGTAAAGGAAGTTTCTTATTCAAATAAACAGGTCAAACTGCGTTACACTAGGATGGCGGAGACAGATATGTAAGTTTGGGAACTTCCCAGTGCGAATTATGACCCAACAATGAGCCCGAGAGATCAGGTCTATTGATATGTTACTTTTATCCGATTGAAAAACGATGTTGTAATCGCAGAACCCCAACACGAATCACCACTGTTGTAATTTACCGCCTGGTGATCAGTGATTATTGTGAAGTATCTCTCGGATAGGTAAATCGACAGCTTTCTCACTTCTTCCACGATAGCACAGGCATTCTTTTATAGAGCAACAAACACACATTAATTTGAGCCCTGAAGAGAAATTCAGCTGAGCAACAAGACTGATTGAAAGTTGCAACGATTGCACCATTGAAAACATTGGTTTCGACCACGAGGTAAATATTTTGATCAACAGTGTACAGCAAAGCCCTTCCAATCTCCTCATAATGATAAACAAAGGCCTTCACCATTGCAGGGTTGAATGAAAACTAAGTGGTGACAATTAAGGGCCTAATTTTATCGGCATATTTGAGATATCCAGTAAGATAAGACGAGTGCACAATACTCACTTGACTCCTTGACACAGATTTTGGTGGAGATTTTCACGTCAACGGGCTTGGTACGATCCAAGGGTACAATGGTAATTTTTGCCACGGTTGCATCTGTACCAGGCGGAATGTTGATGGGCTGATCTGGAGCCGAAGTTATTTTAGCTAGAATAGGTGTTATTCCTGCACCGGGAACACCTGCTGCTGGAACGATGCCTGCAGGTGTTGTTCCTGCAGCAGGCACACCTGCTGCTGCTGGAGTAATGCCTGCCCCTGGAGCTAGTCCTCCTGAAGGCAACGCAGTTGTAATCTGCAAAAATAAGTCATTAATTTGCTTGAGAAAACCATACAACGAATAAGACACAGCAATTATATTGCTGTAATCCTTTTTCTAGCCCGAACATTATGTCCATACATCAGAGATGGAATAGAAATGTGCATTGAAATGGAAGGTCAAATCGTAAACGAGCCATTCGATGTTTTCGAGATTGAAGTAAACTATATTACCTGGCTAGGTTTGCTCAGTTCAACAGTATATTCTTTGACGTTCACAGGGTCGACCAACTCAAATGCACCGCCAGGTGACAGATCTCCAAGAGAAAGTGTGGCTACTCTGTCATTCGGTCCTGTTGTTGCCCATCCTGGTCCAGTAGGTCTTACAACCCCTGGATTACCTGATGGATTCGGTTCCAGTGTGATGGCACTGTCTGGTATTAATGTATCATCTTCCATTTTATCCACAAGCGGACATATCACTGTCAATGTATAATCATACAACATGCTTTGAGTGTAGCCAATTACAATCAAACTTTTATAACATACATGGGAATCGACGTCATGAGAATATTTTAACACCAATGAATACATATGATGCTTTGAAAGCAATTGCACCAAGCATCAGACAGCAGACATCTTGCAGTGAAAAGTTCAGTAAGTAAATCCGTTTATCTAGAAGAGTGCCTCCCAAAAATGAACCTATTCATGCACACTCTTATGTGAACACGTTTTGCTTATACCAAGCAAGAATAATAATGACTTACCTGGTGTTGTGATAGCAGGGACTTGGGTAGTGGTCACTGATGGCACCCCTGTTGTCGACACTACTGGTACTACAGTCTTTGCTGTAGAGACTACAGGAATGACAGTTGTTGCAGGAGGTTGTACAGTTGCTGCAGTGAAAATGTAAACAACGTTCTCATCAGTGATGACTGCACCAATTGATATAGCAAACAAACATACTAAGTTGTCACTACGTGAAACATGCAAAATACTGTGTGATCGAAATGTGATATCACACTGCTTGCCAGTGCAATTGTTGTTCGGTTTTCAACTAATCTAAATGACCTGGTCATGTTTTGTGGTTAAGCATCAATCCGTCGGTCGTATGTGCAATCAGTCATAACCCCGGAGCTGAATAATGGTTATGCAAGTTGGCAGGCTGAGGATTTGCTGAACTTTCCTACCATCTTATTATCCCGGTACGTGCAGGGGCATATGTGGATAATGATTTCTGTATACACCTATCACACAATCTTTCACTTGACTACCTCAATTCCGTCTACAAACTTTATATGGACATAATTTGTTCCTCTGACATTACTACCAAATTCGCAAGAGACAGATTATTTCTTGAGTTGTATTAAAGAAAGAAATCTGTTATGTAATCAGTGTTCGTCCTCTGCTCTGGCAAACATCAATCGATCGATGTTTGAAAATTTGAAGGTGTTTCATTTAACTGCGGTTGGTTTATCAACTAATCTAGAAGACCTGCTCCATACATAATTGTTGTTCGGTTGGTCGTTTCTGGAATCAATCATAGCCACGGTACCGAAAAACGCTTAGTTGCTGAATTTTGCCTATACCCTATTTTCCCTTTTTAGCAGATGGGCACATTGGAATAATGATTGAATTTGTGACTAACATTCAAGTACTTCCTGTTTATATACACCTATTACACAATCTTTGACTGAACTACGTCAGTTCCTAGAATAAACTATTCACTTTATACGGACATATTTCGTTCCTCCGAAATTGTAAAAGATACTGCACTGCTTTCATTTCATTTCTGTCTTTGGCCTGTCCCAACATTAAAAAAGACCCTTACATACTTAGTACAGCAAAAACGTGCCTGTAAAAACTGTCCTGTATTTATTTACAAATGCCAAACACTCACTTGACTCCTTGACACAGATTTTGGTGGAGATTTTCACGTCAACGGGCTTGGTACGATCCAAGGGTACAATGGTAATTTTTGCCACGGTTGCATCTGTACCAGGCGGAATGTTGATGGGCTGATCTGGAGCCGAAGTTATTTTAGCTAGAATAGGTGTTATTCCTGCACCGGGAACACCTGCTGCTGGAACGATGCCTGCAGGTGTTGTTCCTGCAGCAGGCACACCTGCTGCTGCTGGAGTAATGCCTGCCCCTGGAGCTAGTCCTCCTGAAGGCAACGCAGTTGTAATCTGCAAAAATAAGTCATTAATTTGCTTGAGAAAACCATACAACGAATAAGACACAGCAATTATATTGCTGTAATCCTTTTTCTAGCCCGAACATTATGTCCATACATCAGAGATGGAATAGAAATGTGCATTGAAATGGAAGGTCAAATCGTAAACGAGCCATTCGATGTTTTCGAGATTGAAGTAAACTATATTACCTGGCTAGGTTTGCTCAGTTCAACAGTATATTCTTTGACGTTCACAGGGTCGACCAACTCAAATGCACCGCCAGGTGACAGATCTCCAAGAGAAAGTGTGGCTACTCTGTCATTCGGTCCTGTTGTTGCCCATCCTGGTCCAGTAGGTCTTACAACCCCTGGATTACCTGATGGATTCGGTTCCAGTGTGATGGCACTGTCTGGTATTAATGTATCATCTTCCATTTTATCCACAAGCGGACATATCACTGTCAATGTATAATCATACAACATGCTTTGAGTGTAGCCAATTACAATCAAACTTTTATAACATACATGGGAATCGACGTCATGAGAATATTTTAACACCAATGAATACATATGATGCTTTGAAAGCAATTGCACCAAGCATCAGACAGCAGACATCTTGCAGTGAAAAGTTCAGTAAGTAAATCCGTTTATCTAGAAGAGTGCCTCCCAAAAATGAACCTATTCATGCACACTCTTATGTGAACACGTTTTGCTTATACCAAGCAAGAATAATAATGACTTACCTGGTGTTGTGATAGCAGGGACTTGGGTAGTGGTCACTGATGGCACCCCTGTTGTCGACACTACTGGTACTACAGTCTTTGCTGTAGAGACTACAGGAATGACAGTTGTTGCAGGAGGTTGTACAGTTGCTGCAGTGAAAATGTAAACAACGTTCTCATCAGTGATGACTGCACCAATTGATATAGCAAACAAACATACTAAGTTGTCACTACGTGAAACATGCAAAATACTGTGTGATCGAAATGTGATATCACACTGCTTGCCAGTGCAATTGTTGTTCGGTTTTCAACTAATCTAAATGACCTGGTCATGTTTTGTGGTTAAGCATCAATCCGTCGGTCGTATGTGCAATCAGTCATAACCCCGGAGCTGAATAATGGTTATGCAAGTTGGCAGGCTGAGGATTTGCTGAACTTTCCTACCATCTTATTATCCCGGTACGTGCAGGGGCATATGTGGATAATGATTTCTGTATACACCTATCACACAATCTTTCACTTGACTACCTCAATTGCGTCTACAAATTTTATATGGACATAATTTGTTCCTCTGACATTACTACCAAATTCGCAAGAGACAGATTATTTCTTGAGTTGTATTAAAGAAAGAAATCTGTTATGTAATCAGTGTTCGTCCTCTGCTCTGGCAAACATCAATCGATCGATGTTTAAAAATTTGAAGGTGTTTCATTTAACTGCGGTTGGTTTATCAACTAATCTAGAAGACCTGCTCCATACATAATTGTTGTTCGGTTGGTCGTTTCTGGAATCAATCATAGCCACGGTACCGAAAAACGCTTAGTTGCTGAATTTTGCCTATACCCTATTTTCCCTTTTTAGCAGATGGGCACATTGGAATAATGATTGAATTTGTGACTAACATTCAAGTACTTCCTGTTTATATACACCTATTACACAATCTTTGACTGAACTACGTCAGTTCCTAGAATAAACTATTCACTTTATACGGACATATTTCGTTCCTCCGAAATTGTAAAAGATACTGCACTGCTTTCATTTCATTTCTGTCTTTGGCCTGTCCCAACATTAAAAAAGACCCTTACATACTTAGTACAGCAAAAACGTGCCTGTAAAAACTGTCCTGTATTTATTTACAAATGCCAAACACTCACTTGACTCCTTGACACAGATTTTGGTGGAGATTTTCACGTCAACGGGCTTGGTACGATCCAAGGGTACAATGGTAATTTTTGCCACGGTTGCATCTGTACCAGGCGGAATGTTGATGGGCTGATCTGGAGCCGAAGTTATTTTAGCTAGAATAGGTGTTATTCCTGCACCGGGAACACCTGCTGCTGGAACGATGCCTGCAGGTGTTGTTCCTGCAGCAGGCACACCTGCTGCTGCTGGAGTAATGCCTGCCCCTGGAGCTAGTCCTCCTGAAGGCAACGCAGTTGTAATCTGCAAAAATAAGTCATTAATTTGCTTGAGAAAACCATACAACGAATAAGACACAGCAATTATATTGCTGTAATCCTTTTTCTAGCCCGAACATTATGTCCATACATCAGAGATGGAATAGAAATGTGCATTGAAATGGAAGGTCAAATCGTAAACGAGCCATTCGATGTTTTCGAGATTGAAGTAAACTATATTACCTGGCTAGGTTTGCTCAGTTCAACAGTATATTCTTTGACGTTCACAGGGTCGACCAACTCAAATGCACCGCCAGGTGACAGATCTCCAAGAGAAAGTGTGGCTACTCTGTCATTCGGTCCTGTTGTTGCCCATCCTGGTCCAGTAGGTCTTACAACCCCTGGATTACCTGATGGATTCGGTTCCAGTGTGATGGCACTGTCTGGTATTAATGTATCATCTTCCATTTTATCCACAAGCGGACATATCACTGTCAATGTATAATCATACAACATGCTTTGAGTGTAGCCAATTACAATCAAACTTTTATAACATACATGGGAATCGACGTCATGAGAATATTTTAACACCAATGAATACATATGATGCTTTGAAAGCAATTGCACCAAGCATCAGACAGCAGACATCTTGCAGTGAAAAGTTCAGTAAGTAAATCCGTTTATCTAGAAGAGTGCCTCCCAAAAATGAACCTATTCATGCACACTCTTATGTGAACACGTTTTGCTTATACCAAGCAAGAATAATAATGACTTACCTGGTGTTGTGATAGCAGGGACTTGGGTAGTGGTCACTGATGGCACCCCTGTTGTCGACACTACTGGTACTACAGTCTTTGCTGTAGAGACTACAGGAATGACAGTTGTCGCAGGAGGTTGTACAGTTGCTGCAGTGAAAATGTAAACAACGTTCTCATCAGTGATGACTGCACCAATTGATATAGCAAACAAACATACTAAGTTGTCACTACGTGAAACATGCAAAATACTGTGTGATCGAAATGTGATATCACACTGCTTGCCAGTGCAATTGTTGTTCGGTTTTCAACTAATCTAAATGACCTGGTCATGTTTTGTGGTTAAGCATCAATCCGTCGGTCGTATGTGCAATCAGTCATAACCCCGGAGCTGAATAATGGTTATGCAAGTTGGCAGGCTGAGGATTTGCTGAACTTTCCTACCATTTTATTATCCCGGTACGTGCAGGGGCATATGTGGATAATGATTTCTGTATACACCTATCACACAATCTTTCACTTGACTACCTCAATTGCGTCTACAAATTTTATATGGACATAATTTGTTCCTCTGACATTACTACCAAATTCGCAAGAGACAGATTATTTCTTGAGTTGTATTAAAGAAAGAAATCTGTTATGTAATCAGTGTTCGTCCTCTGCTCTGGCAAACATCAATCGATCGATGTTTGAAAATTTGAAGGTGTTTCATTTAACTGCGGTTGGTTTATCAACTAATCTAGAAGACCTGCTCCATACATAATTGTTGTTCGGTTGGTCGTTTCTGGAATCAATCATAGCCACGGTACCGAAAAACGCTTAGTTGCTGAATTTTGCCTATACCCTATTTTCCCTTTTTAGCAGATGGGCACATTGGAATAATGATTGAATTTGTGACTAACATTCAAGTACTTCCTGTTTATATACACCTATTACACAATCTTTGACTGAACTACGTCAGCTCCTAGAATAAACTATTCACTTTATACGGACATATTTCGTTCCTCCGAAATTGTAAAAGATACTGCACTGCTTTCATTTCATTTCTGTCTTTGGCCTGTCCCAACATTAAAAAAGACCCTTACATACTTAGTACAGCAAAAACGTGCCTGTAAAAACTGTCCTGTATTTATTTACAAATGCCAAACACTCACTTGACTCCTTGACACAGATTTTGGTGGAGATTTTCACGTCAACGGGCTTGGTACGATCCAAGGGTACAATGGTAATTTTTGCCACGGTTGCATCTGTACCAGGCGGAATGTTGATGGGCTGATCTGGAGCCGAAGTTATTTTAGCTAGAATAGGTGTTATTCCTGCACCGGGAACACCTGCTGCTGGAACGATGCCTGCAGGTGTTGTTCCTGCAGCAGGCACACCTGCTGCTGCTGGAGTAATGCCTGCCCCTGGAGCTAGTCCTCCTGAAGGCAACGCAGTTGTAATCTGCAAAAATAAGTCATTAATTTGCTTGAGAAAACCATACAACGAATAAGACACAGCAATTATATTGCTGTAATCCTTTTTCTAGCCCGAACATTATGTCCATACATCAGAGATGGAATAGAAATGTGCATTGAAATGGAAGGTCAAATCGTAAACGAGCCATTCGATGTTTTCGAGATTGAAGTAAACTATATTACCTGGCTAGGTTTGCTCAGTTCAACAGTATATTCTTTGACGTTCACAGGGTCGACCAACTCAAATGCACCGCCAGGTGACAGATCTCCAAGAGAAAGTGTGGCTACTCTGTCATTCGGTCCTGTTGTTGCCCATCCTGGTCCAGTAGGTCTTACAACCCCTGGATTACCTGATGGATTCGGTTCCAGTGTGATGGCACTGTCTGGTATTAATGTATCATCTTCCATTTTATCCACAAGCGGACATATCACTGTCAATGTATAATCATACAACATGCTTTGAGTGTAGCCAATTACAATCAAACTTTTATAACATACATGGGAATCGACGTCATGAGAATATTTTAACACCAATGAATACATATGATGCTTTGAAAGCAATTGCACCAAGCATCAGACAGCAGACATCTTGCAGTGAAAAGTTCAGTAAGTAAATCCGTTTATCTAGAAGAGTGCCTCCCAAAAATGAACCTATTCATGCACACTCTTATGCGAACACGTTTTGCTTATACCAAGCAAGAATAATAATGACTTACCTGGTGTTGTGATAGCAGGGACTTGGGTAGTGGTCACTGATGGCACCCCTGTTGTCGACACTACTGGTACTACAGTCTTTGCTGTAGAGACTACAGGAATGACAGTTGTCGCAGGAGGTTGTACAGTTGCTGCAGTGAAAATGTAAACAACGTTCTCATCAGTGATGACTGCACCAAGTGATATAGCAAACAAACATACTAAGTTGTCACTACGTGAAACATGCAAAATACTGTGTGATCGAAATGTGATATCACACTGCTTGCCAGTGCAATTGTTGTTCGGTTTTCAACTAATCTAAATGACCTGGTCATGTTTTGTGGTTAAGCATCAATCCGTCGGTCGTATGTGCAATCAGTCATAACCCCGGAGCTGAATAATGGTTATGCAAGTTGGCAGGCTGAGGATTTGCTGAACTTTCCTACCATCTTATTATCCCGGTACGTGCAGGGGCATATGTGGATGATGATTTCTGTATACACCTATCACACAATCTTTCACTTGACTACCTCAATTGCGTCTACAAATTTTATATGGACATAATTTGTTCCTCTGACATTACTACCAAATTCGCAAGAGACAGATTATTTCTTGAGTTGTATTAAAGAAAGAAATCTGTTATGTAATCAGTGTTCGTCCTCTGCTCTGGCAAACATCAATCGATCGATGTTTGAAAATTTGAAGGTGTTTCATTTAACTGCGGTTGGTTTATCAACTAATCTAGAAGACCTGCTCCATACATAATTGTTGTTCGGTTGGTCGTTTCTGGAATCAATCATAGCCACGGTACCGAAAAACGCTTAGTTGCTGAATTTTGCCTATACCCTATTTTCCCTTTTTAGCAGATGGGCACATTGGAATAATGATTGAATTTGTGACTAACATTCAAGTACTTCCTGTTTATATACACCTATTACACAATCTTTGACTGAACTACGTCAGTTCCTAGAATAAACTATTCACTTTATACGGACATATTTCGTTCCTCCGAAATTGTAAAAGATACTGCACTGCTTTCATTTCATTTCTGTCTTTGGCCTGTCCCAACATTAAAAAAGACCCTTACATACTTAGTACAGCAAAAACGTGCCTGTAAAAACTGTCCTGTATTTATTTACAAATGCCAAACACTCACTTGACTCCTTGACACAGATTTTGGTGGAGATTTTCACGTCAACGGGCTTGGTACGATCCAAGGGTACAATGGTAATTTTTGCCACGGTTGCATCTGTACCAGGCGGAATGTTGATGGGCTGATCTGGAGCCGAAGTTATTTTAGCTAGAATAGGTGTTATTCCTGCACCGGGAACACCTGCTGCTGGAACGATGCCTGCAGGTGTTGTTCCTGCAGCAGGCACACCTGCTGCTGCTGGAGTAATGCCTGCCCCTGGAGCTAGTCCTCCTGAAGGCAACGCAGTTGTAATCTGCAAAAATAAGTCATTAATTTGCTTGAGAAAACCATACAACGAATAAGACACAGCAATTATATTGCTGTAATCCTTTTTCTAGCCCGAACATTATGTCCATACATCAGAGATGGAATAGAAATGTGCATTGAAATGGAAGGTCAAATCGTAAACGAGCCATTCGATGTTTTCGAGATTGAAGTAAACTATATTACCTGGCTAGGTTTGCTCAGTTCAACAGTATATTCTTTGACGTTCACAGGGTCGACCAACTCAAATGCACCGCCAGGTGACAGATCTCCAAGAGAAAGTGTGGCTACTCTGTCATTCGGTCCTGTTGTTGCCCATCCTGGTCCAGTAGGTCTTACAACCCCTGGATTACCTGATGGATTCGGTTCCAGTGTGATGGCACTGTCTGGTATTAATGTATCATCTTCCATTTTATCCACAAGCGGACATATCACTGTCAATGTATAATCATACAACATGCTTTGAGTGTAGCCAAT
The DNA here is from genome assembly GCA_963457665.1 of Thysanoteuthis rhombus. NCBI lineage: Eukaryota > Metazoa > Mollusca > Cephalopoda > Oegopsida > Thysanoteuthidae > Thysanoteuthis > Thysanoteuthis major. The sequence goes on along the minus strand of OY735239.1, from coordinate 19,579,963 downwards.
TACAATCAAACTTTTATAACATACATGGGAATCGACGTCATGAGAATATTTTAACACCAATGAATACATATGATGCTTTGAAAGCAATTGCACCAAGCATCAGACAGCAGACATCTTGCAGTGAAAAGTTCAGTAAGTAAATCCGTTTATCTAGAAGAGTGCCTCCCAAAAATGAACCTATTCATGCACACTCTTATGTGAACACGTTTTGCTTATACCAAGCAAGAATAATAATGACTTACCTGGTGTTGTGATAGCAGGGACTTGGGTAGTGGTCACTGATGGCACCCCTGTTGTCGACACTACTGGTACTACAGTCTTTGCTGTAGAGACTACAGGAATGACAGTTGTCGCAGGAGGTTGTACAGTTGCTGCAGTGAAAATGGAAACAACGTTCTCATCAGTGATGACAGCACCAAGTGATATAGCAAACAAACATACTAAGTTGTCACTACGTGAAACATGCAAAATACTGTGTGATCGAAATGTGATATCACACTGCTTGCCAGTGCAATTGTTGTTCGGTTTTCAACTAATCTAAATGACCTGGTCATATTTTGTGGTTAAGCATCAATCCGTCGGTCGTATGTGCAATCAGTCATAACCCCGGAGCTGAATAATGGTTATGCAAGTTGGCAGGCTGAGGATTTGCTGAACTTTCCTACCATTTTATTATCCCGGTACGTGCAGGGGCATATGTGGATAATGATTTCTGTATACACCTATCACACAATCTTTCACTTGACTACCTCAATTGCGTCTACAAATTTTATATGGACATAATTTGTTCCTCTGACATTACTACCAAATTCGCAAGAGACAGATTATTTCTTGAGTTGTATTAAAGAAAGAAATCTGTTATGTAATCAGTGTTCGTCCTCTGCTCTGGCAAACATCAATCGATCGATGTTTGAAAATTTGAAGGTGTTTCATTTAACTGCGGTTGGTTTATCAACTAATCTAGAAGACCTGCTCCATACATAATTGTTGTTCGGTTGGTCGTTTCTGGAATCAATCATAGCCACGGTACCGAAAAACGCTTAGTTGCTGAATTTTGCCTATACCCTATTTTCCCTTTTTAGCAGATGGGCACATTGGAATAATGATTGAATTTGTGACTAACATTCAAGTACTTCCTGTTTATATACACCTATTACACAATCTTTGACTGAACTACGTCAGTTCCTAGAATAAACTATTCACTTTATACGGACATATTTCGTTCCTCCGAAATTGTAAAAGATACTGCACTGCTTTCATTTCATTTCTGTCTTTGGCCTGTCCCAACATTAAAAAAGACCCTTACATACTTAGTACAGCAAAAACGTGCCTGTAAAAACTGTCCTGTATTTATTTACAAATGCCAAACACTCACTTGACTCCTTGACACAGATTTTGGTGGAGATTTTCACGTCAACGGGCTTGGTACGATCCAAGGGTACAATGGTAATTTTTGCCACGGTTGCATCTGTACCAGGCGGAATGTTGATGGGCTGATCTGGAGCCGAAGTTATTTTAGCTAGAATAGGTGTTATTCCTGCACCGGGAACACCTGCTGCTGGAACGATGCCTGCAGGTGTTGTTCCTGCAGCAGGCACACCTGCTGCTGCTGGAGTAATGCCTGCCCCTGGAGCTAGTCCTCCTGAAGGCAACGCAGTTGTAATCTGCAAAAATAAGTCATTAATTTGCTTGAGAAAACCATACAACGAATAAGACACAGCAATTATATTGCTGTAATCCTTTTTCTAGCCCGAACATTATGTCCATACATCAGAGATGGAATAGAAATGTGCATTGAAATGGAAGGTCAAATCGTAAACGAGCCATTCGATGTTTTCGAGATTGAAGTAAACTATATTACCTGGCTAGGTTTGCTCAGTTCAACAGTATATTCTTTGACGTTCACAGGGTCGACCAACTCAAATGCACCGCCAGGTGACAGATCTCCAAGAGAAAGTGTGGCTACTCTGTCATTCGGTCCTGTTGTTGCCCATCCTGGTCCAGTAGGTCTTACAACCCCTGGATTACCTGATGGATTCGGTTCCAGTGTGATGGCACTGTCTGGTATTAATGTATCATCTTCCATTTTATCCACAAGCGGACATATCACTGTCAATGTATAATCATACAACATGCTTTGAGTGTAGCCAATTACAATCAAACTTTTATAACATACATGGGAATCGACGTCATGAGAATATTTTAACACCAATGAATACATATGATGCTTTGAAAGCAATTGCACCAAGCATCAGACAGCAGACATCTTGCAGTGAAAAGTTCAGTAAGTAAATCCGTTTATCTAGAAGAGTGCCTCCCAAAAATGAACCTATTCATGCACACTCTTATGTGAACACGTTTTGCTTATACCAAGCAAGAATAATAATGACTTACCTGGTGTTGTGATAGCAGGGACTTGGGTAGTGGTCACTGATGGCACCCCTGTTGTCGACACTACTGGTACTACAGTCTTTGCTGTAGAGACTACAGGAATGACAGTTGTTGCAGGAGGTTGTACAGTTGCTGCAGTGAAAATGTAAACAACGTTCTCATCAGTGATGACTGCACCAATTGATATAGCAAACAAACATACTAAGTTGTCACTACGTGAAACATGCAAAATACTGTGTGATCGAAATGTGATATCACACTGCTTGCCAGTGCAATTGTTGTTCGGTTTTCAACTAATCTAAATGACCTGGTCATGTTTTGTGGTTAAGCATCAATCCGTCGGTCGTATGTGCAATCAGTCATAACCCCGGAGCTGAATAATGGTTATGCAAGTTGGCAGGCTGAGGATTTGCTGAACTTTCCTACCATCTTATTATCCCGGTACGTGCAGGGGCATATGTGGATAATGATTTCTGTATACACCTATCACACAATCTTTCACTTGACTACCTCAATTGCGTCTACAAATTTTATATGGACATAATTTGTTCCTCTGACATTACTACCAAATTCGCAAGAGACAGATTATTTCTTGAGTTGTATTAAAGAAAGAAATCTGTTATGTAATCAGTGTTCGTCCTCTGCTCTGGCAAACATCAATCGATCGATGTTTAAAAATTTGAAGGTGTTTCATTTAACTGCGGTTGGTTTATCAACTAATCTAGAAGACCTGCTCCATACATAATTGTTGTTCGGTTGGTCGTTTCTGGAATCAATCATAGCCACGGTACCGAAAAACGCTTAGTTGCTGAATTTTGCCTATACCCTATTTTCCCTTTTTAGCAGATGGGCACATTGGAATAATGATTGAATTTGTGACTAACATTCAAGTACTTCCTGTTTATATACACCTATTACACAATCTTTGACTGAACTACGTCAGTTCCTAGAATAAACTATTCACTTTATACGGACATATTTCGTTCCTCCGAAATTGTAAAAGATACTGCACTGCTTTCATTTCATTTCTGTCTTTGGCCTGTCCCAACATTAAAAAAGACCCTTACATACTTAGTACAGCAAAAACGTGCCTGTAAAAACTGTCCTGTATTTATTTACAAATGCCAAACACTCACTTGACTCCTTGACACAGATTTTGGTGGAGATTTTCACGTCAACGGGCTTGGTACGATCCAAGGGTACAATGGTAATTTTTGCCACGGTTGCATCTGTACCAGGCGGAATGTTGATGGGCTGATCTGGAGCCGAAGTTATTTTAGCTAGAATAGGTGTTATTCCTGCACCGGGAACACCTGCTGCTGGAACGATGCCTGCAGGTGTTGTTCCTGCAGCAGGCACACCTGCTGCTGCTGGAGTAATGCCTGCCCCTGGAGCTAGTCCTCCTGAAGGCAACGCAGTTGTAATCTGCAAAAATAAGTCATTAATTTGCTTGAGAAAACCATACAACGAATAAGACACAGCAATTATATTGCTGTAATCCTTTTTCTAGCCCGAACATTATGTCCATACATCAGAGATGGAATAGAAATGTGCATTGAAATGGAAGGTCAAATCGTAAACGAGCCATTCGATGTTTTCGAGATTGAAGTAAACTATATTACCTGGCTAGGTTTGCTCAGTTCAACAGTATATTCTTTGACGTTCACAGGGTCGACCAACTCAAATGCACCGCCAGGTGACAGATCTCCAAGAGAAAGTGTGGCTACTCTGTCATTCGGTCCTGTTGTTGCCCATCCTGGTCCAGTAGGTCTTACAACCCCTGGATTACCTGATGGATTCGGTTCCAGTGTGATGGCACTGTCTGGTATTAATGTATCATCTTCCATTTTATCCACAAGCGGACATATCACTGTCAATGTATAATCATACAACATGCTTTGAGTGTAGCCAATTACAATCAAACTTTTATAACATACATGGGAATCGACGTCATGAGAATATTTTAACACCAATGAATACATATGATGCTTTGAAAGCAATTGCACCAAGCATCAGACAGCAGACATCTTGCAGTGAAAAGTTCAGTAAGTAAATCCGTTTATCTAGAAGAGTGCCTCCCAAAAATGAACCTATTCATGCACACTCTTATGTGAACACGTTTTGCTTATACCAAGCAAGAATAATAATGACTTACCTGGTGTTGTGATAGCAGGGACTTGGGTAGTGGTCACTGATGGCACCCCTGTTGTCGACACTACTGGTACTACAGTCTTTGCTGTAGAGACTACAGGAATGACAGTTGTTGCAGGAGGTTGTACAGTTGCTGCAGTGAAAATGTAAACAACGTTCTCATCAGTGATGACTGCACCAAGTGATATAGCAAACAAACATACTAAGTTGTCACTACGTGAAACATGCAAAATACTGTGTGATCGAAATGTGATATCACACTGCTTGCCAGTGCAATTGTTGTTCGGTTTTCAACTAATCTAAATGACCTGGTCATGTTTTGTGGTTAAGCATCAATCCGTCGGTCGTATGTGCAATCAGTCATAACCCCGGAGCTGAATAATGGTTATGCAAGTTGGCAGGCTGAGGATTTGCTGAACTTTCCTACCATTTTATTATCCCGGTACGTGCAGGGGCATATGTGGATAATGATTTCTGTATACACCTATCACACAATCTTTCACTTGACTACCTCAATTGCGTCTACAAATTTTATATGGACATAATTTGTTCCTCTGACATTACTACCAAATTCGCAAGAGACAGATTATTTCTTGAGTTGTATTAAAGAAAGAAATCTGTTATGTAATCAGTGTTCGTCCTCTGCTCTGGCAAACATCAATCGATCGATGTTTGAAAATTTGAAGGTGTTTCATTTAACTGCGGTTGGTTTATCAACTAATCTAGAAGACCTGCTCCATACATAATTGTTGTTCGGTTGGTCGTTTCTGGAATCAATCATAGCCACGGTACCGAAAAACGCTTAGTTGCTGAATTTTGCCTATACCCTATTTTCCCTTTTTAGCAGATGGGCACATTGGAATAATGATTGAATTTGTGACTAACATTCAAGTACTTCCTGTTTATATACACCTATTACACAATCTTTGACTGAACTACGTCAGTTCCTAGAATAAACTATTCACTTTATACGGACATATTTCGTTCCTCCGAAATTGTAAAAGATACTGCACTGCTTTCATTTCATTTCTGTCTTTGGCCTGTCCCAACATTAAAAAAGACCCTTACATACTTAGTACAGCAAAAACGTGCCTGTAAAAACTGTCCTGTATTTATTTACAAATGCCAAACACTCACTTGACTCCTTGACACAGATTTTGGTGGAGATTTTCACGTCAACGGGCTTGGTACGATCCAAGGGTACAATGGTAATTTTTGCCACGGTTGCATCTGTACCAGGCGGAATGTTGATGGGCTGATCTGGAGCCGAAGTTATTTTAGCTAGAATAGGTGTTATTCCTGCACCGGGAACACCTGCTGCTGGAACGATGCCTGCAGGTGTTGTTCCTGCAGCAGGCACACCTGCTGCTGCTGGAGTAATGCCTGCCCCTGGAGCTAGTCCTCCTGAAGGCAACGCAGTTGTAATCTGCAAAAATAAGTCATTAATTTGCTTGAGAAAACCATACAACGAATAAGACACAGCAATTATATTGCTGTAATCCTTTTTCTAGCCCGAACATTATGTCCATACATCAGAGATGGAATAGAAATGTGCATTGAAATGGAAGGTCAAATCGTAAACGAGCCATTCGATGTTTTCGAGATTGAAGTAAACTATATTACCTGGCTAGGTTTGCTCAGTTCAACAGTATATTCTTTGACGTTCACAGGGTCGACCAACTCAAATGCACCGCCAGGTGACAGATCTCCAAGAGAAAGTGTGGCTACTCTGTCATTCGGTCCTGTTGTTGCCCATCCTGGTCCAGTAGGTCTTACAACCCCTGGATTACCTGATGGATTCGGTTCCAGTGTGATGGCACTGTCTGGTATTAATGTATCATCTTCCATTTTATCCACAAGCGGACATATCACTGTCAATGTATAATCATACAACATGCTTTGAGTGTAGCCAATTACAATCAAACTTTTATAACATACATGGGAATCGACGTCATGAGAATATTTTAACACCAATGAATACATATGATGCTTTGAAAGCAATTGCACCAAGCATCAGACAGCAGACATCTTGCAGTGAAAAGTTCAGTAAGTAAATCCGTTTATCTAGAAGAGTGCCTCCCAAAAATGAACCTATTCATGCACACTCTTATGTGAACACGTTTTGCTTATACCAAGCAAGAATAATAATGACTTACCTGGTGTTGTGATAGCAGGGACTTGAGTAGTGGTCACTGATGGCACCCCTGTTGTCGACACTACTGGTACTACAGTCTTTGCTGTAGAGACTACAGGAATGACAGTTGTTGCAGGAGGTTGCACAGTTGCTGCAATGGTAATTGAAGCAAAGTTATCATCAATTATGACCATAATTATTCCTGAAATATCTTTATAAAGCATAAGACCATCAAGAGCAATAATTTTGTTTGTTTTAATGAATTGCTTTCTTGTTTTGATACCCTCGATGCATTGAACTGAGAACTACACGTGACCCAAATACAAATTACGATAAAGACTGTTGATACATTTCTGTGGTTCATGTTGCAAATGTTTTACATACTTAGTGTTAGTTTACTTTTTGCCCCTTCATTAATCAATCAAGCAAAGTTTCAAGTGGTTTCATTAAGATGTGATTCGGAGATCATTTCCTCTGTTGATTCAAGTGAGTTTTTGTTTTCAGATTGTCGATTTTGAAATCAGTTCTGGTCACGACACCAGTGACGTCTACATAATGTGATGGACTGGATAATAATTGTGAATTATGACCTTAATTTCCCTATTGGACAGCTGTTAATAGGTAATTGATTGTTGGCTGGCCTTCCAGCACCTTCCACCACACAACTACCTATCCAGGGTACAAATTTTTAAATTACAAAGAAAAACGTAGCAATTGTCTATAGTGTTTGCGCTGAGGGCCTTCAGATCAAATTCTGCCCAGGCCTCATGACGGCTTGAACTAGCCTTTGAGATAAGTGAACATTATGGATATTCCTCTGAATATATAGACAGCTATTTCGATCATTTCAACATTTTTTATCGCGTAGGGTTCTATCCTTTTTTTATATGTGCGTGTGTTCATGTGTTTGTTTACTTGTTTGTTTGTATTTTCAAGAACTCCTGATCATCAGTACTGCACTAGATCCATTCTAAAAATTTCTTTTTTTTTTCCCTCGTGATTTGTGAGAAGAGAGATTTTTACCTTTTGGGGTCTTATTTCGGTGGCATTTATTAGTGATGTCTAGGTTCTGAAGAATCTATGTGTTTCTAGATATTTTTAATGTATTTTAGAAGTTTTCCAATGTGAAACAAAATAAATAAATTGTATTCTAACCATGTATATTCTTCGATTAAATTTTTCATATGACTTTTAAGAAGTCAAGCTAAAAAATTGGATGATGCGAAAAGTCCTCATAAATGAAACGTAACGTGAATCCATATAAAGGAATACTTTAAAATGCAGTTGTAATTAGTGTGGGTTTCGGTGTAATATTGTTTTGTTATTGTTTCAATATAACTAAGTATAAGCTGAAAAAACAAAGGTTTAAATTATGATAAAACTTTGAACAGTACGGAAAATTTTGGAACAATTTAACTGCATTAATCAAGTTATACTAGTATTTTTGTGAGTGCGTGTAACACTGAATTAAAAAATGTGCGCTTCTCTATCATTGTGCCTATATTTTTTTCAAGTGTCTTTAACGTGGTTTGTCTTACCGTCTGAATGTTGTTTCAAACATTTTTAAATTGTAAAATTTGTTTCTACATAGTACATTCTAACATATCTCTGACGGTTGATCCTCTGAGAAGTGAAGGACAAAAAGTGATTTTCAGTGTTTACATTTAAGGAAAAGAAAAAAAAAGAAAAAAAGACACCGTTTTTTTCCTCCTCTTTTGGTGTACTACATTTCCGACAATTACAGCAATGTTGTAACACTTTTCTGCGTCACCAGAAGAACCTATTATATAAAGGAGTGCAAATTTAGTGGACTCTCCCCATGACGTGGAAATAGAATTTTACGTATGATAGATAAAATTTTATAAACGTTCAATGGTAAATAGAATGTTAAGAAACCAATATTTTTGTTTGAGTGTGTGACATTTTTCTGTGCTTATACAAAAAAAAAACTGTGACGAGATGTACTTCACCCAGCTTCATGTGGTGGACTCTTCTGCTAACTTGATAGTAAAAGGATTTTTTATTTTGTTAAACTTGATAAACTATTTACATATTGTGTAGTAGAATACTATGATACCACTGACAATCTGAGCCAAAAATGCTAAACATGAGCGCTGTTGTCATTAAAGGAAACAAGCCTGATCTTTTCTTGATTGAAGATCTAGCAAGGACAGTGTTGCCAACATCTTAAATTCAAGAAACATCTTGAAACAACTAGAAACATTTAGATTCTCCATATATTTATCTAAAATCTTGGGAATATATTACATATTATCGATAAACTGAATGTGACTTTAACATTCAATATTTACTTTATTGGGATACCAAATTTATGAAAAATGTCACTTACTCTATTACTGTATATAATTGACTCACACTTCGGTATGTCAGTCAGTGACGGCGATTGAAGATAAAGATGCTAGTGCATCTAAAAAATGCTTACCCTCTGTAGATGGAAATACTGGGGCTGTTGTACTTATTATTGGGGGTAAGGTAGATAACATTGCAGTCGATGTTGCCATTGGTGTAATTGTGGTAACAGAGGGAGGCTGAGTCGGGCTTGTTGCAGGTGTCCATACAGTTATTGCTGGCGTCGATAATATTCCAGTTGTTGGTGGTGCCATGGTTGTACTAATAACTGTAGAATATGTGGTCGTTGATGCTGAAATTGATATGGAGATCTTTGAAAATATAATATCTACTATAACTGGAGCCTACATTTCCTGAATGGGCTGCAAGTGTGACTGCGCCGCAGCATAGCCTCCACCAGGTCTGTTTCAGCATTATAGTTACTTTGGGAAAAGAACCACACTTTAAAACCTTAAATTCTTCTCTCTTTTTTTCTTTTTTCTTTTTCAATTTGCCTTGGAATGGGTTTGATATCACGGAAAACGTAGAAGGGGGAGTGGCGCCTAAAATAATCAGAATGACAATAGATACTTATTTTTCAAATACATTGAATTGCGATTGCGTGGTTGCATTGCATGCACAAACACACAGATTATAAGATGAATAAGAATCTTTTTCTTACGGCAGTTGTATTCATCCATTCCTGTGTAGCAGTCATAAAGTCCATCACAGAGTTTTGTTTGGTTGATACAGTGTCCATCATCACATTGAAATTCCTCGTCGGTGCAGGGACAGGTGACACAAGTCATTTCACCAGATTGGCAAGTGCTAATTAACAAAGAAATAATACATTTTTCTTTCGTTAGATGAGCTATCATAAATCGTTACCATTAATTCTTATGACTACTTTTTATATTCATCTTATTTTTTTTCAGCTGCTTTTTATGGCAACCTTCTGGTTCAGACTTACAAGCCTAAAGGGTAGAACCGTCTAGCATTTAAAGAGCTCCCCATGGTGGGGGGTGAGTTCTAATCTCACGTAAAACTTATTCTTCATTTCCAAATCAATACTTTTTACTCACTGCTAGAGGGAAGTCGGTCTGAGTTGAAGTTGCAATGAAAAGCGAGTCGAAAAAATGAAGCTGAAAAGTAGCTATAAAACTAATGATATTGATGAACAAACAACTTTCATAAAACGGCAATCATGGTGGTTTATGTAAAATTCCTTATAGTTTATTTGGAAATGGGAAACAAATTTTAAATACAAAAGAACATGAAGAAAGAATAAAATAAGAGAAAGTAATGATGAAACTGCGTCTCATATATATATATATATATATATATATATATATATAGTCAACTTCAATTTCATCGGAGAAGATAGATTGTTGTCGTGTTATTGGATGACAATTTAAAGAAATGAAAGTGAATTAGTAAATAGCTGACCAATTTTTGCAGTTATGAACAATTATCACAGTTCCAGTTGGATAAACCTTTCCATTGTCCAAACATGGGCAATCCTTTTTGGGGATGCATTTTCCACCTAGTAAAAACAAACAGATTTCGTAAGGATGGAGTTCGGAAAAATGAGTATGTTAAGGTATAGATTATTTGAAAGTAGACTTACTACCGGCCCAAACGGTTTGGGTAATTTGCTGTTAAAAAAGAATTATTAGAATTCAAAATAGATAGAAAGATGGAGATCAACACGAAGTGGCTCCAGCTGAAAAGGTGTGTACAAACAGTGCTTCCATTTTTACATAAATTTACATCGTAAATCGAACCCACACCACCCTCTAAATACATTTTTGAGAGGAATTTCTGGAACTAACTTGATGAAATAATTTTCAGTATGTCACATTGACACACATAAAGAAAATTTCATGGGAAAATATTGTATGGCTTTCTGTGGTAGGTTGTCACAGACGGATAGACCGACAGACATTTGGGGGATTGTAATGAGATAGTGATCCATATTAGTACACGTCTTCGCCGGGTAAGAGGTCAAAACTAGATAGATAGATAGATAGATAGATAGATAGATAGATAGAAATCAGATCATTATTATCGAACAAAAGCCCCACAATAAAGATAGAACATAGATTGTACAGATCTAATAATAGATGTATGTCTAGAAAATCTTATAAATTAAACAAATGCAGATAGAAACCAATTTTCGATGACTCGGATTAAAATATATCAAAGTTAAGATCTTGCTTTTATTAAAATTGCAAGTAACGCTAAATAAGCGGCATAATTTAACAGTAGCCCATTGTCGTACGGCCAGTTATTATACAAGACGGCAACACACTCGTCAATCCTCGCTCGCTTTGCGAAAGAGATAGTGTATGTGTCAAAATCATAATCCTTACCATCATCTACAAGTCCAGGTGGGCAGAAGCAGCCTTCCGAACATTGTGTAGTATTGTCAGCCTCGTGTGAAGTTTCTAAATCACGACATGTTGCTGGATTAGCTGGACCACACGAACTATACACGCGTGGTTCTTCACACATTACAGCTGAAAACATGAATAAATAAAGTTGTTTAGCTCATGGGTAAATCAAAAAAATTTGAATAGATCTTCATTAAATGAGAAGATTGAATATTACTTTATATCATATAAGCTAATAAAATACAAAATTCTAAAAAGAAAATGCATTGGTGAATGATTCATTAAAAAGAAATTTTAGATACATGCATAGTAGATGTCAGATATGACGAAGCTAGGACATGCGTGTCAGCAGTGAGACACTGCAGGTTTTGGGGGATGACACGAGATGGACTTTGAAAAAATTACTTCAGTAATTTCATTTTATTATCCTAGTATCATTAACATATTTTTATACTTCAATCCATATCTTATTGAACTATTAGTTCTATAAATACATTAGAAAAATGGACTGCATATCTCTACAAGTTGACCTAAATCTATAATACATGTGCACGTGTAAGCAGCACTCTGATGACAGGATCATTCAAAAATAAGATTTTGACACACCATGCTGAAAAAGGTGCAACTGGGTCAGTGGAACAAAATATAGATTCGGGAAAAAAGTTATAAATACGTTATTCAATAAAGTTCATATCAACAATTTTGAACAATATTGTCTTTTATTTTAATGAATTTAACGGAATTTTTATTTTACTCAATACTTCATTTTGGAACTTCAGATATCATTTTATAATTTGTTGTTGACCAGGATTGACTCTGACCGTAGTCTGCGGGTCAAATCTGACCTGCGAAGGGATTTTGACCGGCTTGCAAGCAAATATTGAGATCCTATGCTTACTTTTTTTTCAAGATTCTTTGCGTCTTTTTGATAGATTCAAAAGATGCTCTGATTTGAATAAATAGCACCTAAACTATGTTCTTTGATTACCAATTGATATCTGTAGTTAAGCACAAATGATTTTCTAGCATGTGTTATTCATTTACTTGGGGTTAAATATAACTAAATATATTCGAATGGATATTTCCTATATATCTTGCATTTTATGACATTTATCTGGCGCAGCATCCATTCATTAATTCATGATCTGGCCCGCAGAGTCGAAGAGGATGCCGGACCCGGATTTAAAACAAAAATCAGTGTTCGTAGTTCAAGCTGACAATGAGAATGAAAATGAAATGATTCTTACCACACCGGTCATTATTTCTCCATTTGACGGGTCTTCCGTTATTAGAACAGGTTGTGGCAAAGTTAGCAAGAGCTGTACATAAACATTCGCAGTCTCCTCCTAAGTTACAACTGAATAAGACAAAAGATGAAGAAACGATATAAATATATATTCACTTGCATATTACATCCAAAAATGACAAGATTATTAACGTATGGATATATTATACAAATACATATTTTTATTCATCGCAAAAAACGCATATCTCGAGTGAAATTCATTTTTCTACAACTCTTTATATTTTCTGTTCTGATTTTTGTTTTTTATGTGATTTCAATACATTTAAGGCAACAGGACTGGTCAAAGACGAAATTTACCTGCAAGAATCATATAAACAGTCATCATAAAATTTTTGGACAAGATTATCGGGAAGAATAGATCGGCAAATTTCAAAAGTTGGTCCATATTTGATTGGGGCACAGCTTTCCATTGCCCACAGTTTTCGATTAGGATTTATCTGGAAAAAAAAAAGGAATAATATTTAATTCTGCTATAAGCCTTAATTTAGATATGATAAGCTTAGCTTGATGTTCAAAATAAATAATTTGTGTTCCTCAAATAATTCCACGACACCAATCTCCATCACCATTTTTGGTGCAAGGGGAAAACTATTCTTTGGTCACATCCTGCGGAGTGACACAAATATTCCGGCAAAGCAAGCAACGCTTTTCAACTCTACCAAGACGAGCAAGGGGTTCGGGGTCGTTCAAAAAAGACCCTTCCAATTACTCTTAACGATGACCTGGAAGAATGATACTCCAACACACCAACAATGGAAGACCACAGCTACTAACAGAAGTTGAACTTGAAAATCATGGTCGACCTTGAGGAGCCGATATGATTACCAGAGAACGGGAAATAGGGGAGATACCAGGTGACACAAATCGTAAATGTTATTGAGACACAGGTGTCGATGGATACAACTGGGGAACATCCATGACTTGACCTATGAACTTAGCTTAGTCTGGCATACAACTGCAAGAGAGGGCACTGTGTGAGGATTGAATTCATTAAAATAATTAAATCAAAATAAAATGATAAAAATGAAATCAAGAATATTTCCATTCTATCGTTATTTTTAATTTATTTTCCTATTTTTTTAAATGCGCGAATACATCTCTTCTACTACCAGATATAGTTAAATTGCCTGGCAAACTGGTCTATCCAGCTGATCAATCTACGAGATAGACAACTCTGATCCCAAACGGGAGAAGTCCAATCCCTCGCCCAGTGGCCATGAACAAAGTAGGGAATATGTTCCCGAAATTTTTGGTTGATGGGGTTTTGGTGGGGCTTCAACAAGCCTAGCAAGCCAAGAGGGGTTATGATAAATTGCTCAAATACAAACAACGGAAAATAAACTAGCTGGTGAGATAATGCGACCCCGTTTCTATTTTCCCACGACACTTTGAGTAAGTTGAAGTTACTTGTCCCATTAATGCCTAAAAAAAACTGCGACATCTTTTAGCAATATGCTGTGTTGAAGATCATCAATTAAAAAACTCAGGAAAAGTTGTCGTCAATGAATGAGTTCTCACCTTTTGCTGGGTGGTGATCACTAAAGAATCCAAATTTTCAAATAGATCAAGCATGACTGATACCGGACACAAACTAAGGGACCAATTGAGTATAAATTTACATTGTAAATTCAACCCCCTTTAAGAACGTATCGGGCCCAGAAACCAAAAGAAGGGTTTTTTGTTGACATAAGGAGTATATTTTTGAATTTTCAATCCTCTGGTTCCATTGGTGTGGCCTGTATACGGGAAAAACGCACACACATATACTTACATACATACATAGCCGGGAAGCAAGATGGAATCATTTAAAAAACTGGAAATATCTTTATTGGTTATGTTGGCAGTTTTTGCTGATGGTTTCTAATAGAAACAAAAGAACTCACAATGCAAGGGTGAATGCTGAAGCTTGGTTTATCCTGTGGAATCATCTGACAGTCATAAACTCTCCAACTATGAGCAAAAGCCGAAGGTACATGTTCAAGTGAATTCGATCTTGAAATAAATTCATTCGTTGAATCTCCGTCATAATTGGCACACAGGCCTTTAACTTTTCCCATCCATTTTTCTGTCAGGTGGACGTAAACACGGGTACCTAAAAGCAGAAAGAGCTGTCTGAAAATATATATATCTTCTGTAAATTGTCAAGAAACAAATTTAAAATCTGGACCCCCAAGATTGACCTATCTTGGTGATACTTTATCCCTCCATCATTTTGACAATATTTGTCGCTAAAATCTTTGACGTTTGTAAACACTTAAGCCTCTAAGTCAAAGCTTTATTTGCGACACACTTTTTTTTAAATTTGCGACATATTACTCGATTTCTTTTAGCCGAACAAGATATATAACGTCATCCCCGCAGTTCAACTGACACAAGAATATCTTTTCAAAGATATACAGGCCGGTTCAGTCACTAAACAAAAAGCATCACATGGACAATGTCTTTGGGTATCATGCTATGTTCGGATAGATCAATTGAATTTTTTGAAAGAGGTGATCAATAGAAAAGCTACTCCTATCACCTTTTGTTTGGTAGTGATCACTAAAAAAGTCAAAATTTAATAATAAACAAACGTGCTTGACACAAAACAAAGGATCAATTGGCATGAACTTACATGACAAATTGAACCCCTACCAAAAACTCATTTAGGTAGGGTAAAAATATTTTTGTAGACTTGATAAAGAGTAAATATTGAAAATTTCAGCTCAGGCTTTATTGAGAAAGAAAGTCGGCCTACACATGAACTTCAGTAAGACGAAGATCATGTGCAACAACCACATCGGAAATGAGGACACTCAGATCAAAATCGAGGTCACTGAACTGGAGAAAGTAGACCACAAATCTCCAGGAGACCCTCGAAAGTAGAAGAATCACCTTAGGATGGCAAGCATTTAGTAGAGCAAAAAACAAGAAGAACCCATTATTCCTAAAAAGAAGGGTATAAACCAATGCATCCTCCCAATAGTCACTTATGGAGGTGAAACATGGAACCTAACCAAGAGACAGACCTGCAAATTGAGAATCATGCAACACGTAAATGAAAGGATTATGCTCAACCTCAGGTGGAGAGACCACAAGACAGCACAATACATCCGGGCGAAGACAGGAGTCAGGGACATCATAGAATGCATTAAAAACTCAAATGGCATTTGGCTGGTCATGTAGCAAGAATGGCAGACAACTAATGGACATTGCGACTCACGAAATGGATCCCCAGAGATCACATGCGCAACCGAGGCTGGCAGATTATTAGACGGAGAGACGAGCTAGACAAATTCTGAAGATGCTGGCTCCGCGACGCCTATGATAGAGAAGTGTGGTGAATCCTGGGGAAGGTCTATGTCCAACGACAGACCTTAAAAGACGACGACGACAACGACGACGATGATGATGATGATGATGATGATGGGCGTGATATAGTCGTACATAACTGTCTGGCTAGCCAGCCAGCGAGCCAACCTGTCAGACCAACATGAAAACTAAGGAAACGTACGTCGACAGTTTTGATGATAGCTATATTATCCACATTTATATTTCGACGAGTTCCCACAGGTCTATTGTTTTTATCACATAGTTTCATCTGGAGGATACAGCAGCCTTCCTTAAGTTACAATGTCTGAGACGTTGGAATGAAGACAACAAAGGTAAGGAAAATGGTCCAAATGAATCAATATATAATAGTAACAATGTCTCATCTCAACCGAGATATGTGAATATTTAATTTGAAATATTTGATATTTTCAGTAGACAGACATCTAAGGAAGTAATTGTAAAAATACCTAGATCCAACCCCAAATTCAACCAATTCTTCCTGAGCCCATGACCCACTCATCCAAAAAATATCATTGAGATTGATGGAGAACTTTTTGAAATATCACGTTGACAATCAGAGAGACAAACACAAGGGAATACATATACCTCTACCTATGAAGAATAAAATACTAAATCATGAGAAAACAACTGTACACACCTTTGTCCCATTGTACAGTCAGACCCATATTCGTAAACAAAGAATAGAAGAATTCATTTTGTTTAACAGAAAAACCAGAAGAGGTGAAGCCTCGATCTGGAATCTGCTTTCCATCAATTGTTGGTATTTTGTCCTTGATGAAATGCACTGTGTGACCTAAAATCTGGACAATAACATCTTTTGTACATGTCAAAGCAGGGAAGCCGCACTTGACATTTTTCACCGTGATCGAAAAGGATTTGTCGTCGGCTTCTGACAAAAGATATTCACAATCTCCTTCAAAAGTATAATGGACTCCATCGAAAGTGGAATAATGCGGGTCTCCAGAAGCCCAACATGTAGCTGAAAAGAAAACAAAATGAGAAAAATTGTGAAGGTTCACAAATTGGATATCAACAATATGACATCGAAAATGTCAACATTTGTAGACTAGAAAGCTTCGGAAAGCGCATATCTTCGCCAACACCGTAAATTAACTAAACCCTGAATGAAAACAAACCACTGGATCCGCCTCAAATTTTGATCTTTTCTTTCTTATCACGTTATCCGTTTTTTCACAAAATTTCATTGAAATTAATCGAGGACTTTTGGAGATATCGTGTGACCAGACACGAGCAAATAAATTATACATGCATTGAAAAAAATGGAAAAACATATCATAAATTTTCCTGGATCCACCAAAAAATTTAATCAACGAAGCTCAGGAGTTATAAGTTGACAAACAGTAATCCACATCTTTATTTTTTCATTTCGATGCTTATGGATAAAGAATATAAGCACACATGTGCACACATATGCATGCACATAATATATATATAATATAGAAAGGATATGAACACAGAGATTCACACATATGCATGCACATATATAATCATATATTATTGAAAATACACACACATACATGAACATATGCATGCACATATTATATACATTATATTATATACATTATATTATATTATAAAAAGAATATATAAACACACATGCACATACATGCAAATGCATAACATAAACACACATACACGTACTCACACACACACATGCATGCACCTTGTTATTTGTCTTACCTGGACAACTATCAGATTTCTTTTCTTCCGTCCAAATTGCATTAAAACATTTTCTGGGGAAAAAAAATCAATGTAAACATTGAAAATTAGTTTTATTGAGAAAATGCAAATCGGCAAATTTTCTTTCTGTGTGTTATCCAGTCAGTCATTCTGTCTATCATTTAGTCAGTCAGTGAAAAATTACCAAGTAAATCAAGTTTTGAAAAATTGGGGGGAAAAGGTCTGGTTAGCCACTCAATAGAAACCATCACGTAACCAATGTCTTTTGGCAGCATGCATTAGTGGGGGTGAGAGTCATTTTTAAAAATGGGAAAAGGCGTGATCAATAGATAAGTTACTTATTTCGCATTTTGTTGGGTGGTGATCGCAAAAAAAACGTCTGAATTTTTAAAAAGCAAGCCATTGTATATTGAACACTCCACTAAAAACCTATTTTGTAGGTGGATTTTTTAATGTTCTCTATAGACCTGGTAAGGGTTAAGTGTTTAATTTTTCACCCCTCTAGCTCCATGGTTCAGCGTACACATAGCTGAGCAGTCAGACCAACTTTATAAAAAAAATGAAGATACCTATGTTAATAGATTTGGTAACAGTTTCTAATTGAAATTGATGTTCACGGTAAAAACTAGTTCGAAAGTTAGACCATGAATGCATGTTCTTTCACTCAAAAAGAAGCTAGATTTACTTCCCCGATTGCTGAAGGGGCAAATTTCCTTTCGGTGTGTCAACCCGTCAGTCAATCAATGACTGCAACCAGTACTCGAGATATTTAAATGAATAAAAATGGAATATATTTGCAGATTTCAAAAGTTGATTCAGTCTATGGGTTTTTTCGTGCGAAGAAATTGGGTCGTCCGAAGAAAACTTGGTATATTCCAAGAGTTGGTTGGAATATTGGTCTCATTCTTTTTGTTTTTCTTGTTACTCCAGTGTTTTCGATGATTTATCCTTCAGCTTTCCTTGAATTTACAATCCATATAGGAGACACAAGAGGTATAATGGTTAATGCTACAGACAATGAATTCGGTGAACTGAGCTCAATCTCCAGCAAAGGCTTTTCACGTTCACTTCGGGGTAAAATAGCATGGTAGAATAGGCTCTCTGCCTTTGAAAGGCAACCAGTCTAGGAAAAGCACAACTCTGAATTCAGAACCAGGAACTAGAGTCTGTAAGGCAGTCCATCTAATATCGTCTTCAACCTCACTGTCATTTCCTGTGATGGCACAGGTGCCAAGTTGTATCGGCCCTTTTCCTACCCTTGGACATCAGTGCGTGGAAAAGGGATAATTGCTGCAAGGGTAATTGCCTGTCTTCGATTCAACCTTACCCAGGGTGAGCCATTGAGAAACTGAAAGCAAAACTCTTCCTATTGGGAACCATAGTCTCACGAGGCTGGTAGATGCCACATAATCTGTATGGAAGGAGAAGGTTGCTTTGGGGGAAGTAGATACCAGTATCATTTTATTTGCCATTGTTACAGTAAAACAGAAAGAAGCATGATCGCAAATATACTGATCAGTCCAACATATTATGCAACTCGTCATGGTATCTGATGTGACACAAGAGTTTCCATCTGAGGTACGCTGCAGAATGGATCAATCAAAACGTTGCAGTATCAACAAAACAACGAGAGGAATAATATCGATAGTAGAAACAACTCCAATAATAAATGCAGAATAACCACAACAAAAATTACAGGAGAGAATAATTTCCTTTAATAATTTATTCAGGGCCGACCCTAGGATTCCTGGCGCAGTGGGCAGGCTGAACTTCGGCACTCTTAAAGATATAGATTTATTAGTATTGCTAAAAAATCTTAGTTCATATCAGGGAATTTACATTATTGTTTCTTTGTTTAATTTATTAATTTTCACCTTTTTGCATTTTTATAAGGAAAAAATGGTAGGCGCCTTTTAACACTCAGCACCCCCGGCGACTGTCTGTGATACCAGTACCTTGGGCAGACCCTGTTTATATCATGATAATTTCATAAACATAGAAAAACATCAATAGAATAATTCTATTTCACTTTTATTCTTTTATCTCAACGGTTTGTTGAATCTTGTCTATTTTACAAAGATATCATTTAAATAGCATTTACATTTAAAACTATACATTTTCCCAAGTACGTTGAATATTACAGCAAGCAAATTAAGAAACAATCCATATTTTTGGCTGGGGGGCGAAAGAAATGCAATATCATTTCATTTGCAGTGGTCGTGTCAGTATCAGTAATTATGTGATTATTCATGTTCATTGATTCAGTTTTCTTGCAGCTGTTTTTAATTTGCTCACTGTATTTTTTTATTTGTTGGCCTTAGTTTTCAATTTTCTGAGTACATTCTTTTCATTTGCTTGTTGTAGGTTTTTAATTTGCATGCCGTAGTTACATATTTGTTTACTGTATTTTTTAATTTGCTTGCTGTAACGTTTAACTCACTCTGGAAAAGATAATAAAATGTCAGAAACAATTATAACGACTTTATGTTGACAAGCAGTAAAAAATTTAGAAAATATTCTGTCATTTATTTTTCATTCGATGAAGAATTGTAAATTGCTATTATTAGTATTTTTATTTGTATTCACCTTCATCTTAATTTTGTTAGTCTCTTGTATAACAACTAAAATCAAGAACAAATTTACTTTTTAAAATGCCTACATACAGAGAGGATACTCCAAGGGAAATAACTCTATAATTGATCATGTAAGGGAGGTAACTATTCACCTTACATTTTTAAAACTTTTTTTTTCTCTTCACGGCACGGATCCAGAGGTGGGACCGGTGAATTTTTCTAAAGTAGCCATCAAAAAATTTAAACTTTATCAACACAAGATAAGTTTTTCTATTTTCCACAATGATCCTCTCTTTTCTGAAGGCTGGGTTCAATTTTTGACAAAACTTTTTGAATGTTAATGACTCTTCTAAAGATTATTGACATACTAAATAAGTATTTAAATTTTATCATTTAAACTTGAGTAATACTTACAGTAGTTTGCAACCAATTTTCAGAGTGGTATTTGGGGATAGCCACTTTTCCTCATAAAGGCAAGGACAAAGAGAAGGAGGAATGCATGTTCCCTAGAAAGGTAATAGAAAGCCATAGATCAACATTTAAAAAATTATTTCACTATGGGAATATTAAGGCTTTCAAAATTTGTGATGTTAAAGGACATTAATATAATACGTTGTATTAGGGTTTATCAAAAGTATGTTCGCATTTTATTGATCTTCACTCTAAACCTTTTTTTTGTGTGTACATATCTAAAGACATAGAACTCACATCTATCACATATAAGTGTGGGGGGGTGTATTAATCAGTAGTACCTTTTCTTTCGGAATTTATAGTGGCTAGTACAAGTATTGAAATTCTGCAAATTTTTAGGCATTTTCAGATCCGACTCGAGACATGAGTGGATTAAGCTGCTGCTCAGGGTCCTGTGGCAACTGGGATGTCAAAATAGTGATGTAATGGACCTAAGAGGCGGTAGGAGGCCCCCAAATCGAATTCTGCTTAAAACAGAGTAATGGCTTTTCTTCGTTATTGTGTTTATATCTGATCATAACATTGTATAATTATACTTTTGGGAGCCTCTGTATGGGTTTTTGCGGCATACATATATAATATATATATATAACATTTTTGATTATACAATTATGTGAAAATTTAATTTTGTCAATTTTAGCCATTTGAAAGCTATTCATTCAAAACTCTGGCCAATTTTCCCGATTTAAAATAGCTACCGTATTTCGACCTGTCAGACTAAAGATGGCCCTTCTCTTTGTTTGATTCTAATTTACGAGTGCTTTTTACTTTTAATTTCGTGGTATGGTTGAATTGTCTTCAAATAAAAATTAGTGGATTATCATTGATTAAACAGTAAATTACTCATATTGATGGGGGTAAATATTAAAATACTTTGATAAAGTAAATAATGTCCGGAAATATTTTTTCTGAAAATAAAGCGAATGATATTTTTTTTCTTTTAACACACCGAAAAATATGAAAAATGATGCCTTTGAAAATTCACAAAAACATGAGGATAAATAAATAAACGAATATCGGACTTGCAATTGATTACTATTCTATAGATTTTCAGTGAAAGAATACTTTAGTGTTTGATCCTTAAATATCATTGCACGTAGACGAATAAAATAAAAGAATTGAATTAAAAACTGAGAAGTGGACAAATAAAAACAATTCCCGATCGAAATGTAAACGTAACATAAGTCATGAATCAACTTCACCTTGCAATCTGTTCCTTCGCCGGATATTTTAACAAAATGTCTGATCATTTGCTTGTCACGATGGTAGATGGAGAAGAGAGTGGGTGAGTGATTACTTAGGACAACCATTCTACTTGTCCAGGAAGTAGCAAAAAGGACAAGTTATAATAAACAAATTAATTGGATTAAAACTCCAATTAATTTGAATAAAATTAATTTGAATAAAATCAAGATGTTCATTTTGGACATCTTGCTGATCCCAAGCCCGGATAAAGGAGGAGGGTCTGGTGTGGAGCAAGCAATTTTACATCATGAGACCTACTTGCTACTCAGACCACAGCCAGCGAGTACCTGGTTGGGAAGATTCCTCCAGAAAGACCCAGTTCACTGAACAATCTTCTAACAACAAAGGCATAAACCAGGGTTGAAAGGAAAAGTTGAGAGGTCAATGCAGATCTGGAGAAGATGAGTCGAGAGTGAGACAAAGCCGGCAGGACTGACATCGGGCCAATTGGGGGTAATTGAACAGAACTAGCGTCGTATGTTTGCAGCCTTATGATTGAAAAGAAGTTGGCACGAATGAACAACATGGATGAAGAAATTTAGTGATATCCTTTAATACTTACATTTGGTGATAAGACTAATCCATCCGAGCATTTACAACTTTCGTATTCACTATCGAATTGGATGCATTTTTCTGGTTTGATTAACGACTCGCAAGATTGTTGACAAGTTGTAGAATTTTCAACCCAAATTTGATTTTTGGGGCAAATCACTTCCTCGAGAGCAATTGTGCAAATCCATTTTCCACTTTTGCAAACACTAAAAAACAAAAAATGTTTCACGGTTAACATGTGTGCCTCACTCACAGAAATTCTCGTATTCGATTTCCGATGAGTGATCTCGACCAGACTTGAAACTTGCTGGATCACTAAGCTGACCCATGCAATAAAAATCGGTACTTGTTAATTGGTGAGAAGATGCTCGTTAATCAGTGAGATGCTAATATTTTTATCGATAATCCCTTCTCCCAATGTCTCAAAAGAAATTTTCATGTTTCAGCGATGCATGTGTGTGTATGTGCACGCACGTGTGTGTATGTGTACGCACATGTGTGTATGTGCATGCACGTGTGTATTTGACGGTGAGTGTGGGGGGGTGTCTGTGACTGGTTTGCCTCTTATAATATATATGAGATTACTCTTAAGTCCATTGACCAACGATTTCCAACCGATGTGCTGCAGCACCTGGAGGTGGGCTGCGTGAGTTTTGAGGGGGGGTGGATCCTCCCTTAAACAAAGGCTGCAGTATTCCCAGTATGGATACAAAAATAACATTCGAATACGTTTTGTTATTACTGGTACTTTTATGGAGTGTATCAAACTTCTTTTATTCAATGATACAAAAAATAAATACCTTAACAAACTATTTCTTATATCTCTGAATTTTTGAGATGCAGTATAATTATTATTTCTATTATTATTCCGACCATTGGTTGTTTTTCATACAACGTTTCGGCCGTTGCACTCTACGGCCTTCATCGGGTATCATACTATTCTTTTCACTTATGAACACATCATTATTCATTTTCTTTTAAATGATCAAATCTATCCTTAATTCCTGATGGTGCGCCTCGGCCATTTTAGTGCTGTTGGATGAAAAGGGTTGGAAATACTGGTATAGACTGTTGACGTCATAAACTAAAACTCACCAATGCTGTGTTCCCCTGCGAATACTGGCTCCATTTTCATACGACTTCTGCCTCATTCGATCGTAGCATGTACATTGATCAATTGGAACACAGGTTTTGTCATTATTCAATAAAGTCCCATTTGGACAGCGGCACCCAAAAACACATTCGGAATCACATTCTTCGGCCTCACTTTTCCCCAAATCGTGGCATGTTGCTTGGCACGAAGAGCCACAATACGTGTATTTCTGACCAGTTCCTGCTTGACATTTGATGGCTGTGAACAGATATTTTTAAAAGCATTGTGACAATACTAACAATAAAAGACTGTAACAGCTCTGGTAAGTCACTTAATATAAAGAGTTGCATGGTCAACGACATTTGGCAATCGTTAGAGGAATAATCAGAGAAATTGGAAAGTGAGGGGATCAATGGACAAGTTTCTTGTCTCACCTTTGTTGCCTCTCTGAAAAGTCCGAATTCTCAAAAAACAAGCATAAACGTACAAACTAACGGACCGATTTTGCATAAATTTACATTGTGAATTAGACCACCCCTAGAAACTTTTGGGAGGGTCAAAAAAACAAAAAACATCATTAGTTTTCAAGCCCCCTCCCCTACCTCCATTTGTGCAGCCTGTACGCGTTACATGTACACAGCTAGTGAGGCAAAATCATTAAAAGAGCTTTTTGACTGTTTTGGTCAGCGGTTAGCGCTCTAGGTACATTCCTAAAATGCAGCTCTAAACAAAATACCACTATATAGAGTCATTTACTGCATAAATATCATGCCCAGATCACTTCTCTTTGTCTTGCTGCTGCACTCCCAGTCAGGGTCATTCTCATTATCTTACAATGTATGATGTCATTGTTGAGCCTCCATGGAATAGATTAGTGCTGGCTGTCATGCTAGCAATTTTCCGAAACTGGTGAAATATCACCAGGCGCAGATTACTCTGTGTGTTTATGCGTATACTCAAATATAGATAGCACATTAACCAAAGTGAATTGAATTCGATTATTTCGGAGTCTCTACATGATACTGTCTTTTATCATTATTTATTATTTCAGAAATTTAGCATTACTAAATTCATTATGAAAAATATTTTTTTTAAAGTTCTAAACGAGGGAACGCCAAGTAAGGTATTACTGTACTCTTATTAGATTTTCAAACTTTAAGTATAAGACCATGATTGCTAATTTTGACAACTACTTTGCTTCTTTTTTTTAAATGAATCTTTCCTGATACAGAAATAAGAACTGACATGGCACCGAAGAGGTCAGAATGGACAGTATTTTAAGGATTAGATTTTGATCTGCTACCAAGCTATAGAGTTCTTAATCAACGGTCAAGAATCGATGGGCATTCACCAGACTTCCCAAAGCAAAAAGAATGTGAATCAAAAAATCAGAGATAGCTTATTCTTCACTCACTGCTGAAGATTGACGGTTTCGGTTAAGTTGTGATAAAAATTAACTATAGATTTAAGATGAAGCTAGATAGTTGTAAAAATAGTTTGAAGCCCTTTCTTTCAAATATTTCGGCGTATCCGTGACTTATGGTGTTAAACGCACCAAAAAGAAACTAGATCTAGCACCAAAACAGCTAAATCGATAAATTTTGTTTCGGTATGTCAACTCGTCAGCCAGTGACGGTCATAGATACTAAAAATAAAAAAAACATAAATGACAATCCAGCTATGAAAGTTTTCTTCTTTATTTTTGGTATACTAAAACTATCTTCTTACATATTTAAATTGTTAAAAATATCAATTTGATAAATATCAGAGAAAACAATGTATCTTGGTCAAGATTTCAACCCAGAAGGGCCTGGGATTTGGTAGATAGTAAACTCTGATCCTAGGTAGAAAAACGTAACGGTCGTACCTACAAATAAGCAGAATAATGGTATAAGTATAAAATAGAAGTAAAGAAATTTGAAATTAATACCGCATGTGTTATCCAATGTAGAATTTGCTCTCCAATTAATGGCAATGCCATTGTCCGAACATTCTTTTGCGTAAGCTTGTAAAGTAATACACATCCCTAATGGACTGAAGATGTTGCTGGCACACATGTCTCTCATACATTGTGTGAAGTATCTTTGGAAGGGAACGACGGAGAAACATTCGTTGAACTGATTACTTTCTTGGATAAAAGCACAGTATGTTCTCGCAGTTTCTTCATTCTGAAATAAGAAACAAAACGTAAAGACAAGCCTGTAACGTAACATATCCCGTAAGTGCAAGATAGCTGGGGCACCACAGATGATGGGTGTGTCAAGGGCGAGACGGAAGCCATTCCTCTTCAGACTGGTTTTGGAATCAGACATTCGTCTCTTAGACTTAAGCAAGAGAATCCAGTCTTCCGTACTATTTACCCATACCTGGAGGGAAAGCCTTTCCTAAATACGATAGAGCGAACTGAACACAAACTGTCTCAGCTGGAATTTCAATTCGATTCGTCGAGTCAATTCACTGCTTCTTTAAAGGCACGCCGTCCATCGCCAGATGTCAGAATTAAATGCCAAACAATTGTCAAAGACCAATGCAGCAAAATTAATTTCAAGGGGAAAATAAAACAAGCCTGAAAGCCAGACTATAGCTGCACTTGTCCTTTTCTTGTGTGAAGTCTAGCAAGTACAGTGTTGTCAACTGTATTTTCAAGATTACATCCAAGATTGAGTCAAAAAACATCTTAAAGCACCAACAAACATCTAGGTAGTCCAGATATAAATCTAAAATGTAGGAAATCTATCACATATTAATTATTAAACTACAAGCGTCTTTAATCTTTGCATTTTTTCTTATCAAAATATTACTTGATTTATTGAAAATATCACTTATTCTATTACTAAAAATCAGATTTAAGATAGTACTCATCTAATCAAAAAACATTTAAATAGCATTTCTGGCACTTGGACGCAACCAAAAGCATCTAGGTTTACATGGAAAACATTTAAATTGATGGCACGTAATCAGTTACATTTAAATTGAATCCACGTAACTCAGTTATCTCTAACGTAACTAACATTTCGGTATGTCAGTTAGTGACTGCAATTGATGCTAGGGATGCAAGGGCATCAAAAAACCGTTGTTAGGCAACTGGTTTATCTAAGTTCAGTTGCAAGAAGAATTGACGTCTTTCAAATCAAGGAATAAGGAAAAAACGTTGATTAGCGACTTTTTGTTTTTTGTTTGTTTCTTGGTGAAGCAACCGTTTGAAACGGATATAATCAATGTACAAACAATAATCAATCAACAGGTAAAACTTTGACGGAAGCGAATACGGAGAACTGCTTAAGTAAAACAAGGAAGAGTTGAACGGTAGAAATGGACATTTAAAAAGTGGCTCTCTTCCTTTAATATTATACATTTCTATTGAAGAGGGTCGAGGGGTAAATCGCTCAAAACGCTGCATGAACAATATGAATAATAAGAAGGAATTCAACCGTCCGGAAAACTTTCTGAATTTTAGTGAACCTTCTCAAAAATATTGACAGTATCTTAAGAGGGTAACATCTGAACGAAGGTAGGAACGAAGAGAATTATAGAAAGAGGAAGGAAGAACGTCATAAAAAGTGTGACCTCGTAAAATGAACATCTATTCTGATCAATGTTTTATCAGTTGCTATGATGTCATAATAGAACGTATTTGAAAAAAGACGAAGACGGCGTTCAAAAAACGCCCAAGATTGACATTTATGACTTTTTTTGGAATTAATACTTACAGAATACTTAAAATCGCAATATTTTGCAAGAATCAATTGACTCAAAGGAAGACTATTCACTTGCTCTTCCTCCCCCCTCCTCCTCGTCCTTCTTCTCCTATACTACTACTACTACTACTACTACTACCACGCATCGTTGAACTTAAAGTTCTCGTTTTGTTGAATGGTGTGTTATTTCATGACTTTAGAGATTTTTTTTATTCAGTCCCTTTTACAAGAAAGGTACTTTAAAATACTTCTATGATTTCAATATATTTCTTGAAGTATCAAAAATACTTATGATTTTATTCTATTTGTAATTTATATTTGCTGATACTGAATATTCCTTACGTATCCGTAAAAACTGAAAGAAGTAAATAATTCAAAACCAAATTTCTCAAATATGTTCTTCTTTTCTCAAAAGTCAGATGACTCACATTTTTTAGAAAAGAGAAAAGTATGAAAAAAAGAATCGAAGCAACCGAAATGGGGTTTTATCGACGGATGTTACAAATATCACGGACAGGGCATCTGAGAGTTGAAGACGTTTTGAGGAGACTACAAGGAAACTGTTACTAACAATAAGAGACAGTTGAGGCCACACGATGACTAAGGAAGTTTGGGAGAACTCAACGTTTGAAGGATGCGTAGAAGGCAAAAGAAGTAGAGTTAGGCAGTGATTAACCCACTTGAAGGGTTTGAGCTGATGGATGACAGAAAGAATACTGGAAGGCTTAGAGGAGCTGGAGCTGCAGAGGGTGACAAGGGAAAAGAAACAGTAGAGAGCCATGATCGTCTACACCCTGAAGGGACATAGCATATAAGGGAGAAGAAAACTCACATTTATGTTGATAGAACAAGGTTCCGTTTCAACTTCATCTCTTTGGTCAGTGAAGCAGGTTGCAGCCAGATATTCTTGAGCAAATTTTGTCTTAGGTAGCAGTAAACCATTGCGCCCCAAAAACTCATTGTTTATATTCAAATCATAATTGCCGCAGAGACCTTCTACCTGAAAATCATAAATAATAAAATATTTTTAAAAGATGTAGACATGATTTTATTGGTCGAGAAGATGTTCATCCCTCAGAAAATGTTGTTTTTTTAATAAATGCAGTATATGACATCCTCCCTATGTCAGTTAACCTCAGTTATGTAGTATTAAACAGTGGGGGTTCCAGAGAATTCTTTTTTTAATAAATCTAATTTTAGAGACGTTTTATTGGACATGTGTATGTGTATTTTGGCATATGACTAATTTTTGTTGTCAGTAAATTGTTCAACTACAGATTTTTATAGAAACTTAATGATGTATCGATACCCTCCACACACACACACACACTCACACAAAAATGATAAACAGACGCTGTTCCCATGCGTTTCCGCAGCACTATAGTCATTCTGGTTGATGCAATGCATTTTGGAAGACCCGGTCATATCATCAGTAGCAACAAGTTATCTCTAAAATTGACAACGAACGTGAACAGCTACAGTTCTCTTTTAAATTTGTTCAATTATTCATGAATAGGTCTCTAGGGCCTGTTTGACGAAAACTTTGCCTCAAACCAATCTTTAAATATTCATTATTTTTATCCTGCATGTTGCTACATAAACCCGTCCTTGCACATTCCTCGTCAGTGATGTGGGTATAACGAAAATTATGGAAATACCTCCTGTTAGCCATGAAATGTACTAAAGATTATCTCCCCTATCAAAGAAAACCTGATGTAAATACCAGAGCAAAATGTGACACAAGGTCGAGGCTTTACGTGGAGGAAAATGAGCAACCCATTAAAGATAGCTCCAGCCAACCTTGGTAGCTAAGCAACCAAAGCAACCACCGTCATGAAAGCGTCAGAACAATCCCGGCCTGATCCTTAATGTGCAATGGAACAGTGCTGCCCCGGGGCGCTGTATCCCCTGCAGCTGGGCCGAGTAATGATTGGTGAGTCTAAGGACGAATCCAAAGGCTCCTAATGCACGTAAATCAATGTTTGCAAGGGTGTTTTGAATTTTTAATACTATACTATTACTACATAATATAAGATAATAGTTAGTGAAAACCAACTTAAATAAGCATAATGAACACATTTTTAGCATTGAAAGTAATGTTTTATAAGGTTTTAACGAGTTTTTTGTTTAGCCTAAGTAATATATATTTGATAATTCGAAGTTTGAAAACTGAACTTAAAAGACTTTAACGAGTGCATTTTTAGCTTTGAAATCAATGTTTGCAAGGGTGTTTTGAATTTTCAATGCTATACTATTACTACATAATATAAGTGAATAGTTAGTAAAAACCAACTTAAATAAGCATAATGAACACATTTTCAGCATTGAAATGTTTATTAGGTTTTAACAAGGTTTTTGCATTGCACCGGCGCACACGGTCTTTGACACACATCATCTCCGGCCTATTTGACAGGCAAGTGTCAGTACCGGCTCCTCGAGGAACAAATACTACACTTTAATCATACCGAAAAGGCCAGAAAAAATGTGCTATTTATTTACTCTCCCACCAGAGCAAAATGTGACTCAAAGTCGGGGCTTTACGAGGGGAAAATAGGGAGACACCCTGGAAGAATAGCTCCAGCCGAAGCAGCTTTGGTTTACTAAGCAACCAAAGCAACCGCCGCCACGAAAGCGTCAGGCACGAGCCCGACCTGTTCCGTTAAGTGTAATGGAACAGTGTTGCCCCGGGGTACCGTATTCCCCGGGCCGAGTAATAGAAAGGGAACCCGAAGGCTCCCAATGCACAGCCTCAGTAGAACCTCATTGACTGACGCATTGCACTGGCGCACTCGGTCTGTGACACACTCTCTCCGGCCCATTCGACAGGCAAGTGTGAGTACCGGCGCCTCGGGCTCTGCCAGGGAACAGTTGCTACACATTAATCCATGCCGAAAAAGCCAGAAAAGGGGGGTGCTAATACAGAAAAAATGAAGATTTTCAATATCATATGCATATTAGTTGGAATATACCTTTTGAGTGAGAAAGGAGGAATGAAATTCAGAAAACATGTGGAAAGGGGAAAAACAGTTGAGAAGCTCTGATTTAGACGTAAAACATAAATCCATAAATTATTTTACCTTTTTCTGGAAACTTGAATCAAGTTTGATGTAAAGTTGCTGTTCAGGATTGTAAAGGATTTTAAATTTTAATCCTTCGATTGAGTAGAATAAAGATGAAGATCTTTTGATGGCGAGTTCTTTACCAAAATAGGTCATATCAGCGTTATATTCACCGTTGATGTAGAAGCCATTCTTAGTGATTTTCGCAGATACGTTTGGTAATTCAATACGAAGAGCAATGGAACAGTTGTATAGGGACTGGAAAGGTTGATTGCATGTCCCAAAATCCAGGGCGATTTTTAATTCACTTTCGGCTCCTTCTTTACTCTAAAAAAAGCAATGGTTGCGTTAAAAGCATAATCTCTATACATTATAAATAATAAATGTTATATGTTATGAATGATTCATGATTATAAATGATATATATTATATCGTATATTGTACATGAACAAAAAAGAATAATATGTATCATAGATAATGAATAGTATATATTATGCAATATATAATTGTAAGTAAACTTATATAAAAACAAGCCTGAAAATTAGACCATAAAGACACTAATTCTTTTATGTGGAGATTCAAGGGACATTACTCGTCAACATCTAAATTGGCAACACTTGGCAAAGGACGTAACGAACATTTCGGTGCGTCAGTCAGTGACGACGATCGCTGCTAGCGCTAGTAAGAAGTGATAGAGGCAAATTGTTTATTCTATTTATGCTGTCTTGGTCAAGTGACACATTCTCCATGCAATTACATCATTTCAAATAGATAATTATTCAGTCGGATTATATGCTCTGATCTCTGATTATGTAAGCACTAGGAATAACATATTGATTAAATTTATTTTGATTTTTATCTTTATTAGATGAAGTGAGACTGGGATGAACGTGCCAGATGCTTTGCTTTCTAATCCACGAAAACTTCGTCAGCTTCCAAACCCAACCATTACTCTTTCTCTCTCTCTCTCTCTCTCTCTCTCTCTCTCTCTCTCTCTCTCTCTCTCTCATGTTTTAAATGATAAAATAGTTTCAATGATTAATTAAATTTTGGCGTATAATTCGAATTGCTAAGCTTATGAAATCTGCAAACCAATAAAATTCATAGGCCTAAACCTGAACTTTGAATTTTGATGTATACGTCGCTATTTAAATGACCTCCTTTCTGTCTCTGCAGACAATGGACGTGTGGGTGCGTGCCTGGGCGAAGCGTGTGGACATCCTGTGATGCCCAATCGTCAGTATCCCCAACTCGGCTTTGCTGAGGTAGACCAGAGGAAAGCGGAGAGTGATAATTTGGTATCAGCTCTATTCCCTGGTTTTGAATCTGCGTTGTCCTCCTCAAGGCTAGAGAGCTCAATTTTTTCTGTTTACCCACAGCTGGAGGTAAATGGATCCGTGCCTTTCCCTAAGGGCATTAGTGTGAAGTGAACATGATCAGCCCCAAATGAAGTTTAAACTAGGGTTGCCGACTCTACTGTCAGCGTCGTTAACGATAACGTTAAGTTAATTTTTAGATAAAGAAAATTGAATCAAGATGGAAAAGAAAGATTTTTCTTACTTGAACCAAAGTATAACCACATGCAACTGGCTCCATGGTGTAAACGAGCTGATCGAATGTTTGGAAGGTATTTCGTCCAATCATATTGCATGTATAACCGCACTTCTTGTTTTCACAAGACCACTGACCACTTCTGCATACGCTGTAAAAAAAGAACATAAGAAAATGAGGGACCAATGAATGAGTTACCTCTCTTGCTTGGATTGTTGGGTCATAAAAATCCCAATTTAAAAAAAAAACGAAAACAAAAACAAGTGTGAACGCTTCTGGGTTCAAATTAAGGGAGAGAATTAGAATTAAACCCCAATCTAAAATCTCATTTGGGGGAAGAATTTTCAAAAAACAAAAAAATATTTTCTTATACATAATAAGGAATAAATGCTTAAATTTCCAGCACTCAAGCTGGGCGTGTAAGCGTGACACATACGTAGCCAGCCAGCCAGTCTGAATGACTTAGAAATAAAAGAAACCTTTGTTGAAATCTTTGGTTGACAGTTTCTAAGAAAAGTATCAAAAAAGAAGAAAACTATATCAGACAATCGTAAATGATAGCAATAATAGGAATGAAATGTTTTAGGGACAGAGAATTTAGGAATCTGAAATGCTAAAATCGATTGTTATGTTATCTGATCGGAATAGCATCCTCAAAAGAAGAAGAAAATTAAGTCCATAGATGCACTATTTGGCTCTCAGGGATTCTTTCGAAAGTCCCTCCCTTTAAAAGTTCCTTCCTTCAAAAATCTTTTCTTTCGGAAGGCCATTACTTTCAAAGATCCCTCGTTTAAAAGCCTCCCCCTCCTTTCAAAATCCCCTTCTTTTATAACTCTAAAAGCACCTTCATTTAACTGTTTCTTCCTTTAAAAGTCCATTTTTTAAAATTTTGTTTCGGTATCTCAGTTGGTCATTGACATAGTAGCTAAATTCACCAGCTAGATATAGCTCAAAAATAGCTTGGTCAGCAAATTTTGTTTCGATATGTCAGTTCGTCAGTCATTGATGATCATAGATACTAGAGATGTTAGCGCATCTAGGAATCACTCTAGGTTGACAAGCCTTCCGCAGAGCAACTTCTAGTTCTTAAAGAACCATTAGTCTTGAAAAGAAGAGTCTACAACCAATGCATATTCCCTATAGTCACCTAGGGAGCTGAAACAATGAATTTAGCCAAGAAATTGGCTCTTAAACTAAGAGCTATGCAACTTGCACAGGAAAAGGTAGGCTAAACATCTCATGGAAAGATCATGAAACAACACAATATATCAGAGAAAAAAAGGTGTCAGAGATATCCTGGAAGCCATTAGCAAACTTAAACAGCTATGGGAAGGTCATGTTGCAAGGATTAGCAAATAACCGCTAGACGTTGTGACTCATAGAGTGGGCTCCCTGAGGAATGGCGGCCGCAAAAAAATTAAGATGGCGTAATGATCTGGACAGGTTAAGAATGTTTGGGCAACATGACGCTCAAAAGTCAAAAATTGGCAGACCATGGGAAAGGCCTATGCAGTACTGTCCTATTGCATGGGCACAGTGAGCCGGAGTCAAATATTCACAAGATGGCCTTGTGTCTATGTCCATTAAAGGAATTTAAATAGCTCTTGATACTGCTACTGACGACGACAATGATGATGATTAGAGATGCGAAGATCTCTCATTTACGAAGAGAAATGTTTTTTTTTCTGAAAACCCACTGATTGCAAACTCCTTTGACAAATGTCAAAAAAAAGAATGGTAGACCCCGGGGGAGGTCTATGTCCAACGAAGGACTTTAAATGGCTGCTGCTGTTGCTACTGCTGCTGGTGGTGGTGGTGGTGGTGGTGAAATGAACATCTCTTATTTAAGGAGTTTAAGTTTACTTTGCAAACTCACCATTGATTACAACTCATTTTGACCACTGCCTGACTGGGGAATTTTCTTCCTTCATATTCACAAGGACAATCCACTTGATCGATACACCTTCCATTTTCATAGAGTTTCCCTTCGGGACAGATACATCCCGGGGCACATGCAAAATCACAGTCAGTAACGTTGCTACCTCCTACTTTGGTTGCACAAACCGCTGGACATGGAGAAGCACATTCACTGTACACCATCCCCGTTGGGCAAGGTTTATCTACAAGCATAAGAATATCATTATTATTTTTGTCTGCTGTTTGTTCGAATATTTTCCGTAGTAGATTTAGTAGAGTTAAGTTTCCGAAATAAATAATTATAGAAGACAGCATCGTGAACAAACTCTAAAATGCTAAATGCTTGCAATTCAGTAAGTGTTAATTTGCTCTAGCACAATATGTTACTCATGAAATATCGTTTTTCACATCATAGACAATAATGCCAAAAGTAAAGGATTTACTGAAGTAATTGCATTGTTTGTTTGTTGTTGTTTTTTAAGATTCAATGTAGATAGAGATACAATTTATTATTATTTGAGGTTTCGAGTCTTTGGCAGCAATGGTGTCTGCCTAAGAAAATAAACTAATTTTCAAGTACGATTTCAAATTAGGACTTGTACTGCTCAA
This sequence comes from Thysanoteuthis rhombus, assembly GCA_963457665.1. NCBI lineage: Eukaryota > Metazoa > Mollusca > Cephalopoda > Oegopsida > Thysanoteuthidae > Thysanoteuthis > Thysanoteuthis major. The sequence continues at coordinate 19,545,437 of OY735239.1, read as the reverse complement.
GCTGCTGATGATATCAAACTATCACTGATATATGTATTTGTCGTATCATATGACTATCTACCAAATCAAAATGTGATACTTTACTGTGCAAGTAAAAAAATGTCTTGATATTTACGTGATTTTTTTCGAATTTAAGATCCCTTTGAAGCATATTCTTCAGACCATGCACTAGCTTAATACGGTTCTGATCATTATTATTTTTATGCAATGTTTTTATTCGTTATTGGAGGTGGGGTTGTCCATACCACCTCCAGATCTGGGGTTTTCACCGACCATCTGGGTTTCTGGGTTTTACGGTTTATGTCTTGAAAATGACTCATATATTTGTGTAAATGTATTTAAAATAATAATTTTAATCATCTTCAAAAAATCTTTTGATCGATTAGTTAGAAATTAAACGTGTTTGAATCTTGTACTGTTGTAGTACTAGCTATAACCACGTAATGAACAAAAACATCGCCTAAAAAACACCAGAAACATATTAAAAGTTAATATCATCGCCTAAATCTTTGTGCCATTAATGAAGAATCGTTTATTCTTTCAAGAGGAATTTGAAAAGAGGAGGAGTGTGATAGCAAATACAATACAATTTATTTCTATTCAAACATGATATTTTTATAACCTGGGTTTTCCTTTTGAGTCTGGGTGCTTTCCGAACTTGGTGTGGGGATTCCTTAAAATCTCATTGGTAGCCCCAGTTGTAAGTTGATTTGTTATGATCATTTCACCAATTGATAATTGAGCACACAATTTTATCATCGGACAAAAAGTGCCGATTCTCGTACGATCACGAAATTAAGCAACATCAAGCCTGGTAGGTACCAAAATGGGTGACTGTCTGGGAATACCAGATCCTTTAATCAGTAAACCTTGACAGAAAATCCCAAGGGATAGACCTGAAGACTGTTGACAGAAAGATGTTGTATCACATCTTCATTTGGTATCTCTTGCTGCCGTGTTAGTCTCCGAACGTATTGATCAAATCTGTCTTTGAAAGCCTTCATCAAAGCCGTGAGGGGGGTGGACACAAAACTCTTTCCATACTAAGTGCCAAGACATAGCAGCTCAAGCATGGAAGACCTAAAGCTATTAAGACCGTGTGTCAATACAAAAAGAGCCAATTATATTGACAATTCATTTTCAGGTTAAATAACAATTATCACAAACCACAAAAGTCAAAAAATTAAAAGTTTAATAATATTTTTTCAAATCTTAGTTATGATCTACGACAAACTGAAGAAGAAATTCGAAATTAAAAAAAGAATAAAAGACAAAAGAAGGACAACAACTATAAGAACAAATTGAAAAGGAAGAGAAACTGAAGAAATAACTCAAAAAAAGAATGCATTCTTACCACATGTAGTTGCATTTCTCCAGTTGCCGATTTGAGCTCCCATTGAAGTACATTCAAATTCTGCAATGCTCAAAACTTCACAAGCAGTTTTCACAGCTTCTTCGGGTGATGCACTGTATTCGACTTCATTGTAACAGTAACTTCTTATTAGATTATTTCCTGAATTCTAAAAGAGTATAACATTCAATTATTATCAATTGGAACTAATTTTAACAATATCTTCAGACTGAATTATTTTCTGATGACTAAAGGAATATAATGTTCAATCATTATTCATTATTTAACCAGTTTTCCTTTAATCTTAATTTCAGTTTTTTATCGTCCGTCTTTCTACGGCCGTCGGCAATCAGCAAGGATTGGAATTATAGAACAAGCTTAAGTATGCTTAAACATGACCAAATAATGGGTAGAACTAATAAGTAATGTAATCATATATATATATATATATATATATATATATATATATCCAGTAAAGGAGTCAAAATGCCCAGATTTCGAATCTTGGTGGTGAGGCCATGAGCTGAAACGGTGGTAGATGAAGTTGTGGCTGCATAATCTTTGCTATAACTTTTGCATAAATTTTGCTATGTATGCATAAAAAAACATTTTACAACCTCTTTTTACGATTTGTATGAATATGGAAATTTACAGTTGATAAAGGAGTTTTATAAAGCAATATAATGTTGCATTTTATTTGAGAGAACATTCTTAAATGGATTTACTAGCAATTATCTTTTAAATGGAAATATTACCTTTTACCACCGAAACTGAGAGATCACTACAATAGAATGCACAAATTATTTTCAGGTTTAATGCTAAATTCGTTGTCAGGTTTACATCTAAAATGGAGTCCAAAGGATGAATAAAAATTTCATTTTCTCGACAATCATCTAAATAGCAATGTCTGACATCTCGACAGAACCTAAAACAACGAATTATAGGTGGAAAGCAGTGGATTTTAATTGCCTCAATTTTGATGCTGTTACTTTCCTGTTGTAGTATAGGACTCGTTGCATCACCACAATAATCCCTGCTATGGACCTCCAACCTTCTTTTAATCTGACCAAAATGTTTTGTTTGAAATTTTATATATTTACGTCACTTTTTGGTAATTAAGAAACATGGTCAGTGAATCTAAAGTATTTTAGTGTTATTACCTAATCTAATCCCATCAGACCGACATCTGATAATCCAATCGAACCAAAATTAAACCAGAGGATTTGAGCCTAGACTGTATTGGTTTATTTATATTATAACTGAATTTTGGAGTAATGTAAAAAGAAATCCATCAAAAAATGAATATGGTCAGAATAAATTTTGTTTGTGACATCACTGGTGTTTTCCACAGGAAAACATCTAAAACATAGTTTGTTTTTGTTTTTTTAATCTTAAAACATGTAGATTCTCCAGAATTTAGATATTATTGATAAACTATCAATAATATAAATATAAGGCCCCCAAAAAGGGTCAAAAAAGCTTTTTTCCAAAAAAAATGCATTTTTATATGAGGTCTAATAGAGTACTGATGCTAATTTTCAAGTCTGTAGACAAAACGGTATGGCCAGCGCTGGAACACACAAATACAGGCCCATATAAAAAAGGATAGAACCCTTAGCAACCTTCGGAGGCTGCGGTCGTTCAATAAGCAACCCACCCGTCTATCGCACTCTCAAGGGTATACAACTCTAGCAAAAGGGAAACAACTCTGCAACGTTTTTTTTTTTCTGATTGAATCCCGTATCGATTTAATAGAACTTCCAGTATTTACTCTTTGATTGCTGAATTTACCTATAAAAAGGTTACTTTTTTTAAAATCGTGATTTAATCTTAATAAATATAGAATCGAACCATTAACTTCGTTCAGATATAACATAAGAGGATAATTTTATATCAGATATATCTCTATTTGGGATTATGACCGAAACCCATTATATACAATTTAATGATAAAGCCCAAAGCCAACTAGCGTACTTCTAAGTTTTTAAGCTATTCCGAGTTTGATATGAAATGAATACAAGAATTTTAGTTAACAATACCTTCCGTTAACCTTTCAAATTGCTGTGTTAACATACTAACACAGGCCACAAATTTAGGTATACCGTTAGCAAAGCAACGGGTATTCACTATACCTTTTAGCTACAATTTCAAAAAGTTTAACTTCGGTTTAAAGAATTGAACGACAATGTGAAATTCAGTGCTTCATAAAGTGTAAAACGTACAGGAGCGTCGTGAATACTGCTATGAAACACTAGATGTCCGAAACATTTGACAACCGGAGTTACTCAAACAAAGAATAAACCACTCCAAAGAGGTAATCAATAAAGAAATGGCTATGATTAGCCCACCGTTGTATATTAAAATATACAATCATGCACAAAAGCATTTTGCTCCATCACTGGTACAACAAAATCTCCTAATGGTAGGGAGAGCAATGTGTGAGCTAGTTTTAGTTTCTAACTATCTGTCTTTGTGGTTATATTGTTCGTTAGTTCATGTTGTTGAACTAATACTGTATATCTTAACAGTTATATATTCATATTGTATCTTGTAAGAAAATTATTGTTTTAGATTGAAGTTCAACTTTCTTAAATTGAAGTTGAAGTAAAAAAAGGTGTAAGGCACTGTAACATAAGAAAGGAGTCAGTATCATGACCAAATATACTGAAGTACTTACAATAAGGTCACAACCATAAAAGGAATTGGCGATCTCACAGAGTTGGTTTCCTGCAGGGAATTTTGAACTTGGAACCAAAGAAAGTGGGGTAATGGCACACTGAAATAAAAATGGGTTGAATGATAGAAATATAATCAATTTCATTGACGCTTCTCATTATTCTTTTGGGCAGATATAAATCACCAAGAATATCAAGCTAATTAAAAAATATACGATGACGATGATCTCAAACACTCAATCATACGAGTACGGTGGCTCCTATGAGAGATCAGTGCCAGATATTCTGCATGGACCAACATGTGCTTTAGAGAGGAGCGGATGCACAGTCCAATCTTAGATTGTCACGATATTCTGTTAATCGACGACAGAGCACAGGATGAGACGGTCACAAAACAATTTTGTTGCTGCATACGGCACCTGATATTTCCCAGCGGATACCAACGTGGTAATGACCAGGCTTGACGTCGCTTAAATTCAATGAAAGGTACATAAATAAGTGTCTATAACAACATCAGTGAGACATGTTGCTTTTTTTTTAAATACAAACGCTGATCATCATGGCTCTCCGCGGTTTCTATCTCTAAACTGTGTATTGCCATGTTTTGGGGAGAAAGATATAGTAAAGTGATTTCCCGTTGTCCTCTCATATTTTCTTATTGAACATCAAATATTTTCTTATTTAACATCAAATGAAATGGAATAAAAACAATTCAACTAAAATATAATGTCGTTCGTTGAAAACCTTTACTGTATTTAATCTATGTTTCTGTAACAGCCTGTTTCTTCTGGTCTGCAGTTACTATCCTTATCCCAATCCCACATTTTTAAAAAGTGTTGAAACCCTTGATCTCATTTTTTTTAGACGAGATGAATTGAATACCATTCTTAAATCTTTGGTATGACTCGGCCAGGGATTAGTCACCAGTTACTTACGACAGCTGGCATTACCAAACGATCACCCATCTAGGTAATGACCACGATCGACGTTGCTTAACTTTGGTGATCTTACGAGAACCAGTGTTCTCTGGGCGATTTGAACTCCAAGTGGAAAATATCATTGAGATTTCTTGACAAACAGCAAAATTGATTAATTATCAGCTCCTCTTGAATCATGTAGAACATTCTTTGCATTGAGAATTTCCCTACATGTGTTATATACTAGACAACCCGTTGGATTACCCTTTGACAGAGAAGTGCAATCTGATGTGATTAGAATGAACATTGAACTTAAAAACCGGATTGCACCCAAAATTTACGAATTTGAAAATTAATGAAAACTGAATAGTAGAGACTACTCTACAATTAGTATTAAATACTCATCTTCCTTGAGAAATCATTTCTGGGGGATGAGTGCGAAGCTTATCCAACATGATAGCAAATTATTTTGATTTTTCTGCATTCTCTAAGTTTGCATATTTTATATATCATTATAGATAGATTGATAGATAGATAGACAGATAGATGGATAGATAGATAGGTAAATATAGCAACAATGCACTGTTTTGACTAATTAGAGCTCTCAATGAGATAAACAAATGAACAAACTGTGAAATTTAGTATTATATAGATAAAATTGTACTTGGTTTGTAGTATCATTTCTTTGTATATATCTCACCTGATATGGTGGTGTAATGAATGATTGGACAAATTCTTCTGAATCTTTCAATTTAATTCCATCTCTTCTGAAATAATCATCTAAAATAAAGCAATAGAACAAGATTATATTAAAGCAGTACCTCTTAACCTGGGACAAATTTACCTCGGTAGGGGGGGTTAAGTCTTTCGGTTGTATGGGGTTAATTTTCACACAAACTTGCGACTATGCATTGCGATAAAAAATTAATAAAAGTTCATTAATGAAGTTGTTGATTGATTATTTATTTGTTTAACAGCCATCATACTGATTTTATCAATTGATCAAAATTTATCAATGAAGCCTTTCATTCATTGTTTGTTTATCCGTGTTAACTCTTAAAGGATTTTATGAAAAGTTAAATTACTCGAAGAAGGTCTGGAAACACTGTGTGAAAGAGAATCAGAAACATCCTTTGTCTTGGTATTTTATCCAAATATCAAAACTCTATAAATAGGTCTAAAAATGGAAAACAATACAATCTATGTTTTTCGTAAATATCCAAGTCTGTTAAGTCTTTGCTTGCTGTTGTTTCTTAATTACTGCTGGTTAAAAACGCGTTTGGTTTTAACCGTATAAGAAATAGAAAATGAGGAGAGGATATGTGTTCAGGCTGACGGCTGCTGACCAAGAGACCGACTTCAGCTACCGGAACAATTCGTCACTTCTGGCATCGGAAACGAGACTTCGCTTGGTCCCTTACGTTTTAACCAAGACCGTGGAAATTGCTTCCCTTCATCTAGGTTTAGATTAACAATTTAAAAATGGACATTTTTGTACACTTGAAAAAACTATAAGTTTTTTTCAGTTACTTCTCCATCATCACCATATATCTTGGTGTTCTCATATCTAGCAACAGATGAAAAGAAAAAAGGATGACGGGTACGTATATCAGTCTGCTGATATAACATTTCCGTTCATTGATTCCATAAATATTTGTCTAATTCATTTAATTTTTACAATACTTCGACTTTTAGAGCATACCTTCATTACTGCGTTTATCTAAAGCAGCAATGTAATTTACACATTATTTCAAAAGGAATTTTACATACATGTGTTAGGCCGAATCCACAGGACTGCCTAATTGGCGAGATTTACTTTTTCTGAAAATGAAGTTTCACTTTGATTGAATGAACGTTTGATCGTGGACAAATAGGTATTTTATATCCTTGGTTTGAATAAATGAAATTTTGATCGAATTAGAATTATTTATTTATTTTTGTTTGAAAAAAGGTCAAAACTGGCTATTTACTAATTTCGTAAAAATATTTAATTTCCTTTTGATTACATAAAGTTATGATTGTCAAAAACGGTTGTTTTACAACCTTGTTTTGATTTGATAAACTTTTGGTCAGATTAAAACTACGCATTTATTATTTATAAAAAAAAGGGGTTAAAATTTCGTCAATTGGGAAATTTGACTGATTTGACGTAACATATAGAATACATATATAGTTCTATGCCCTAATTATGGCCTTATATTATCATTTGTATACCAATGTACATTCATGTCTCAAAAGAGAAAAGAGTTGGTGTTCCGCGTAAGTTATATGTATTTTTCAAAGAAGCTTTGAATGTTTTATTGGATTCATACTTACTGTCTCTTATTCCATCGTAGTTTCCACATAAGCCTTTCAATTGTTGGTCGTTGTACAATCTATCAGATGGAGTCAATTGGATAAATGAGCTACCATCCATTAAGATTTTTATTGGAATGTCAGATATTTCGATGGCTAGATAACCATAGCGTCTTGAAACAATAACACCTAAAAAATTAAAGACAAAAATCCATTTTTATTATATATAAGCTTATTTAAATGTTATATCAATTCAAATATCTATCATCCACATCCATAAAAAGCAATGTATATCCATACATATATATATGTATATATATATATATATATATATATATATATATGTGTGTGTGTGTGTGTGTGTGTGTGTGTGTGTGTGTGTGTGTGTAATGTGCATGTGTGTGTGTGTATAATGTGCATGTGTGTGTGTGTGTGTGTGTGTGTGTGTGTGTGTGTGTGTGTGTGTGTGTGTGCGATGTTGATAAGAAAATGACATGAATCGTTTCCCGAAAACAACAAAACACCCAGTACTACACCCTGATCTTTTTACATTTTATTGGAATGTCGGAAATTTCGATGAACATATAACCACGGCGTCTTGAAAATATAGTACCTAAGAGAATAGATATTTTCATTATTCATACACTTCTTTAAATATTATATCAGTGTGTGTGTATGTATCGATGACGTTACCAGATACTGCTGAGCCATTTATATGATCTGAATTGTTGCCTGACAGTAACTATTACAGAATGCTAACAATATTTTTTGTGTATAGTACTTTTCAATGAGCGCCCAGTACTACACTTTGATCCTAGACAGAAGGCGAAGGTACTCTGATCCTAGACAGAAGTGTCGATACAAACATAGATAATGCCGTCATTCTGGACAGATACTAAGATAGTATTATATGATTTATATAATCAATCATATAGATATCGGGGACCTAGCCTTAGTTACCAAGTTCATATCACAGACCATTACTACTGTAGTGAGTCCAGTTCTCACAGTGGCCTTGTGTCAGACTAAATGAAAATTAGTCAACATCTAATACATTTATTCATGTTATATCAATTGTATACATATGTATATACATATATTACGAAATCAGTAAGACATATGCATTATATAACCAAAAATGTTATTAGATCACATTTGTTAAATCAGTTATTCAAATCCTACTTTTCCTCATCGAGAGGAAGGAATCATTGCATAATGACTGTTGAAATTTGAAATTTTATCTACTGTTGAATAAACTGAAAAATCTGTGAAGGAGTCGCTTCAATGTTTCTTCAGATTACAAGTTACGTTTGTAGACATTATAAGCATTCAATGTTATGTTTGTTCACGGAGAACTCTTTTATATTTTCTAAATACTAGACAACCCAGTGATCCATTAGGTCGCTCTTTGATGTGACTGGAAAGAACAAAAGATCTAAAGCCCCCCATTTTTTTAAGGGGGGGGCACACCCTACACTATTATTATCAACTTACAAATAACCCATTTTTACGAATTCTTAATATTTTTTGTCAATCATTCTTTGATTGAATGTTTGCTGAGTTTGTGCAACCAACTTCAAACATTGAAACAAGTAATGATCTTCAATGTTATTCTACCAATCCTAAAGAGACATGGATTGTCAGTAAAAGATAGATAGAAAATGAAACGTGTGTATAATGAAAAATATAACATTGATTTCGAATGAATAGATATAAGAAAGTGGGATATAGAAATGTATTTTGTGTGTAATGTAAACATGTATCTATGTAATTGAAGAAGTTGTATGAATTCTATACGAACCATTTCTAACCTCGCCTTTGTCGATATCCAATGCAACACCATTCACCAAAACAGAATTGGCTTCGGCGACGACAGCAGTGGTGCCATACTTTATTGTCAAAGTCTGTGTGCAAAAAATAAGGAAAACGTGAAATATGCAGAAAATGCAATGAACAACTAAACTTTATTTTGTTAAAATCCATGATTTCACATTGAGGATGTCTTTCTTGAGGAGGCAGCGTAAACGAAGTCGGTGCAAAATCTATCGATTACATGGGCATGTTAATATAGTTTCTACTAAAAAATATGATATCAATTTGTTATTGTAATATATGAAATTTATAAATGATGATGATCTCTTGATGAAATACTACCTAATTTGCCAAAAAGAAGGAAAGAGGTAAATTTCGAATTGGCACAGAAATCAGCTTAAAATGTTTATAAACAATTGTAAATTAAAAGTATACAGGTGCATACATTGATGGGTCTATAGTTGGTGTCCCCCGGGGTAGTAACTCATGGTGTCACCATCATTCCTTTCTAGACCTTGCTCTTCTCCCAGGATATCTAGAATTTTGGCGATCTTTTTGTACGAATCCATTATACATTATTCATCATGATTCTCCCAAATGATTCAATGTAATGGTATCAGCGTACATTAAGTAACAATTCTATTCATCTTTAGTTTTCAATGTTTCAATTCTGACTATGTGAAATAATGTGAAGGAAATAATGTTTTTATTCAAGATTTAGTCACTTCTTCCGTAGCTGGTGAATGTTCATCTCTCTACAAATGGTAATTCTTGAGAACATTTGGAGATAAAATGTGGGCAGTCATGAGCATATACAAAATTTCATGAAAAAAAGGGAGGGTATCTCTCTTCCTGGATCCGCTCCAAAATTTAATCAACTTTTTCTTCTCCCATTGTTCAAACTTCAACAAAATTTCTTTGAAATTCGTAGAGAAATTCAGGAAATATCATGTGGACCGATTGATGTTTTATTAGAAAAATAATTACAAAAAAGATATGATATATTTTAAGGGGTCCAACAAATGCATATAACTATTGTAGTGAACTTGTGGCTTTGTATCAGATTTAACGAAGCTTAGTAAACATTTATTTATAGGTGTGTAGCATATGATGGCTAACAACCTCATCTTGCAGATCCATTTGCTAGTGTAGTTAGTTTAATCCTCACTCATCATCACCAAATTGTTCAACGTCGTTTAACGATGCTAAACATTAAACAGTGTTCCATAAAACTGATGATCTGTTCATTGTTCATTTTCTAAAACATCATCTACCGGCGTCTTTTGCTTTCCAGATTTTGTTGATTTATTATCATTGAAGAAGAGGCGTCTTGTGATGTCGGCGTTTCGCTGACGTACGAGGGGTGTCAGGTACTTTGTCTGCTGGCATTTAACGAAGATGTTAACATAGTTTGAATGCGATCATCAAAGCTGAGAACTATCAAATGGTGGCCGGCGAAAAGAGAGATGGCGTGATGATCTGAATAACTAACTAGCAAGTAGTGAGGAAAACCTATGTCCGACAACGATGATGATGATGATGACTTGACCGATTGGATGTATAAAAATCAATTATATCACAGCCATTGTAAGACAGAATTTATGAAATTTATTAGAATGTCCTTCTACTACTGATAATTGTTGATTTTGAAATATATATTATATGCTATTCACTTCTACCAATAAAAAACAGTTTAAACACCGTTGCTGGGTTCAGATTAATCATGTTTTCTGGCATAAATAAACCCTTACTTTGAGTCGGGCAGCATACATGTTTTGTTTTGTTTTTTGTATTTTTTGTTTTTTTAATGATCGATGCCTAAAAATGCAAAAGGAGTTGATCACCCCTTTTTCATTTTATTATTAATTGTTCCCAACACGACATATTACTTGAGGACAATGGTCACGTGACAGTTTCTATTGAGTGACTAACTAGACCAGTTTTTGTTGGGGGTGGTAAGAGGTGTTAATCATGAATTTATGGTTCAAACCATACTGGTAGCATTTTCATTGAGATAATTTAATTTTACAGCCGCCAGTGATTAATCTATGACGTTAAAGAAGTATATTTGGGTGGCTGTGATTCATAATTTACCTTGAAATGTCAGTTTTCTTTTAAATATATACGAATTTAACGATTCCACTTAGCAAAGTCACCGAATTGAATAAAGATTAGATACTTCCGAAATTTCTCAGCGGATTATAGGTTTAGGGAAATTAAAACAAAAAGGTTTGACTCACCTTTCTACACGTGGATGGACTGATGCAGTTACTGACCGTCACAGAAATGACCCACACGTTGCTGTACTCAGCTAAATTAAAAGTACAGGTCCCAGTTTGTAGAGGAAAATAGTTTCCATCGAAGGTTTTGAATAATTGAGTCCCTTCTAAACGGCAACTTGGATCTCTTGAGATTGTTTCATTTGTAACTGTATCGTCTAGAAAGAAAAGCAAAACAAGAAAAAAGTAAAATAGCTGAAGCTTGTTACCAACAACTAAATATCAGCTATAAAAGTTAGTTTATTTAAATATGGAAAAAACTGGCTAACTTTATCAAAAAAATAAATTTTTAATTTGAAACGCCCAGAGAACATTGTCCACAGCAACCACTTTTTGTCCTCCAGTCATAAAATATAAAGAGAATCTTGATTGATTATTTACTTACTTTGATAGTTGCATACAAGACAGATCAGTCCTGGCACGCCCCAAGAACCATTATTCCGTTGTCCACAGCATTCACTGAGGCTTGTCAACTGTCCAGAAGTTCCTGCTTCTTCGGGTCCATTACAGGTATTCGATTGGAAACAAAACTTATGAGAGTCAGAAGCATCTACAAAATAAATCAATGTTAATGACTTTTTGGTTTGGTTTAATAATCACTTTAAATAAATCATTCAATCGGGTGAAAATATTTACAGTAAATACCAATATGTCTTCAAAGAGTTCTTCGGACAATCTGAAGAAGGCTGAATCGGTCGAAATGTTGTATTAACAGAAAAAAATAACTTGAAGAGTATATTCAATTGTCCGAAAAACTCTTTGACGTCATTTGCTCAACATTTTGTTAAGTTATAAAAGTGCGGCTCCAAGCCAGGCGCCCAGGGTTCCAGACTTCCCTCCTCCTCGAGCAAAGCACAATCATTAAAAAAAAACTTCCCAATACCTAGATAAAGAAATTATATATTCAAGAAGACCCAAATAATTCTAAGTAATCATGAATCAACCTTAAAAACAAAAAAAGTATTATCTTGTTCTTCATCGAATGTAAGTAAGATTTCTTCGTCTTATTCTTTATAGATTTTTGTCAAACACCTAGAGAGTTGACTTTATCATCACAATTAGTCGGATGGTATATTGAGAGAGGGGGAAAAGAGTATTGTCATGACGTCATGTGGTCTCAACTTGCGACCAAGAAGAGAAAGAAAGAAATTAGATTTTATTACATCCTCAGATAATTTGTTCGTTCTGATCACACGTTCCTCAAGAATTTTTTGTTCAAGTTATTTTGTATTTGACCCCATATTCATATTTGAGCTTCAGTCAGGTTGGGTTTAACACTGAAGCAATCTGTCTTGTTTATCTTTTGGTTCTGTGGTAAATTTCTATAATTATGTTTCTTAATCCATCGATTATACAGTTAAAAAGTTATGGCACTAATGTAAATAAACAAACTTAATTCAAAATGCATCCACCATCTATACGTCCATATCTATGATTTCCGATTTCAAAGGGATTTTATATGAATTAGTAGTAGCATTACAACTAGTAGTTGTTGAAGGAGGGGAGGGAGATACGTGAGGGTGGTTAACCCAAAAATTTGGTTATTAGAAAAAATACTAGATTTGAGTTAAAGTGTGTAATTTTTATCAATAATTTGTTCTGGAGTCTTGGTGTGTGGTTATTTTTTTTTTTTCTTTCTTTCTTTCTTTTTCTAAGTGGGCTTTAAATGTGTATATATATAACAATTTTAGCCATACATTTAGCTGGAAATTGAAAATTTTAGCCGATTTTAGCCATTTAAAGACAGCTTTAGCTATTAATAGCAAACAATATTTGGCAAAATCTCTTTTTGTAGTTTACATAAACGACCGACAGGTTAACCGAAAAGCGTATACATAGAGATTCCTAATCATGTATTACTTTCTTATTTTCTGTTTTAAATCTCTTTTCTTTTCTACATATTTATTTTTAAAATGAATGTTTTTATTTGAAACCCAACCAGCTCAAAATCCTGGATACGCCCCTGTTATATGTTACATTTTACCATCACTTGAAACAAATAAAAAAAACTAGATATGAATTCGATACGTTCAATACGGTCAAATCGCAAGATCGAAGTTAAACAACGTCGAGTCTGGTTTGGACCTAGCTGGGGGACCCTTTGGGAATACTAATTGCTGTAAGCCATGTATCATGTAGGATCTCCACCTTAATTCTAAGACGTCATGGCCAGCGCAGCAATGTCCAAAATGGTGATTCCAACTAAGGATAGAAGTCTTGAACGGCTGAGAAGACAGAAGATCATGGCCTCGAAATGTGTGTGGTATGCGTGAGGACATGCCTGGATGCATCAAAAAGGTGGTGACGAGCCAACTTGTAAAGAATAGGGACCCTACCAAGAATCATCCCATAGTCAGACAAGGTAGTTAACTACTGTGCCATCCAACGTTAAAAGATATGGAACCCATAAAAGAAGATATCATGCCAAAGCTTTTCTTACCTGAGATCTTAATACCACATTGGTATCCTGCGTATCCTTCGAGACAAGAGCAGAAATTCGGCATTGAACAAATTCCGCCGTTCATACAAGCCGGGATGCATTTCGCTGAAAAATAAGCATAGATTAATAAAACATTCTGAGAGAAGAATAAATTCATCGAAGATTTGTGTATATCTACAATGCCGGGAAGCTAATAGTAAATTTCGATTTTCCATATTTTTAACTTTTGTCTTAATATATGAAAAATATCTTTCAATTGAAAATAACTTTTCGGACCCTCCCCAAAATTCAATTTTTTTAAATAAAATGTATTTTATAACTCGAGCAAAGTAGAAGAGTAGTTAAGCTGGTGTTTGTAAGAGGCCAAGGTAAATTCTTCTGGCAAGATATACACTTTAATTTGGTTTAACACAATCAATTGAATATCGCAAGCGTTCACGAAATATTTTGGTATGGATAACTTTATACTTGATCTTTCATGCTGGATTGGCTGAGTTGGGCTTGTCAGCCAGGCCGTCCAATTGTACTAAAGAAATCAGTATGAGTAAATCTTGAAGAAGAAAATTGGACAGGTAGTTGATTGGTTCTTGAGCGAAGTACCATTTCAGAGATGATCAAACGAAAAATATAGAACCCGGATAACATTTCTAAAATAAACAAAATATCTGTTGATGTTTTTTTGGGGTTTTTTTCAGGAGGGGGTGCAGGGCCGTTAGCCTTGGGCAAGGGTCTCATTTAAAGGAGGCCGGGCAGCCATGCGACTGGGGTCTAAGGCTGGAGGCAAAAATGATCAGTTAGCATTTTGCTAGCAAACACTTCACTTCGATTTGGGCACTGCTTTGTTTGAAAAAACTGAACCAAGAAAGTTTTCCTTCGAGGAATTTAAAAGTTCTTTTAATAATTCGAACGAATTCAAAAATGTCATCCTCTGATAAATATCAGTCTAAAGAAGCTTCTAAGAAAATTTTATGTCGGGATTTATTTTTAAAACAAATTTATGACTTTTCTTCTCATCTTTTATATTTTACTAAGTATCCATGATTAAAAGAAAATTAATGTTTAATACCACTAAAAGACTTTCTAGATTTCTTAATAGGTTTCTTTTTTTTTTTTTTTTTTTTTTTCTCATGCAAATCGGGAAACTGTCCCTAAATCAAGTAACCTTCGAATGTATACTTACGGATGTCACAATTCGTCCCGTCCCATCCTGGACAACACTGCATGAGGGTTTTAATTTCTACCCTGGAAAGAATTTTGCACAAATACTCTTATTGACAATTTCAACAATTTCTGTTATGTAACAAGGCAATATACAGGAATTGCAACACAAAAGACCTTACAAAAATTATAATTCTGTGGTCCTACTTTAATGAGCAGCGTATCTGTCCGTCACTTGCACACATTTTTTTTGCCAAGGAAAGTATTTATTCATTTGGGTCCATTCTGGTCACATCAGATTGCACTAATTTTCTTAAACTTGAAAGGTTTTTATTTCAAAATGAATAATCTGAGCGAAAGGAATGTGTAGACGTCAGAGTGAAAAGAGAGCGAAAAACTGTCGTCTATAAAGAAATAATTGATTAATGTGCATGTAAGTAATTAATGAAATTCATATCGTATTTATCTTTATTATTTTACGTCTACTTTCGACCATCACTAGTCATAGAGCTGTTTGTCCAAATTTCCGAATTTCGATGTCAAATATCGTGGAAAATTGAAACTTGTGACAAACACAAATAGTATATATATATATATATATATATATATATATATATATATATATATATATATATATATATATATATATATATATATATATATATATATATACAGAGAGAGAGAGATTGTCAATTTACTGATATTTAAGACTGCTGGGATTAGGAACAACATCTATAAAATAATTGTGCCGACGATCGTAAATAAAGGTATGAGTAATGTAAATGCATTCTCGGGTTCCTGCCTTATTACGAGAGTGACATTAGCTCAGTTTGTGAGAGCAGAGCGTAAGTATAATCTGCATCCGGTGGAGGGGGGGACAAGCACGATTCCTGCACGATGCTTATTTCTTCATTTATTTATATGATCTAAAATCGCTTTACAACCGAGTAAAATCGGTACCGAGGGGAAAAAAAGTTCCAATAGAAATGCCTTTATAATTATCATATTCTGTCGGATATAAATTGTCCACTTACTGATACTTTATGTTTATTGATTAAAGATAATGATAATTAGAACAAGTGTAGTTGGGTTTGGCTTGAATGTTTTTAGTTACCCCGTAAACAATACATCAATATGGATAACTTTTTATTTGATATTACATATTGTTTTTAATTTTACATGGATGATGGCAGTCAATTAAACAAACAAGTCATTGATTAGTATCATCAAAAACTCGACAAGTTATTCTATACTCAAAGGATCACTCTGGGACACTTGCCCAAGTACCTCAATGTGGTATTTTTTTAAATAATTACCGTATATACCCGTGTATAGATCGAATTTTGGATGCTAAATTTTTGGCGAAAATGGGGATAACATGAGTAATACTTTTGTAAGGTTGAAATCCAAGTATAATTGGAAGTATTAAGAGCAACCCCTGACTACAAAAATGGGAAATATCTAATCTTTACTGCCAGCAAACAATGAACTTATCATATATACCAATTGAGGGAAAATCGTGCAACGCCTCCAATACATGAGCTCATCAACTTGAAATTATGTAGCTTATTCAATATAGTTTCAGAAATCTATACAGGAATGATTAATACAAACTAATCTGTCAGGTCAGTACGTATTACGTACATGCCTCGAATGTCTATTCATTGCTTCATAAAATGTGATGTTTTATCGATTTATATTTAACGCCATAAATGTAAATCACTATGTTTAATTGTGTGATTGGTTGTATGGTTGGCCTTTCAGATTCCTGGTATAACCTAAAACTTATAATGGATTAATTGCTGCGAAATAGAATAACATATATAATGAAACAATTAAAAGTATAAAAATATTAGATCGTCTGTTGTGACACAACAACGAATATGATGTTATAGGAACGCTTAAGACTTCAGTCAGGTCAAACATTGAAACAGCCTTAGTGGAAATAGGATTTTTAAAAAGAATAAAATTAGAACACTTGAATTATTAAAAATGAATTTTCTGATAAATTAGCTTTATGCTGCTTTGTGCCGATTCATATATGAATAACCCCGCCATTTTGATGGATATATGCTAGTTACTATGTAATTTGTTGTTCCATAACTGTGTTTATGTATAGTGCGCAATCATTAATGTTGGATTAAACTAGGTTAGATGAAAAATACAGCTAGGGTGCTGAACTACATGCGATAATTATCGCTTAAACACCAGAGCCGACTCACAAATATATATATACTTGAATAGAATATATTTCGATACTTACTTCTCAAAGAGACACGGTTCCCCTGGAGGCGGCATTTTACCTGTACTAAGTCTGTAGCCCATCGAGAGAAGAATATCAGCTCCGATACAGGATCCATTCCGTTGGAAGTTCGTAAATTCGGTAATGTTGCAGAAATGAAATTCGGTGGACCTGCAAAAAAATTTTTTTTTTTAAATAAAAAATAAAAATCAAGAACATATATAGAACAATTCATTTTGTTTGTCAAAGGGCTCCCAACCCCTTTAACATTGGGGCAGTATTTTCGTTTTTATACAGACCTTTACACCAGAGCTTTTTGTATACTAATCTAAACTACCTAACACTCCACTATTGCAGGGTACCCGAGTGGGTAACGACACGGAGATTTGACTGGGTGATCTATTTCAAACTCAGGCTAAAACAGTTTGTTTCTCTTTTCAGTAAAGCCCTTGGGGAAGGCATGTATTCACACACACCCCTCAATAATGGATAATGTAACTCAGACTGAAGTGAGTGACGCTACTTCAGGTGCTAGTCACCTCTTTCACGTATCACAAAGCAGGGCTAAATAGTAATGTGGTACGTGGAGTCCAAGGACGTCTAAGATACGAGAATCAACTTTCGATGAGTTAAAAATTCGAACATGGCGTTACTGAGGTCTGCATAGATGATTGAAAGGTGATGGGGACTTGCTATTCCTCAATCGTCAGCGATGACTACTAGAACCCAGTCTACGTTGACCAGTGGTAGAGTTCTCTCCTCCAGTTTGGTAGGCTGAGGTTAAATCCATCGTTGAGTCATAACAAAGACTTTAAAATGTGGTACTTAATGCTGCTCCCACTAAGCACTAAGCAAAAAGGTTGAAGAACCCAACGGCCAAATCACGTTAGACACATAAGAACACCGAGGGTAAGCAACGTTGAACCTGCTCAGTACCTAGATGGGTGACAATTGGGGAATACCAGGCGCTGTGGGCAGAACAAAGCTTCACCTGTCCGTGTGTACCTAAACCGCGACACCCTAATGAGAGTAAGTGGAGAATGATACATACATACGTATGTAAAATCTGTGAATAGATTTGGAACATTTCGTTTTTAGGTTATTAATACTCATTATTTATTGAGATTTATGGTCAAGTCTTGCTGAAAACACCAGTTCTCTAAAAATCAAGTTAAGCTATGATGAGCCTTAGGTGGGTGACCATTTAGGAAGATCGAGTACTCTAAGTCCCAGCTCTGGGTGAATTAATGGAGAGTAAAGTGAGTGACGCCACTTCATAGGCTCGTCGATGTACAAGTGCCTATTCCATATATCACAAGCCAAGAACATAGAAACTTGTGATATGGGAAGGCCAGGCAGGAACAGTGCAGTTCTGAGGTCATTAACAGTTTCGAACGAACGATCTGTTATATTTACTTGCTTAACCAGATCTCTAACGAGGAACTATATCTGAGGGCAGACAATAGGAGTATATCACTTGAGAATAAGATTACGATGGCTTAGTCATCTCCAGAGGATACGCTTTGAAAGAATACATAAAATTGCTCTACGATGAACATCTACTGAAAAGATAAAAAGAGTCAGACCCAAGATCACCTTGTGGACGACACTGATGACAGGCATTGAAGGGATGGGTCTCACAAAGAGCGAAGTGCAGACCAAAGCAAAAGACTGGGTACAATGGTGTGATGTTATTGCAGCCTTATGTCCCAGCCAGCACAAGGATTAAAGAAAATAACAATCGACTTAAAATCTAATAAATGAGAATGCAAAATGTGACAATGGCATCTAAAACGACATTATTGTTCATGCCATTAAGTTAATGATGAACCATTAACTTAATTTAAGAAATGATTCGGTGTATCCTTCAAAAGACATCTTTGACCTGGGCTCGAAGAGAATTGAGTGGAAAAGTTCCAAAGACTGACCAAAACAACGCTGACTGAAGATCATTACCCACGACCCAGGCCATATCAAGGTCACTCTACCAACGGGCAATAAACAGGGACTGATGGATAAGGGTCTGTCAGCGTGTAATCGCTACGTTGGAACCCTAGCAAGCGACACTGTTCACTGCTGTTCTTATGGCGATCCTGTCCCCAACCAAATTTAGAAGCCTTGAATGGCACAGAAGACGCAAGATCTCTGATAGAACAACGACTTCGAAGTGATACATGTTAAGGCACAATACAATGCATCAAAAGTTGATAACCAACTAACTTGGAAAGGAAAGGAAAAGGTCCAACGAAGTATCATCCTATAGCCAGACAGCAGATCAGTGAAAGTAGAAGAGAAGACGATACAAGTGTAGTTGATCACTCGATGGAAACCATCAAGTGAGCAATGTCTTCTGGCAGCATGCAGTGTTAGGGGTGATCAATTAGAATTTGGAAAAAGTGATGGTCAATGGATTACTTCACTCACATTTTGTAAGCAAGTGATCACTAAAAAATGCCTGGATTTTTTTAAAGCAAGCATGAATGCTTCCAGAAACAGATAGGGACCAACTTAGATAAACCAAAAAAAAAACATACATGACAGGACATAATAAAGAGTAAGTGTTTAAATGTTCAGCCCTTTATCTCCATAGTGCCGTCATGACCAATGTCTTTTGGCAACAAGCCATGCTGGGGTGATCAATTAAGATTTGGAAAAAAAAGGGTGATCAATGAATAGATTACTTCGTTTGCCTTTTGTTGGAAACTAAAAAGTCTGAATTTTCAAAGAAAGCTGTCGACCGCAAAGTAAGTGATCCATTTTGAATAAAATTACATAGCAGACTGGACCCCAACTAATAACCTCTTTGGTGGGGGTATTTTTCTAAATACTAAGAAAAAGCGTTTTCCTAAAAATGATTGGTGGTGTTTAAATTTTTAGCACTCAAGCTCCATTGGTGCAGCCTGTACGTGCGATGCATACATAGACAGGCAGACAGTCGAAACCTATTTAGACAGTTTGGGAGATTGTTTTAGTTGAGAGTTCCTTATAAGCCAATCCGTGTGGAACCCTGCAATGGAACACTCTAGCCACGAATGAATAAATGAAATATTTTTCACAAAGATTAAGCAACAAATGATAACTTACCGGACGGGTGCTGGGGTCTGTAGGAAAAATAAAAGGATTGGAATGAAGGTGGCCAGAGCGCTACCACCTGCCATCATTGGGCTCAAAATCACTTTTCGGGCGCACTAATTAATTTTTTTTTACCTGGATGCTTTTCTTCCCGATATAATTTTATTTTTGGCTTTGCGATGTACGCCGAATGGAAGCCAGGTAGTCAGCTTATATATGTTTCTTCGATACGCTTGACTGACGTCTATCGAATGTAGTCCAAAATTTGATTGGATGGAAGAATTTTGAAGGGAGGGACTTGAGTGGGGAATTAATGTAACAGTTCTAGTGGTTGATATATATATATATATATATATATATATATATATATATATATATATATATATATATATATATATATATATATATATGTACCATGTACATTATATATCAAAAAATATATTTGTATATGATATATATATATATATACATATATTGTATTATATATACATATATTATATCATATATATATGTTTTATATACATACATATATATATATATATATATATATATATATATATATATATATATATATATATATGTATATTACTACATATATATTCATATATTGTATATATAATTATATCATACATATATATATATATATATACATATATATATATCATAAATATATATGATATAATTATATATACAATACGTGAATATATATTTATATATTACAAATAAAATATATATATGTATATATATACATACACATATATATGTATATTATAGTTTCAACTATATATATATGTGTGTGTGTGTGTGTGTGTAAGTCTGTGTGTATGTGTCTATGTATGTATACATCTCAGACGTTCCACCTAAAAAGTAAAACCACCTGAACTGATAGATTTATTTCCATCGATTTCCAACGCTCGTTAATCGTTTCGAAACGTTTTTGGTTTGGTTTTCAATCTTTTATCAATTATCGGCACGGAGGACGACAGCTGATTTTGATTTTTATTTGGGTGGGTGCGTGGTACTGCTGGTGTTGGTAGTCCTGTAGGCGGGGGGGGGGGGTAAATAACTGGTCCAGATGGTACGACCATGAGGATCAATGAGGATACGATCGTTTTTATGAATATTGTAAGGCAATCTCTGTTTTTTTATGATTTTTCCTTCAGCAGACTTACAAAACTTGAAAGCACTCAGAGAGTGCTAGCTCTGCCAATATTGTAAACTAACAGAAAAAATGAAGGGAAATAAAATATTTTAAAAACTATCTCTCAATCGAAAACAAAATCCTTGATCCGCCTCAAAATTAATCACTTCTTCCATAGCCTACCGCCAACCCTCTTATATTGAATTTTGTCGAGAACTTTTTGGTGTATTGTGAGAACAGACAGACTCACAGACGACAAGACTGACAGAACAACGAACACGAGTTGATACATATACCTCTTTCAATTTCGATGGCAGAAGAAATAAAACAAAGTAGTTATTGTACAACTCATTGAAAAAATCTCAAAATTTGTAAATTTGTGTTTTTTAACGAGCAAAATTTTATGCCCAGCACTACAATTTACAGAAGTAAAAACATTTTCAAATGAATTTACCACACAACCAATAAATAAGCATATAAAGAATAAGACAGCTCACTTATGTCAGCTGAAAAACAAAATATTGTCAAACTCAAAACTGGATTTGACTTAATTTTTCTACTGTTATAAGAACTAAAAGAACAAGAACAATCCTCACCAAAATCAAGGGTATAAAATG
The DNA here is from genome assembly GCA_963457665.1 of Thysanoteuthis rhombus. Classification (NCBI taxonomy): domain Eukaryota; kingdom Metazoa; phylum Mollusca; class Cephalopoda; order Oegopsida; family Thysanoteuthidae; genus Thysanoteuthis; species Thysanoteuthis major. The sequence goes on along the minus strand of OY735239.1, from coordinate 19,523,438 downwards.
ATTTGTAAAATTCACATTCCCCTAGCATCATTTGAACTCACGGCCAACTATTTGTCAGGGTGGCATTTTTACTGACTGACCTGAATTAACATGCCGTATATATCAACGAAAATTTATCATACAGATACGAACTGGCTTATTTCATTCTAATAAAAAAATGTATTTATACAAAAAAATATTTCTATAATTTTCTATTTTCTACATACACAATACAAAAGTTAATCAGCTTCAATTGGAATAGAAAATGGAGTGGAGTTTGACCTTGCAGCAGCCAGGCTTGTAATATTTTTCTCTTTTGAAGGTTACTTAATGATTATTCAGGATTATTTAAATTTTTTGTTCATTAAATCTATTTATTTATACTTTATTCCCGTCAAATTGAAAAGTAAAGCAAGCAAAATAAGATACTGTAACCGAATTTTAGAATACGGAAACCAAATTAAAAAACTACGGTAACTGAATTTAAAGATACGTCGACCAGATACAAAAATACATCAAACAAATCGAAAACTACCACAATCAAATTTTTAAAAAATGGCAACCAAATTTCAAAATATGCCATGCAAAGTAAAAATCCATTCCATGGGTCAGTTCGCTTGTCTTCTTTATATTCTACTGGTAATGTTTACTTTGCATGGCATATTTCTTAATTTGGTTGCCTTATTTTTTAAATTTGATTGGCGTAGTTTTTAACTTGTCTGGTGTAATTTTAAATTTGCTTATTGTTTTGTTTTTTGGGGGGTTTTTTTTTGTTTGTTTGTTTTTCCAAATATTTTTAACACAGTTTTGTCCGAGCAGGGAGTGGAGTCCGGATTTTAGGGTGTTAGCGGGGGCTGTGGGCAAATCCCCGGTCCAGATGTTACACCAATGAAAAGATCAATGATGATGCGATCATATCTATGAATATAGTAAACCAATCTCTGTTGGTTCGGGATCTTTTCCCAATACAGATAAAAGGCTTAGCTAAAACTTACAAATGAAAAGAAATTAATTGTTCCTCTTCTACCGATACCTTCAAAATGATGTGGAAAATGTTATTGAACGAAAGGATGTTAATTATTGGTAACTACTATTGTACCCATGAAGAATAATGGGAATAATGGGATTATTTTCGTATGGATCGGCATTTTTTATAAGGGGCAGAGTATCTATGTGCTCTGCCTATGGTCAGATCGTTGCTCCTTGGCCCTTTTAAAGTGTACTATCTATTCGTAGTACATATTTTGGTAGATGAGGCTCGGTATTACTAAGCACAAGAGGCCTTTGATTCGTCCTGTGGCTTCAAAAAAATTTGCCCAGTCTAGGGGGATCAGCAAGCTCCGGGGCAGCACCTTCCCATTGCACTAAAATGTAACCGTCGGGTTTGCCCTGACACCTTTGAAACATCAGTTGCAGGGACTGGATTACCGTACAGAAACCCTACATTGAACTGACTTTTTCACCTCTTGCTCTTGTGGGGAAATGAATAAATACAAATGAGATCAAAGTGCAGTATCTGTTGGCAGTGTATTCTTTAGTAGCTTTGCGCCGGTGCAATACGGTGGTTGATGATGGTCTACTGAGACTCGGTATTGCTAAGCGCAAGACGCCTAAGATTTGTCCTGTGGCCTCAGAGAATTACTCAGCCTAATCTCGGGGGAGCCGTACGCCCGGTGCAGAACCGTCCATTGCAATGAGAGTGATAGGTTGAGCTTGCCCTGGTGCCTTTGTGACACTAGTCTCTGGGACTGGAGCCAATTTTGCATCAATCCCGAAACTGGAAACCCACGTTAAACGACCTTGTCTCACATCTTGCTCTTGTTGAGAAGCTAGCAAATACGGATCAGTGTAATATCTGCATGCAGTATATACTTTTGTAGCCTTGCATCGGTGCAATGCAGTGTCACATCTTCCCACAGATCAGTATAGAATCTGTGCGCTCATTGAAAAGTGTTAAACGCACACTATATATATATATATATATATATATATATATATCCATTAAAAACCTCAAATGGCGGTGGGCTGGCCATGTTGCATGTTGAATGGCAGACAATCGATGGACATCACGACTGACAACATGGATCCCCCGAGATCACATGCGCAAACAAGGTCGGCAGAATATTAGATAGAGGGACGAGCTAAACAAGTTCAGAAAGTACGGGCTCCACGACACCCATGATAGAGAAGTGTGGCGAATCCTGGGGAAGGTCAATGTCCAACGACGGACGTTGAAAGACTGAAGATGATGATGATGATGATATATATATATATATATATATATATATATATATATATATATATATATATATATATGTGTGTGTGTGTGTGTGTGTCTGTGTCTGTGTGTCTGTGTATTATTGATGTTGGCGCAGACCTTCGTGAATTCCATGGCGTCTTCGAAGATCCCTTTGGAAATTGAACGGTAAAAGTAAAAAATATTGAACTGTACAAATGCACGGGTATTTTTTTTTTTTTTTTTTTGCTTAACGTTGCTAAACCAGGTAATGGCTCATTTGTGTTTATCCATTGGTTTAGCTGTAATTGTTGTTTGATTCTGTAGTTTATGTCTAATGGTATCTTCTAGTTATTTTTTCCTATCTTGAATCAAGTGGCGGGGCTGTTTACAAAGTCCGGTTTGTGGTCCTTCATGCCGTTTGTAGGCATCTTTTTTTTTCTCTTTTTTTTGTCGCTTTCCTACTCTATTGCTGATGTTTAATTTGTCAGTGATGATTTTGCTCTCCTTATTTATAGTTGCTTTATAGTTGTTCTTCTTTGGGTTTGATCCTTTGTAATTTTGCATGATGTTGTTGGTTAGGAGTTTGTTGTATGTTTATTAATTCATTTCATATATATTGTTTGTCTTGTCTCTTTTTACTATAATATGCTGTTTGATTTGTTGATTAGTTCTATTTTCAATTTTCTCTGGAATGGGCTTATATGCTTTTTAAATGTGATGTTGGTGATGGTTGCAAGAAGGTCCTGTTTGAAGTTTTCCAGTAGTTTGCTATGTGGTGGGCTTTTAATTGTCTTGAAGCCGAAAAAATCTTCCTCTTTTTTTCTATTCAATAATTCTTTTTTCTTTTTGTTCTATTGGCAAAGGTGGGGATTACAAATGTCTCATTTGGGTATAGGTAACAAGGGGTTTCAATGTTCTGGCATGTGTGTGTTTGTTTTAATATTTTTCATTTTACTGTGGGTGTGACATTGATGTCGGTTAGTCTCCCATAGTATATCGATAGTGATGTACTGTTTTTGTATTTTTCGTTCGTAAATGATGATACATGGTTGGATAGTCTTAGTTTAAAGGGTACTTAGATATTCGTATATAATATTTCACTTCTAAGGGTTTCTCTTCGCTTGATATTTTAGCTTGGTATACAATATTCAATTTGAGACATATGTTTTGCATAGGGCACCCCTTTCTGTTTGTGCAATTGCAATTTGGTTCATTTATGCTTTCTCCATTAGTATAATTTCTGATTACTTTATTGTTATGTTTTGTAATGAATTTATTGATATCGTCAGTACAACTATTACTAATTTTCAGTTCGTTCTTATATGTATGTATACATACATATTGTTATCATCTTTAAGTGTTGAGTTATCTATGGGTGAAAAGTGCTCGGTATCAGAAAAGAGCATACGTAAATAGACGTAGATAAAAAAATCGATGCTTCAGGGTCAAACTATTTAAATCGCTAAACCGAATTCGGAAAAAAATTCTACTGTAGACATCAACTGTCTACAGTAGATTTTTTTTGAGAACAGTAGAGAAAAAAAGGAATTATAGTAGAAATTAAAAAGGAAAGAAAAAGTAATAAATCAAAATAATCTGTTCAGCGACCCAAGATAATTCAATCGAGCGTCCATGGTTTTCCATTTTCTCTTTTTCTCATTATTTCTCTCATTCTTTCTTTTTCTTTCACTTTTCTCTTTCTTTTTCTAGGGTTTACTTAGTCGCAGTTTAACAATAAATTTACAAGATTGGCTGCTTCAGCGTCAGACTCCACTCTGAACGCAACTATTTCAGCCACTTAGCCAGATTTCAAATTTGAAATGAAAATGGTGCAAATGTAAATGAATCTTTCAATGTTAAAAAAAACAATTTTAAATCTACCTATCTATTAGGATCAACGTAGTTTATAACTTTTTTCTTTCCAATCTGGCTCCTCGATTTCTTTTCTAGAAGAGAAGTTGAAATTTACTGCAGTCAGTTTATTTTTTTAATTTAGCACAATGTTTGTGAAGTAGGAAGATTTTCTATAATTGCAATAAAGTGAAAGAATAAATAAATCAGGGACTATATATATACATGTGTGTGTGTGTGTGTGTGTGTGTTGATTTTTCATAATGGTCTTTTACTCAAGAAAGGTGTTTTAAAAAATTGATTACTTTATAATGATAATATGTGTTTATGAAGTATTAATTGAGGATTCTTGTGAGCCGATTCCTACTTAAATTTTGAAATTTTATTTTATGGAAAACTTTTATTAAATTATTGTTTTATGTTTGTGGAAAAGTTATCAAACTATTCAGAGATAGTATAAAATTCAAAAAAAGAACACACACACACACACACACACAGACACACACACACACACACATATATATATATATATATATGTATATATATATATATATATATATATATATATATATATATATATATATATATATATTATTCGATTTATACTTATGAAGATTATCTATGACCCATTATTATCATCATCAACGTCATCATCATCATCATCCTGTGGAAGGCCTAATCATGAATTTGAACTGTGTATTTATTGAATCATACTTCATTTCAAATCTTCGTGAATTCTAGGATCACGTTTACTTTTAATATCTGTGAGTGGGGGATTTCACGGAAGGTAGGTGTGTTTTAGTAATATCAATATGTAGGTAGGTAAATTAACATCGCATCATTATCATTGGTGTGAGCACGGATGCAGACCTCACAAAATTATTTATTATTCTAGAAATCCAAAAACTTTTTACTTTAAAATCTTCCCCCAAGTCCATTGGGTATGCATACCAAATTTGTTATGGCTGCACCCATGTCAGGTGGTTTCTATAGTGGTACAAACAGACATTTATCTCATGCTATTCGCCGGGGCCGCGAACACGAAAATCTGACCACCCTTTTCGGTCCTCAAAACCTATAAATCTTATATCATAAACAATAAACATGAACTTTTACCATTTTCAAATAAATGAATGCAGTAAAACATACATGACAAAAAGAATTTTTAATCAACTCAGAAATCTTCTGTGAGTACGCTAAAGTATTTTTTCCTACGGCTTATGCTATTTTCTTGCAATTATAACCAAAATTAAACTTTCAAAGAAGATATCTAATTATTGCAATATATTTTAAAACATCTTTTTAAAAAAACGTGCGCATTAAAAGCTAGTAAAAATACTGTTAATCAACGAAAAACACAAAATTCATAAAACTACAGTGCAGAGATTATTAACATTTTTTTCCTTTTTATGCTACTATTTACATTCATCTTGATAGTTTGTTGCTTTTTTAAAATTATTTTCGGTCTGAGAAAGTTTGCAATAAAAAGCAATAGAAATATTAAGATGAAGGTAAATAGTTGCATAAAAATGGAGAAGATTATGAATAATGATTTGTAATACTTTAACTACGAAAAAGTATATGAATAAATCTGTTTACAGTGCAGTGAATTGGAAAAATATCTTTTATCTAAAATATCGTTCGACTAATCTGTTCAAGAGTGTAAACATTGGAGAAATTTAAGTTTTCGACTACGAGAAGCTGGATTAATACTGTCTACATTTATAAATTAATGACACAAATATTATTACGATGCATTTATGATTTACTAAACCTTTTGCGTTTTATTTATACTGCACAGCGTATTTTCTATGATGCGTTTTTTCGTGGTACGTCGCAAAACTCGAATGGAAAACCCCCTAATAGCAAGGGATAATTCTAGATTCAATCAATTCATTTACCCTAAGACTATGAAGACAGGAACGTATCTAAATCGTGTGTAATATTTGTTTTCCACCAATTAGTACAACTGTGTACTGAAACAGATAATCGAATTGTCAGAAACTGTCAACCAAAACTGTCACTAAAACTATCAACATACGTTTCTTCAGTTTTTAACTTGGTTTGGTTGGCTAGTGTTTTTTATGTATGAATCATGCGTACAGGTCATACCAATGGGGCTTGAGGGCACAAAATTTAAGCATTTATTCCTTATCATGTCTAGAAATAACTTTTTTTCTGTTTTTGAAACCCCCTGAATAGGTTATTAGAGGGGGACAATTTACAGAGTAAGTTCATCCTGAAATGATCCCTTATTTTGTGTCAGGCAGATTTCACGCTTATTTTTCTGAAAATTTTAACTTTTTTAGTGATCAACAAAAAGCAAGATAAGTAGCTTATTCATCCATAACCCCCTATTATTCCAATATTTCAATTGATCACCCCCAACACGGTTTCTATTGAATGAATACCCGTACCAGTTTTCAAACTGAATTGAAATTCCAATGGTTGAAAAAGCGACAACAGCTGACACATTGATCGATTATCTGCGCCTCAAGAGTTGATTTTGATTTTACGATCCATCAATATACCCCCACCCAATTCAGTTTCTATTCCATCTCATAGGTATGCAGGTAAGTGTAAAAAATACGTCTAGGAACTGAACGCCCCTGCCATTGATTCTCTACGCTTAAAAAGTTGATTTTACGATCCATCGACAATAACCCCCCCTCTACCCCACACACTTTTCTATTTCATTTCACAGATATGGAGGTGTGTAGAAATGCCTCAGAGAGCTGAACTCCTTTGCCCTGTACAGTTCCCGGCCCTCTTTGAGGAGGTGTAGCACCTGACACCCCAGAGGGTTAGATCATAAAAATGATCAGACTGGTGATGCCTAAACATGGTCAATCTGTCGATGCTGCTTTTTTGGAATCTGGGGATGGAAGAGGATTCGGATATCATTGGGCTTGGAGATATTGCACTTCAAATGTCCCACAAATAACCTTCGGGGCATAGTTTGCCCTAGGCTGCGCACAATATATATTTTGCAACCAGCGCACAAGGGAAATCAATGTGCGCATTGAAGATTTCAAATTCTGTAGATAGCTTTTTTATTGAAAAAATATTGATTCTGTATGTCGAATTAAAAAGTGCATGCGTACATTTGTCACAGGAAAAAATTGCATAACATAGCTTTTAGCATACACTGACAACAAACAATTTGAGGGGACATTGTTGGGAGGCAGGGGGTATTGAAAATAAAAAATAAAAATAGAAACTGGTGGTGCAATCCTTTTCAAAGTCGGTCCCCAGAGATTCTGTCGGTTTTGCCAGGAGGTAAAGTTTACGTATCGAAATGTTTTCACATCAAATCGAAATTCCAATGATTGAAAAGGCGATACCAGCTGATACAATGATTCTCGGTGCTTGAGGGTTTGATTTTACGATCCATCAACATTGCTACCCCGTCCCCGCTCCTTCCTATTTCATTCAAATTCTACTTTTCAAACAGAGTTGCTGGATCCAGGCTGTAAGGGACGAAAGAGAATGGGGCTCTCTCTATACTTCAAGTCAGATCATAGCATCAGATCCTGATGTGTGCAGCAGCTGCTGACCTCTCAGGTCTGAAGCCATGGTCATCTTCGACAACGAAGAACGAACATGAATGGAACGTTTCAAAATGGCTTGGTCTTGAAAATTGTTTTTCTTTCCAAATAATATGATTCTTCACTTCAAATATAATCACTTTAGATTAAATAAAATCCTCAGTGACACTATCAACGCAAACCAGAAACTGTACCTGAGATTGAGAAGAGTCAGAGTTTGAATTAAAGATAGAAAACCGTCTCCAAATACACACGCCGTGTACTTCTGCTTACATATATATATATATATATATATATATATATATATATATATACTTCTGCTTATATATATATATGTATATATATATATATATATATATATATATATATATATATATAAATATATATATGTATGTATATATATACATATATATATATAAGCAGAAGTATATATATATATATATAAGCAGAAGTATATACATATATATATATATATATATATATATATATATATATATATATAAGCAGAAGTATATACATATATATATATATATATATATATATATATATATAAGCAGAAGTATATATATATATATATATATATATATATATATATATATATATATATATATATATATATATATATATATATAAGCAGAAGTACCCAGCTTATCTAAAATGAATACAATCACATGAGTTCACTATACTTTGCATCATTTTCTTTGAAAAGATCTTCATTTGGTCTGGACAATCTTTGAAATAGTATATATAATAGAAAAAACAGCCTGAATATATTGTGATTAACAGGTCAAGAAGTACTGTGCTACTAAGAAGACTAAGCTACGCTATGGATTCAAAATTAGCAAAAACAGATCTGGTTAGTCACTCAATATAAACTGTCACATGACCAATTTCTTCTGGCAGCATTTTAAGGATAATCAATTGGACAATTGGAAAAAAACGGTTGATCAGTGAATAAGTTATCTCGTTTTTTGTTGGGAAGTGATCACTACAAATGTCTTAATTTTCAAAAATAACTATGAATGCTACCGGACACAAACTAGCGACCAATTTGTCATACGTTAACATTGTGAATCGAACTGTATTATTGGGGATTTTTAAAAAAACAACGTTTTCTATACATAATAAGGATTTAATGTTTAAATTTCAAGCTATGTAGCCCCATTCGTATGGCCTGTACGCGTAATACGTACATAGCAAGTCAGCTGGTCAGACCAACTTGGAAAATGAAGAATCCTATGTTGGCAGTTTCGGTGACAGTTTTGTTTGACGGTTTCTAAATGAGTATCAGCAAAAGTATTTTTTAAAGTAGAAAATATCTTATCACTTCAAAAATTTGGATCTCATCATTCGCTCTTTTCTGAAAAAAATATTGTAGTTACAGAGTGCCTTCCCTTGAATTAAATGAATTGTAGATTTGTCCCTTTTTAAATTAGTTATAATAAAAAATATGCAAAAATTCTGAAAAATCAAAAAAACATTTTGATTCACAGTCAGAATATGTCATATAGCCTATCACCTTTACATTCGAAAGGTGTACTCCACTGCCAAATTTTAACGTTCTAGGTGCAAAACTGTGAACTACAACTTGGAACATAAGTACTGACATATGTACATTCAATTTTATAGATAGATCGATAATGAACAAGTTAATTCAATTTAAAGTGAGTCCTTCACACCATACACTAGCTGCAGCCTGTCCATTTTTGTACTTGCAAAATGTGATATACTGAAATATACGGATATCAGCAATAGTTATCTGACTAGACAAAGTTTCAACAAATTAGGGTTTCGGCCTGATTTTTTTAGATGAAGATCATTCCATTATGTAAGTATTTTTTTCCTGGCTGTTGTCTTCATCTCGGTTTATCTTTTGAACTCAACGTTTCGGCCGCTGTACCCTTTCTCGTGTCGGTGTTCTAAGTTGAAGGTTCCAAATGCTGGGACGGGTCCCCATCGAGGCATGGGGGTAGAATGACGGTGTTCAGTGAGGCCCCTATCCCAGCATTCTGATCCCTTCCACTTACGACCTACCTGAAGAGGTCGGTAATTATAACGGCCAAAATGTCAGGGGTCAAAAGATGAACGGAGAGGAGGACAACAGCCTGAAAAAATCCATACATAGATTAGGTTTTGTTTGAATTTCTGAGAAAAGGGATGATCACTGTTATACATTGATTTACTCAGACTATTATAGTGACCGTTGTAGTTATAGGCACAACTTTTGAGTCGTCGTATCCCCTGGCTTTCTTCGTGAGTCTATCGTAGTCAGTAATTCTAGGGATTTCGAATTGAAACCCTTCATTTAATCCACCTGGGTTGATTGTTCTTATTCTGCTGTCCATAATAGGACGAGTGGTCGAGTGAATAAGAACGCTACTTAGGTGTACTCTGATAACTTTCCTGACGGTCGCAAGTTCAATTCCGGAGTCGGGTAGTGCATGTCAAATAATATGGTTGACAAGCGACATCTAATTACAATCGGAGTCATTTCTGACTGTCTGTGTGTGTGTATGCACCACGATTACTTGGTTATTTACAAATATATATTTAATGCCGAGTTTTAAGTTTTTTGGATCAGTGGTACACGATGAAAAAATTAATAAAAATTACAGAATTATAGATCTTTCGTCTAAAATGATAAATCTGAATTTAGATATAGAATATCTTGATCGCCAATACATCTAAATTTTGATATTAAATATCTATTTTGGCAACACTAAAGGGAAGTAACCAAAATACTTCGAAGTCGCAGTTTCGTACGACGGACGGAAAATTATTTTACATGACTATTATGGTAGGCTGTCTGCACACACCATGAAGCCCAGCCCCTTCCAAACATGCTCCTTTAGAACAGGTACTGTCGTAGTATTAATAAATAGGAGATATCCTCCGGCAGGAACATGAGAACAATCTGCACCCGTGGATTCGCTTCGGAATTCTGATAAGGTTACTTACTACAACAGACACCTGCAGAACAATGGCCGAAACGATGGGACTATAATAACCATGAGGATAGGAGTAAGTCATTGTATAACAAGCCTGGCTACTGCAGGGTCAAAGTCAACTCCTAATTCTATTCCGACTGAAGACGATTATTGCAACTTTTGTATCGTATATATAATGAATAATTTCGTAGCTATTCAAGACTTATCAATTCGGTTTAATCGGTAAGAGGAGTGGCTACCAATCTCTTAGCCGTGATTTAAAATCACGGTAGGGAAATGTTTTTTATATATACATGTATTTTATTAGTATTAAATCAGCCTTTGCATATTTCTACCATTAACTTTCGTAGATCAGTAAGACTCCAGTTGGACGGGAT